>JAKKIB010000188.1:267500-1015000 GCA_023089585.1 Melophagus ovinus
TTTGCTTAATCAATAAAATCAATAACATTTATGGATGCTGCATACTTTCGTATTCATTTAGAATAATTTGAATCCATTAAAAAAGCATAAAATTTAATAAGAATAAGAAAAATTGTTACAGCACCTAAAAAACTAAACCTTGATTTGAATTTTATGATATTTATTTATGTGCGTATAAGCGCATTCTTAATCCGGTGCATCCGGTGCATCCGGTTCATCCTGAACCTGCTGTAGAGTGAAATTTAATGAAATATTTTCTGTTCTTTTTTTTTTTTTTTTTTTTTGTTTATTTTTCGTTTTTTCCATTACATGTCTGGGTACGTCCTACTCTCTTTACGTCTTTATTTCTGTATTATTCTGTATTCTCTTGATGGTCAAGTGTAAAAAATCGCATAGTTATGTTAATAATTTCATAGACCCTTTTCGTATTTATTCTAAAATATTATTTGCTTATGCTTTTAATTATTTATTTTCTTTTATCTCTTAGTTATTGATTCCATTTCCATCATGGTTATGAATTCCATTAAAGTTGTTTATTTTTCATATTTAAAAAAAATGGCACATTTTTGTATGGTAAATTTATAAACATAAATAAATTTAGATCTAGATTGTACCACTCAGAAATGATACATGTCATTTGTCCAGTGTCCATAAAATATTTGTATATTTAGATTTTGTGGATATTTTTTGGGGTACTTGGGAATTTTAATTTATAATTTTGCTTTTTAAAAAAAATATTAAAAATTTTTTTATTTTGAAAAATTTTATATTTTTACATTTTTACAATACATCGTATAAAAAGCGGTGCAGCCTAAGCTCTTATGGAATATTTGAATATTATAATTAAAATAATGGTAATGAAGTGGTAGAGGAAGCTGCATTATCCAAAACATTTGATTCAGCGTTTGTCTGCATTGTCAATGACTGTTTAGATGCACATGCCTCATTTGAGCAACAAATGGCCGGGGGATTTGTTGTTGCTATTGCATCAGCAATTGTTGTTGTTGTTGTTGTTGTTGTTGTTGTCGTTGTTGTTGTCGTTGTTGTTATTGTTGTTGTAGCATTAGCACCCAAACGATGGCCATATGGCATTGTTGCTGTTACTGGCTTACTTGGAGTTCCCAATGTACATGAATTTGTGGATGGTGTCATTATCGTTAAAACCAAATCGCACATTTTTGCACGAAATTTTAAATTTTGATATTCGGTCATTTTTTTCATTTGTGATAAGAAACTAACTAAAAAATTATAATCACTATCGCCCACATGATTGATCTCTTGGGCCCGACATATATCTAAACGTGTCGAATTGATCAGTTTACGTTCTTCGCGTTCTAAATTTTGTAAAAAATTTATTTGATCCTTTTGCTCTGCATTACATTTACAAGGACGTCCCTTTATTCCTGAAATTTTTGTACTTGCAGCTGTTTCTGCAGATGTAGATGCATCTAAAACTGTAGCAGTAGCTGTAACTGTAGATGCAGTTGTAGGTGCAGCTAAACTTTTGCTGTTGATATTAACTTGAGAATTAGAGCTGGAAGATTTAATATTTTCCATTGCAGAGCTTTTCATGAATGCAGAATTATCATTAATCGGTTTATTTCCCATATGATAAGCTAATCTTCTATGACCAGTACCCATTGTTAAGCAAGCAGAGAGTCGGCGAGCTGCTTGTGGTGTTGCCATACTTTGAAATTGCTTAAATAACTTATCATTTGCTTTCTCAATATCATCAACATCATTAACATCATTAACATCATTAACATCATTATCATCAATATTATTATAATTATCCAGTTCATTATCATTATCATTATTATCATTATTATCATCATTATTATCATTATTATCATTATCCACATCAAAAGCGATTATGATTGGCTCACGTTTAATATCACTCAAATGATGTAATTCAATATTATAATGATCATTATTATCGAATGATGATGTGATTGTGGCATCGTAATCTTGCGAATTATCTGTTATATCTAAACGTCGACGTTTGCTTTGATCAATGAAACTCATCGGTTCAAAGTATAACCATTTGCTTTCATAATCAGCATTCGGATCATAATCACCCAATAAACGGGAACGTTCTCGTCGTCTAGCCATGCGTCGTATTTCAGCGCGATAAGCATCACGTAAATTTTTCCATTTACGCTTACATTGTTCCACTGATTTATTTTAATAATTTATTTGATTGTTTTATTTATTTGTTATGTTTTTTTTTTTTTTTTTTTTAATGATTATCACGATAATGGTGATGATTATGGTGGCGATAAACAAAACGCAAATTTTTATTTAAATGATAAAGCATTGAATAATTTTGTACATAAATAAAATTAAATAAACGTAAACAGATACGAATTTACCATAAAAATTCATCAATTTCTATTTCTAACAACTTTACTATAAAAAATGTAAAGCATCTCGAATAGTGGTCTAATTCTAAATAATAAAATTCTTAATAAATCTTTTGTATTGCTATCTCTTTAAGTCTAACAATTTTTTCAACAAATTTTTTAACTAATTGAAAAAAAAAATGGAATTTTTTGTTTGGTTTTTTACCTTTCATATCCAAAGTTTGGGCCACTTCTTGCCATGGTATATTTAAACTGCCGCGTACTCTATGCTGCACCCATTGAGTATCCCATAAAATTGGACGCTTTTCAACTTCGGCAATTAACTTCAATACATCCAAACGATTCGACATTTCTCGCACAACTAACGAATAAACGAAAACTTCTCGCTTAAATTTACATTATTCTCTTTTTCGTTTACTTTCTTTCTGCTTTTCTCTCTACCTTTCTACCACTCTATCTCTATCTATCTGTTGCAGCGATTATAAAATTGCATGTACAAGACAAAAATAATTGCTTTATGTGTGGTTTACTGCAGATGGCTTGCGAAATTGTGCGAATTTTTATTTTATTTTCTCTCTCTCTTTAAAATTATGCAATTTTTTTTTTGTTTTAATTGAGTAGAACATGTGAAAAAATAAATGTTTCATTTTGCACTTTCACACGAATATTAAATAATATTAAATTTTTATAATTTTCTGTTATATACAAAAAATTTATTGTAATTGAATAATTTTAATTATATGAAAGAAAAAAAACTAAAGAAGAAAGATTCCTGTACTCAGTCCAGTATCTCTGTAACTTTATCTCTACTTTTTCGCAATTTCTCTTTTACTCTCTCTTTATGAATTTTTACTCTCTCTGGATGACTTGTTAGCACTCGTATTTTAATTTATAACGAAAAATGTACTTTATGACCGGCCAAATGAAATTTGACAACAAATGCAAAATGCGTTAAAACGTTATGGAATTTGTAGATTTCTTATGAAATTTATTAAATTTTTTTTCTACATATATCGTATTGTTTTTGTATGCGTCTCTCAAACTTTAAAGCATTCGTTCGAGAGATATAATAATTACGCTGATAAATATTTTCCTTATCTCTCGCTGAAATTTTACTTAGAATGAAATTGTTGTTATTTGCTTTTCCATTCTGATTATTTGTCTCTTTTTTTTAAACGAATACGACTTAAGGTTTTGCACTAATTGTAACGTTATCCAGAAATACATATGCATATCATTTTGTGTGAGTGCGTGAGCGAGATAGGCGAGATATAACGAAACGTTATTTCTTTGAGAAACTTCTCGCTTATTTAACATTCTCTATATTTTTACTTCGTTTACTTTTTCTCTATTTGTAATTAGAGAACTTATTTATGTGCATGTATCTACTTCCCTCTGAGCATGTTTTGTGACTCTCATGCATTTACATGAATAACTCAATAAATCAAAGCTTTTTTGAGGTATATCGTAGTAATTTGGAGCGAGTCCTTTCAAAAATTAATTAATTGAATCTGATTCATGAACATTTTTTTAATGTACTGTATTCTTTTACATAAACGTTATGGCAAACATGTAATTTTAAAATTGAAATTAATAAACGATCTGCTATTAGACTTCAAGAGACTAAAATCGATATAAATTAGAGATTTCATTTATAACGGTTGATTCTTTTTTCTTGCTGTTGTTGTTTTTGTTGTTTGTTTATTAAAGTTATCTAAAAATATCTTTTTATAGCCCGAAATATAAACATCGATAAAAAAAGGTAACTATATTTATTTTTCCACTCTTCTAACTTAGTAAGTTGGTTAATGTGTTGGTGTTGGAATATAAATATTTTGATATGTGAGTAATGCTGTTCAATTTGTGCCATATCTTCAATATTTGCCTTTTTTTAATAATAATTATCATCATCAATAATTTTTTCAATTCATTGTGCATTCGATATGTAACGCTAAAGTAAAAAATGTCTAAAAAATAAGACATGAAATTCTCATAAAATTCAGTTCTTTTAAGTTGTTTAAATGCGGAATAAAAAATTTACATTTTTTCCAAATTAAATTTTAGGTTTCTTTTTCTCTCTAATTACGGTATGACAAAAAGTGATGATAAATAGAGACGAGAGAGAAAAGTGGTAAAGAGAGAGAAAGTTAAAGAAACCGAACAATAATTCGGTTTAGATTTGACTTTAGCATTTATTTACTGTTTTCCATGATCGTATAACAGTAACTTATTTGTTGACCCCGCCTCCATTTTTTTTTTTTTTGTTAATGTTTCACTTTGTTATGCTTTTTCTCTTTGCTAACAATAATGAATAAATAACGAAAAAATATTAGTTTGCTCAACGTGAGATAGAAATATAATTGTCGTATCTTTTGCCACCAAAAAGTTATGAATAACCAAAGCAACAACATTTAACCAAAGCGCATAGTGAATGGACGTAATTAATAGCAAACAGCAGACGGTAATAAAAACAACAAAGAGCTTGTGCTTTACAATGTGCGACCCGAACAACCAGCTGAAGTTGCATGCGTATGCGTATGTTTTTTTTAATATCATGGTGTTTGATGATGATGATAATGTCACGTGCGTGTTAAATATGCTTAAATTGATGGCATATTTTTTGCATTGTACTTTTTATTTTTTAGTTATTTTATAAAATGTTGGTGTGTTGTTAGTTTGTTGCATTTACAATGATCGGGTAGTTTTTTTTTTTTTTGGGTCACAATAACGCTCAGCATGTTGTTTCAATTGAAAGTTAAATGCTAATCATTTCAAATAAAAATGTAAATTTTGTCTTGCTTTCTCTTTTGTCCATGCAGCATATTGAATAATAATGACAACAACAATAACAACAACAATAACAACAACAATAACAACAACAACAACAATAATAATAATAATAATAATAATCGCAACAATTAACTAAAATCAATTTGTAACAGCGACAGCAGTAGCCACAACAAATAAACAACAATAAATATAACAAAATCCAATCAAAATATTTTATGAAAATATCAGACGTCTTTCCAATACAAAAGACAAAAAAAAACAGCAAATGTAAAATGGACAAAAAAAATTTTAACAAACGACACTTTCAACTGTTTAAGCATTCAACTAAAATAAACGCCATTGGATCAATCTAACAATCATAACGAAAGGTGTGTGTGTGTGTGTGTGTGTGTGTGTGAGAGAGAGAGAGAGAGAGAGAAATCAAGAAGTTTGTCTGCCTGCCTCTATTTGTCTTTGTTGTGTTATGGCTGTTGCTGCTGTTGTTGTTGTTGTTGTTGTGTTGTTGTTGTTGTTGTTGTTGTTGTTGTTGTTGCTTTTATTGCTCCTACTGCTTCTTCAAATTGGGAAATTATTTAGGCCAAATTCAACTTTACTTCTCTAATTCCATTCTTAAAATTTACATTGATCTTATTTCTATAGTTTCTGCAGGCAACAGAATGATTTCATCAAACGTTGATTACTTTAATTTGATCCATCAGATATTTTGACATAAATTTATTAATTCAATAGCATTCCAGCTCATTCTGAATTCTATTAAATATAAACAATTCAAATAATGAGCAGAATAAAAGTAGCAACGAAATTTACTATAAAAACTAAAACATGAATTTGAATTTCTCATGCTGGCATAATTCTAGTCTAATAACGGTGGCATTAACATATGGTATCATAATGCAGGAAACAAAAACCGCAAAGAAGTAATAAATACGTTTATTAATGCAAACAGTACAAATAATAAGCCAAAATAAACAATGCAAACAACAATTTAACATAATTCCCTCTATATATCTATCTCTACTTCTCTCTTTCACTCTTTCTCACTTTCACTACCTCTTTCTTTTCATGTACCTTCTTTTTGTAGGCTTTTCATTTGATATCAGGTGTCTATCAGGTGTCTATCAGGTGTCAGGGATCTATTCATCTATTTATGGATTTAACAAGATTTTTTTTTTTCGCCTTACACCACAGAACGTTCTATAATGAACTTACTTTTTATTGTAGAGATTGTCTTTGGATCAAGGTGTAGCTTGATTTAAGCTTGAATGTCTGTCTGTCTAAATGAATGTCCCTTCCTCCAAATCTAATTATTTGTCATCAAAAAAAATATAAGCAACAATTTTACAAAGGTTTTTAGTGAAATTTATTATGCTAAAGTGTCTTGACCAAAATTTTTTCAAAAATAATAAAAATAAAAGATTAATTTTCTTTATATTTGAGTAATTTTTTAGATAACAATTATTATGATGCCTTACCTCTGATATTTAAAAAACGTCACTATGTAAAATAAAAAATTTCAAATTTTTTTTTTTTATGGAATTTTTTGAATTATTTCTATATAAATTATATTTGTTTCATCTTGGAGAAAAGAATTGCAACAACAAAATTGATTGATCTAGATTTCTTGATCATATTTAAATGTACATTTTTCAAAATGATTTTCTTAGAGAAATCATTTTAAAATATTCTAAGTAAATATAGAATATAAATGAAAAATTAAATAATTATAATAATAGCAGCAGCAGCAACAACAACAACAACAACAACAACAACAAAACAAATGTAATGTAACTGCTATTAATAAAATCAACATAAAAAAATTCTCCAGCAAAAACTTAAGAACTTTCTTTTTGTGTGTGAACTTACTCTTTGCGCATGTGTGTGTGTGTGTGTGTGTGTCTGCGTGTTAGTTTATACTATTTTTTATATATTAATCAATACATAAATCGCAACAGCAAGATCAACTCCAGCAACAACTCATTCATTTCATTGATTTGCATTCATTTAAAATCTTAAAGATAAAGTTGTAATTGCAAGTGCTGTTGGTGTTGTGTGGTGACCACATTGAAGTTGTGGTGCAGTTGCAAATGCAGCTGCATCTTAGTTGGTTAATGTTTGATAGTCATATTAAAACAACAAAAATAACAACAACTTTAATAAGAAAAAAAAAAATAAAAATATCAAATAAGAAAATCATTATTTAACGTACTTCATGATAATCACGCTGCAGAGCCTGCCTCAGCTTTTTTTTATTAGTAAATTTAAAACGTAAATATAATAATATGAAAATTTGGTATTATACAATTTTGGCATAAGCATGGCCGATTTGCATGATTTTGGATAGATGTTGTAAGGCTAACTTTCAGTTTTGTATTTTCTGCAGTTGGTACATAAAACGCCCAAAAATCACCGAACTAGACTATTTTTTTGTGCAAGGCAGGCAGACGGATACATCTAAATCGATTTAGAATTTTATGGTGATTAAGAAATTCTACACTTTACAGAGTCTCTGGCGCTTTCTTCTGTTTGTTGCAAACATAATAACGAAATGGATGAGGATATAAAGACAAGGAAACATGGAGCTTTAACCAGATGATCAAATGCAAAATAGTTGCCTGGAACAAATAGGAAAATTATATTTATCTGAGTGCAGAGTGAGCGTGTCCTGTCACCGATTTTACCTATTTTCTATTTCATAGAGCCTAAAATCGATAATAATTAAAGCTTCGATTTATCTCAATCTTTCTTGTTTATGACAAAGGTCCACCTAAGGCTTAGTAAAATTAAAACCATAAAAATAATAACAGTAAGTGTGGGATTGGAAATTTCACTGGCATTGTTGCTCAATGTCTTTTACTTTGTCATTACTTCTCCTTTTTATCTTAAATCATATCATGGCCTCTTTCCCAATACCAAACGTGTATTAAGACCACATTGAAAAAAGAAAAGTGTAAATGGAAAAATGGAAAAATGGAAAAATGGAAAATTGAAAACTAAAAAATTCCAGACGAAATAACGAGATGGATGGATGAAGTGAAAATTTTAATTTACTTACTAAAACAAGTATAACAATTTCTTCTTCTTCATCTCCTCATTTATTAGTCATATTATTTCTATGGTCAATTAAAAACACAATTTTCACAATTTTGAGGCAATTAAATTGTTGTATTATCCAAGAATAAACAACAACTAAATAGAAAAGAAGCAACAGCATTGATAACAATTTCAGAGGACATTTGCTGAAATTACAACAACAACAACAACAACAACAACAATGACCCCCATGCATGGAACACGCACTCATACATGCATACATATGCAAATTATTAGCCATGTGTTGCGCATTTTACAGTAACTGGCCGGTTAGTTGTCTGCTTCATTACCTGATCCAGTGGCTCAGACTTTTAACTTAACGTACATTGCTTAACGAAACAAAGCCTGGATTTTTTGTTTTTTGCTTTGATTGAACTGAATTGCAGAAGAAGAATAAGAAGAAGAAGAAGAAGAAGAAAAAAATTTCAAATATGTACAAAAACAAACCATACACCATACAACCATGACCTAATTTTTTATATTCACCCTTCAGAAGTTGGAGATATATTCATTTTGTTATTATGTTTGTTTGCTGTTTGAGGTTAATCAGCAAAATATTATAAAATTTTACTTTTAAAAAACAGAGGTGCTCTCTGTTTACCTTTGATCGATTTTTTCTATTTTCAAAGACCAATTTAAGAAATTGCAATGTTCTCGTCAAATTTGGATTCGATATCTAAGTTTTTGCGTTTAGGAAAAAATGTTGATAAGCCATGGACAAATGGACAGATGGACAAATTGAGAAACATATTTAAATGTATTTGGAATTTTTATTAAAAATAAATTTAGTCCTTTGGGTATTCGGTTACTTCCTTTGGGGTATTACAAACACCCAACTGCAAAAGATTAAAGACTAAAATTTTGCAAAAGTATTAAAGATATTAGTTTACAGTGTCCATCTAAAAATTATGCAAATCGTACACGCCTACTTGAATATATACATATAATACGAAATTTTCATTTTTTTTTAGTGATGGTTATTCAAAATTTGGGTTCAGACAAATCTTTTCTTTTATTTTCCTTCGTTTAGTGTAATTTTTAAAAACGAGACACTCATCACGATCTAAATATCTATATCTATATAGAGATCGCCTTAAACGCAATCATTAAGTCATTAACAAATTGAATTTGCTCTAAATAAAAAATTTTTTGGTCTCATTATTCAATTTAATTAATTTCAAATGCATGAAATTATTTGGTCAAATAATTTAATAAAAATCCAGAGGAATATTTGTTTTTTTTAGCATGGAGAGGTAGAATTAATCAAAGATGATGCCAAGTGGTAATACTTTCAGAAAATTTATGCCTCAATAGACGAATTTTGATATTATCGGTGATCGCTTGTTGTCATAAGAAAATTAAGCCAAGACTAATCTTTAGCTGGTAAAGCCATAACAATGCCTTAAAGAAGATTTTTTTCTTATTGCTTAGGAATACTTCAATTGAATCCAAGAATCTATGAGGAAGCTATTAAAAACAAATAGTAAAACAAAATAATAATAAAATAAGAAAAATATAGAAATGGGGCATAGCGTAAAAAATTCATTCATTTAGTTAAGAGTCGAGAGTGCGACTGCCTGCTCTGCTCGCCTTTTCAGTAGAAAACTATTGTTCAGGCATCGATTTATTTTGGGACATTTTTATGCGCTTGTTGTTGGTTTATTTTCTTATGATTACAAGACACAAGGACGAATTTCGATTATTTTCATTTTCAAGTAGTTCATTCGATTTAGTTTGTGTGTATGCATGAATATCAATATCGCGTACATTGTCCATATGTCATATTTTTTCCATGTGACGCATGTGACGCATGTGACGCATGTGACGGTTTTTCAAATCAACCCTGTAACGCAAGTTACAATCACGCATTCTATGCCAAAGCACTAAAAAAAAAAAAAATTAAAAAAATAAAAAAAGAAGAAGCAAAAAAAAAGCCTTTTGATCTATTCCCATATGTCAAACATTCAGGAAGGCAAAACTATACCATTCATTAATGAGCGTCATCTCAATTCCAATAAGTTTCAACGTTCAATTTAAATGCACAGACAAAATAAGATTTCATTGTTAATTGTTTGGTGCCATTTGGCTTGCATTTGTTTAGCATGTGACCAAATTATACACACACATACACACACATACACACACACACACACGCACAAAAAGCATTTATAGAATTCAACATTTAAATGACATTTAAATTAAAAATAAATGTTTACATGTGTGTAATTTTGAGTGAGTGTAGTTGCATGTGTAAATTTGTTTGTGTATGTTTGTGTAAATGTCACATTTAATTTATAAAAATTTAACGGATATGATTTTTGCATTGTTGCATTGTTGCATTGTTGCATTGTTGCATTGTTTTGTTGATCTTCTTAATTTGCTTCTTCTTCTTTTTTTTATCATAAAATTTTATTCACGATTCTTTGAAATAAGAATGAAGCCCTTTTGGCATAAATTGCCTTAATGGAACGAAGAATTTCAAAGATAAAAATTTAAATGATTTTTTTGTATTTTTATTTTTTTTTTTTTTTATTTACTTTTAAATTTAGAAAAGATGACCAAAAATATTAGTACGGTAAAAATCTTTATGAAATCATTTTATTACAAAATTTAAATACAAAAAATTCTTTGGCAATTTGCGCGAAAAATTTTTTAAAAATTTAAAAAGAAAAAAAAACTTCGATTTTTTTTTTTGGGGGCTATAAATTGAGTCAACGTTTTGAATCATCATTCAGCCTCTAAATTTCTATAAATGTACAACAAATTTTGACCATTTAAATTAAAGTTTATGTTTAAATTTGTTTTAAGTTTAATTTTATAAATTTTTTAAAAATTTTAAAATTTTATAAATTTTATAATTTTTTTTTTCAAAATTCTCTTTATTTATTTCCTTCCTGATATTTTTTTTATAAAATACATTCAATAAAATGAAAATCAGAATAAAAATAGAAATTATATGCAAAAAATATGTTAAGTACGTGTTGTACATATGCCTGAAGCAGAAATGAGAATTAAAAAAAAAAAAAACTCAAAATATGAAAAATAATGTTGCTCTATGAAAAGAGTTTGAAGTTTCTTTTTTTCAAATTTCATCAGAATCATACAACTCATACATCTGTGCCTTTTTATTCCATATTTACGATCATTTGGTTGCTGTTTATGGGCTTTTACCACCGTTTATATGTTTGCCCGTCTATTTTGTAGAAGCACATGTTTATCACATTTAAAAAAAAAATTTTTTTTTTATAAAAATATGCGCTTCATTATAAAACGTCTAATTTTAAAGCCGAAATTTTTTATGCGTGAAATAAAAATTAATTTCTATGATGATCTTAGGATCGCCATCTAAGTCTTCATTTCATTATACACCAGCATTAGATTCTTATGGACACGCCCCTCTTTATAAAAAATTTTTCCAACATACCTTTCATTATTAACCAGAAAATTTTAAAGAACATTTGAATTAATTTATAAAATTTTCATTTTATTAAAATCTCATGAAGCACTCAGAAAATATGCCATTATGTAAATTCTAACATTTCAAAATCATGGGTGTTTATTGTTGAGCATCATGTACCAAGAAAGTTTTACAAAATTATTATTTTTTAAATTAAACAAATTTTTTTTAAATTAAATTGTTTTTAATTTTTTATATTAAATTTAAAAAAATTTTAAATTACATTAAAAATTTTTTAAAGTAAATTAAAAAAAATTTTTTTTAAATTACATTTTTTAAACTTTTATTTTTTTATTTTCCGGATCTGCCCACTTTTTTGTCAGGGTAAACATTTTATAATAAATAAATGCATTATCAGGCTGTAACAGATAAATTATCAACATGAAATCGTTTCAGAATCATCGAATTAACATGAATCTGATCAAAAAAAATGCTTTATATGATTTTTCTCTAGTCCTTGGCTGTTTCCTTTTGAGTATTTTGTGGCCATGGCTCAACTCAATTTTGTTTATTACCATGCTAATTTTTTATTTTAATTTTATGCCCATTTTTTTTGTATAATAAATTTCTAAAAGAAAAAAAAAAACAAAATATGTGGATGAAACTTTAAAAACTTAGCCAAAACAATTCAGACAACAAACAAATGTAATAATTGCATCAATTTGATCTCAAGGCTAAGAATATAACAAATCAGTTAACAGGTGTTTTCTTTTTTTTTTTTTTTTTGTTCATATTTTTGTTGATTTTTTGTTTTTCTTTTCTTTTTTTTTTTTTTTTGTAATCTTAATATCATTTTATTTAATTTTATTTATGGGTGAGTAAGCGCCACCACCCATAAGCGCTATAAGGTAGCCCAAAGAAAACAAAAGTGGAAAATTATAAAAAAAAAAAAATGTTGAAAAATTCAACTTGGTGGGTAAACGCCTTAAAATGCTTTTATTCTGTTTATTTCTTGTTTTATTATTCATTTGTATACCCTACAGCATTTGTGATATATTTTGGTATATAAATTTATGCAAATATTTGTAACATTCAATAAGTGTGCTATGACTCAGAGTCACTTCCTGATTTTAATTAAATGTGTCCACCTGCCGGTCTAATGTTTATTCATGTAAATTTGGCAGCAATTTTTGAGATATTTTTATAAAATTTGGTACATGTGTTTGCTTTGTTTTGAACTCTTTCCATATAAAGCCTTTCTTTAAAAAACGTATGAAAGTTATTGAAATTGTTGAAATAATTTAAAAATTTACTTGGCTTGTTAGTCTCGCATTAGTTTTTAATCACAATCATCAAAGTGATGCAGGGTATTTAAAAGTCAGCATAAATGCACTATAAACTTCTTCTTTGTTTTTTTCTTTTTTTTTGTTTTTTTTTGCTATTTCTGTTTTAAGTTAAACTCAGTTCCATTTAATCATAATAATAACCATAATAATAATTACTTTAATAAATTAAAATGAAAACAAAGCGAATACACAACATGAACACAATTTAGTGCATACATACACACTCGCAAATATATATATATATATATATATATAAATTAGTGTAATGTTTGTAGTGTTAGAATAAAATGAAAGTTAGATTGTAAAAATGTTGAAAGAGAAAGAAGGAAGAAACAGAAAAATTGTTTTCAACTTTAAAAAAGTCTTACAGCTTCTGGTGTAAAATACTTTCTTCTTTTCTTCTTCTTCTATTTCTACTTTGTATAAATTAGCCTTTTCTTGTTGCTTATTAATTTTATTTACGTTAATAAAGTGTTGAATTTGTTATCATTCACTCAAACGGTAGCTTTTAAGTTAAATTGATGATTGATCATATATGGATATTTATTTTCTTTCTCTCCCTCTCCTTATCTCACTTTTTCCTTTTTACTCTATCTCACTCTTTTTGTATCTATTATGTCCAAAAGTAGAGCAATTGCATGTGAATATGAATGATAGGAAAATGCATGTGAAACGAAATCACTGCTGCTACATAAGAAGTTATAATACTTTCAAAATAAAAATAGCAACAACAATAATAACAATACTAAAACGTAACAGCAACATTAAGTAGTACTGACACGAAAACACATAAAATACCAAAAGAACTCAACTCGATATAACGAAATAACTCGACTTCGTTAGAGAATTATTAAATCATGTATATCTTTATATGTGCAATTGTACGTATACGATTGCCAGTGTCTGAATGTATTTGTGAGTATTTATATATGAATATGAATATGCATATGAATATGAATAGTAATAACGGTTTAAGGCTGCAGGTGCATTACACATTAAAATGCAATATATTCCAAAAACAAAGAAACAAAACAAAACAAAAAAAAATAACTAAAATAAAAAGCAAAAAAAAAAAAACCGAAGAATTACCGAAAAGAAAAGAGAAGAGCAAAGAAAAATGCAAAGCAACGGTAATAAACTAAAGCAAATAGAGTACCGTTAGTCAATAAATTTAATGTATAATATTTCATGATAGACAATTAGATGGACATACAGACAGACTGAACTTTAATTCATTATACTTATTCTCTCATAGACTAGTGTGCATGTGCACGTTTATTCATGCATTCATCCATTTGCTATTATTCTATTAATTTTCAATTGTATATAAAAAATTTTTATATAATTGCATATATAAACACATTTTTCTAAAATATTGTTATCATATTTTTTTGCTTTACTAACGAAAAATAACATCAACAACAACAACAATAACTTCAAGAAGACAAAATATGAAAAGCATGAAAAATGGAAGAAGAACATTAAAATCAGTTTATTTATGGCATTTCAAAAATTTAAAAATAAAAACAAAATTATAGAAAGTGAGAATAATCATTGTGATAGTAACAACAAAAATAACATCAATCCAATTAGAATTTATTTTTTTTGTGAAATAAATAACTCTTCTATATAAAAGGACTTAAAAGTATTTTCTGTACTTCAAATATTTATTAGTTTGCTTTAAACAATTTTTGAGTTTTAATAATCACAGATCGAATTAGCACTAAGAGTAATAAAATAAAGAATAGACTAAAATAACAAAAATCTATTCTTGCTATGTATTTTTCTTATTATTATTATTATTGTTGTTGAATTTTATCTAATTAAAATATTAGCATTAAAAAAAGTGAACAAATCAAAAAAAGAAAGTTTGAAAGGAATTTCAATAGAAACTTAAGAATAAGAAAAATTAGAAAATTCGACAAATTGGAATAATAAAAATTTATAAAAATCTATCGATAATCACAGCCCATTAAATACAAAATCAGTACAAAAGCAATAAATAAGGTCAACGTCCATGTCAACGTCCACGTCAATGTCAACGTCAACGTTTCCAATTATTTTTAGCACTGAATTTTAATGCTTTTTGTTTTGTTTCGTTTTGTTTCGTTTCGTTTTGTAAAAGAGTAACTTATATGTATCGTCATTTGCACATGCATCGTTGTCAATCGATTTGGCGATTGTTTTTCCTATTTGTAAATTATTTGATTAAATTCAAGAATGAAACAATGAAGATAAAAAATAATAATAAAAACGGCTGCACTTATCATTCAATGGAATATTCTTGTGTAATACAAAAAATTTCATTATACACATTTTGCTGCATTTCATTGATTTACATTGCTTTGCATTGCATTTCTTAATAAATGAATGAATGAAATGAAATGAATGAATAAAATGAATGAAATGGAAAATGCATGAATGCAGCTGTGTAGTTGAATGTGACAAAATATAAAGACAATAGAAAACAAATGAAAATTGTTAAAATTGACGATACGAGTCGACTCTCAATTATCACTTTTATTCATTTCTTTTGCTTTAATTAAGTAAACAAATATTAAAATAGGAAAATAAAAATTCAAAAAATAAATATTTAACATAATTAACCTTTTCATTTATTATAAATTATTTATAAAAATTTAATATGTTAAAATATTTTAAATTTTTGGCGTAAAAAGGCATAACATTTTTGATTTTGTGTAAGCTTCATTTTGGATGAAACGTTTGTCAAAATGGACGTTACGTTTTAACTGTGACACGTTTACAGAGTTAATTTCTACAATAAATTTTAAATATTACACAAGGCAATCAAATTTTTTCAAATTTTTTTTCCATAAATTTTTATATATTTACACTTGACTTAAGAGAAACGGTTTAGATTTTATGAGTGAGTGAATACTTTCACAGATACTTAGATCCATAGAATTAGAGATTAATTGACTATTTGCAATATGATCTATCAATATGATATATTGTTGTTATTATTGTTTTATACAAATAAATTCTTAAAATAAAATTTATTTATTTATTTATTATTTATTTATTTATAAAGTACAACTAAAACAAGCAAGAAAAATGTAAATTGGTTGAGTCAAATTAAACAAAAAACCACCATTCAGAGTCTGTCTCAGAGACTGTTGCAGTGGTAAATAGAAAATGTAAATATAAAAAATATAAAATTTGGTAACGTATAAGTTTGCACGGGCGGGCGTAGCCAATTTGCATGGTACCAATTTTAGACATATTTCAAAAAATGTTTTTATAAAATGTCAGATTTCTAAGGCCCAAAAAGCCTCCAAAATTTGTTTGAATATCCGAAGTGTTCTTAGTTTGCGTTGCACTGTGGGCTTATCCTTTAATCAATTGCTTTAATTTTCAATAACAGTCAAAACGTGAGTTCTTTGTAGAGTCTAGAGAGGCTTTCTTTTACAGGGTACAAACTAAATGGCCAAATGAAGATCAAATGAAAATATTAATCAAGTGAGAAGGGGAGAATTTTGTTTCCCAATAAAATCAATTGAAAAGGGAAGCCATAAGTTTGATGAACTGAAAAATAAATAATTTTACAGTTACGTACAGTTAATTCAAGTACATTTAGTCTAAGAAATTATTAAATTAGAAGCATAAAGTTACTTATCTGTTGCAATTTGAAGTCTCAATTGAATGGGCGGATAAATATGGCATGCATTATTAAGAGCCAATTCCCATTTAGGCTTCACTCATATAGAATTTATTAATTAAAAAATTTCTAAATTTTAAATGCACTGCACTATCCAATTTTCTATGATCGACTTTTACTAATTTCAGAGAGTGCTAATATAAGTACATTCGCTGAGTATTTATCCATAACTCGGGAGTGTAACGATTGTAAATAATTACTCTTAAGACAAAAGAAATTTCACTATTACATCTGCATTGCTCAACTTAAGAGTAATCATTATAATATGACATGAGAAAAAGAGACAAGTAGAAAAAGTATAGAATGACTAAATAATAAAATAACTAAGAGAAAATAGAATAGAATAGAATAGAATAGAAAATGTATTCAATATGAGATGAGATAAATGACTGAGTAAATGAGATTTTTGTAAAGGAATATAAAAAGAAACGGAAAAGAGAACGTCATTATCAAAATAATTATTGTGTGTGAATAAATGTCAAAATAATTTGAACAGAAGGCATCAATGCCTGAATTAATGTTTTAATGTATTGTGCAAAGAGAAAATAAAAAGAAGAAAGAAAATGTATGAGAAGCAAATATGATGAAAAGAAAAAAAAAATTGTATACGATTAACGTGCTGTGAAAAGAGTTCAATGTATTTTCATTCATGAATTGTTATTCCCATCTGCTTGGTATTGTGTTTTTAGTTTTTTTAAATGTTAAATGTTAAATCATTTATAACACAATTAGAGATAACAACGGCTTCACTTATCACAAATAAATACACACTTTTTTAAGGCATATGCTGATAATGAAGAAGAAGCATAATACAGAAGCATATATAAGAGTGAAAGAAATTAAGTAATAAAAAAAATTTAAGTATCGATCAAATATATAAATTTTATATATAAATGCAGAAATGCATGTATTTATGTATGTTCGTCTACGCGTACGCTCATTTTATAGCATAAAGAAAACGTCAGCCCAAATTGAGGAAAAACATCTTGCATGTGCATGTACATACTTGTGTACGTTCGGCTGCATATAAAATTGCATTGGATTACATAACATAACGTACATGGCGTAATAAACAATGGCATAGCAGCAGAATTTTCAGTTCAATTTTACTTTATTGTGGAGGTGATAATTGATAACAATATCGAGATGGCGTCTGGCGTTTTACATTGCTTTTGTGTTATATAAAAACCAGGTGGCGCTGTTGGTCTTTTATGCTTTTATTATTTATTATGTTGTGTTGTTGTTGTTGTTGTGTTATAATTATTACTATTATTGTTGATAAGAAAAAGTTCTACTCACCATATGCAGTCTAACGGTAATCATGCAATAATGGTAGTAAAAACAATGACATCAAAAAATTACTGCATGCAAGCGTTCTTTTTTTTTTTTGGTTTTGGTTTTGGTTTTTCGTGTTTTTTTTTTACAAATTATGTTTCTACTATTTTTGTCTTATAGACAGCAGAAAGATAAAAAGTACTAAAGATTTCTTTCGATTTTAATGATTTTTAGGTCGCAGCTTGAGATGAACATATTTTACTAGTAATTTTAAAAAATTTATTTTTGAAATTTTATTTTGAACGAATTAACAGAATCGACAAATGTTCTTACTGTTCAAATATGTTGAATCTTCTATCTTTGCCAATAGAATAATAATTTACAAACAAACTAACTAACAAATAATAATAATTACAACAACAACAACAACGTAAAACAAAATTAATAAATACAACAAAAAATTCCGTTAGAGCAAAAGGAAAAATAGCAGAAAAATGTTGCGCAACATTGTTGCTATACATGTGGGTGAATGAATATGATTCTCTTATTTGATTACTTTGCGTAATAAATTATTGCAAACTTTTAATATCCATACGTAGCGTATGCTAGAAAACGTTCAGGAAATTGCTTAAAAGGGGTAAAAGAGACTAAAACGTAAAAAGGTGTATGTTCGAGTATTTATTGAGGCATTTGTAATTTATCGAATGATTAGTTTGTGTTTTGAAATAAAATTCTTAATTTAAGAAGCATAAAAACCAGAGCAATTCTTTCTATGGAAAAAAATTTTCGTTCTCTCATGTTCTTCCTCTCACACTTTGTCTAAATTTTTATTTTAAGCCGAAAACTACCTACAAAATAAGCAATCAAAAAAAAAAAAACACAAAAAGAAAACAACTAACGCTTATAAAAATAAATATGAAGATGTTGGCTAAACGTTGTCAGACTGGCGCCAATAAATTTAACCAACAAAAGTAATCATAATAATAATAATAAAGCAACAAGCATACTGAAAAAAATGAAAGAAAATAAACCAAAATTATTCTCAATTTGTTATAAATTTAATTTCAAAAAAAAAAAATAAATAAAAAAAAATGATTAATCTAAGTGAAGTAAAGTGCTCAACTCATCGTACATTTATTGAAGTAAAGAGCTTTGATTTATTCGAATATACGTGATTGTACAGCTACATCGAATAGCAAGCAACCGTTGTTCTAAAGTGACCTTAACAAATTTTTTTTTTTTCATTTATAATTATTAAATCACTTTACCGAAATTTTTAGGGACGTCTTTATTTCAGTCACTTGGCTAAGATTACAGTAAATTAAATCAAACGGATCAAATAAATGTAACAGCAAATGAGATCGAAGTAAATTAATGCTCAACTTTTATCAAGACGTTTGCCTAGGCCGGGTACGTTCAGTCGTTGCCAGTGTTCACTCTTTACCGCCAAAAACTATGGGAGTAGCCCAAAGAGTCAAAGGATGAAACGCTGCTCAGTCTACATTCATCATCGACAGTGATGAATGTAGACTGAGCAGCGTTATCCTCGGTATGAAACTTCTGCTTATGTTGATGAAAGAAGATGAGAGGATGGCGATATAATTTTTATGTTAGACTCGTTTATTTAAATTTTCTCGCGCGTCTGTTAATTATTCTCGATCTACTTGAAAAGCGCAGACAGACAAGTCTATTAAAGATGGCATAAATCGAAATAAAACAGACCTTTAACCTGTTCGGTTCCTACAAAGTCAAGGTACCATTAGAACAAAATAAATTTTTCCTGATAAGTGTAAAATTTAAAAAGGCTGGACATAAACCCTCATACCCTCAACTGAACCCTTGGTCTTGCAGTACTTTCTAAATCGGTTCGTTTGTTGTTTGGTCATATATTTTTACTATCAATCTACAATTTCAATAAATTTGTTGAATTTTTAAAAAATACAGAGAGAGTTCAGTTTTATTTAAAAGTTAGCCCCAGTCAGAAATTTATTTCGTTATTGTATTTCCCAAATATAAAAAATAATCATAACTCTATTTCTTTTACTCATTCTATTGTTATCTCTTTCTGTTGTCTTTTTCAGCATCAAATGTACCAACTTTACTGGAGAAGCTGTCAAAGATTGTTAATAATCTTAAAATTAAAAAAAAAAAAACAGACAAGAAAAATTAAAGCAAAAAATAAAAACGCTTCCAGGTTAGGATTCACTTTAATTAATTTTGAAAATATGCTTTTAAAAAAATTTTTAAATGAAACAATTTTTTTTTTTTGAACAACTTAATTTGTTGTGGTCAATTTCAATGTTGTGGTTGTTATTACTGTTGCCAAGATTTTTAGTAGTTAGTTGTTGTAGCCATTATTGCTGAAATAAATCGCTGAAACTGACGTAACAATTCAAGCGTTTTTAAGTCTAAGCGTAAGTTAAGTCAAGTTCAAGACAAGTCAAATTGAATGGAATCAAATTGAATCAACCAAAATAAGCTCATTGAAGAAGGCCATGCACTTTATACAACAACAATAAAAAGTACACACACACACACACACGCACACACACACACACATTCATATCGATATTTACTTAAATAGATTGTTCTCTTTCCGTTTAATTTTTGGCGTTTTTATTTTTTTTGTCAACATTTTGGCGATAAGAAATTATCGTTGGTCGATTAGTTCGCTTTTATATTTAATAAATGATTTTCAGCTTAGTTTAGCTTCAGAGACCTGCCTGGCAAATGATTGCTATCAGTGAAAATGCAATCTGCAAACAGTTCCTTGCAGGTGGTCCTCTTCCTCCTGTTGGCCAATAATAAACGGTATGATCTTTTGTTTTTTTTTTTTTTTATTATAAATTTAATTTAAAGTATTTTGTTCTCTTTTGTTGTTGTTCAACTTTTTTTTTTTCAATTTTTAATTTTTTAAAAGCATAAAGCATAAAATTTATGCTTTATGGCGAAATGGAATTTGCTGGCATGCATAAAAATGATGACATGCATAAAAATCAAATTTTATCTTAAATTTAGTTTATTTATTTATTTATTTATTTCTTTTTGCATTTAACGATTATAAGTTATGTACCAAAAAAAAAAAAAAAAAAAAAAAAAAATTAAGGAAATTTCTACATTTTGGGGTATTTCAGTTTGATGATGTAGCCTTCATATTCTTAAGTGTGCAAAATCTGTCACATAAATGTCAGACTTTCTGATTAATTCCTCAAAAAATACAGTTTGATTCTAATAAGTTTTGATGTATGATTTTCAAAATCAGTGTAAATTAGTAGAATAATTTCAATGTAAAAATGGCTTCTTTAGAATGGCAGACATTTTTATTGAAGTAGTATAAAAAGTTTATAAAGCTTAAAAAGCTTTACTTATGGCTTAAAATCCCACCATTCAAGAAATTGTTAAAATAATTTTAAAATAATTATCTTTTAAAAAGGGAAACAATTAACAACAAGTAACAACTTCAAAATTAGCAACACAAAAAGAAAATTTCCATTTAATAGATAAATAGAACAAAAGAGAGCCGATAAAAAAGAAATAAGTTAAGATTAAAATAATATTCGATCGATGACAATCAAACCTCTAAAAAAACAACTTTCATTCGCTTAACTTGGCAACTTCATAACCTCAAGGTTAACGCTTAATTCGCTTAAGTCATTTTTTGCTTCATTTTACGTACGCCCAGGATTTTATGCTTATTTAATTAGGATTTATTTTATTAAAAGGAAAAAAAAAAGCCTTTATTTTCATTTGGTATGATTTTTTTTTTTTGCCATGTGCCACATAAAATTTAAGGCATAAACATTTTTTTTTTTAAATGGATTATTCATTTAGGAAAATCTCACCTGAATGTGGTGTTTATTTTCCTTTTTTGTTGCTATAAAATGTATATGCAATAATTTATAATCATACTTCAACAAATTATTATTTTTGTTATAGTTGTTGCTTTTGATGACATTTTAGTGTAAACATTTTTTATACGTTACATTTATTTTTGAACAATATTTTTCTATAATTTCTTTCTTTCGTTTTATTTTGTTTTTTTTTGTTAGTTTTTGTCTCTTCTTGTAAAATCATGCTCATCAACCAAATAATCATCAGCATTATTGATTAAAAATTGTTAACGGTACTTGTTATTCTTCGTTTTTTACACGTGTATTGTCTGTTTTATATTAAAGCTATTTTTTTCTCTCATTTGCTTATATTTTTTTCGCTTTTCTATTTACTCTTTTCATCTCAGCTTCATTTTCTCCATTTTTATATGCATACGTGCATGTACGTGTTTGTTGTTTATGCTTATTTATGTATGTACAGTTATGTGAGTGTTAAGTGTCACTTGTAACGAATATCGAATATCGAATATCGTAATCCAAAAGTATTATAATGATAATTATTATAATGATGATTATCATTGTGGTGGTGTTGCCGTTATCGATACGTATACAAATTCCAACATCGATGCCCATGCTGATATCGCTACTTAATTTATATATGCGTTATTATTATTGTGTCGGCTTGTTGTTTGAACTTGTTTTTGTTTTTTTTTTTTTTGGACTTTGTAGTGATGTCACATCATCACACTTAACTAATCATAATGATTATAATGTGGACATAGCCGCAATACTTACATGCATGCATACACACACACACACACACACACATGTATACAAAAATTACTACAGTTAAGAAAAAGGGCCTAATACAAGCAAAATATGGAAAGGAAAAGAAAGGAAAGGAAATGAAATGAAATGAAAAAGGAAAAAAAAATCCAATCAAATACGCGACTTAATGAGTTGTCAAGACTACTTGCATGGCATGTGGGGATTACCTTCGCCTGTTTACGGAATATTCAAAATTATAAAATGAGTCCAAATTATAAAATGAGTCGACTCAGCATGGCATCCAATATTTTGGCCATATTTTCAAAGAAACTTTTTTTATCATACTCATTAATATTTAAGAATAGGAATTTAGGAATATTAAAAAATACATTTCCGACATATTTATTTGGGAACAATTAAAAATGCAATAAGCCAAATTTAAAATCTTAAATAATTGACTTTTGAAGTCAAATACTTGGACTTTTTAGGCAAGATCAAAAAAAAAAAAAAAAAGAGACCAATACAAAAACGAAAATTGCCTCAACATAACTAATGCATTTGTATTTGTTAAACGTTAATGAGTGTTGAGCATATTTGAATATTAATGGTAAAATGGTGGTAAAATACGAATTTTTATTTTAAAGAGATGACAGAAAGCTCTTAAAATGTAGAAATTTATATTGCGTTCCTCTGAAAAAGTTATTTAGCAAAATAATAACAGCAGCACCAGCAACAACAACAATAATTGTCATATAACTTTTGCCATTAAAAAAGTAAAAAAAGTAAAAAAAGTAAAAAAAGTAAAAAAAGTAAAAAAAAAATAAAAAACAAATATATAAATTAAATTTTATATGATTAGGGATGCCGCAATCATTGCATTTGCTTTTACCGTTACTATTACCGTTACTATGGGTAATATGTGTCGCTTGCATAATAATTATGCGAATTAACAGTAAAAAATAATGAAATCTGTTGCATTGCATTGAAATTTTTGCGTGTAAGTAACTTGGCAAGCAGTCAAGCAGTCAATCAGTCAATCAGGCATCCAGACGATTAGGCGGCCGTATGCGTAATAAATGTAATAAATGAAATTGAAAGTTGTGAATTTTCTTTACCGATTGTTAGATTAATAGATTTTCATTTATCTTTTAGATGGTTGGACGGCAATTTTAATTAAAATTAATCAAACCATTTTAAAAGACTAAAAATCCGGAAAAGATTGGTAAGAATACTTTAATATGGTTCCGCATGCATCCATGCGGAACCACATGCTCATATTTCCTTTATAAATACGTAAGATACCTCAACATTTACATTATCAACACATTTAGTTTTTTTTTTTTTTTTAGTTTCTTAGTTTAATGTTTGCTGCTTTAATGCTTTATTTATTATAACTGTTTTTTTAATTATTATTACCGTTATTATTCAAAAAAAAATTTATAGAATATTTCGATTGTTTTTGGCATTATAGTATTGTGATGTTGTTGTTATTATCGCTTTAAGTGCTATTTACAGTTATTTTGTTACGGTTTGCTTTGTTTTGTCTTGTTTTGTTTTGTTTTGTTTGTTTTGTTTTGTTTTGTTTTGTTTAGCTTTTCAAGATAATTTCTATGACTTTCGCATTATTCTTAACTTCAATAAGCTTCAATTTTAAATGTAATGAATAAACAGCATTGTGGTTTGCAATTTGTATTAAATTGACATTTACGTACGTGCAGGTATTTTTTTTTCAAATTTTTTATTTGTTAACATTAACTTAATGTTATGCTAAGTTACTTTATTTTTCATTACGTAACGTTATGTTTGTGTTACATTACGTTAAATTAAATTGCAAATTTATTACAATGTAATTTGTTGTTCTTATTCTTTGCATGACTCTTTGAAAATGAATGTTATTGTTATGAAAAATTTTAAATATTATTTAAAAATATTATTTAAAATGGATTGATTAAAGATGATGGTGTTAATTGTTTAATTGTTAAATTAAACAAAGTTATAGTAGTTGCATGCTAAACAAAAACATAAAAATGTAGGATCATCCTTTTCTGTAATGTTTTAGCTAAAGTACTTGAAAACTGCCACAACTCGCATTCAACTTGAACCCTTAACAATAACAATAAAAGGGTTTATAAAAGTTATGCAACTGCTCTAAAAAGAATTGTTTTTGATATTGAGCATAAAATTAATTCACAAATCAACTATTAAAGTGATTAGCATAGAAAAAAATTAATATAAAATAAAAAAAAAAAATTTCAGATAATTTGTGTCATAAATTTCAAGTAGTAGAATAAGCTAACTGGCAATTAATTTTAACAACAGGCACATCAAATAACAAGATCAATAACATTAATAAAAATTATAAGCATAACAACAAAAACAACAACAATATAATAATAATAATAATAATAATAATAATAATAATAATAATTATAGACAGTTTAAGTAATTTTATTAAAAGTTAAGCGAAATCATATAAAAAAAAACATAAAAAAAAAAACAAAAACAAAATAAAACGTATGAAATTTCAATTCACACTTCTGAGTTAGGCACAAATATGAATATTTCTCGATCACTTGTTGAATAACAAAATGAATAATTCTCAAACTTTCATTCATTTATAGAGATATTGTTATTTGATGTTGTTGTTGTACATTCGCAATTCTTGTTGAATTTATTTTGGTTTGCTTTTCTAGTTTTCTTGGAAGTGTAATAATAATAATAAAAAAAAAAAATTACAGCAACAACACTAGTAATAATAAAAAAAAAGTAACAATTAAGACGAGCATCATTTGAGTTTAAATACTGAATTGTTGTTGCACAGTAGCAGTAGCAGTAGCAGTAGCAGTAGCAGCAGTAGCAGTATCAGCAGCAGCAGCAATAGCAATAGCAATAGCAATAGCAATAGAATTGCCATTGGCGTTGTCGTTGCAAATTAGAGTTTCAATTTCAAATTTCTTTCTTCAATTTAATAAGACTGAAATATTTTTTTTTTGGAAATATTTCTTGTATACTTTGATTTTACTTTAGATGACGCCTCTTTATGTCAATTATAGTAATTTGTGTGGTGAAATTGTCGATTTATATGATGCCACTACCACCAACGCCTTTCTCTCGCCCATATTTTCTTTTAGTTACTTTTTTAGACTATCAGTTGCTCATTCCATCCTTCCTTAATTTCTTCTTCCTTTTCATTTATTGTTCTAATCACCAAGTGTACTTATTTGATTGATCATTGTTGTTGTTTCTTTGCACTTATTTGAATGTCATAATTTTCATTCTGACGCACAATTAATTCAATGTCTAATTCAAATCGTTTTATTTTATTTCAATTTTTTATTCTCATTGTTATTATTATTATTGTTGTTGTTATTATATTAAAACCTTGTAATTTGAACTTATTATGTATACAATCCTTCTATTCTTTTTCTCATTATATCTGCTTCTTGTTCTTTTATTATTGTTCACTTCTTGTCTTTTTTTCTCTTGATAAATTTCTCTCTTATTGTTGTTCTAAAGTAAATTCTCATTTTATTCGTTGTAATTCTTCGTATTTTAATTCGATGCTGCCAGTTTGCCGATTTTTACCTGTTACATTTACTTCTCTACTCTCTTCGTTTGCTTATGAACGTTATAAATAAGTAGCATGCATGCGCGCGCGTGAACAGGCGAGTGCCTGTGCGTTGTAACGTTAGCTACGTGTTTTTCTTTTGCTTTTTTAGTTTTCTGCTTACAATTAAAAAAGATGAGACAGTTATTCAGTTTTTTTTTGTTATTCAAATTTTTTGTTTTCATGTAAATTTTGCTTAATGTTTATTTATGTATACCTGCATACATTCACTTTATTCTCACAATTAATTTGTCATTGTTCTTATGAAATTTTTTTCTTCATTAAATTATTTTATTTATTTTATTAGTTTGTTGCTGCTATATTTGTCCTTTTTCAAAGATGTTGTTTTACACTACTTATATGTGAAATATGATAATTTCATATAATCATACAATCGTACGTACACACACAAGCACGTACGTAAAAATATAGAAGTGTGTCTTCTTATGTGTGTGAAATCAAGTGTGTTTTGGAAGGTGTTCCCTGTATCATATATTTGGCTTGATAAACATCAAAATATTGTTTTGCAACACATACACATGTACACGCACACATAGTCGCACATGGATGCATGAATGGATGCTATTTCTATGAGATAGAAAACAACAACAAGCAAGCAATAGAACGCCTTAAATTCTATTGTTTGCTTGTTAAATAGGGACCTGAAAGTTGATATGAGTGTATGTGGGTACAAATTTTACTGATTTAAACTATTTCCATAAAACACAACGCGTACACACTCACGTACATATACACGTATTATTTCCAAATTGCGCCAGCCGTTCTCGAGTTATAGGCCTAAGAAATTGGTTAATTTTGCTAAATTTAAATGTCTGTAACTTCCGAAAGGGTTCACCGATTTTTATAATCTTTATATTAATGATAAGAACCCAAAGTTCTCTGTCCAACGATGCAAAAATTTTTCGACCACGCCCACTGTTTTGGCCGTTTTTTGCTTATTCAGTATACAGCGAATTATTAAAATTTTTTAATAAATGTGGGCGTGGCACGTGAAAAAAGTATTCCAAATTAAAGTAGGCGTTATGCCCAAAAATATACACCAAGACCGAGGTAAATCGGTAAAGGGGTCCTTGAGTTATAGGCCCGTCAATTTTTTTTTTAATTTTGCCAAGTTCAAACGTTTGCCATAACTTCCGAGTTACGGCCAAGTTCTCTTACCTATTTTGATCAAAGTCCTCTTTCTATTTTTCTGCTTTTCACTTAAACAGTATACTATAAATTATGAAAGTTTATTAAGCAAATGTGGGCGTGGCACATGGGAAAAATATTCCAAATTAAAGTAGGCGTTATGCCCTAAAATATGAACCAAGTCCGAAGTAAATCGGTTAAGGGATTCCCAAGTTATGAAGAAAATAAGATTTCTTTGTGGTTGTTGTTATATTTGTTGTAGTAAAAAATTTTTCCACTAAAAATTTCGATTTTTTACCAGGAGCCCAGAATCTCCCAAAAAATAGCAAGCAAATTTCGGATTTTAAAAAATCTTTGAACGCTTATAACTCGAGAACGGCTGGTCCAATTTGGACAAAATTGGTATCGTTGAAAAGGGGCTGAAGTCTACTTTCTAATGATCATAAAATATTTTGGCCACGCCCCTAATTTTAGAAGATATATTCATTTTTTTGTCGCTCAAACCATCTATTTCATTATATGGGCGTGGCATATGACCAAAAATGGTACCAAATTATAGGTCACGATAAACCCTGACAAATAAACTGCATTAGCACTAAATCGATAAAAGGGTTCTCGAGTTATAGGCCTAAGAAATTGGTTAATTTTGCTAAATTTAAATGTCTGTAACTTCCGAAAGGGTTCACCGATTTTTATAATCTTTATATTAATGATAAGAACCCAAAGTTCTCTGTCCAACGATGCAAAAATTTTTCGACCACGCCCACTTTTTTGGCCGTTTTTTGCTTATTCAGTATACAGCGAATTATTAAAATTTTTTAATAAATGTGGGCGTGGCACGTGAAAAAAGTATTCCAAATTAAAGTAGGCGTTATGCCCAAAAATATACACCAAGACCGAGGTAAATCGGTAAAGGGGTCCTTGAGTTATAGGCCCGTCAATTTTTTTAATTTTGCCAAGTTCAAACGTTTATAACTTCCGAACGGTCTTACCTATTTTGATAAATTTTCTATTTTTGATCAGGGCCCGAAGTCCTCTTTCCAGCAATGCAAAAATTTTTTCGCCACGCCCAGTATTTTGGCTGCTTTTCACTTAAACAGTATACTATAAATTATGAAAGTTTATTAAGCAAATGTGGGCGTGGCACATGGGAAAAGTATTCCAAATTAAAGTAGGCGTTATGCCCTAAAATATGAACCAAGTCCGAAGTAAATCGGTTAAGGGATTCCCAAGTTATGAAGAAAATAAGATTTCTTTGTGGTTGTTGTTATATTTGTTGTAGTAAAAAATTTTTCCACTAAAAATTTCGATTTTTTACCAGGAGCCCAGAATCTCCCAAAAAATAGCAAGCAAATTTCGGATTTTAAAAAATCTTTGAACGCTTATAACTCGAGAACGGCTGGTCCAATTTGGACAAAATTGGTATCGTTGAAAAGGGGCTGAAGTCTACTTTCTAATGATCATAAAATATTTTGGCCACGCCCCTAATTTTAGAAGATATATTCATTTTTTTGTCGCTCAAACCATCTATTTCATTATATGGGCGTGGCATATGACCAAAAATGGTACCAAATTATAGGTCACGATGAACCCTGACAAATAAACTGCATTAGCACTAAATCGATAAAAGGGTTCTCGAGTTATAGGCCTAAGAAGTTGGTTAATTTTGCTAAATTTAAATGTCTGTAACTTCCGAAAGGGTTCACCGATTTTTATAATCTTTATATTAATGATAAGAACCCAAAGTTCTCTGTCCAACGATGCAAAAATTTTTCGACCACGCCCACTTTTTTGGCCGTTTTTTGCTTATTTAGTATACAGCGAATTATTAAAATTTTTTAATAAATGTGGGCGTGGCACGTGAAAAAAGTATTCCAAATTAAAGTAGGCGTTATGCCCAAAAATATACACCAAGACCGAGGTAAATCGGTAAAGGGGTCCTTGAGTTATAGGCCCGTCAATTTTTTTAATTTTGCCAAGTTCAAACGTTTATAACTTCCGAACGGTCTTACCTATTTTGATAAATTTTCTATTTTTGATCAGGGCCCGAAGTCCTCTTTCCAGCAATGCAAAAATTTTTTCGCCACGCCCAGTATTTTGGCTGCTTTTCACTTAAACAGTATACTATAAATTATGAAAGTTTATTAAGCAAATGTGGGCGTGGCACATGGGAAAAGTATTCCAAATTAAAGTAGGCGTTATGCCCTAAAATATGAACCAAGTCCGAAGTAAATCGGTTAAGGGATTCCCAAGTTATGAAGAAAATAAGATTTCTTTGTGGTTGTTGTTATATTTGTTGTAGTAAAAAATTTTTCCACTAAAAATTTCGATTTTTTACCAGGAGCCCAGAATCTCCCAAAAAATAGCAAGCAAATTTCGGATTTTAAAAAATCTTTGAACGCTTATAACTCGAGAACGGCTGGTCCAATTTGGACAAAATTGGTATCGTTGAAAAGGGGCTGAAGTCTACTTTCTAATGATCATAAAATATTTTGGCCACGCCCCTAATTTTAGAAGATATATTCATTTTTTTGTCGCTCAAACCATCTATTTCATTATATGGGCGTGGCATATGACCAAAAATGGTACCAAATTATAGGTCACGATGAACCCTGACAAATAAACTGCATTAGCACTAAATCGATAAAAGGGTTCTCGAGTTATAGGCCTAAGAAGTTGGTTAATTTTGCTAAATTTAAATGTCTGTAACTTCCGAAAGGGTTCACCGATTTTTATAATCTTTATATTAATGATAAGAACCCAAAGTTCTCTGTCCAACGATGCAAAAATTTTTCGACCACGCCCACTTTTTTGGCCGTTTTTTGCTTATTTAGTATACAGCGAATTATTAAAATTTTTTAATAAATGTGGGCGTGGCACGTGAAAAAAGTATTCCAAATTAAAGTAGGCGTTATGCCCAAAAATATACACCAAGACCGAGGTAAATCGGTAAAGGGGTCCTTGAGTTATAGGCCCGTCAATTTTTTTAATTTTGCCAAGTTCAAACGTTTATAACTTCCGAACGGTCTCACCTATTTTGATAAATTTTCTATTTTTGATCAGGGCCCGAAGTCCTCTTTCCAGCAATGCAAAAATTTTTTCGCCACGCCCAGTATTTTGGCTGCTTTTCACTTAAACAGTATACTATAAATTATGAAAGTTTATTAAGCAAATGTGGGCGTGGCACATGGGAAAAATATTCCAAATTAAAGTAGGCGTTATGCCCTAAAATATGAACCAAGTCCGAAGTAAATCGGTTAAGGGATTCCCAAGTTATGAAGAAAATAAGATTTCTTTGTGGTTGTTGTTATATTTGTTGTAGTAAAAAATTTTTCCACTAAAAATTTCGATTTTTTACCAGGAGCCCAGAATCTCCCAAAAAATAGCAAGCAAATTTCGGATTTTAAAAAATCTTTGAACGCTTATAACTCGAGAACGGCTGGTCCAATTTGGACAAAATTGGTATCGTTGAAAAGGGGCTGAAGTCTACTTTCTAATGATCATAAAATATTTTGGCCACGCCCCTAATTTTAGAAGATATATTCATTTTTTTGTCGCTCAAACCATCTATTTCATTATATGGGCGTGGCATATGACCAAAAATGGTACCAAATTATAGGTCACGATGAACCCTGACAAATAAACTGCATTAGCACTAAATCGATAAAAGGGTTCTCGAGTTATAGGCCTAAGAAGTTGGTTAATTTTGCTAAATTTAAATGTCTGTAACTTCCGAAAGGGTTCACCGATTTTTATAATCTTTATATTAATGATAAGAACCCAAAGTTCTCTGTCCAACGATGCAAAAATTTTTCGACCACGCCCACTTTTTTGGCCGTTTTTTGCTTATTTAGTATACAGCGAATTATTAAAATTTTTTAATAAATGTGGGCGTGGCACGTGAAAAAAGTATTCCAAATTAAAGTAGGCGTTATGCCCAAAAATATACACCAAGACCGAGGTAAATCGGTAAAGGGGTCCTTGAGTTATAGGCCCGTCAATTTTTTTAATTTTGCCAAGTTCAAACGTTTATAACTTCCGAACGGTCTCACCTATTTTGATAAATTTTCTATTTTTGATCAGGGCCCGAAGTCCTCTTTCCAGCAATGCAAAAATTTTTTCGCCACGCCCAGTATTTTGGCTGCTTTTCACTTAAACAGTATACTATAAATTATGAAAGTTTATTAAGCAAATGTGGGCGTGGCACATGGGAAAAATATTCCAAATTAAAGTAGGCGTTATGCCCTAAAATATGAACCAAGTCCGAAGTAAATCGGTTAAGGGATTCCCAAGTTATGAAGAAAATAAGATTTCTTTGTGGTTGTTGTTATATTTGTTGTAGTAAAAAATTTTTCCACTAAAAATTTCGATTTTTTACCAGGAGCCCAGAATCTCCCAAAAAATAGCAAGCAAATTTCGGATTTTAAAAAATCTTTGAACGCTTATAACTCGAGAACGGCTGGTCCAATTTGGACAAAATTGGTATCGTTGAAAAGGGGCTGAAGTCTACTTTCTAATGATCATAAAATATTTTGGCCACGCCCCTAATTTTAGAAGATATATTCATTTTTTTGTCGCTCAAACCATCTATTTCATTATATGGGCGTGGCATATGACCAAAAATGGTACCAAATTATAGGTCACGATGAACCCTGACAAATAAACTGCATTAGCACTAAATCGATAAAAGGGTTCTCGAGTTATAGGCCTAAGAAGTTGGTTAATTTTGCTAAATTTAAATGTCTGTAACTTCCGAAAGGGTTCACCGATTTTTATAATCTTTATATTAATGATAAGAACCCAAAGTTCTCTGTCCAACGATGCAAAAATTTTTCGACCACGCCCACTTTTTTGGCCGTTTTTTGCTTATTTAGTATACAGCGAATTATTAAAATTTTTTAATAAATGTGGGCGTGGCACGTGAAAAAAGTATTCCAAATTAAAGTAGGCGTTATGCCCAAAAATATACACCAAGACCGAGGTAAATCGGTAAAGGGGTCCTTGAGTTATAGGCCCGTCAATTTTTTTAATTTTGCCAAGTTCAAACGTTTATAACTTCCGAACGGTCTCACCTATTTTGATAAATTTTCTATTTTTGATCAGGGCCCGAAGTCCTCTTTCCAGCAATGCAAAAATTTTTTCGCCACGCCCAGTATTTTGGCTGCTTTTCACTTAAACAGTATACTATAAATTATGAAAGTTTATTAAGCAAATGTGGGCGTGGCACATGGGAAAAATATTCCAAATTAAAGTAGGCGTTATGCCCTAAAATATGAACCAAGTCCGAAGTAAATCGGTTAAGGGATTCCCAAGTTATGAAGAAAATAAGATTTCTTTGTGGTTGTTGTTATATTTGTTGTAGTAAAAAATTTTTCCACTAAAAATTTCGATTTTTTACCAGGAGCCCAGAATCTCCCAAAAAATAGCAAGCAAATTTCGGATTTTAAAAAATCTTTGAACGCTTATAACTCGAGAACGGCTGGTCCAATTTGGACAAAATTGGTATCGTTGAAAAGGGGCTGAAGTCTACTTTCTAATGATCATAAAATATTTTGGCCACGCCCCTAATTTTAGAAGATATATTCATTTTTTTGTCGCTCAAACCATCTATTTCATTATATGGGCGTGGCATATGACCAAAAATGGTACCAAATTATAGGTCACGATGAACCCTGACAAATAAACTGCATTAGCACTAAATCGATAAAAGGGTTCTCGAGTTATAGGCCTAAGAAGTTGGTTAATTTTGCTAAATTTAAATGTCTGTAACTTCCGAAAGGGTTCACCGATTTTTATAATCTTTATATTAATGATAAGAACCCAAAGTTCTCTGTCCAACGATGCAAAAATTTTTCGACCACGCCCACTTTTTTGGCCGTTTTTTGCTTATTTAGTATACAGCGAATTATTAAAATTTTTTAATAAATGTGGGCGTGGCACGTGAAAAAAGTATTCCAAATTAAAGTAGGCGTTATGCCCAAAAATATACACCAAGACCGAGGTAAATCGGTAAAGGGGTCCTTGAGTTATAGGCCCGTCAATTTTTTTAATTTTGCCAAGTTCAAACGTTTATAACTTCCGAACGGTCTCACCTATTTTGATAAATTTTCTATTTTTGATCAGGGCCCGAAGTCCTCTTTCCAGCAATGCAAAAATTTTTTCGCCACGCCCAGTATTTTGGCTGCTTTTCACTTAAACAGTATACTATAAATTATGAAAGTTTATTAAGCAAATGTGGGCGTGGCACATGGGAAAAATATTCCAAATTAAAGTAGGCGTTATGCCCTAAAATATGAACCAAGTCCGAAGTAAATCGGTTAAGGGATTCCCAAGTTATGAAGAAAATAAGATTTCTTTGTGGTTGTTGTTATATTTGTTGTAGTAAAAAATTTTTCCACTAAAAATTTCGATTTTTTACCAGGAGCCCAGAATCTCCCAAAAAATAGCAAGCAAATTTCGGATTTTAAAAAATCTTTGAACGCTTATAACTCGAGAACGGCTGGTCCAATTTGGACAAAATTGGTATCGTTGAAAAGGGGCTGAAGTCTACTTTCTAATGATCATAAAATATTTTGGCCACGCCCCTAATTTTAGAAGATATATTCATTTTTTTGTCGCTCAAACCATCTATTTCATTATATGGGCGTGGCATATGACCAAAAATGGTACCAAATTATAGGTCACGATGAACCCTGACAAATAAACTGCATTAGCACTAAATCGATAAAAGGGTTCTCGAGTTATAGGCCTAAGAAGTTGGTTAATTTTGCTAAATTTAAATGTCTGTAACTTCCGAAAGGGTTCACCGATTTTTATAATCTTTATATTAATGATAAGAACCCAAAGTTCTCTGTCCAACGATGCAAAAATTTTTCGACCACGCCCACTTTTTTGGCCGTTTTTTGCTTATTTAGTATACAGCGAATTATTAAAATTTTTTAATAAATGTGGGCGTGGCACGTGAAAAAAGTATTCCAAATTAAAGTAGGCGTTATGCCCAAAAATATACACCAAGACCGAGGTAAATCGGTAAAGGGGTCCTTGAGTTATAGGCCCGTCAATTTTTTTAATTTTGCCAAGTTCAAACGTTTATAACTTCCGAACGGTCTCACCTATTTTGATAAATTTTCTATTTTTGATCAGGGCCCGAAGTCCTCTTTCCAGCAATGCAAAAATTTTTTCGCCACGCCCAGTATTTTGGCTGCTTTTCACTTAAACAGTATACTATAAATTATGAAAGTTTATTAAGCAAATGTGGGCGTGGCACATGGGAAAAATATTCCAAATTAAAGTAGGCGTTATGCCCTAAAATATGAACCAAGTCCGAAGTAAATCGGTTAAGGGATTCCCAAGTTATGAAGAAAATAAGATTTCTTTGTGGTTGTTGTTATATTTGTTGTAGTAAAAAATTTTTCCACTAAAAATTTCGATTTTTTACCAGGAGCCCAGAATCTCCCAAAAAATAGCAAGCAAATTTCGGATTTTAAAAAATCTTTGAACGCTTATAACTCGAGAACGGCTGGTCCAATTTGGACAAAATTGGTATCGTTGAAAAGGGGCTGAAGTCTACTTTCTAATGATCATAAAATATTTTGGCCACGCCCCTAATTTTAGAAGATATATTCATTTTTTTGTCGCTCAAACCATCTATTTCATTATATGGGCGTGGCATATGACCAAAAATGGTACCAAATTATAGGTCACGATGAACCCTGACAAATAAACTGCATTAGCACTAAATCGATAAAAGGGTTCTCGAGTTATAGGCCTAAGAAGTTGGTTAATTTTGCTAAATTTAAATGTCTGTAACTTCCGAAAGGGTTCACCGATTTTTATAATCTTTATATTAATGATAAGAACCCAAAGTTCTCTGTCCAACGATGCAAAAATTTTTCGACCACGCCCACTTTTTTGGCCGTTTTTTGCTTATTTAGTATACAGCGAATTATTAAAATTTTTTAATAAATGTGGGCGTGGCACGTGAAAAAAGTATTCCAAATTAAAGTAGGCGTTATGCCCAAAAATATACACCAAGACCGAGGTAAATCGGTAAAGGGGTCCTTGAGTTATAGGCCCGTCAATTTTTTTAATTTTGCCAAGTTCAAACGTTTATAACTTCCGAACGGTCTCACCTATTTTGATAAATTTTCTATTTTTGATCAGGGCCCGAAGTCCTCTTTCCAGCAATGCAAAAATTTTTTCGCCACGCCCAGTATTTTGGCTGCTTTTCACTTAAACAGTATACTATAAATTATGAAAGTTTATTAAGCAAATGTGGGCGTGGCACATGGGAAAAATATTCCAAATTAAAGTAGGCGTTATGCCCTAAAATATGAACCAAGTCCGAAGTAAATCGGTTAAGGGATTCCCAAGTTATGAAGAAAATAAGATTTCTTTGTGGTTGTTGTTATATTTGTTGTAGTAAAAAATTTTTCCACTAAAAATTTCGATTTTTTACCAGGAGCCCAGAATCTCCCAAAAAATAGCAAGCAAATTTCGGATTTTAAAAAATCTTTGAACGCTTATAACTCGAGAACGGCTGGTCCAATTTGGACAAAATTGGTATCGTTGAAAAGGGGCTGAAGTCTACTTTCTAATGATCATAAAATATTTTGGCCACGCCCCTAATTTTAGAAGATATATTCATTTTTTTGTCGCTCAAACCATCTATTTCATTATATGGGCGTGGCATATGACCAAAAATGGTACCAAATTATAGGTCACGATGAACCCTGACAAATAAACTGCATTAGCACTAAATCGATAAAAGGGTTCTCGAGTTATAGGCCTAAGAAGTTGGTTAATTTTGCTAAATTTAAATGTCTGTAACTTCCGAAAGGGTTCACCGATTTTTATAATCTTTATATTAATGATAAGAACCCAAAGTTCTCTGTCCAACGATGCAAAAATTTTTCGACCACGCCCACTTTTTTGGCCGTTTTTTGCTTATTTAGTATACAGCGAATTATTAAAATTTTTTAATAAATGTGGGCGTGGCACGTGAAAAAAGTATTCCAAATTAAAGTAGGCGTTATGCCCAAAAATATACACCAAGACCGAGGTAAATCGGTAAAGGGGTCCTTGAGTTATAGGCCCGTCAATTTTTTTAATTTTGCCAAATTCAAACGTTTATAACTTCCGAACGGTCTCACCTATTTTGATAAATTTTCTATTTTTGATCAGGGCCCGAAGTCCTCTTTCCAGCAATGCAAAAATTTTTTCGCCACGCCCAGTATTTTGGCTGCTTTTCACTTAAACAGTATACTATAAATTATGAAAGTTTATTAAGCAAATGTGGGCGTGGCACATGGGAAAAATATTCCAAATTAAAGTAGGCGTTATGCCCTAAAATATGAACCAAGTCCGAAGTAAATCGGTTAAGGGATTCCCAAGTTATGAAGAAAATAAGATTTCTTTGTGGTTGTTGTTATATTTGTTGTAGTAAAAAATTTTTCCACTAAAAATTTCGATTTTTTACCAGGAGCCCAGAATCTCCCAAAAAATAGCAAGCAAATTTCGGATTTTAAAAAATCTTTGAACGCTTATAACTCGAGAACGGCTGGTCCAATTTGGACAAAATTGGTATCGTTGAAAAGGGGCTGAAGTCTACTTTCTAATGATCATAAAATATTTTGGCCACGCCCCTAATTTTAGAAGATATATTCATTTTTTTGTCGCTCAAACCATCTATTTCATTATATGGGCGTGGCATATGACCAAAAATGGTACCAAATTATAGGTCACGATGAACCCTGACAAATAAACTGCATTAGCACTAAATCGATAAAAGGGTTCTCGAGTTATAGGCCTAAGAAGTTGGTTAATTTTGCTAAATTTAAATGTCTGTAACTTCCGAAAGGGTTCACCGATTTTTATAATCTTTATATTAATGATAAGAACCCAAAGTTCTCTGTCCAACGATGCAAAAATTTTTCGACCACGCCCACTTTTTTGGCCGTTTTTTGCTTATTTAGTATACAGCGAATTATTAAAATTTTTTAATAAATGTGGGCGTGGCACGTGAAAAAAGTATTCCAAATTAAAGTAGGCGTTATGCCCAAAAATATACACCAAGACCGAGGTAAATCGGTAAAGGGGTCCTTGAGTTATAGGCCCGTCAATTTTTTTAATTTTGCCAAGTTCAAACGTTTATAACTTCCGAACGGTCTCACCTATTTTGATAAATTTTCTATTTTTGATCAGGGCCCGAAGTCCTCTTTCCAGCAATGCAAAAATTTTTTCGCCACGCCCAGTATTTTGGCTGCTTTTCACTTAAACAGTATACTATAAATTATGAAAGTTTATTAAGCAAATGTGGGCGTGGCACATGGGAAAAATATTCCAAATTAAAGTAGGCGTTATGCCCTAAAATATGAACCAAGTCCGAAGTAAATCGGTTAAGGGATTCCCAAGTTATGAAGAAAATAAGATTTCTTTGTGGTTGTTGTTATATTTGTTGTAGTAAAAAATTTTTCCACTAAAAATTTCGATTTTTTACCAGGAGCCCAGAATCTCCCAAAAAATAGCAAGCAAATTTCGGATTTTAAAAAATCTTTGAACGCTTATAACTCGAGAACGGCTGGTCCAATTTGGACAAAATTGGTATCGTTGAAAAGGGGCTGAAGTCTACTTTCTAATGATCATAAAATATTTTGGCCACGCCCCTAATTTTAGAAGATATATTCATTTTTTTGTCGCTCAAACCATCTATTTCATTATATGGGCGTGGCATATGACCAAAAATGGTACCAAATTATAGGTCACGATGAACCCTGACAAATAAACTGCATTAGCACTAAATCGATAAAAGGGTTCTCGAGTTATAGGCCTAAGAAGTTGGTTAATTTTGCTAAATTTAAATGTCTGTAACTTCCGAAAGGGTTCACCGATTTTTATAATCTTTATATTAATGATAAGAACCCAAAGTTCTCTGTCCAACGATGCAAAAATTTTTCGACCACGCCCACTTTTTTGGCCGTTTTTTGCTTATTTAGTATACAGCGAATTATTAAAATTTTTTAATAAATGTGGGCGTGGCACGTGAAAAAAGTATTCCAAATTAAAGTAGGCGTTATGCCCAAAAATATACACCAAGACCGAGGTAAATCGGTAAAGGGGTCCTTGAGTTATAGGCCCGTCAATTTTTTTAATTTTGCCAAGTTCAAACGTTTATAACTTCCGAACGGTCTCACCTATTTTGATAAATTTTCTATTTTTGATCAGGGCCCGAAGTCCTCTTTCCAGCAATGCAAAAATTTTTTCGCCACGCCCAGTATTTTGGCTGCTTTTCACTTAAACAGTATACTATAAATTATGAAAGTTTATTAAGCAAATGTGGGCGTGGCACATGGGAAAAATATTCCAAATTAAAGTAGGCGTTATGCCCTAAAATATGAACCAAGTCCGAAGTAAATCGGTTAAGGGATTCCCAAGTTATGAAGAAAATAAGATTTCTTTGTGGTTGTTGTTATATTTGTTGTAGTAAAAAATTTTTCCACTAAAAATTTCGATTTTTTACCAGGAGCCCAGAATCTCCCAAAAAATAGCAAGCAAATTTCGGATTTTAAAAAATCTTTGAACGCTTATAACTCGAGAACGGCTGGTCCAATTTGGACAAAATTGGTATCGTTGAAAAGGGGCTGAAGTCTACTTTCTAATGATCATAAAATATTTTGGCCACGCCCCTAATTTTAGAAGATATATTCATTTTTTTGTCGCTCAAACCATCTATTTCATTATATGGGCGTGGCATATGACCAAAAATGGTACCAAATTATAGGTCACGATGAACCCTGACAAATAAACTGCATTAGCACTAAATCGATAAAAGGGTTCTCGAGTTATAGGCCTAAGAAGTTGGTTAATTTTGCTAAATTTAAATGTCTGTAACTTCCGAAAGGGTTCACCGATTTTTATAATCTTTATATTAATGATAAGAACCCAAAGTTCTCTGTCCAACGATGCAAAAATTTTTCGACCACGCCCACTTTTTTGGCCGTTTTTTGCTTATTTAGTATACAGCGAATTATTAAAATTTTTTAATAAATGTGGGCGTGGCACGTGAAAAAAGTATTCCAAATTAAAGTAGGCGTTATGCCCAAAAATATACACCAAGACCGAGGTAAATCGGTAAAGGGGTCCTTGAGTTATAGGCCCGTCAATTTTTTTAATTTTGCCAAATTCAAACGTTTATAACTTCCGAACGGTCTCACCTATTTTGATAAATTTTCTATTTTTGATCAGGGCCCGAAGTCCTCTTTCCAGCAATGCAAAAATTTTTTCGCCACGCCCAGTATTTTGGCTGCTTTTCACTTAAACAGTATACTATAAATTATGAAAGTTTATTAAGCAAATGTGGGCGTGGCACATGGGAAAAATATTCCAAATTAAAGTAGGCGTTATGCCCTAAAATATGAACCAAGTCCGAAGTAAATCGGTTAAGGGATTCCCAAGTTATGAAGAAAATAAGATTTCTTTGTGGTTGTTGTTATATTTGTTGTAGTAAAAAATTTTTCCACTAAAAATTTCGATTTTTTACCAGGAGCCCAGAATCTCCCAAAAAATAGCAAGCAAATTTCGGATTTTAAAAAATCTTTGAACGCTTATAACTCGAGAACGGCTGGTCCAATTTGGACAAAATTGGTATCGTTGAAAAGGGGCTGAAGTCTACTTTCTAATGATCATAAAATATTTTGGCCACGCCCCTAATTTTAGAAGATATATTCATTTTTTTGTCGCTCAAACCATCTATTTCATTATATGGGCGTGGCATATGACCAAAAATGGTACCAAATTATAGGTCACGATGAACCCTGACAAATAAACTGCATTAGCACTAAATCGATAAAAGGGTTCTCGAGTTATAGGCCTAAGAAGTTGGTTAATTTTGCTAAATTTAAATGTCTGTAACTTCCGAAAGGGTTCACCGATTTTTATAATCTTTATATTAATGATAAGAACCCAAAGTTCTCTGTCCAACGATGCAAAAATTTTTCGACCACGCCCACTTTTTTGGCCGTTTTTTGCTTATTTAGTATACAGCGAATTATTAAAATTTTTTAATAAATGTGGGCGTGGCACGTGAAAAAAGTATTCCAAATTAAAGTAGGCGTTATGCCCAAAAATATACACCAAGACCGAGGTAAATCGGTAAAGGGGTCCTTGAGTTATAGGCCCGTCAATTTTTTTAATTTTGCCAAATTCAAACGTTTATAACTTCCGAACGGTCTCACCTATTTTGATAAATTTTCTATTTTTGATCAGGGCCCGAAGTCCTCTTTCCAGCAATGCAAAAATTTTTTCGCCACGCCCAGTATTTTGGCTGCTTTTCACTTAAACAGTATACTATAAATTATGAAAGTTTATTAAGCAAATGTGGGCGTGGCACATGGGAAAAATATTCCAAATTAAAGTAGGCGTTATGCCCTAAAATATGAACCAAGTCCGAAGTAAATCGGTTAAGGGATTCCCAAGTTATGAAGAAAATAAGATTTCTTTGTGGTTGTTGTTATATTTGTTGTAGTAAAAAATTTTTCCACTAAAAATTTCGATTTTTTACCAGGAGCCCAGAATCTCCCAAAAAATAGCAAGCAAATTTCGGATTTTAAAAAATCTTTGAACGCTTATAACTCGAGAACGGCTGGTCCAATTTGGACAAAATTGGTATCGTTGAAAAGGGGCTGAAGTCTACTTTCTAATGATCATAAAATATTTTGGCCACGCCCCTAATTTTAGAAGATATATTCATTTTTTTGTCGCTCAAACCATCTATTTCATTATATGGGCGTGGCATATGACCAAAAATGGTACCAAATTATAGGTCACGATGAACCCTGACAAATAAACTGCATTAGCACTAAATCGATAAAAGGGTTCTCGAGTTATAGGCCTAAGAAGTTGGTTAATTTTGCTAAATTTAAATGTCTGTAACTTCCGAAAGGGTTCACCGATTTTTATAATCTTTATATTAATGATAAGAACCCAAAGTTCTCTGTCCAACGATGCAAAAATTTTTCGACCACGCCCACTTTTTTGGCCGTTTTTTGCTTATTTAGTATACAGCGAATTATTAAAATTTTTTAATAAATGTGGGCGTGGCACGTGAAAAAAGTATTCCAAATTAAAGTAGGCGTTATGCCCAAAAATATACACCAAGACCGAGGTAAATCGGTAAAGGGGTCCTTGAGTTATAGGCCCGTCAATTTTTTTAATTTTGCCAAATTCAAACGTTTATAACTTCCGAACGGTCTCACCTATTTTGATAAATTTTCTATTTTTGATCAGGGCCCGAAGTCCTCTTTCCAGCAATGCAAAAATTTTTTCGCCACGCCCAGTATTTTGGCTGCTTTTCACTTAAACAGTATACTATAAATTATGAAAGTTTATTAAGCAAATGTGGGCGTGGCACATGGGAAAAATATTCCAAATTAAAGTAGGCGTTATGCCCTAAAATATGAACCAAGTCCGAAGTAAATCGGTTAAGGGATTCCCAAGTTATGAAGAAAATAAGATTTCTTTGTGGTTGTTGTTATATTTGTTGTAGTAAAAAATTTTTCCACTAAAAATTTCGATTTTTTACCAGGAGCCCAGAATCTCCCAAAAAATAGCAAGCAAATTTCGGATTTTAAAAAATCTTTGAACGCTTATAACTCGAGAACGGCTGGTCCAATTTGGACAAAATTGGTATCGTTGAAAAGGGGCTGAAGTCTACTTTCTAATGATCATAAAATATTTTGGCCACGCCCCTAATTTTAGAAGATATATTCATTTTTTTGTCGCTCAAACCATCTATTTCATTATATGGGCGTGGCATATGACCAAAAATGGTACCAAATTATAGGTCACGATGAACCCTGACAAATAAACTGCATTAGCACTAAATCGATAAAAGGGTTCTCGAGTTATAGGCCTAAGAAGTTGGTTAATTTTGCTAAATTTAAATGTCTGTAACTTCCGAAAGGGTTCACCGATTTTTATAATCTTTATATTAATGATAAGAACCCAAAGTTCTCTGTCCAACGATGCAAAAATTTTTCGACCACGCCCACTTTTTTGGCCGTTTTTTGCTTATTTAGTATACAGCGAATTATTAAAATTTTTTAATAAATGTGGGCGTGGCACGTGAAAAAAGTATTCCAAATTAAAGTAGGCGTTATGCCCAAAAATATACACCAAGACCGAGGTAAATCGGTAAAGGGGTCCTTGAGTTATAGGCCCGTCAATTTTTTTAATTTTGCCAAATTCAAACGTTTATAACTTCCGAACGGTCTCACCTATTTTGATAAATTTTCTATTTTTGATCAGGGCCCGAAGTCCTCTTTCCAGCAATGCAAAAATTTTTTCGCCACGCCCAGTATTTTGGCTGCTTTTCACTTAAACAGTATACTATAAATTATGAAAGTTTATTAAGCAAATGTGGGCGTGGCACATGGGAAAAATATTCCAAATTAAAGTAGGCGTTATGCCCTAAAATATGAACCAAGTCCGAAGTAAATCGGTTAAGGGATTCCCAAGTTATGAAGAAAATAAGATTTCTTTGTGGTTGTTGTTATATTTGTTGTAGTAAAAAATTTTTCCACTAAAAATTTCGATTTTTTACCAGGAGCCCAGAATCTCCCAAAAAATAGCAAGCAAATTTCGGATTTTAAAAAATCTTTGAACGCTTATAACTCGAGAACGGCTGGTCCAATTTGGACAAAATTGGTATCGTTGAAAAGGGGCTGAAGTCTACTTTCTAATGATCATAAAATATTTTGGCCACGCCCCTAATTTTAGAAGATATATTCATTTTTTTGTCGCTCAAACCATCTATTTCATTATATGGGCGTGGCATATGACCAAAAATGGTACCAAATTATAGGTCACGATGAACCCTGACAAATAAACTGCATTAGCACTAAATCGATAAAAGGGTTCTCGAGTTATAGGCCTAAGAAGTTGGTTAATTTTGCTAAATTTAAATGTCTGTAACTTCCGAAAGGGTTCACCGATTTTTATAATCTTTATATTAATGATAAGAACCCAAAGTTCTCTGTCCAACGATGCAAAAATTTTTCGACCACGCCCACTTTTTTGGCCGTTTTTTGCTTATTTAGTATACAGCGAATTATTAAAATTTTTTAATAAATGTGGGCGTGGCACGTGAAAAAAGTATTCCAAATTAAAGTAGGCGTTATGCCCAAAAATATACACCAAGACCGAGGTAAATCGGTAAAGGGGTCCTTGAGTTATAGGCCCGTCAATTTTTTTAATTTTGCCAAATTCAAACGTTTATAACTTCCGAACGGTCTCACCTATTTTGATAAATTTTCTATTTTTGATCAGGGCCCGAAGTCCTCTTTCCAGCAATGCAAAAATTTTTTCGCCACGCCCAGTATTTTGGCTGCTTTTCACTTAAACAGTATACTATAAATTATGAAAGTTTATTAAGCAAATGTGGGCGTGGCACATGGGAAAAATATTCCAAATTAAAGTAGGCGTTATGCCCTAAAATATGAACCAAGTCCGAAGTAAATCGGTTAAGGGATTCCCAAGTTATGAAGAAAATAAGATTTCTTTGTGGTTGTTGTTATATTTGTTGTAGTAAAAAATTTTTCCACTAAAAATTTCGATTTTTTACCAGGAGCCCAGAATCTCCCAAAAAATAGCAAGCAAATTTCGGATTTTAAAAAATCTTTGAACGCTTATAACTCGAGAACGGCTGGTCCAATTTGGACAAAATTGGTATCGTTGAAAAGGGGCTGAAGTCTACTTTCTAATGATCATAAAATATTTTGGCCACGCCCCTAATTTTAGAAGATATATTCATTTTTTTGTCGCTCAAACCATCTATTTCATTATATGGGCGTGGCATATGACCAAAAATGGTACCAAATTATAGGTCACGATGAACCCTGACAAATAAACTGCATTAGCACTAAATCGATAAAAGGGTTCTCGAGTTATAGGCCTAAGAAGTTGGTTAATTTTGCTAAATTTAAATGTCTGTAACTTCCGAAAGGGTTCACCGATTTTTATAATCTTTATATTAATGATAAGAACCCAAAGTTCTCTGTCCAACGATGCAAAAATTTTTCGACCACGCCCACTTTTTTGGCCGTTTTTTGCTTATTTAGTATACAGCGAATTATTAAAATTTTTTAATAAATGTGGGCGTGGCACGTGAAAAAAGTATTCCAAATTAAAGTAGGCGTTATGCCCAAAAATATACACCAAGACCGAGGTAAATCGGTAAAGGGGTCCTTGAGTTATAGGCCCGTCAATTTTTTTAATTTTGCCAAATTCAAACGTTTATAACTTCCGAACGGTCTCACCTATTTTGATAAATTTTCTATTTTTGATCAGGGCCCGAAGTCCTCTTTCCAGCAATGCAAAAATTTTTTCGCCACGCCCAGTATTTTGGCTGCTTTTCACTTAAACAGTATACTATAAATTATGAAAGTTTATTAAGCAAATGTGGGCGTGGCACATGGGAAAAATATTCCAAATTAAAGTAGGCGTTATGCCCTAAAATATGAACCAAGTCCGAAGTAAATCGGTTAAGGGATTCCCAAGTTATGAAGAAAATAAGATTTCTTTGTGGTTGTTGTTATATTTGTTGTAGTAAAAAATTTTTCCACTAAAAATTTCGATTTTTTACCAGGAGCCCAGAATCTCCCAAAAAATAGCAAGCAAATTTCGGATTTTAAAAAATCTTTGAACGCTTATAACTCGAGAACGGCTGGTCCAATTTGGACAAAATTGGTATCGTTGAAAAGGGGCTGAAGTCTACTTTCTAATGATCATAAAATATTTTGGCCACGCCCCTAATTTTAGAAGATATATTCATTTTTTTGTCGCTCAAACCATCTATTTCATTATATGGGCGTGGCATATGACCAAAAATGGTACCAAATTATAGGTCACGATGAACCCTGACAAATAAACTGCATTAGCACTAAATCGATAAAAGGGTTCTCGAGTTATAGGCCTAAGAAGTTGGTTAATTTTGCTAAATTTAAATGTCTGTAACTTCCGAAAGGGTTCACCGATTTTTATAATCTTTATATTAATGATAAGAACCCAAAGTTCTCTGTCCAACGATGCAAAAATTTTTCGACCACGCCCACTTTTTTGGCCATTTTTTGCTTATTTAGTATACAGCGAATTATTAAAATTTTTTTAATAAATGTGGGCGTGGCACGTGAAAAAAGTATTCCAAATTAAAGTAGGCGTTATGCCCAAAAATATACACCAAGACCGAGGTAAATCGGTAAAGGGGTCCTTGAGTTATAGGCCCGTCAATTTTTTTAATTTTGCCAAATTCAAACGTTTATAACTTCCGAACGGTCTCACCTATTTTGATAAATTTTCTATTTTTGATCAGGGCCCGAAGTCCTCTTTCCAGCAATGCAAAAATTTTTTCGCCACGCCCAGTATTTTGGCTGCTTTTCACTTAAACAGTATACTATAAATTATGAAAGTTTATTAAGCAAATGTGGGCGTGGCACATGGGAAAAATATTCCAAATTAAAGTAGGCGTTATGCCCTAAAATATGAACCAAGTCCGAAGTAAATCGGTTAAGGGATTCCCAAGTTATGAAGAAAATAAGATTTCTTTGTGGTTGTTGTTATATTTGTTGTAGTAAAAAATTTTTCCACTAAAAATTTCGATTTTTTACCAGGAGCCCAGAATCTCCCAAAAAATAGCAAGCAAATTTCGGATTTTAAAAAATCTTTGAACGCTTATAACTCGAGAACGGCTGGTCCAATTTGGACAAAATTGGTATCGTTGAAAAGGGGCTGAAGTCTACTTTCTAATGATCATAAAATATTTTGGCCACGCCCCTAATTTTAGAAGATATATTCATTTTTTTGTCGCTCAAACCATCTATTTCATTATATGGGCGTGGCATATGACCAAAAATGGTACCAAATTATAGGTCACGATGAACCCTGACAAATAAACTGCATTAGCACTAAATCGATAAAAGGGTTCTCGAGTTATAGGCCTAAGAAGTTGGTTAATTTTGCTAAATTTAAATGTCTGTAACTTCCGAAAGGGTTCACCGATTTTTATAATCTTTATATTAATGATAAGAACCCAAAGTTCTCTGTCCAACGATGCAAAAATTTTTCGACCACGCCCACTTTTTTGGCCGTTTTTTGCTTATTTAGTATACAGCGAATTATTAAAATTTTTTAATAAATGTGGGCGTGGCACGTGAAAAAAGTATTCCAAATTAAAGTAGGCGTTATGCCCAAAAATATACACCAAGACCGAGGTAAATCGGTAAAGGGGTCCTTGAGTTATAGGCCCGTCAATTTTTTTAATTTTGCCAAATTCAAACGTTTATAACTTCCGAACGGTCTCACCTATTTTGATAAATTTTCTATTTTTGATCAGGGCCCGAAGTCCTCTTTCCAGCAATGCAAAAATTTTTTCGCCACGCCCAGTATTTTGGCTGCTTTTCACTTAAACAGTATACTATAAATTATGAAAGTTTATTAAGCAAATGTGGGCGTGGCACATGGGAAAAATATTCCAAATTAAAGTAGGCGTTATGCCCTAAAATATGAACCAAGTCCGAAGTAAATCGGTTAAGAGATTCCCAAGTTATGAAGAAAATAAGATTTCTTTGTGGTTGTTGTTATATTTGTTGTAGTAAAAAATTTTTCCACTAAAAATTTCGATTTTTTACCAGGAGCCCAGAATCTCCCAAAAAATAGCAAGCAAATTTCGGATTTTAAAAAATCTTTGAACGCTTATAACTCGAGAACGGCTGGTCCAATTTGGACAAAATTGGTATCGTTGAAAAGGGGCTGAAGTCTACTTTCTAATGATCATAAAATATTTTGGCCACGCCCCTAATTTTAGAAGATATATTCATTTTTTTGTCGCTCAAACCATCTATTTCATTATATGGGCGTGGCATATGACCAAAAATGGTACCAAATTATAGGTCACGATGAACCCTGACAAATAAACTGCATTAGCACTAAATCGATAAAAGGGTTCTCGAGTTATAGGCCTAAGAAGTTGGTTAATTTTGCTAAATTTAAATGTCTGTAACTTCCGAAAGGGTTCACCGATTTTTATAATCTTTATATTAATGATAAGAACCCAAAGTTCTCTGTCCAACGATGCAAAAATTTTTCGACCACGCCCACTTTTTTGGCCGTTTTTTGCTTATTTAGTATACAGCGAATTATTAAAATTTTTTAATAAATGTGGGCGTGGCACGTGAAAAAAGTATTCCAAATTAAAGTAGGCGTTATGCCCAAAAATATACACCAAGACCGAGGTAAATCGGTAAAGGGGTCCTTGAGTTATAGGCCCGTCAATTTTTTTAATTTTGCCAAATTCAAACGTTTATAACTTCCGAACGGTCTCACCTATTTTGATAAATTTTCTATTTTTGATCAGGGCCCGAAGTCCTCTTTCCAGCAATGCAAAAATTTTTTCGCCACGCCCAGTATTTTGGCTGCTTTTCACTTAAACAGTATACTATAAATTATGAAAGTTTATTAAGCAAATGTGGGCGTGGCACATGGGAAAAATATTCCAAATTAAAGTAGGCGTTATGCCCTAAAATATGAACCAAGTCCGAAGTAAATCGGTTAAGGGATTCCCAAGTTATGAAGAAAATAAGATTTCTTTGTGGTTGTTGTTATATTTGTTGTAGTAAAAAATTTTTCCACTAAAAATTTCGATTTTTTACCAGGAGCCCAGAATCTCCCAAAAAATAGCAAGCAAATTTCGGATTTTAAAAAATCTTTGAACGCTTATAACTCGAGAACGGCTGGTCCAATTTGGACAAAATTGGTATCGTTGAAAAGGGGCTGAAGTCTACTTTCTAATGATCATAAAATATTTTGGCCACGCCCCTAATTTTAGAAGATATATTCATTTTTTTGTCGCTCAAACCATCTATTTCATTATATGGGCGTGGCATATGACCAAAAATGGTACCAAATTATAGGTCACGATGAACCCTGACAAATAAACTGCATTAGCACTAAATCGATAAAAGGGTTCTCGAGTTATAGGCCTAAGAAGTTGGTTAATTTTGCTAAATTTAAATGTCTGTAACTTCCGAAAGGGTTCACCGATTTTTATAATCTTTATATTAATGATAAGAACCCAAAGTTCTCTGTCCAACGATGCAAAAATTTTTCGACCACGCCCACTTTTTTGGCCGTTTTTTGCTTATTTAGTATACAGCGAATTATTAAAATTTTTTTAATAAATGTGGGCGTGGCACGTGAAAAAAGTATTCCAAATTAAAGTAGGCGTTATGCCCAAAAATATACACCAAGACCGAGGTAAATCGGTAAAGGGGTCCTTGAGTTATAGGCCCGTCAATTTTTTTAATTTTGCCAAATTCAAACGTTTATAACTTCCGAACGGTCTCACCTATTTTGATAAATTTTCTATTTTTGATCAGGGCCCGAAGTCCTCTTTCCAGCAATGCAAAAATTTTTTCGCCACGCCCAGTATTTTGGCTGCTTTTCACTTAAACAGTATACTATAAATTATGAAAGTTTATTAAGCAAATGTGGGCGTGGCACATGGGAAAAATATTCCAAATTAAAGTAGGCGTTATGCCCTAAAATATGAACCAAGTCCGAAGTAAATCGGTTAAGAGATTCCCAAGTTATGAAGAAAATAAGATTTCTTTGTGGTTGTTGTTATATTTGTTGTAGTAAAAAATTTTTCCACTAAAAATTTCGATTTTTTACCAGGAGCCCAGAATCTCCCAAAAAATAGCAAGCAAATTTCGGATTTTAAAAAATCTTTGAACGCTTATAACTCGAGAACGGCTGGTCCAATTTGGACAAAATTGGTATCGTTGAAAAGGGGCTGAAGTCTACTTTCTAATGATCATAAAATATTTTGGCCACGCCCCTAATTTTAGAAGATATATTCATTTTTTTGTCGCTCAAACCATCTATTTCATTATATGGGCGTGGCATATGACCAAAAATGGTACCAAATTATAGGTCACGATGAACCCTGACAAATAAACTGCATTAGCACTAAATCGATAAAAGGGTTCTCGAGTTATAGGCCTAAGAAGTTGGTTAATTTTGCTAAATTTAAATGTCTGTAACTTCCGAAAGGGTTCACCGATTTTTATAATCTTTATATTAATGATAAGAACCCAAAGTTCTCTGTCCAACGATGCAAAAATTTTTCGACCACGCCCACTTTTTTGGCCGTTTTTTGCTTATTTAGTATACAGCGAATTATTAAAATTTTTTAATAAATGTGGGCGTGGCACGTGAAAAAAGTATTCCAAATTAAAGTAGGCGTTATGCCCAAAAATATACACCAAGACCGAGGTAAATCGGTAAAGGGGTCCTTGAGTTATAGGCCCGTCAATTTTTTTAATTTTGCCAAATTCAAACGTTTATAACTTCCGAACGGTCTCACCTATTTTGATAAATTTTCTATTTTTGATCAGGGCCCGAAGTCCTCTTTCCAGCAATGCAAAAATTTTTTCGCCACGCCCAGTATTTTGGCTGCTTTTCACTTAAACAGTATACTATAAATTATGAAAGTTTATTAAGCAAATGTGGGCGTGGCACATGGGAAAAATATTCCAAATTAAAGTAGGCGTTATGCCCTAAAATATGAACCAAGTCCGAAGTAAATCGGTTAAGGGATTCCCAAGTTATGAAGAAAATAAGATTTCTTTGTGGTTGTTGTTATATTTGTTGTAGTAAAAAATTTTTCCACTAAAAATTTCGATTTTTTACCAGGAGCCCAGAATCTCCCAAAAAATAGCAAGCAAATTTCGGATTTTAAAAAATCTTTGAACGCTTATAACTCGAGAACGGCTGGTCCAATTTGGACAAAATTGGTATCGTTGAAAAGGGGCTGAAGTCTACTTTCTAATGATCATAAAATATTTTGGCCACGCCCCTAATTTTAGAAGATATATTCATTTTTTTGTCGCTCAAACCATCTATTTCATTATATGGGCGTGGCATATGACCAAAAATGGTACCAAATTATAGGTCACGATGAACCCTGACAAATAAACTGCATTAGCACTAAATCGATAAAAGGGTTCTCGAGTTATAGGCCTAAGAAGTTGGTTAATTTTGCTAAATTTAAATGTCTGTAACTTCCGAAAGGGTTCACCGATTTTTATAATCTTTATATTAATGATAAGAACCCAAAGTTCTCTGTCCAACGATGCAAAAATTTTTCGACCACGCCCACTTTTTTGGCCATTTTTTGCTTATTTAGTATACAGCGAATTATTAAAATTTTTTTAATAAATGTGGGCGTGGCACGTGAAAAAAGTATTCCAAATTAAAGTAGGCGTTATGCCCAAAAATATACACCAAGACCGAGGTAAATCGGTAAAGGGGTCCTTGAGTTATAGGCCCGTCAATTTTTTTAATTTTGCCAAATTCAAACGTTTATAACTTCCGAACGGTCTCACCTATTTTGATAAATTTTCTATTTTTGATCAGGGCCCGAAGTCCTCTTTCCAGCAATGCAAAAATTTTTTCGCCACGCCCAGTATTTTGGCTGCTTTTCACTTAAACAGTATACTATAAATTATGAAAGTTTATTAAGCAAATGTGGGCGTGGCACATGGGAAAAATATTCCAAATTAAAGTAGGCGTTATGCCCTAAAATATGAACCAAGTCCGAAGTAAATCGGTTAAGGGATTCCCAAGTTATGAAGAAAATAAGATTTCTTTGTGGTTGTTGTTATATTTGTTGTAGTAAAAAATTTTTCCACTAAAAATTTCGATTTTTTACCAGGAGCCCAGAATCTCCCAAAAAATAGCAAGCAAATTTCGGATTTTAAAAAATCTTTGAACGCTTATAACTCGAGAACGGCTGGTCCAATTTGGACAAAATTGGTATCGTTGAAAAGGGGCTGAAGTCTACTTTCTAATGATCATAAAATATTTTGGCCACGCCCCTAATTTTAGAAGATATATTCATTTTTTTGTCGCTCAAACCATCTATTTCATTATATGGGCGTGGCATATGACCAAAAATGGTACCAAATTATAGGTCACGATGAACCCTGACAAATAAACTGCATTAGCACTAAATCGATAAAAGGGTTCTCGAGTTATAGGCCTAAGAAGTTGGTTAATTTTGCTAAATTTAAATGTCTGTAACTTCCGAAAGGGTTCACCGATTTTTATAATCTTTATATTAATGATAAGAACCCAAAGTTCTCTGTCCAACGATGCAAAAATTTTTCGACCACGCCCACTTTTTTGGCCATTTTTTGCTTATTTAGTATACAGCGAATTATTAAAATTTTTTTAATAAATGTGGGCGTGGCACGTGAAAAAAGTATTCCAAATTAAAGTAGGCGTTATGCCCAAAAATATACACCAAGACCGAGGTAAATCGGTAAAGGGGTCCTTGAGTTATAGGCCCGTCAATTTTTTTAATTTTGCCAAATTCAAACGTTTATAACTTCCGAACGGTCTCACCTATTTTGATAAATTTTCTATTTTTGATCAGGGCCCGAAGTCCTCTTTCCAGCAATGCAAAAATTTTTTCGCCACGCCCAGTATTTTGGCTGCTTTTCACTTAAACAGTATACTATAAATTATGAAAGTTTATTAAGCAAATGTGGGCGTGGCACATGGGAAAAATATTCCAAATTAAAGTAGGCGTTATGCCCTAAAATATGAACCAAGTCCGAAGTAAATCGGTTAAGGATTCCCAAGTTATGAAGAAAATAAGATTTCTTTGTGGTTGTTGTTATATTTGTTGTAGTAAAAAATTTTTCCACTAAAAATTTCGATTTTTTACCAGGAGCCCAGAATCTCCCAAAAAATAGCAAGCAAATTTCGGATTTTAAAAAATCTTTGAACGCTTATAACTCGAGAACGGCTGGTCCAATTTGGACAAAATTGGTATCGTTGAAAAGGGGCTGAAGTCTACTTTCTAATGATCATAAAATATTTTGGCCACGCCCCTAATTTTAGAAGATATATTCATTTTTTTGTCGCTCAAACCATCTATTTCATTATATGGGCGTGGCATATGACCAAAAATGGTACCAAATTATAGGTCACGATGAACCCTGACAAATAAACTGCATTAGCACTAAATCGATAAAAGGGTTCTCGAGTTATAGGCCTAAGAAGTTGGTTAATTTTGCTAAATTTAAATGTCTGTAACTTCCGAAAGGGTTCACCGATTTTTATAATCTTTATATTAATGATAAGAACCCAAAGTTCTCTGTCCAACGATGCAAAAATTTTTCGACCACGCCCACTTTTTTGGCCATTTTTTGCTTATTTAGTATACAGCGAATTATTAAAATTTTTTTAATAAATGTGGGCGTGGCACGTGAAAAAAGTATTCCAAATTAAAGTAGGCGTTATGCCCAAAAATATACACCAAGACCGAGGTAAATCGGTAAAGGGGTCCTTGAGTTATAGGCCCGTCAATTTTTTTAATTTTGCCAAATTCAAACGTTTATAACTTCCGAACGGTCTCACCTATTTTGATAAATTTTCTATTTTTGATCAGGGCCCGAAGTCCTCTTTCCAGCAATGCAAAAATTTTTTCGCCACGCCCAGTATTTTGGCTGCTTTTCACTTAAACAGTATACTATAAATTATGAAAGTTTATTAAGCAAATGTGGGCGTGGCACATGGGAAAAATATTCCAAATTAAAGTAGGCGTTATGCCCTAAAATATGAACCAAGTCCGAAGTAAATCGGTTAAGGGATTCCCAAGTTATGAAGAAAATAAGATTTCTTTGTGGTTGTTGTTATATTTGTTGTAGTAAAAAATTTTTCCACTAAAAATTTCGATTTTTTACCAGGAGCCCAGAATCTCCCAAAAAATAGCAAGCAAATTTCGGATTTTAAAAAATCTTTGAACGCTTATAACTCGAGAACGGCTGGTCCAATTTGGACAAAATTGGTATCGTTGAAAAGGGGCTGAAGTCTACTTTCTAATGATCATAAAATATTTTGGCCACGCCCCTAATTTTAGAAGATATATTCATTTTTTTGTCGCTCAAACCATCTATTTCATTATATGGGCGTGGCATATGACCAAAAATGGTACCAAATTATAGGTCACGATGAACCCTGACAAATAAACTGCATTAGCACTAAATCGATAAAAGGGTTCTCGAGTTATAGGCCTAAGAAGTTGGTTAATTTTGCTAAATTTAAATGTCTGTAACTTCCGAAAGGGTTCACCGATTTTTATAATCTTTATATTAATGATAAGAACCCAAAGTTCTCTGTCCAACGATGCAAAAATTTTTCGACCACGCCCACTTTTTTGGCCGTTTTTTGCTTATTTAGTATACAGCGAATTATTAAAATTTTTTAATAAATGTGGGCGTGGCACGTGAAAAAAGTATTCCAAATTAAAGTAGGCGTTATGCCCAAAAATATACACCAAGACCGAGGTAAATCGGTAAAGGGGTCCTTGAGTTATAGGCCCGTCAATTTTTTTAATTTTGCCAAATTCAAACGTTTATAACTTCCGAACGGTCTCACCTATTTTGATAAATTTTCTATTTTTGATCAGGGCCCGAAGTCCTCTTTCCAGCAATGCAAAAATTTTTTCGCCACGCCCAGTATTTTGGCTGCTTTTCACTTAAACAGTATACTATAAATTATGAAAGTTTATTAAGCAAATGTGGGCGTGGCACATGGGAAAAATATTCCAAATTAAAGTAGGCGTTATGCCCTAAAATATGAACCAAGTCCGAAGTAAATCGGTTAAGGGATTCCCAAGTTATGAAGAAAATAAGATTTCTTTGTGGTTGTTGTTATATTTGTTGTAGTAAAAAATTTTTCCACTAAAAATTTCGATTTTTTACCAGGAGCCCAGAATCTCCCAAAAAATAGCAAGCAAATTTCGGATTTTAAAAAATCTTTGAACGCTTATAACTCGAGAACGGCTGGTCCAATTTGGACAAAATTGGTATCGTTGAAAAGGGGCTGAAGTCTACTTTCTAATGATCATAAAATATTTTGGCCACGCCCCTAATTTTAGAAGATATATTCATTTTTTTGTCGCTCAAACCATCTATTTCATTATATGGGCGTGGCATATGACCAAAAATGGTACCAAATTATAGGTCACGATGAACCCTGACAAATAAACTGCATTAGCACTAAATCGATAAAAGGGTTCTCGAGTTATAGGCCTAAGAAGTTGGTTAATTTTGCTAAATTTAAATGTCTGTAACTTCCGAAAGGGTTCACCGATTTTTATAATCTTTATATTAATGATAAGAACCCAAAGTTCTCTGTCCAACGATGCAAAAATTTTTCGACCACGCCCACTTTTTTGGCCATTTTTTGCTTATTTAGTATACAGCGAATTATTAAAATTTTTTTAATAAATGTGGGCGTGGCACGTGAAAAAAGTATTCCAAATTAAAGTAGGCGTTATGCCCAAAAATATACACCAAGACCGAGGTAAATCGGTAAAGGGGTCCTTGAGTTATAGGCCCGTCAATTTTTTTAATTTTGCCAAATTCAAACGTTTATAACTTCCGAACGGTCTCACCTATTTTGATAAATTTTCTATTTTTGATCAGGGCCCGAAGTCCTCTTTCCAGCAATGCAAAAATTTTTTCGCCACGCCCAGTATTTTGGCTGCTTTTCACTTAAACAGTATACTATAAATTATGAAAGTTTATTAAGCAAATGTGGGCGTGGCACATGGGAAAAATATTCCAAATTAAAGTAGGCGTTATGCCCTAAAATATGAACCAAGTCCGAAGTAAATCGGTTAAGAGATTCCCAAGTTATGAAGAAAATAAGATTTCTTTGTGGTTGTTGTTATATTTGTTGTAGTAAAAAATTTTTCCACTAAAAATTTCGATTTTTTACCAGGAGCCCAGAATCTCCCAAAAAATAGCAAGCAAATTTCGGATTTTAAAAAATCTTTGAACGCTTATAACTCGAGAACGGCTGGTCCAATTTGGACAAAATTGGTATCGTTGAAAAGGGGCTGAAGTCTACTTTCTAATGATCATAAAATATTTTGGCCACGCCCCTAATTTTAGAAGATATATTCATTTTTTTGTCGCTCAAACCATCTATTTCATTATATGGGCGTGGCATATGACCAAAAATGGTACCAAATTATAGGTCACGATGAACCCTGACAAATAAACTGCATTAGCACTAAATCGATAAAAGGGTTCTCGAGTTATAGGCCTAAGAAGTTGGTTAATTTTGCTAAATTTAAATGTCTGTAACTTCCGAAAGGGTTCACCGATTTTTATAATCTTTATATTAATGATAAGAACCCAAAGTTCTCTGTCCAACGATGCAAAAATTTTTCGACCACGCCCACTTTTTTGGCCGTTTTTTGCTTATTTAGTATACAGCGAATTATTAAAATTTTTTTAATAAATGTGGGCGTGGCACGTGAAAAAAGTATTCCAAATTAAAGTAGGCGTTATGCCCAAAAATATACACCAAGACCGAGGTAAATCGGTAAAGGGGTCCTTGAGTTATAGGCCCGTCAATTTTTTTAATTTTGCCAAATTCAAACGTTTATAACTTCCGAACGGTCTCACCTATTTTGATAAATTTTCTATTTTTGATCAGGGCCCGAAGTCCTCTTTCCAGCAATGCAAAAATTTTTTCGCCACGCCCAGTATTTTGGCTGCTTTTCACTTAAACAGTATACTATAAATTATGAAAGTTTATTAAGCAAATGTGGGCGTGGCACATGGGAAAAATATTCCAAATTAAAGTAGGCGTTATGCCCTAAAATATGAACCAAGTCCGAAGTAAATCGGTTAAGAGATTCCCAAGTTATGAAGAAAATAAGATTTCTTTGTGGTTGTTGTTATATTTGTTGTAGTAAAAAATTTTTCCACTAAAAATTTCGATTTTTTACCAGGAGCCCAGAATCTCCCAAAAAATAGCAAGCAAATTTCGGATTTTAAAAAATCTTTGAACGCTTATAACTCGAGAACGGCTGGTCCAATTTGGACAAAATTGGTATCGTTGAAAAGGGGCTGAAGTCTACTTTCTAATGATCATAAAATATTTTGGCCACGCCCCTAATTTTAGAAGATATATTCATTTTTTTGTCGCTCAAACCATCTATTTCATTATATGGGCGTGGCATATGACCAAAAATGGTACCAAATTATAGGTCACGATGAACCCTGACAAATAAACTGCATTAGCACTAAATCGATAAAAGGGTTCTCGAGTTATAGGCCTAAGAAGTTGGTTAATTTTGCTAAATTTAAATGTCTGTAACTTCCGAAAGGGTTCACCGATTTTTATAATCTTTATATTAATGATAAGAACCCAAAGTTCTCTGTCCAACGATGCAAAAATTTTTCGACCACGCCCACTTTTTTGGCCATTTTTTGCTTATTTAGTATACAGCGAATTATTAAAATTTTTTAATAAATGTGGGCGTGGCACGTGAAAAAAGTATTCCAAATTAAAGTAGGCGTTATGCCCAAAAATATACACCAAGACCGAGGTAAATCGGTAAAGGGGTCCTTGAGTTATAGGCCCGTCAATTTTTTTAATTTTGCCAAATTCAAACGTTTATAACTTCCGAACGGTCTCACCTATTTTGATAAATTTTCTATTTTTGATCAGGGCCCGAAGTCCTCTTTCCAGCAATGCAAAAATTTTTTCGCCACGCCCAGTATTTTGGCTGCTTTTCACTTAAACAGTATACTATAAATTATGAAAGTTTATTAAGCAAATGTGGGCGTGGCACATGGGAAAAATATTCCAAATTAAAGTAGGCGTTATGCCCTAAAATATGAACCAAGTCCGAAGTAAATCGGTTAAGAGATTCCCAAGTTATGAAGAAAATAAGATTTCTTTGTGGTTGTTGTTATATTTGTTGTAGTAAAAAATTTTTCCACTAAAAATTTCGATTTTTTACCAGGAGCCCAGAATCTCCCAAAAAATAGCAAGCAAATTTCGGATTTTAAAAAATCTTTGAACGCTTATAACTCGAGAACGGCTGGTCCAATTTGGACAAAATTGGTATCGTTGAAAAGGGGCTGAAGTCTACTTTCTAATGATCATAAAATATTTTGGCCACGCCCCTAATTTTAGAAGATATATTCATTTTTTTGTCGCTCAAACCATCTATTTCATTATATGGGCGTGGCATATGACCAAAAATGGTACCAAATTATAGGTCACGATGAACCCTGACAAATAAACTGCATTAGCACTAAATCGATAAAAGGGTTCTCGAGTTATAGGCCTAAGAAGTTGGTTAATTTTGCTAAATTTAAATGTCTGTAACTTCCGAAAGGGTTCACCGATTTTTATAATCTTTATATTAATGATAAGAACCCAAAGTTCTCTGTCCAACGATGCAAAAATTTTTCGACCACGCCCACTTTTTTGGCCATTTTTTGCTTATTTAGTATACAGCGAATTATTAAAATTTTTTTAATAAATGTGGGCGTGGCACGTGAAAAAAGTATTCCAAATTAAAGTAGGCGTTATGCCCAAAAATATACACCAAGACCGAGGTAAATCGGTAAAGGGGTCCTTGAGTTATAGGCCCGTCAATTTTTTTAATTTTGCCAAATTCAAACGTTTATAACTTCCGAACGGTCTCACCTATTTTGATAAATTTTCTATTTTTGATCAGGGCCCGAAGTCCTCTTTCCAGCAATGCAAAAATTTTTTCGCCACGCCCAGTATTTTGGCTGCTTTTCACTTAAACAGTATACTATAAATTATGAAAGTTTATTAAGCAAATGTGGGCGTGGCACATGGGAAAAATATTCCAAATTAAAGTAGGCGTTATGCCCTAAAATATGAACCAAGTCCGAAGTAAATCGGTTAAGGATTCCCAAGTTATGAAGAAAATAAGATTTCTTTGTGGTTGTTGTTATATTTGTTGTAGTAAAAAATTTTTCCACTAAAAATTTCGATTTTTTACCAGGAGCCCAGAATCTCCCAAAAAATAGCAAGCAAATTTCGGATTTTAAAAAATCTTTGAACGCTTATAACTCGAGAACGGCTGGTCCAATTTGGACAAAATTGGTATCGTTGAAAAGGGGCTGAAGTCTACTTTCTAATGATCATAAAATATTTTGGCCACGCCCCTAATTTTAGAAGATATATTCATTTTTTTGTCGCTCAAACCATCTATTTCATTATATGGGCGTGGCATATGACCAAAAATGGTACCAAATTATAGGTCACGATGAACCCTGACAAATAAACTGCATTAGCACTAAATCGATAAAAGGGTTCTCGAGTTATAGGCCTAAGAAGTTGGTTAATTTTGCTAAATTTAAATGTCTGTAACTTCCGAAAGGGTTCACCGATTTTTATAATCTTTATATTAATGATAAGAACCCAAAGTTCTCTGTCCAACGATGCAAAAATTTTTCGACCACGCCCACTTTTTTGGCCATTTTTTGCTTATTTAGTATACAGCGAATTATTAAAATTTTTTTAATAAATGTGGGCGTGGCACGTGAAAAAAGTATTCCAAATTAAAGTAGGCGTTATGCCCAAAAATATACACCAAGACCGAGGTAAATCGGTAAAGGGGTCCTTGAGTTATAGGCCCGTCAATTTTTTTAATTTTGCCAAATTCAAACGTTTATAACTTCCGAACGGTCTCACCTATTTTGATAAATTTTCTATTTTTGATCAGGGCCCGAAGTCCTCTTTCCAGCAATGCAAAAATTTTTTCGCCACGCCCAGTATTTTGGCTGCTTTTCACTTAAACAGTATACTATAAATTATGAAAGTTTATTAAGCAAATGTGGGCGTGGCACATGGGAAAAATATTCCAAATTAAAGTAGGCGTTATGCCCTAAAATATGAACCAAGTCCGAAGTAAATCGGTTAAGAGATTCCCAAGTTATGAAGAAAATAAGATTTCTTTGTGGTTGTTGTTATATTTGTTGTAGTAAAAAATTTTTCCACTAAAAATTTCGATTTTTTACCAGGAGCCCAGAATCTCCCAAAAAATAGCAAGCAAATTTCGGATTTTAAAAAATCTTTGAACGCTTATAACTCGAGAACGGCTGGTCCAATTTGGACAAAATTGGTATCGTTGAAAAGGGGCTGAAGTCTACTTTCTAATGATCATAAAATATTTTGGCCACGCCCCTAATTTTAGAAGATATATTCATTTTTTTGTCGCTCAAACCATCTATTTCATTATATGGGCGTGGCATATGACCAAAAATGGTACCAAATTATAGGTCACGATGAACCCTGACAAATAAACTGCATTAGCACTAAATCGATAAAAGGGTTCTCGAGTTATAGGCCTAAGAAGTTGGTTAATTTTGCTAAATTTAAATGTCTGTAACTTCCGAAAGGGTTCACCGATTTTTATAATCTTTATATTAATGATAAGAACCCAAAGTTCTCTGTCCAACGATGCAAAAATTTTTCGACCACGCCCACTTTTTTGGCCATTTTTTGCTTATTTAGTATACAGCGAATTATTAAAATTTTTTTAATAAATGTGGGCGTGGCACGTGAAAAAAGTATTCCAAATTAAAGTAGGCGTTATGCCCAAAAATATACACCAAGACCGAGGTAAATCGGTAAAGGGGTCCTTGAGTTATAGGCCCGTCAATTTTTTTAATTTTGCCAAATTCAAACGTTTATAACTTCCGAACGGTCTCACCTATTTTGATAAATTTTCTATTTTTGATCAGGGCCCGAAGTCCTCTTTCCAGCAATGCAAAAATTTTTTCGCCACGCCCAGTATTTTGGCTGCTTTTCACTTAAACAGTATACTATAAATTATGAAAGTTTATTAAGCAAATGTGGGCGTGGCACATGGGAAAAATATTCCAAATTAAAGTAGGCGTTATGCCCTAAAATATGAACCAAGTCCGAAGTAAATCGGTTAAGAGATTCCCAAGTTATGAAGAAAATAAGATTTCTTTGTGGTTGTTGTTATATTTGTTGTAGTAAAAAATTTTTCCACTAAAAATTTCGATTTTTTACCAGGAGCCCAGAATCTCCCAAAAAATAGCAAGCAAATTTCGGATTTTAAAAAATCTTTGAACGCTTATAACTCGAGAACGGCTGGTCCAATTTGGACAAAATTGGTATCGTTGAAAAGGGGCTGAAGTCTACTTTCTAATGATCATAAAATATTTTGGCCACGCCCCTAATTTTAGAAGATATATTCATTTTTTTGTCGCTCAAACCATCTATTTCATTATATGGGCGTGGCATATGACCAAAAATGGTACCAAATTATAGGTCACGATGAACCCTGACAAATAAACTGCATTAGCACTAAATCGATAAAAGGGTTCTCGAGTTATAGGCCTAAGAAGTTGGTTAATTTTGCTAAATTTAAATGTCTGTAACTTCCGAAAGGGTTCACCGATTTTTATAATCTTTATATTAATGATAAGAACCCAAAGTTCTCTGTCCAACGATGCAAAAATTTTTCGACCACGCCCACTTTTTTGGCCATTTTTTGCTTATTTAGTATACAGCGAATTATTAAAATTTTTTTAATAAATGTGGGCGTGGCACGTGAAAAAAGTATTCCAAATTAAAGTAGGCGTTATGCCCAAAAATATACACCAAGACCGAGGTAAATCGGTAAAGGGGTCCTTGAGTTATAGGCCCGTCAATTTTTTTAATTTTGCCAAATTCAAACGTTTATAACTTCCGAACGGTCTCACCTATTTTGATAAATTTTCTATTTTTGATCAGGGCCCGAAGTCCTCTTTCCAGCAATGCAAAAATTTTTTCGCCACGCCCAGTATTTTGGCTGCTTTTCACTTAAACAGTATACTATAAATTATGAAAGTTTATTAAGCAAATGTGGGCGTGGCACATGGGAAAAATATTCCAAATTAAAGTAGGCGTTATGCCCTAAAATATGAACCAAGTCCGAAGTAAATCGGTTAAGAGATTCCCAAGTTATGAAGAAAATAAGATTTCTTTGTGGTTGTTGTTATATTTGTTGTAGTAAAAAATTTTTCCACTAAAAATTTCGATTTTTTACCAGGAGCCCAGAATCTCCCAAAAAATAGCAAGCAAATTTCGGATTTTAAAAAATCTTTGAACGCTTATAACTCGAGAACGGCTGGTCCAATTTGGACAAAATTGGTATCGTTGAAAAGGGGCTGAAGTCTACTTTCTAATGATCATAAAATATTTTGGCCACGCCCCTAATTTTAGAAGATATATTCATTTTTTTGTCGCTCAAACCATCTATTTCATTATATGGGCGTGGCATATGACCAAAAATGGTACCAAATTATAGGTCACGATGAACCCTGACAAATAAACTGCATTAGCACTAAATCGATAAAAGGGTTCTCGAGTTATAGGCCTAAGAAGTTGGTTAATTTTGCTAAATTTAAATGTCTGTAACTTCCGAAAGGGTTCACCGATTTTTATAATCTTTATATTAATGATAAGAACCCAAAGTTCTCTGTCCAACGATGCAAAAATTTTTCGACCACGCCCACTTTTTTGGCCATTTTTTGCTTATTTAGTATACAGCGAATTATTAAAATTTTTTTAATAAATGTGGGCGTGGCACGTGAAAAAAGTATTCCAAATTAAAGTAGGCGTTATGCCCAAAAATATACACCAAGACCGAGGTAAATCGGTAAAGGGGTCCTTGAGTTATAGGCCCGTCAATTTTTTTAATTTTGCCAAATTCAAACGTTTATAACTTCCGAACGGTCTCACCTATTTTGATAAATTTTCTATTTTTGATCAGGGCCCGAAGTCCTCTTTCCAGCAATGCAAAAATTTTTTCGCCACGCCCAGTATTTTGGCTGCTTTTCACTTAAACAGTATACTATAAATTATGAAAGTTTATTAAGCAAATGTGGGCGTGGCACATGGGAAAAATATTCCAAATTAAAGTAGGCGTTATGCCCTAAAATATGAACCAAGTCCGAAGTAAATCGGTTAAGGGATTCCCAAGTTATGAAGAAAATAAGATTTCTTTGTGGTTGTTGTTATATTTGTTGTAGTAAAAAATTTTTCCACTAAAAATTTCGATTTTTTACCAGGAGCCCAGAATCTCCCAAAAAATAGCAAGCAAATTTCGGATTTTAAAAAATCTTTGAACGCTTATAACTCGAGAACGGCTGGTCCAATTTGGACAAAATTGGTATCGTTGAAAAGGGGCTGAAGTCTACTTTCTAATGATCATAAAATATTTTGGCCACGCCCCTAATTTTAGAAGATATATTCATTTTTTTGTCGCTCAAACCATCTATTTCATTATATGGGCGTGGCATATGACCAAAAATGGTACCAAATTATAGGTCACGATGAACCCTGACAAATAAACTGCATTAGCACTAAATCGATAAAAGGGTTCTCGAGTTATAGGCCTAAGAAGTTGGTTAATTTTGCTAAATTTAAATGTCTGTAACTTCCGAAAGGGTTCACCGATTTTTATAATCTTTATATTAATGATAAGAACCCAAAGTTCTCTGTCCAACGATGCAAAAATTTTTCGACCACGCCCACTTTTTTGGCCATTTTTTGCTTATTTAGTATACAGCGAATTATTAAAATTTTTTTAATAAATGTGGGCGTGGCACGTGAAAAAAGTATTCCAAATTAAAGTAGGCGTTATGCCCAAAAATATACACCAAGACCGAGGTAAATCGGTAAAGGGGTCCTTGAGTTATAGGCCCGTCAATTTTTTTAATTTTGCCAAATTCAAACGTTTATAACTTCCGAACGGTCTCACCTATTTTGATAAATTTTCTATTTTTGATCAGGGCCCGAAGTCCTCTTTCCAGCAATGCAAAAATTTTTTCGCCACGCCCAGTATTTTGGCTGCTTTTCACTTAAACAGTATACTATAAATTATGAAAGTTTATTAAGCAAATGTGGGCGTGGCACATGGGAAAAATATTCCAAATTAAAGTAGGCGTTATGCCCTAAAATATGAACCAAGTCCGAAGTAAATCGGTTAAGAGATTCCCAAGTTATGAAGAAAATAAGATTTCTTTGTGGTTGTTGTTATATTTGTTGTAGTAAAAAATTTTTCCACTAAAAATTTCGATTTTTTACCAGGAGCCCAGAATCTCCCAAAAAATAGCAAGCAAATTTCGGATTTTAAAAAATCTTTGAACGCTTATAACTCGAGAACGGCTGGTCCAATTTGGACAAAATTGGTATCGTTGAAAAGGGGCTGAAGTCTACTTTCTAATGATCATAAAATATTTTGGCCACGCCCCTAATTTTAGAAGATATATTCATTTTTTTGTCGCTCAAACCATCTATTTCATTATATGGGCGTGGCATATGACCAAAAATGGTACCAAATTATAGGTCACGATGAACCCTGACAAATAAACTGCATTAGCACTAAATCGATAAAAGGGTTCTCGAGTTATAGGCCTAAGAAGTTGATTAATTTTGCTAAATTTAAATGTCTGTAACTTCCGAAAGGGTTCACCGATTTTTATAATCTTTATATTAATGATAAGAACCCAAAGTTCTCTGTCCAACGCCGCAAAAATTTTTCGACCACGCCCACTTTTATGGCCGTTTTTTGCTTATTTAGTATACAGCGAATTATTAAAATTTTTTAATAAATGTGGGCGTGGCACGTGAAAAAAGTATTCCAAATTAAAGTAGGCGTTATGCCCAAAAATATACACCAAGACCGAGGTAAATCGGTAAAGGGGTCCTTGAGTTATAGGCCCGTCAATTTTTTTAATTTTGCCAAATTCAAACGTTTATAACTTCCGAACGGTCTCACCTATTTTGATAAATTTTCTATTTTTGATCAGGGCCCGAAGTCCTCTTTCCAGCAATGCAAAAATTTTTTCGCCACGCCCAGTATTTTGGCTGCTTTTCACTTAAACAGTATACTATAAATTATGAAAGTTTATTAAGCAAATGTGGGCGTGGCACATGGGAAAAATATTCCAAATTAAAGTAGGCGTTATGCCCTAAAATATGAACCAAGTCCGAAGTAAATCGGTTAAGGGATTCCCAAGTTATGAAGAAAATAAGATTTCTTTGTGGTTGTTGTTATATTTGTTGTAGTAAAAAATTTTTCCACTAAAAATTTCGATTTTTTACCAGGAGCCCAGAATCTCCCAAAAAATAGCAAGCAAATTTCGGATTTTAAAAAATCTTTGAACGCTTATAACTCGAGAACGGCTGGTCCAATTTGGACAAAATTGGTATCGTTGAAAAGGGGCTGAAGTCTACTTTCTAATGATCATAAAATATTTTGGCCACGCCCCTAATTTTAGAAGATATATTCATTTTTTTGTCGCTCAAACCATCTATTTCATTATATGGGCGTGGCATATGACCAAAAATGGTACCAAATTATAGGTCACGATGAACCCTGATAAATAAACTGCATTAGCACTAAATAGATAGGAAGGTTTTTCGAGATATGGACGTTTAAACTTAGCAAAATTAACCAAATTGATAGGCCTATAACACGATTACTTCGTCATGTTCAGTGCCCACATTCATTAAAAAATTCAAATAATTCCCCGATTTTCTCGAACTTGGCTTATATTTTAGAGCATATTGCCTACACGTTTCTCATGTGCCACGTCCACTTTCGTTAAACAAATTTTAATAATTTGTAGTGTACTTAAAACTGTAAAAAACTGCCAAAAGTACTACTTTCTTTGGAAAGTTCAGGCCCTTAGAAAATAGAAAATTTTTTATCACTCGTGCAATAAACATTCGAAGAATTGATTTTTACCACTGGTTTATATATGACCTTATTTAAAGGCGAACATCTTTGTCAGCTGTGTCATCTGTGTCAACAGCTGTCAAAGAAATGTTCTAATCTATTACAGCTGTCAATTGTTCGCACTTGAATTCTATGCCATTGCATCAGCTTCAGCCGCAGTCACAATCAGAAACTGCAATTAAAAATTCTGCCAGGCAGTTTTACGGAAAGTTTATTTTGATTTCATTAAAAAAAAGGTGGCAGTAAAAAGCAAAATTGCAAGACAGCAACAATGCAAAATATCCCATAAAACACAAAACATAGAGAGAATGCAATACATAACGAAAGGTTAGAGAAACCAACCAATCAGTTATGTTTATCATATAGTTCTTAAATATGTTAACTTTTTTATTAGAGTAATTTATACATACAGTAATTGTCAAAGAGTAAATGTTACCGATACAGTGAGAGCAAGGGAATGAAGAGTAATTAGAATTTAGAAGAGACATATAGTTAATATAAAAAGTGAAAAAACACATTTAATTTTTTTTAAGAAGACACTTCCGTTCATTTCCTTATTCACTCACTACACTACTAGACTTATCATTTGGCAAATTTTTCTTCCTAATTTTCAAAGCTTTACTTCTCAAAAATCTTAGTGAAACTTTTTCAAATGGTTTCCAAATTTTCTTACACACGTAAATATCTGAACGTATAAAAATGTAAAACAGCAAAAAATGCATAGTAAGAAGGAAAAGCAAGAAAAAATTATATGTGAAGCCATCAAAGTACTTCAACAATTTGTCGCTTCAAATATTGCCTGCATATTTTAATTGATTTATATATATGTATATGATAGACATGATAATGTTTCCCACGAGTGCTTACACTGATCTTTTTTGTTTTTAAGGCTACATATTTTTGATATACATTTCTCTTATATTTTTATTATTTTTTACTACTATTAGTCTTTATGTGTTGTTTTTTTTTTTATTTATTTTCAGATGGCTTGTTCTCTATACGCATACTTTTGTATAAAAAATTTCACGCAATTTTTAAGCGAATCATTTCTAAAACAGTCGGAGGGGTACAGAATATAGAGAGATAAAGCAAACATATATTCGCTCTGATATTACTCAATTGAAATTTATTTACTTATGTACGGCATTATACTTTTCGTTAAATGACTGCCTGATGGCAGAAAATTGGCAAAGATTCTCTAACATAATGAGAGAGTGTTAGAGAGCAATATAGAGTCTTTGATTAAACGATGACGAGTTATAAATGAGAGAATGAAAATATTACTCTCATTCTCCCGTTCGGTAATCGGTCGGCCAGAAATTTCGCTTAATTTTTAGTCTCTTTGTTAAAGGCGGAGTTAATTAAGAAAATCTTATGTTTAAATAGCTGTACTCAGAGCGTAAACGATTCATAACGTGTTTGATGTTGGAAGTGTATACATTTTCGATATTTTAACAAATAAAAAGAAGGGAAAGAAGCCGGATAAAAGTATATTGAAAAGCAAAAAATTATCAAAGAAATTAAAAAAAATTGGTACTTATTTAAAAGTTTATATGGTGAACTGTGCGTTCAAATAAAACTATATGTCTACAAGAGAAGAAATTTAAGAAATACTAGGCAAATTAAAAGATATTGTGTTTGATAAAAGCTTTAAGAAGAAAAAGAAGAAACCAGCGGTATTTTCTTCTGCTATAAAATTTTTATTTTAATGTTACTATAAACGAAGAATAAAAAACGCATTTAACCCGGATCCTAAAGAAAATATATAACGTAATTTCTTTTTAAAAAAATTATTCCTCGCACTTTTTGAAGTTGGATTTTTTTTTATTAACTATACGAATAAAAAATTATAAAGTAAAATAAGTATAATAAAAACGGAAAGTTGCAAAAATAGTGAGAAAAAATTACATTTGCACAATACAAAGATAAAAAGAAATTAAAATCCGGCAAAATTCTTCACAAAGAACGAAAAGTGATTCAAGCGAAAATGAAATCGTTAACGGCTGTTTGTCAAACTGGTGCCAGTATGCCGGCAGTGAATCCGAATGGTCGCATTACTCGTCATCATCCACCACAAAGGGCGGACGGTGAAAATGCCGAAATGAAAATGTATTTATCTAAATTGAAAGATTTGGTGCCGTTTATGCCTAAAAATCGTAAATTATCCAAATTGGAAATTATACAACATGTCATCGACTATATATGCGATTTACAAACAGAACTGGAATCACATCCGGAAATAAATAATTTTGATGCGACAATCGCATTGAATATAAGTAATAATAATCATAGAAATGCCAATCATGGCAGCAACAATAATAATATATTTAATAAGGTTAATATATTTAATGGGTTACAACAACAACAACAGCAGCAGCAGCAGCAGGAACATGACAATGAAAATGATGTGATTATGCCTGAGGAAACACAGGAACGTTTACAACAAAATACAGATACACAACAGCAGGTGCAGCAGCAGCAACAACAACAAGAACAACAACAAACCTCGCATATAATACAGCAACAGCAGTCTAGTCCGATACAGCGTCAACCATTGGCTGATCGTCAAACGCCAAATACCATATTGCCGCCTGCCAAAGCCATCATTAACGCCAGTAGCAGCAGCAGCAGCAGCAGCAGCAGCTTCAGTAGCCGAATTGACTCCATACAAAGTCAACGACAATTATTCCTTTCAAGCAACTCAACAACAACAATTAATTTCAACACAACACTAACAACAACGGCACAGCTAAGTGTAACGGATACAAATAGCACAACGGCAATCACTGCAACAGCAACTTCAGCCACAATTGCTTGCAATTCACCAGCAACAGCAACAGCAGCCTCTTTAATCCACAATGATACGGTAAGTTAGTTTTTTTTTTTTTTTTTTTTTTTTTTTTTTTTTTTTGGTGTTGTTGACCCTTCCCATTGACATTAAACATATAAATTTTTTTTTTTTTAATGTAAAATGTCGCCAGGCGTTTACATACGCGCTTTTATGTGATTTGAAAATTCTCCTCTTTTTTTTTTTGTTTTTTTCTATAAAAAAGTATTCAAATTTCACATAAATAATGCACTTCCTATGAAATAAAATGGTTGTCCACTTCATGACAAATTTCAATACTCCATTAAAGCAAACATTTTTAATATTTGTGGCAATTTTTTGTTTTTTTTTTTTTTGGGCACCTTTTGAAACACTTTTATGAAATTTAGCAAAATTTTTTCACTTCGTATTTCTTATTTTCTGTGAAGATAAAGCCAAGCTATTTAAGAAAATTTTCAAGCATTTTCTTCTTCGACTCCCTTTGATTTTAGAATCTGAAATAAGGTTTGATGTCAAAAGTGAAAGTTTTATATCAAAATGAAAATCTATTTGACCAAAGTAAATCATTAAACTTTACTTTATTAAACCATGTTTAATAAGCCAACATTTATTTTTAAAACTTTTGAAGTTTTAAGTTGAAAAAAAGGGCATGAGCAAATTAAATTTCTTTTATGCAAAAATCTTTTAAGAAAAGTTTTCCTTTGCTTTTTTTTAAAACTTTCCTTTGAGTAATTTTAAGGACACATTTCAATTTCTAAATCTCGGAATCTAACTTTTAAATTTATTAGCAAAAGTCACATCAGACCGAATTGACTAAAATCAGGTCTTTCAAGCCATCTCCCTCCCAGTTGTTTTCAGCTTCCTTAAGGTTGAAGAGAATTTATAAAATATTTGTCATCGAATTATTAGAAATTGTAGGTGTCATATATTTTCATGTATGAAATAAAACTTTTTGGGAAATTCAGAAGAAAAAAGTCATTTTTATTTTGCCAAACATGGCCGCAATGCCATTTTTGTAAATTATAAGACCGAATATTTCCCTTTATCAATCATCATTGGTGCAGCTCATCTCAGGTCTCCAAGTTCAAGGCCTTTGCCTTCAGAACATCACATTACTGAAAGTTTTTATGCCTAATTTTATAAAAAGTCTTACCAAAAACAAAATTTTGTAAATGCTTGACTTTTTAGAGAGGCCTTGTAACAATTGAAGTTTTGCTCATCGAGCAAATTTTATCTCAAGCAGCATTAAAATGTTAAAATAAATGAAATTTTGTTTTTTTTTTTAGGCCTAAGCTACACTTGAGCAGTTCATGGTGGGTGCCTAAAATTTATACCTCAATCAAATAAACATTTTCAAGATTTATTTACTTAATTTTGCATAAACTTATTTTCAAAATTATTTAAAAACAAAAAAAAAAAAGAAAACGAAAAGTGCAAAAAAACACAATAATAAAAACAAACAAACAAACAAAGACAGACCTTTGGAAGCATAATAAAACAAATTAAAAATAAAACAAAACCAAATAAAATGAAAAAAATATACAAAAACAAAAGCGAAAAAGACATGAAGCGAGAATGAAAACAAAAAAGTGCCAAGCGACGGATGCGTTTAAATGCATGTGAAATAAAGCATGAAATGAGGTCAAATTATTGCTTTATTTATGCATGTCCGTCTCTTTATCTATATAAATTTGTTTTTGTTGTATTTACGTGTGTGCATTCGGGAAATAAATTAAGTATGCATAAAAAAGCAATAGCAACAATAAAATCAAATTATTAACAATAATAAAGAGAGAATTAGAAAATGCAATGCATTTTATTTTCAATTTTTTTTTTTTTTTGCTTTTTTCTATTTTAACGAATTAAATGAGATGAAAATGAAAAAAAAATAGTGTTTAATAGAGGAAAAAATTAAAAAATTTACGTGATAGAATAAAGTGGCAGAGGAAATAAGTGTGTGTATATAAAGAAAATTTCAGAAAAAGACAAACGCAACAGCAAAAAACAACACAAAAAAAAAAAGAATTTTGTATTAAACACTGCTTGTTCTAGTAGCCATCACAGGTGTACAACAAAATCATACAACTCTATTTTTGTAAACCTTACACAAAGTATTCTTTTATTGCTCATAAAGATTTACAAAAAAAAAAAAAAAAAAAAAAAAAAAAAGGAAAAAGAAAAATGAGAAAATAGAGACACAAAAAATAAAAAATGAATTTATTAGAATTATTTTGTTGCTGCTTAGATTTTGGTTATATTTTGAACTATTTTCATTTTTTTTGTTTTTTATAGTTTCGAAATAAACAACGGCAATAACTAACGGCAAGAAATATCAAAATATTTATATGAAGTAATAAAAAACCCAAATTTCATGAATTTTCACAAAATTTTTACGATATTTATAATAACAAGGCTGCCGAATTAAATGAAAATATTTATAATATAATTTGTTGCATACTTCTCCCCTGACATCTGCTTAAATAGTTTTATATATAAACATTTAAAATGATGGTGCTCATTATGAAAGTTGTGCATTATTAGGCAAAAAATACTTATACAAATTATCCTTTGTTAATTTAAAGATGAGGCATTTGAGAGAAAAATCTCCTGAAAAAATTTATTATTAAAATTTTCGTGTGATATGAAAATGCCGTCGTCCCATTCACACTTTCTTCACATAATTTATCTTATCCTTTCCTTTTAATACTAAGAATGAGTTCATTTTAAATGAGTTTTGCTGCTTGTGCGTGTGTAAGTGCATTCTTACTTGCTCTTGCTGCTGTTTTTTCTTTTTATTGATTTGTTCATCTACAAAAAGCACAATTTCTCTGCATAATTTCACTATTTTGTTTTCTCTTGTTTCTCTTTTTTTTTGTCTTGGGCTTTTTTTTTTGGTTTTTTTTTCTTTGTTTCACTTTTTTATTTTCTATTGAACTTTGTGTTAGTAGTGTATGTGTCATTGAGATGATTGTTTTATTCGTATAAAATTTAATGTGCGCATAAATGTGTGTGTGTTTGTGTGCTTGTGTAAATTTTCGTTTTTTTGTTTCGTTTCATTTTTCACAAGTTTATTTTACGAACACCTGCAAATACTTAAAATTTATTTTCGTTTGTTTTTGTATAATAATAATAATAATAATAATTGTTGTTGTTGTTGTTATTATTATTATTATTATTATTATTATTATAATTATCATTGACTCTTCTACAATTATTGTATTGTAATCTCTCTCTTCCATGTGATTTTCTTTCTTTTCTTTGCTTTCCTCTCCTTACCTTCTTCTTCTTTTTTTTCTATTCAACTTTTTTTTGGTGTAGTAGTCTACAGCAAAGAAGAGCATCACGCAATCGAAGAAATAATAATAGTAAAGAAAAAGAAAATAACGAAAAATTTCTTCTTCTTTTTTCTTCGTTCATCTTCGGTGTTGTAGCGATTGGTGCTGTTTACTTTTATTTTTTCAATACTTATTGAGTTAAAAAAATAAAGCAAAATGAGAAAAGAAAAAAAGTATAAAAAAGTCAAGGTAGAGATAGAGGAAGAAATAGAGAAAAGGATGGCCAAGCCAAGCAATGCTCATGCATAAACATGCATGAGCATGTTGGCACCAATATGCGATATATACAGTAACAAAAAGGGTTTTTTTTGGGTTAGCATGACTGTCGATTTTTCTTGTTTTTATATGATTTTTTTATTTGTATTGTTAAAACTTCCAATACTGAAGACTTGACTGGAAATTCATAAAAAAATTACATTCAATGCCCAAGAACATTTACCACCAATAACACCAAATAAAAATAGACGCATACATGTAAAATAGTCCTTCCTCATCTTCTAAGTTATTTGAAAAGAAAATAAAATAATTAAAAAAAAAGGGGAAAAAGAAAATATACGAACTTTAAATGATCTTTAAAATTCCGAATGATGAGAAAAGATGTTTATGATATTTCTCTTTAAAGTGTTTTGTTAAACCAAAACAAAAAAGTTCAATATATTTTTTAAATTTTATGTTAAGTAGAATACAAAGAACGGTATAATGATTTTTGATGATCGATTATGAATGAAATACCTTTGTACTCGTATTTTGCATATTTTTATATTTAATTCATTCATTTTCATTCGTTTATTTAAAGAGTTATTTAGAATTAGAAAAAAAAAACTATACGCATTTTCAATAAGATAGCGATTTTAGTGAATTGGAAAAAGTACCAAATTACTTAAATGTTTATGGCATGTAAAATAAATTAGTGATTTTAAAAGGTCGAATATTCAAGAATGATTGAATTTAATTTCATTTCCGCTTCAACTATAAATTTCCATTTTTTGAATTGAATTTGAATTTGAATTGAATTTAAATTTAGTTTGAAATCAGCAATTGTGATATTTTTATTAACAATAAATAATAACAATAGAAATTGTAATAATTTTAATTATAACAACACAAAACGCATAGATTTTGTAATCATTAATTAGACACGTATACCTGCCTGCCTGCCTGCCTGCCTGCCTGCCAGCCTGCTTATTATTTTGATTGGGCAGCAAATGATAAATTACAATAAATGAATACGAATATGAATATGAATGAAATAGCAATGAAAGCAGAAAAAAACGTGCATGAAAAAAAAAGTAATAAAATTGTTAGGAAACTTACAATAAAACAAGCAAAATTAAATAAGTAAATAAATTTTTTGTGTTTGTTAATAACATTTTAGTAGGACACGCAAAGTGAAACCGGATTTGGTTAAATAATAATAAAATTCGAACCAACAAATAAAACAATACAAACAACAAAATTGTTGATTTGAGTGAAAAAAAAAAACAAAAGCAAAGTATAAGAATTGAGAAGATGCGCAAGCAAATGCATGACAGACTGACAAACAGACAGACTGACTGATACAAAGAAATAGATATAAACTTAATTTTATTGATATGCGATAGTAGTTCGATCCTCTCCTCTTCTTGAATGGCTAATACAAAAACTGATTAAAAATAAGAAATGAGAAATTTTCAAATTGATGGCCGCCCAACATTTCAAATAATATTAATTTATATCTTAAATCTATTTATAGTTTGAAATGATCAAAATTTATGCAGTAAAGTAAATCTTAGGCGATGCCAAAACCCTTGTAACTCTTTGAGGCGAATCAGTTGATTCACTGCTTAAATTTTCAATTTCATTGGAAGAAGAAATGGAAGTTAGAATCGTCTTTGCAAGCAAATGGATAGAGAGACAGGGAAATATTTTATAAAGATTTGATAAAGTTTCGATAAAGTTTGCCGATATTTTGAAAGAATTTCATTCTTTTTAATTTGGTCCAACTTTCCTTTGCTTATTGCAATTTTTAAAATAAAATCAATCTCAGATAAGTATCAAGAAACTTTCCATAATCTTTATAGTTTGTACGTCTGTCTTTTGCTCACTCTCCTTATCGTAATCGGTGCCGTCATCGTCATCATTATCTTCTTTTTCCATTTTTCTGCCTGCTATTTTTTGTTATTATTTTCTTCCTTATAATTAAGTAAATAATTCAAAGTTTACTTAAAATGCGTAGTTAGTATGATCAATATTCCATTGAGTAAGAGATTTAGAGCAGTAGTGATAGTGAAAATGTTAAAAGTTTCAACTAAAAACCGGTTAAATAAGTTGGAACACTTAACAAACGATAAAATTAAAAGAAGCAAACAAAACAAAACGCATCAATAAATTCATTTTAAAGTTGATTATTTATCAACTTATCACTCATCGAAATTATTTTCACGCTTCTATTTAAATAGACATGCACAGGCATGTATATGCATGTTCATATTAGAAAGAAATCGGGCATAATAATTGAATCTCTATTATCGCATTTCAGGCATTTTCCATAAGACCCGATAAGACTGAGTAAGATAGAGTTACAAAAAAGAAGAGAGTGAAAGAAAACAAATGAAATCAAACAGATGTGTAGGAAATGTTCACAACACATACGCACACACACATACGGCTACTCATTTAAATGATTATTTTAATTATCACTGAGAATTCTTGAAATGAAATGCCAACGGCCATTTTATTAGCGCAGCCTAAATTCTTTAAAGTTATGAATGTTTTTAAAAATTTAAGTAAATGGCTTTTAGAATCTAAATAATAAAAAATACTGGGAAAAAATGTCTTTTTCTTTCACACACAACGTCACATAACAAGAAATTCAGATCACTTCATTTCGCCTAAACATAAGTAGAGTTAAATTAGATCGTTGGTAGACAATAAAAGTTTATTATGTAAAATACGAAACAATTTTAAGTTTTTCTTCTCCTTCTTTTTGTTTTGTTTCATATCAGACAAATAAAAACTTAGAATCATTTATATCTCGTATATCAGTTTCTCTGTAACTCTTTTACTAAATCTGTGCATGTATTTACGCCTCTCTCTATTTGCGTAATATCTTTGATTATCTCTTTTCTAAATCAACAAAAACCTAATTTAATTATTATTATTGTTGTTATTTTAGTTATTTTTGTATAATGTTTTGTTTATAAATATATAAATTTTTTTGTTAATTCTCTCTTAAGCGCCATTTGTTTTAAATGCATTTGCAATAATAATTACTAATGATCATAATAATCATAATACAAAAGAGCATAATAATATTAAATTGTTGTTGTATAATTGAATGGAACTTTGCCCCAATCGTTTTGTAACTGTTCTTCTCAATTCCGTAAATAACAAAAAATATATATATTATGAAATTCTTATAAATTAAGATAATAAACATAATCGATCATAAGCGATATCATCGCATCATCGCATCATCATCATCATCATCATCATCATCATCATCATCAATCACAACAATGTATAAACAAAAAAAAATTAAAAATAAATACTTAAATATATGCATATATTTATAATGGTTTATTAGAAAAAAAAGATGAAGAAGAAGAAGAAAACAAAAACAGAGAAAATAGAGAGATAATCATGTGAAGAGCAACTAATGAAAATACGCTGCACGATTGCACACATATGCACACGTGTACAGTTATTTGGTTTAAAATTTTATAATATTCAACCGTAAGGCAATATCAACAAGCAATTAGATAGAGAGACAGATTGATAACTAAATACATAAATAGTTTTATAGAAATTTAATGTAAAAAAAGGAGAAAAAATTGTAAAGAAAATTATCGTCTTCAGTGCTATGATACACAATATGAAATAATGCATAAAATGTATTGTGTGTGTGTGTGTTCGTGTGCATGCTCGTGCGCGTATCGTGGTTATCTTCATAATTATTATACACGAAAAGCAATCAATAAGCCGCAACATTAGCGACAATGTTGTTGTTATTGTTCGTGTTACGATTTGATTGTACTGAATAAAAAAAAAATAAGAACTAATCATTATGAATATGAACATTGAGGAACACGTGTACACGTGTTGGGTTTTTACCATCAATTTTTGGTTAGATGCTGTTTTCTATTGTTTTTGTTGTTTGAGTTATAGCTTTTTGTATGCGATATTGCTCTTGTTCTTGTTCATATGGGCTTTTAAACAGTTGGTTTCATGTATGAAAAATTATTCATACATGAACAACCTTGAAAATGGCCTAATTTATAAAATATTTTAAATAACTTTCATGACTTTTCTTTTTCTTCTTAAAATTTTCAACTTTATTCTCAACTTTATGTAATGTAATTTCTTTTCTTTTCTTTCTTTAATTACAGTTAACGCTTAATAAAAAATCGGATAATTTGGACAAAATGAAGACAGATAACGCAGATGACATCAGTCCGCCATGTTAAATTTAATGATGCTTCGCTCTCACTCGTTCATTCATTGATTTGGCTCAATCTTTCATGTGTTATTACATTTGCTTCTTCTTTTCTTTTTTCATTTTTTTGTTTTTTCTTTTTTTTTGTTTTTTATGAGCGGTTGTCTTTCAGAGCTTATTGAAGAAATATATGAAAAGAGAACGAAGGAAAGATAAAATATCATTTGAAGTGTAATAAAAGTAAATTTATAATTTGAAAGATATAAAGTTTCACTTTTCATTGCCTCTTAGAGGCGAATGGATTAGCATTAGAAAAAAATGAGATAAAAAAAAAAAAGCTTGTACTCAATAAAAATACTAAAAATCATCATCCTTATTCTCTGTTTTCCATTAATTAATTAATTATCGTAACTTTATAAACCTTCATTTTTTTTGAAGAAAATTTTTTTTCTTTCTATTAAACACTTAACAATAAAAACAAAAAAGATTAAAGCATTAAAGAAATTATGCGAAATATGGCATAAATTCAATTAATAGAGATAAACGAAAATTAAAATCAATACAAACAAAAAATATCATTCAAACAATCAAAGAAATCAAAATTTAAGAAAAAAAAATTTTTTTAAGCAAAACAATTTTTTTTTTTAATTTGAAATAATTTTACTCTTTGTATGTTTGATCCAATAACAACGAAATACAAAGTACAATAATAAAAATGGTAAAAAATTTGAAGAGTAAGGGCATAAAAAAATAAATTATCCTCGCACAGATAAACACGGCACGCCCATTAAACATGAAATATATTGTTTATATTTTTAATTCAAAAATAAACAAATAATTTAATGAAAATTATTTGAAAATCATTTGAAAATCACTTGAATTTTTAATTGTTAAATAAGAATTAATTTTTTTAATTGTAATTGGAAAAAAAATCATTAATTTTTTTTTGATAGATGGGTGGTGGAGGGATGGTTGGAAGGGGTGGGGTGGGGGGGGGGGGGGGAAGCACATAAGCTTTATCTTAAATATGAATTTAATTATTATATGTATGAGAAGAAGAAAAAAGAACTAAGAAAAGACAACAAACTTTTGAATGAAATATTTAAAATTTTTCAAGGTTTTTCCTTTTCATTTTTTAATTTGTGTTAATTATACTAAATAAGTTAATTAATTGATTAATTGATTATACTGCAATATTTGTATTTGTATTTGTATTTGTATTTTTATTTAATTTGATTTCAAATTTATACATTTCATGTGAATTATTTGAATTGTATTAAATAAAAAATAAAAGTTAGGCATTAAAAATTGCACTAAATTAATGATTTATTAAATTTTAATGATTATTAATTTTAATGCAGTACAATGTTTTTTTTCCTATTAATTCTTTAAGTTTTCTCATAATTTTATTTAAATATTTTATTTTCATTTTTTATTTGTGTTTTTTTTTTATAATAAAGAACAAAAAAATAAATATGCACGCAATATTAAATTAAAATACGCAAATAAACAAGAAAATGTACTTTTTTTTTGTCACAATAATTTCTCTTATATTAATAAAAAAATTTTTAATTTTAATGTCTAATATTAGCTCTGTGATTGAACATGTAAATTTTTTTTATTATTATTTTTAAAATTTATTTAATTTATTTTTATTTTTAAAATTTTAATTTCCTCTCTTATTCATTTTCTAAGGCGGTTTTATTTTTAAGTTTCTTTTTTTTTTCTTTCCTCAAAAATATAATTTTTATCTTACGCATATTTATTATTTAATAATTTAAGTTTGCTTGTAATTTTTACTTTTTTTTTTATTTTTTGGTTTTCAATTTTTATTTTGTTTGATTCATGTTGAATTTTTTTTTCCAAATATTTTCATGTCATTTTGTGAACGGCAATGAATTTAGTATTAATTGTTAGATATATACAAAAATTACAAAAAAAAAAAAAAAATAAGTAAAAATAAAAATAAAAATCACTTAAAAACCATAAAAATTGTTTATTGATAAATAAGCAGGCCTCTAAAAAAAAGCACTCAACTATGGAATTTCCTTTTTAATAAATATGCTAAAAAAAAATAAATTTATATTATGAATTTAAAAAAAAATTTAAAATAAATAAAACAATATGAATAAATTTAAAAATTTGTTGTATTATTTAAAATAATACAAAACCATGCCAAGGCCTTGTTTTCTGTTACTGATCATTTTAGCATCTTTAATAAAATGAATGAGAAGAATTAACCCAAAAAAAGGCCTTAGAATTAATTTAGTTAAATAATTAATAAAATTCGTAATTAAATTTGTTCTCTTTCAATTTCTTCTTCTTCTTCTACTTCTTCTTGCAATTTATTTCTTGCCTTTTTTTCTATTTATTTGAGATTTTTTGTTTGATTCAAATTCAAAAATGAATACCCCCCTTGGAATTGAATATATTTCATAAATACACACACACACACACACACACATCTAATCTAAAATAAAATTATCATCTAAAATGTTTATCTAAAATAAATTGTCAGATCGTAATTAAAATAATAAAAATTAGAAGTTGCCTACTTTTTAATAAGGAATATTTTGGGCTCAAGAGAGCACATGATATGACACCAAAGAATCAATTTGCTCAAAATTTTTTGAAAATTATTCATGTTGGGAATGCTGAATGAACTGAAAAAAAAATCCCATTTTCCATCTAAAAATTTTAAATGAGATTTATATTTCTATAAAAAAGTTGGCAAAATATTTCGCTTAAAATTATTAATTTACTTGAGAATAATCTTGCCTAATGGAATGATGAAGGCATTGAATACCTTAAATGCCTTTGCCAAAATATGATTTGTTTTGATATTTATAGATCTTTTATGGCCTTGGAAAAATATCTTCTATCTTCAGTTTAAGGAAAAGGTCCACCTTTAAATGTTGAATTATTTATCATGAAGTATGAAAGGTGTTCCATTATTTATTTGCTGCTTTTAATGCTATTTATTTAATGTTTTGTTTGATTTTGTTGAAATTTATCCATGAAAACTATAAAAACGTGACTATAAAAACATAAATGATGAACAAATGATACCCATGCTTGGGTTAGCAGCACACGTGTACATGAGTTCAATGCAATTGTTTTACTATTTTTTTTTTTTTTTTTGGACTGACCTTCTAAACTTAAACGAAGTAGAGAAAAAACCAAAAACAAAAAAAAAAAAAAAGGAAAACAGAACAAAAACCAAAAAAAAGATTCAATCATGTCTACCCAAGAATTAACATTTTATGCATGTTTTTTGTTGTTGTTGTACGCATTTGGTATATTTTACTTGGAACAAGGAAAAAAAAAAGGAAATTCCTATTTCTATTTCTATTTCAATTTCTATTTCTTTGTTTTATTGTTTATTTATTGTTTTTGCTTGTTCTGAACCACCATCAGCACCAGCCAAAAGTTGAAGGTATATTTATTTTGTTATAACGTTTGAAACCCACCTAAAATTTCTTAAATATTTTTTAAAATTTTATGTGAACCCATGTCATGTTAGAGCAACTGAGCAACATTGCAGATTTGCATTGATAATTTAAAAAATTTTGCACTTTTCCAAAATGTTCAAATTTTTGCATAAGATTACACGATTTTGTAACATCTAAATCGCTGTAAGGTACTTGATAAAGAATTTCGCTAGTCCAATTCGGACCATTTTGATTTTTAGCAATCGATTTTTACGTATACTCTTTTTTTATGTCGATTTTTTTCATTTATGAAAGATTCCAAAAAAAAAAAAATGCATAATGGAATATAAAAGAAAAAAAAAAAAAGAGGAAATTGAAAGAAAGAAAAATGGAAAGAAAGTCGGTCATCAGTTGAAGAAGACAAGTGGTCATAAAATGACAAAATGTTTAGTTAACATGTTTCTATTGAATGTGATGAATGTTGATGCCAATGCTGCCATTGCTGTCAATGCTTTTGCTCCTGCTGCTGCTGCTCCTGCTGCTGATATTGTTATTGTTATAAACTCCCATGGAATTATTCATTAAACATTTCTAAAAGTGGCAGGGGGGGGGGGGGGGGGGGGTAGGTAAATTAAATCTTTGAATGCAACTTTGAATTATTTTTGTTCTGTTCTCAGGCATTCTTTTCTCAATTCCAACTCATCACATAATTCCGTTTCTGTTATAAGAAAATTTTATGATACGTCTTCCTACAAATCTTTTCCACCTGCCTACTTCTTTCAGGTTTTTTTTGTTTTATTCTTTTATTTCTTGATTTTACAATTTTCTCATTTTTTTTTTATTTATTTTTTTTTTCTTTTGGAGCCTCTTCTTGCCTATTTTTTACCTGGCTATTTACTACTTCATATCATTCCAGAAATCTTAACTACTTAACGATGCTAAAACACTGAGTTAGGCCAAATAAATATGTAATTGTTTATTTGTCTAGTTTTATTGCTGTTTTTAGCATCACCAGTAATAATATTTAGATGTTAAGAACGTTAAGAAAGACCCCTACACAAAATTCACACATACACACATACACAAATCTAAAAAAAAAAAATCTTAAAGTAACTAATTCATTGTTTTATTTTATTATTATTTTATTATTCACTTGTTCATTTTGATTATTAAAAATAGCAATAATAACAGACGTAGCAGTAACAGCAACAACAACAGCAAGTATCAACTTTAAACATCAATTCATTTTATTTTAGTTTTACACTACAACAGATAATAAAAATAAACACACCAAGTGCTGCTTTTATTGTTTGTTACATTTGCACATTTATTTCTAAATTTAGGTATAAAATAAAAAAATAAAAGAAAATAAAATAAATCAGATAGAATTGTCAGACGATGATCTTTAGTATTCCCTTGCAATACAATTGAAATTTGAAATGTACAAGAAAAAAAAAAAAAGAGAGAAAGTGGAGGAAGGAACAAGGAGGCCTTGGCCTTAGGAAGCAGCATAAATTGGTTAAATTAATTTTATTTGGTCGTTAGGTATGATCGTTAATGCGGAATCATCCAAGAAAGAAATTCGATAAGTGATAAGTGTCCAGGCTTATCAAGAAATCTCCCAACGATTTTAGAGTCCTTATAAAAAGCCAAAATCAATTGAGTTCCATGGTAATATATTCTTGGGAATTTAACGTACTGCAGCTTCAGATTTAATTCTTTAATTTTATTGAAATGCAAATGACTAATGGAACTGATGGCCCTTAAATAGAGCGTTGGGTTGATGAAATATGAAAGCATTATTCAAGTCTAATTGACGCATAAGGTTACTGTAACTTACACTAAAAAAAGGGTGTGGTGTATAAAAAAAACAAAAAAAAAAAAAGAAAAAAACTCAAATCTTTCAGGATGAAGAGATTAATTAAATAATAAAAAGAAACAAAGAAAAGAAAATAAAAGGTAGCTATATAAAGGAAATAAACTAAAATCAATACCACATACACACACACACACACACACACACACACACACAGACAGACAGACATTTATGTGGAGTAATTAACTGTATTGATCATTGAGGTAAAAAATAAAAAATATTTAAAGCCTTAAGCCCTCAATACCCTCAATAAGTAACTCTAACATGTGTTTTATAAATGGCCAACAACAAATTTTGCTTTTTTTTTTCTTTTTCACTTGAAAAAGAGGACTTCAGGTAAAATAAGCAAGAAATAAAAAGGCAATTAACTACCAACCAAGAGATAGACAAAGAGAGAGTGTGATAAAGAGAAAACAAAAGGTTGGTGAGAGAAGTGAAAATTCTGAAAATTCAAAATACAATAAAATCATATAAATAAAATAAGAATACAACAAAAATGAAATTTATTTGAAAAAATTGCCAACTACTGCTCCTCCTTCGTATTATAAATTAATCTTTACGAACTAACTAAATTCACATCATCATACGCACACACACACACGCCATGTCATATTTGCTAAATTGACACGACATAAATTGTCAATATTTAATAGAGATGTGTATGACAGTGTATAAAATGCCTTGTCGAAAGGCAATCGTGGTTAAGGTAACCAATTTCCCCTTAATTTTTATTTAGTTCGATTTTCATATTCGTCATCATCACCAAAGTACATTTCCACCAAATGGATTATGCAGTTTTTAGGTTTCTTAAGTTTTAAACATAAATTTGCTATCATGGCAATTTGTTGGTGTTGCATTGATTGTTATTGCTCTTTTTTTAAATGGCAATTTTTCTAGCTCTGCATCTTTTCCAAATTTTACTTTAAAACTATAATTTTTACATTTTATTACATTTTTTTACATTTTTTACATTTTTTACATTTTTTTTTACATTTTTTTTCTCATAATTTCGTGTATTTCATGTATTATAAATACTTTTTATCATGATTATGATAATAATTTTAATACTTATATGTTTTCAGATTTCCCCTTATTTCATTTGAATTCTTCTTCTTCTTCTTCTTCTTCTTTTAAATTAATTATACATCTCAAAAGTCTAACACAGTTGATATTTAATTTTGAACGTAAGCATTCCATCGCTTTTACGTAAACTTAAACTTAAACCTAAACAGAATAATACCCAAACATGTGGTAGGCTGTAACAACAACAACAACAACAACAACAATAATAATAATAATAACAATAATAATAATAATAACAACAACAACAACCAAAATAATCATAATAATAATAGTAATAATAATAATAATCGGAAAAAATCAAAATAAAACCGCAAGAAGGAAGTGTACACTTTTATGTGTGTGCATGTGTGTGTGTGTGTGGGCCTTTGTGTATACAAGAGTATCAACAATATTTACTTCCTTACATAGCAAAAACAAAAGCAACAATAGCATAAAATTGTTTCTCTTGTTTAGGTTCATACTTCATACTTGTTCTTCATGCAAAGATGATTGTGCCACATTATGATAATATTGATCGCATGATCATTTAACTCTTATTTAATAAAATTGTTAAAATGTTATGCGAGTCGTCGTCATCATCATTGCTATTGTTGTTGCACACTGCGCACTGCACACTGCACACTGCATGGATGGTTATTATTACTTGCATATGTAAATTTTTTATATGCCTGTTTAGGTTAATGCATGCAATTTGTTTCATATAAAAATATGTAACAGAAACAACAACAATAAAACATCATATAATAAATTTTGTGACTTTTGAATTTATCAAACAGACATATGAGCACATATTTGCATTTTGGTATGATTGATCTCAATCATACCAAAAAAGCAAACACGAAGCTAACTTGCATCATGTGAAACAGTGAAACATACTCCGTACATGCAAAATTTGAAAAGCAATTGATTGAGGTCAATTTAGTAATTATTGTTGATGGTTGATGGTGGCTATATCATTAGCTAAAGTGGCAATCCTATGGAAACTTATCTGCGTGTCTAGAATCGTACCTACGTCAAATCTGATAATTCGCATTATTACAATAATTTTTTTTTTTTCTTATAACCTTTTCTTTTCTACCTCTCCGAAGTAAATACTCAAACATTCTCATACTCTTTTATTATTTTTTGTATATTTATGTTTACTTCTCTCTATGGATATTTTCTTTTTGGATCGCGTTTATCTCTCACATTTTTCTTATTTGTATTTTTTACATTTTTATGCACTAAACACATGTTTGCTGGACAACACATACACATACACAATAATAGCAACGACCGTAACTATTATGGGTATGAGTTCGATTCAATACCTTTTCATTTCACTTCAATTCAATTCAATTCAATTCAATTCAATTCATTCAATTTATCTCATTTCAACTTAGCTCGCTTTAGTTTGATCTGATTTGATTTGATTTGGTTTGCTTTGGTTTAGTTTGGTTGACAGCTTACTAATACTTATGTCCATAATTTTGCTTTTATTTCTCCATTTTATTTTATTTATTATTATTATTTTTTTTAAATATATTTTCCTCTTCTTTTTTTTTTTTTGAGTAATTTATGGGAAATATTTTCGTGCAAGTTTGTGTGTTTATATGTGTAGATGCTTATAAGAAAAAATCGCTTTGTTTTATGCAATAACAACAACAACAACAACAACAAGAGCAATATTAACTAAGTTTGCCAAAAGAAAAACTAACTATTTGCTGTTTCTTTTTAAGTGGCTTATCTTTTGTTTGGTTGAATGGTTTATGTCTGTTTGTTGTTTGTATGTGTTTCTTTCACTGTTGCAAGAAAATGTTTTGTAAAACGCGCGCGTTTTTTAATGAGTTATCAAACACCCAGAAATTTGAAAGCAATTACATTATATTTTCATAAAAAAAAGTAAATAAACTGAATATGAGTGAATGAGAAAGCAAGAAAGAAAGAGTGAAAGAGTAGAATGGTAGAGTGGTAGGAGAAATAAAGAGTACGAGATAAGATATGCCCATATGGCCAAATAAGCAAGTAACAAAAAGAAAAAAGCAACAACAACGACTAATAAAATGGAACGGAATTGAACTGAATTAAAAGCGTCGGCGTTTTAATGTACAGGTGCGTTTGCAGGTGTTTCCTACATTTTGGTGATTAAACAACAAAGACAACAACAAAAGAAGCAAACGAAAAAAACAAAAAACAAAAAACAAAAAGCAAAAGAAAAAAGTTAAAAAATTTGATAATGGAAAGAAAAAGTTGAAAAAGTTCAAAAATTTATTAAACAAATATGTAGATGTGAGCAACAAGTTAACATTAACATCAGCTAAAAGCAATCAACCATCAAATGAACATCAAATCAACTAAACGAAGACAGTAATCAGACCATAATGTCTGGGACAAATTTGTGGATGGCGATGAAATATTAAGCTGGCTAAATAGCTAACGGGCAAGTTGATCCAAAAAACACCATAATCTTTTTTACAGCAACAATAAGAGTAGCAACATTTTTATTAAAGTTGTTGGCGATCTCTTGGTAGTGTTGTTATTTTTTTATCGCACACACGTCAACAAGAGAATTAACAAAAATGGACTACTTCTTAAGCCTGTAAATTTTAAGGCCTCCATCTATAAACGCCAACAAACCTCAATAAATGTTTATAAACAACAATAACAACAATAATAAAGTCTATATCAGCAGCAGCAGCAATAACAATACGCTTTATTTTATATGAAAGTTTTTGTGAGATGCGCATTTCAGCGTTAACTAAAGTTGCCAGCCATTTAGGCAAGTAATTTATGCAGCATGACCTTTGAAAAATCAAATGAAAAATTAATGGGTGGGGAGGGGGGGCACTTGAATGGAGAGACATATGCATAAAAAAAATGTGATGGCGATGAGGGCATTAATTCGAAAATTACAATTTAAGCTAAAAGAAGACAAATTTAATTCATATAATTAATTGTGGAATAATCAAAATTTAATGCGTAAAAATTCAAAATGAATATATAACAGAAAATAATAAAATGATAGAAAAAGAGAAGAGAGAAAACAGAAAACAGAAAACAGAAAAGAGAGAAAAGAGGGAAAAGTGAAGTGAGAAGAGAGAAAACCGAAAAAAGAGTAGAGAGAAGAAAAGAGAGGAAACAGAGAAGAGAAAAGAGAAATGAGTGAAGAGTGAAGAGAGAAGAGAGAAGAGAGGAGACAGAATCGGTGAAATAGAGATAATTTAGTGTGGATCTTAACCTTTGTTGTTCCATTGTTTTCACATGTTTGTTGTTGTTGTTATTCTTCTTACTCTTATTTAATGAACATTTATAACGTTTTATTAGAAGGTTAAGGGAAAAACCTTAGGCTTTTAATTTTGGCTCAAATTTTTAAATGAAAACTAGACAATTATTGTCTAAGAAATCTACAGCTCAAAAAAGAGAAAAAAAAAGGAAATTTTTTTCATATAAATAAATTGAATTTTTGTCATTTACCGCCACTACAAATGTAACTTTTTTTAAATGTAAAAAAATTTAACAACTCTGTTTATCCCAGATTTTTATAAAATTTCTATATTTTATATCAAATATTTGTGCCTTATGCCTGCTGCCTTTGTAGAAATGTTAACATATAAAAATGCTAACGCTAACGCTAACGCCAATTAAGACATTTATGTTGTTACTATTGTTGTTGTTATTGTTGTTGTTGTTGTTGTTGTTGTTGTTGTTGTCTGTTGTCTGTTGTCGTTTTGATGATTTTTTTCTATAAATTAAATTGTTCAAAAATTAGCCAAAATCAAAAAATCAATTAACAAAATATTGAATAAAGAAAAAGGCAACTTCCATGCCAACAAAGGCAAAAAAGTCAACGCAATTGCGCCGTCAATAATGACAAAGAAACCATGAGCACCACAATCAGTAGCATTGTCATTTATGCTATTGGTGCCACCCAATGTTTTTGTTTGTTGTTGGGAAAAACGGACTGTCTATCCCTCCGTCCTACTCTTCATGTCTCTGGCCTTCGGTTATGAGATTTTGTTTGCCTGCCTTTACAACTTTTGTCAGCCAAACACATAAATAAATAAATAAATAAATAAATAAATCAATGAATGTGTGTGTGCATGTGTGTAGTTATTTTTATATTGAAATTGAAACCTTTAGCTGATGGCTATTTATTTTGTCATGCTTCAACTAAAACTTTATCTTCAATTATGGACATTTCGATTCAAGGCGGCAAAATGACGAAATTACATAGAAAGAAAAGAAACAAAAAAAATTTAAATATACAACGAAGAACGAAGAACGAACAACGAACAACGATCTACGAACAACGAAGAGCGAAGAACGTAGAACGAAGAGCGAAGTACGAAGAGCGAAGAACGAATAATGAACCAATAAAACGAACGCTTTTTTTTATTAAATGTTAATGCCGATGTCGTGTTTTATTTTGATCGTTGATCGTTAAGCGCTGAGCGTTGTTACTGCAATTTTCTTTTCTTTTATGTGATTATCTGTTGACAGCAACAGTAACAGTAACAGTAACAGTAACAGTAACAGCACAAATTTAGCTCGATCACTTTTCATAAGTTTGGTTTATTGAGGTGTGGGACGATATTTATCAATGTCTTAAATGATTTGAGTTTGTTTTTGTTAAATGTCAAAAGCAATGGAGCTAACCATATGGCGCATACCACTAAACATTTAATTCACTTTATAACTAACTCATAAATAACCAACATCAAGCGATCAGTCAATATAAAGTAACCAAATAAAAGATAAAAAGCAAAAAGGTAAAGAAACAAAAAACAAAAATGTAAAGGAAAAGCGAGAGCATAAAAACTGAAAATTATCGTTTGTTACCACAACATTCATAATTTATAATTTTCGTAATATCAACAACAATAATCATAATGATCATAAAAATAATGGCAACAAACAGTAAGAACCGCAACTAAAAAATATTAAAAAAAAAAAAATAAAAAAAATAAAAAATTCATTTAAAAAATGCATATGATTTGCAATTCCAATCAATCATTTCCATTTTTTGGAAAATTATTTAATGCTTTTATTTCAATACTTTTATTGGTAACTTCTATTCACGACTATCTCTACCTACCACCCTCATCCTAAATTTAAACAATCCATATTATGGGCCATACAACTACAAAGAGAGAGAGAGAGAGAGAGAGAGAGAGAGAGAGAGAAAATGTAAATGGAGATAGACAAAAAATATTAGATTTTCCATGGAAATAGGATCGATTTGAATGGTGATTTTTTATTTAAGTCAATCAAGTGGATTATTTGGAATATTTATCTTGCTACTTTTTGAATAGTTTTATATTTCCGTCCATAATAATGAAATGTCCTGTTACTGATTATCTCGCTAAATAGATGGCCAGGTTGAGGTACAGTTATCTAATAATTTTTGGTCTTAAGTTTAAGTATTAACTTAATGCCTAAAAAATTAAGAATCAATTTTGAAAACTCTTTAAAGATTTTACAAATATTTCTACCATTTTTTTAAATATACCACTTTCTTTTTACTATTTGCAGTTTTTCTTGTCGGTAGATTGTAAAGAAACAAAATTTGCTTCCAATTGGCTATAAATGCAGTGCTTCTGGTTGGCGAGTATCAAAATTATTGCTCTATGTAAAAATGTTTAAAAGAGCGATCAAAAATAATTGAGATTTGTTGTTTTTTTTTTTTTTTGGTTTTTTTTTTTTTACTTTCCGCTTGGCTACACTTTTGTCACGATTCACACGTGAAAAATGTTAATTGTGCTACTTTACGATTTCTAATCGTAATCTGATAAAGCAATAACACAGCAACAACAATAAAAACCTCAACAAGAGAAAAATAATTATTGGCTGCTGTTTAGTTATGGTTTGAAATTAATTTTTTCTTTTTTGGTTTTTTTTTTTTTTTGCTTTTTGTTTCATTTGTGTGTGTTTTCTTTAGTGAACGTTTGTGCATGCCATTGCTTATTGTAAAAAAGTCTACTGCAGTGTCACTTTGTGCATAAATAATCGATTTGTTTAGAGAAGATTAAAAAAAATTGTAAACAATAATAACAATAAATAAAACAACAAGCAAATATCTGATAAACTGAAATGCTAAACAATACTTTTTAGCATTCATTGCCCGTTCCATCTCCCTTCTGCCCAACACTTTTTTTTTTTAAAGGCATAGAATGAAAACTGACAAGTAAATTAAAGGCAAAATAAAAATCGTTTTAATAACTTGACAACAAAAACAATAAAAATATTACTAATACAAATAGTGTAATAGAGAAAGAGAGATAATAATAGAGAAAGAAAGAGAATGTGAGTTTGAGAGGATGAATTCTAAAAAGTTTGTGTTTCTTTCAAATGAATTTTGGTTGGTTGGTTGATTGATTTGTTCTTGTTATTGTTGTTATTGTTGTTACTGCTGCTTTTCCGTACAAGGTCACGGCAGGTAAAAATTCTAATTATTTCATTAACAAGAATTAGCAACAACAGCAACAACAACAACAACAACAACAACAACAACAAAACATCAATATTATTGATTTGAACGCAAAATTCAATTCAATTCAAGAAAAACCTTGACGGGATGGCGCGATTTTGTGTTTCTATTTCATTCTTGTGCGTTTCGTATATTTCGTTTCACTTTGGACAACATTTCTCGCTTCGTTTCAGTTCACATGACTTTCCACTAAATTGTATAAAACACACAAATATAACGTAAAGATTATAATAAGTAGAAGAAGCAAAGACAAAAAAATAACTAAAAGATGTAAAGGAAAATGTAAAAGCAAAATTTTATACATTTCCTTTCAGGTGTTCACTCATCATTCATTTACATCGACATGTAAATCCACACAACATCTGCACATATACATTTATATATATGTATATGTATGTGTGTGTATATGCCTATACATATGTGTATGTGTATGTGTATGTGTATGTGTATGTGTATGTACTCATATTTACGTTTATTATTTTTTTTTTTTTGCTGTAGGTTTTTGTTAATTGCTAATGAGATGTTACGAAGTAGAAGCCCTGCAAACAAATTCATTGTACTTTGCTGTTTGCAACATTGTGCTGTTATTGCATGTACCAACTTTAATCTTCTCTTAACTTATACAAACAACATAAATGACATTAACAAAATAACAGCAAATAAGACGTTAAACGTGTAAGTCCACCTTCCCTAGAGAACTCTCACTTTGATTTGGCCATAGCAGGGGTCAGATCAGACATTTACCATTAAATTAGACAAAAATTACATATTTGCTTCGATTTCCTATAACACAAGTGTCATGAGTTTACTTGGAAATAGGGGCAACCAGTCCCAAGAAGCACCTGCTCCATTGAGAGTGGTTCATGAGATGGTTGTTGATGTTGGCATAATGAGTCACGAGATCCGACCAAAGATTTAATTTGGTACCAAGGGAACACCAGTTTTAATAAAGCCCATTGTGGTGATATTGAAGTTGGCTTCGTGGTAGCTGTGGTGCCCATATCGCGGGAGTTGCTCGTTTAAACATGTATATGCTTGTCGTGCAGGGTCAAATTTCCCGAACAAAATGGGTAGCTAGGTAGGCTTATTGAGCTAACCAAACTAAGCCAAGAAGTAATTGGAAGTAATTGGCTCCGAATCTAGATACCAAAAACTAAGCCTTGTAAAATAAGGCGCAATACGGGCTTTAAATTGGTAGCTGATCGTGACGGTAGCATGCACCAGGCGTGACATAACTACCAACGTTAGCGCTCATTTGTACGTTTTTGTACCATGCATTTGAGCCATCACGGCAGGTACGCATGTAAAACACTCACTGCACTGTAAGATTGCACCCTTTGGAACTGATTATGCCATAACTTTAGATAATCAGCAGATTCTAAATGAATTCGGGGGATTAAATTGTGGCATTTGAGAAACAATATTTATCTAATTTTGTCTCTTTATAAAAAAATTTCAAAATTTCTTAAACGTTTACTCTAACTTTTTTTCTCCTACATTTTTTATGATTTTTTATAGGCCTAGGTATGGATATATATGCCTATTTTTTAATTGATTAAAAAGACTTTAAAAATAAAAGAAAAATTCAAATTCATTTAAAAAAAAAAAAAGAAGAAAAAGAAAACGGAAATAATTCACATAGAAACGAATAAAAATTGTTGGAGCAATAGAATTGAAATGCTTCATTAAAAAGATTGTTAAATATGAAAGTTTTACTAAGAAATTAAAAAAAATATATATTAAAAAGCAAATTATTAAGGAAATAATTTCAATTTTTAAATAAAAGCAAAAAAAAAAAAATAAAATAAATAGAAGCAACACTTTTACCGCATTAAATTTCGTGTAATGAATAAATGATTGATAATTTTTATATGCTGTAAAATATTTTACGCAAAAAACACAAAAAATCCAAATTAACCAACAATACAATTGACCAACAATAATAGCAACAATAACAATAATAATAATAATAAACAAAAAAAAAAATAATAACAATTAAATAACTGAATAAACAAAATCTCTTGTAATAATAATCGTATGAAAAAATTAAAGTGGTTGGGTGTGACAACGTTGGTGGTGTTGGTGGCGTTAATGTTCGTCATATTCAGTTAGTTTTTAGTTGTTTGATTTGCTAGTTCTTCTAGTTAAAATGATAAATATGTATTGCAATGGCGAATGAAATACCGTTATAATTATTTGTTAGATAATGAGAGAGTTACGTATGAACGTTATAATTTTGGTACACTGCAAATAATTAAATTTTATTGTACGGCATGCCATGACATGGCATGGCACAATACTCTTGGGCACCTTGTCGATTAATTGCATAACAATAATAATAACATTTAATTATAACATTTTAGAAAAAAAAAAAAAAAAGAGGGAACCATAAGAGACGTTGCCAACAATTGTTAATGGGAAAAAAGTTCAAAGAAAAATTCCAAACAATTTTTTCTAATGTTATTGGTCAATAAATTTTTCTTTCTATTATTAAATAAGCATTTTACAAGTTCATCAGCTGTGAGGGCCAAATCGTATAGTACATTTATAACATGAGAAATATGCATATAGAGGTTGGATGCAGTATGCGATTTAAAAATTTATGTCAAATTATAAAAGAAATTAAGAAGAACATTGCTCAACATTGTTGCTATTGCCTGAAAAACTTCTTTAAGTTTGTGTTGGGTCCATCTAATACGTCAATTTGGTTTTGTAACCCTGTTAACCGCAAAATAAAAGCGAGTGTTTTTGCAAATGGCTCATTGAGCAAAATTAGGCTGGCACTTAAACCAGACTAACTGATGGGGCAGGTTACTATGCACAACTATTTCTTATATATGAAAATTAGGTTAGTACTTGAACTAGACTAATCACTGAGAAGGCAATTGCTTGATTATCTTTTTGTATTGAGATCAGGCTAACACTTTAACTAGACTGATCAATTAGAAGTTATTAAGACGTTTGTCTAAGGCCGGGTATATTCAGTCGTTGCCAGTGTCTAATCCTTAAAGTCAAAAACTAAGGGAACAGCTCAATGATTTAAAAGGATGACAATTCAGAAATTAGCGCTAATGACAATGATGAATGTAGACTGAGCAGCATTATCCTCGGTATGAAATTTCTGCTTATGTTGATGAAAGAAGATGAGAGGATGGCGATATAATTTTTATGTTAGACTCGTTTATTTAAATTTTCTCGCGCGTCTGTTAATTATTCTCGGTCTACTTGAAAAGCGCAAACAGACGAGTCTATTAAAGATGGCACAAATCGAAATAAAACAGTCAGACCAGGGACCAGAGACCAGGGACCAGGGTTAATTTTATTTACCCTTGTAATTATGTAAAAATGGCATGGCCATTTTTGCTCCATATAAAGTTTTTCTGTGACTCTTAAGGCACTTTTACCTCAATAGTCTTGACAAGATTTCGAAATTTAAAACGCAATAAGTGATTTACCCGACTCAATGGTTTGGTAGCGAATGAGGGATTATTTCCTTTAATTGATTTTATAGCTTGTGTACCAATTTTCCTATACTTAAATTGTAATGGTATGTGCGTGTTACGTGCCAAAGGAGAAGTATGATAAAAGTGATTACATTAAAGCAGAACCGAATTTGACAGTCTTTGGATGATACAAAAATGTGCAAAAAGAAATGTAACACTTTATGACTGTCGCAAATTTGAAATGTAAGGCATTTAAACGATGTGACTGAGGTGTGAGAATAAGAAATTAATAATATTGCTTGGTCAGCAATAAAATAAAAAGAAGACGAAAGTGCAGAATAGTAGAAAAAACAAAAGTTTATTTTAAAATTTCTGATGTGAGACTTATCAGTTTCGTATATGAAATTTATAGTTTTTTTACATAGCATTCTTCGCTCCTTCACTAACTCACTCACTCACATCACATCAAAGTCCTTAATCTCTCTTAATAATTTATTTTATTTGTGAAATTATTTGTTTGTGATACTGAGACCTAAGTTAAATATTTGCCATATATAAAACGGAAATTACATTAATATTATTCTTAAATTTGTTACTTGTTATTATTATTTTTACGACGTTATTGTTTGATATGATAATACTAAAATAAATGGTCATAAATAAGAAGAAGTTGTTATATAAAAAAATTACATCTTTTTTTACGTTCTTTATATTACATAAAGCTGAATGGATATCTATCCACTAAGTCAATAAGTTTTGTAATGGCAGTTTAAGAAATATTCTATAAATTATACATATTTTTGATCATCGTCAAATTGTGAATGTTTGTCTGACTGTTAGTGCGTGCATCTGCAAAAAATGTGGAATTTTTTTCTTTGTTTACATGTAAATTACGTGTGCAATTGGAAGTGTAATTAAAATTCTTTTCATGTAAGCAAATCATGATCACGCAATATCTACATAAAGAAGTTACGAATCGGCTATGTTTAGTGTAATTTTTTTTTCATTAGACTTTTTTTTTTTTATAAATTTTTTCACTTATTTATTTATGAGTTAGAGAAATTATGAAAATTATAGAAATTTCTCACGCCCATCAAAGTTTACACTACACATATGCACGATCTGTTCAAGATTCGGCTCTAAACGAATGCAATTTATTTCTCTCGTTATTTCGTTCTTCTCTTGCTTACTTATGAAAGCTTTCATTATACACTGAAACACTTTTTAATGCATCATGCTGTGTTTTATGCATATATATATATATATATATGTGTGTGTGTGTGTGTGTAAGCATATTTATTTGTTAGTTGTCATTAATAATAATATGAACTGCATATGTATGTTTGTTTTTGCATGTGATTATGTTGAGTTAATTACAATGCATATGCCAATAATAAAAATATATGAAAAAATAAAAATGCATAAATGCTAAATGTAAATAAAGAAAATAGATCAAGTAATAATGAAAAATAACAATAACAGAAACAAAAACGGAAAAAAGCAAACAGGAAATAGTATAAAAATATGCAAAAACCAAATAATGAAGCAAGTTGTATGTTTATGCAAAAATGTAATGTAAAAATATTACAAAAAAAAAAAAAAAAAAAGAAATAATAATAAAAATAATGGCAACTACAACTGTAATTATAACGGTAATTTAAACTTAAACTGTAAAAATTATAAAAATTGTTAGAATAACTGTAAAAAGTAGAAAAAGTGTACGTTAAAGTCGACAGAATATTTTTTTGTAAAATTACTTCAACATGACGTGGTCATAAATTAATTCAAATGACAACAAAAGAAACTTTCTTTAAGCATTTAAGATTTGATTTGTGATGATTTCTAATTATTTTTGAACTTGCACTTATATTTTAAATTGATTGAGTTATTATTTTATTCCAAGCAAGTTAGATTAAGCTGTTCAAAAGAGATGAGGCGTTCATAGAATTTTTAGAATACAACTTTTCTTATCCTTGAACTCTATTGCAAAAAATTGTTGGTTGCCTTTGATAGGGCATGGAAAATTTTTAATTTAAAATAACAAAATCTTACTTTTTGTAGTTTTTTTTTAGATTATTATTTAAAAAAGTGCTTGGCTCTCTTGTAAAAAATACTTTATTTATAAATAAATTTCAAATTTCAAGTCAGAAAAATTTATAGGAAAAATTAATTAACCATCTTCAATGTATTCTCCATTATCGTTGATTTATGTATCTTATAAATTTCATTAGGCATCAAATTTATTCATCCATCAAATGATTTAGGATTGAAATTTTTTTAAATGTTTCAGATTAAATTTGTTACACTTTGTTATATAAAAGATTAAATATTATTAAAAATTTTTTTTATTTCATATAACATAAAATTTAACTTAAATACTTTAACTTTAACATCATGCATCTTACATTGTTATTAAAAAGAAAAAACTTTATTAAAAACAAGGAGATAAAACGATAAAATTAAAAAAGAGAAATGTTAAGGTAAAAAAACCGTAAGCTAATTTATTAAAATTTTCTACTAAAAAAATTTAAAAAAATTTTAAATAATAAAAATAATAAGTGAGATTAAGTTGACTCCTTTGTGAGAAACCATAAAATTTTATTTAATCCTTTTAGAAGACAAAAAAAAGAGGAGTACAAGAAGATGAAAGAAAAATGCAAAAGGAAGAATGTGAGAAAAGTCTGAACAAAAATCTCATTAGAGATCTTAATCAAGCGTTGATAATTAATAAATCAGCGTGAAATTGAAATTTGGTTATGTTTCGCAAAATAAAACTGCGACACAAATAATGGCAGCAGCAGCAGCAGCAGCAGCACTAAAGCCATCAGTTGAAACATAAATTTGTTAACAAATGAAAGAAGGAAAATGCAAAAAAAAAAACAAAAACAAGACCAAAAAGTACAACTTAGCTTAAAAAATTATTAATAACCACCAGCTGAAGATGAGTTAAATGAAGGTCTCCCAATGACTCTTACAAAATAAAGGGAAAAAGGAGTGAGCCAAAAAAAAAAAAAAAATGAAAAAGAAAAAGGAATAAAAAGGAAGATGAAGAATAGATTCCGGCAGCATTATATCAAAAACATGTGATATGTACACTTGTCACACGCACAAACACACACACACACACTGTCATGTATACAAGTTTTATTAGAGAGCGATGCTGCATGAGACAGACATGTTGTTGGCCAGATAAGTTGTTTGGGTTCTAGAAAGCGTTAGATCGACCATTTGAGGCTGATATCACACATTTATGGAAAAGAAAAAGAATTTAGAAAGTATATTGGTAGGAGAAAATAAGAATTATAAAATGGACAGGAAATGGAAAAATGCCAAAAAGTTTAAGAGAAGTGAAGTTAAAAAAGTTTATATGAATTTGAGTGAAGAATAAAAAAAAATTTGCGATAACGAATAATGAAGAAGAGGAAATCGCACTTATCTTTCTTCGAAACTTTCAGATGTGACCATTTCAAAGAAAAGTTTTCTAAAAAATGAAATGTTACCAACATTTTTGAGATTCTTATTATACCAAAAAAAAAAAAAAATTGTAGTGTCCAAGAAATTTTAATACATTTCTCATTTTCTCATTTTAGAAATTACCATTTTATGAAACACATGCACATACACACATACACACACACATACAAATATACCCGCATTTCTACGCATAATCAAATCAATCATAATCAAGGACGATCCACAGAGAGGAAAAAAAAGGAGTATAACTTAAAAATAAACCGACAAGAAAGATCGAAAAAAATCCAAACCACAAGAAAAAAAGAACAGAACAGATCAGAACAGAAACTTGCGGCCAAACCGTGGAGAGTATAAAAAAAAAAAAATTAAAATAAAACAATGTAAAAAAAAAATGGTTAGAAAGAAAGAAAGAATGTTACGAAATGAGAAAAAAAGTACAAAAGCAAAAATATGTGAAAAGCCAAAGACAATGGAAAGAATGCAGGTGTGGCCTATAAGTTTGAATAACAAAAAAAAAAAATAAACAAAAAATCTGCAATTTAAATCAGTGAAAAGAAAACGAAAAATAATAAAAAATTATAAAAAAAAATGGAATGATCATCAACCACCGCAAACAAAGAGAAGGCAATAATAACAACAACAATGAAAGACAAGACAATCAAAACTGACTTTAAATATATTCAAAAATGATAGAAAGAGAAAGAGGGAGAGAGAGAGAGAGAGAGAGAGAGAAGAAGAGAAAAGGTGATTCAATAATTCCAGAACTTCAATTCTTTTCCTATTGTTCAGATTTTTAGCTTTTAATGCTAAAGCAAAATCCAAAAACGAAGAAAAACCAAAGTGAGAAAGTTTTATTTAGCTGGGGCCACCAACCAGATATGGAAAGCCTTTCCAGCCTTTCCAGCCTTTCTATTTATAAAATCACTTTTTTACATCTCACTTTTCTATCGCTTGCATAATTAACGTTTTAACGGATAGACAGACAGACGGACATGTCGATTCAGAATTTGATGCTGATCAAAGATAAGATCTTTGACGCTTTCCTTTGATTATTACAAACCTAATGCTTCAAACCCTGGATGGCGATGGGTATAAAAACAAAAACAACAAACAGAGCGAGAGAGAGAGAGAGAGAGTTGGAAACAGAGAGAGACAATGTTGCAAAAAATCAGTAAAGGAAGGCATTTTGAAAGATTCTTTAAAAGATCGAGATTTTTTGCAAACTGATTGTGACATTTATCTGCCATAACAATAAAATTCCAAAGTTTGAAAAGAAAAAATATAAAAAGTTGCATTTCGTGAGTTTTAATATCAGAATTTTAAGTTTTATTTTCCTTTTAGTTTTATTTCGCTTATTTATTATTTTTTTATTATTAAATTTATTGTATGAATTTTTTCTCTGTTCTGCTCCTCTTTTTGTTTTTTTATTTTTGTTTTTGTATTGCTCTATTCGTAAAAATGTCCATTTGTCTTGTATAAAATTTACGTGTAATAATTTTTTTGTGTTGTTAGTTTTGTGTCCCTTTTACAGAATTTTTAATTTTTTTTTTTTAATATTTTTGGTACAAAGATCTCAAAACTAAACCAAACAAAAGCAAAAAAAGTCATATTCTTCCTTTGGGTACACACCAAGTCACTCATTCATATACAAACAGATAAAGAGTCTTGAATTCCATAACGCTTTATTCATCCTTTATTTTATTTTTCTTAAAAATTTCTTTTTTTTCTTTTTATTTTTATTTTTTTTTTTTGTAATTGATATTCTCGATTTTACCATGGCGTTCACTTTCTCTTTTTTAGTATATTTTATTTAATTTGATTTTCAAATCGTTACATGTGCATGGAAAGGACCCCCCCCCCACCCACCACCCCACCACCCCACCACCGCCTCATAAGCCCATACGTTAATGACCAAGTACCAAAAAAATATTAATTTAATTCAAATTATTAATTTAGGATTCTAACTTTCAATTTCAATCAATTTTTCTACGAATCATTTAAAGGTTGATTCATTGTTGTTGGATTTTCCTCCAGTAAGTGCTTTTGACTTGTCAACAATAGAATTTAAAATTTATTAATTTAGCAATCAAAATAATCTGCAAAATAATTAATTAAAATTTTGCAAAAATCATAGTAGCAAAATTTTGAAAATTTTAAAAATTTTGAAAATTTTCAAAATTAATTTATCTTTGCCTTTCTTTTAAAGGTGCAAGATATTTAAGAATCGCCTTAACAACATTTACAACATCGTTTCACTTCGGCCTTTTTCTCTTCTTCCTTTTTTTTTTTATCATTGTTCATGTTGTTCATGTTGTTTTGTTTCTTGTTTTTTTTTAATCATTGAATTTGTTTTACATTTTACAGTGAGTTCATGTTATTGCTCATTTTATGCATTTTATGCATTTAATAGGCAACAATGAAGGACCCTGTTGTTTATAATAATAACATTAATCTTAAGAACAGAAACAAAAACAACAAGAACAATAATGATGTAACCCTACACTTCTTTGTGTGCTCTCTCTATTTCTGTTAATTACGCTTTCAATTAAAAAAAATCTCTTAAGTGAGACTTTTGTTATTAATGCTTCTAAGAGAGCTATTTTTTCTTCTTCTTCTTCTTCTTCTTCTTTTTTTTCTTTTTGTCATTTTTTTATTGCTTATTTTTGTTGTTCTTTTATAGTTGTTATTTATATGCTCAATTTTACTATTCTGGTGAGAGAAATCGAATTTAAATCGTAATAAATTTATGATTGATTTATGATGAAACTGTTTAAAAATCTGTTTAAAAAATCCTTGTTGTTGCTTTTGTTTATTTACCTCCTTTTTGATATTTATTAGCCATGTTTTATTTGTTGTTGCATTAAAAATTGAATCACCATACTTTTTTAAAAATAATATTAAAGCCAAAAAAAAAAAATTTATGTAGAGCAACAAAAAAAAAAAAAAGAAACAACAAGGCAAAACTGAAGCATTTACTTTTCTCTTCAAAAAGTTGCACAGAAAAAAAAATAGACAAATAGCGTAATTGTTTTTTATTATAATAAAATTTTTATATAAAATTTTTTATATGTTTCCATAAAAAAATATTTAGAAAGAGATATAAATTTTTATTTCCATTTTTTATGATTTTTATTTTCTTATCGATGATTTCCTTTAATCCTTCTCTTTATGTTACTTTCTTAAAATGTTTTTAGGGTAGTGCGTATTTTTTATTTGTAGTGTTATTGTGTGTATTTAATTTTTTTTTTTTTTTGGTGTATTTTTTCTTTAAAGCAAAACAAAACAGAGACATACAAAAAGTAAAAAAAAAAAAAAAAACAAAAACCAAAAAGAGCAACGAAATAAAACGTCTTAGGATTCTTAGAAAAAAGGTTGACTTGCAAAAACAACAACAACAACAACAATAAATAACAAAAGCAATTAAACAATTTATGAAAAGCATTTACGTTCTCAACAAACGAATGAACAATTTAAAAAAGGAATAAAGGAAAACTTTCTTGGGCTCATTCTAAGTTCATCATTTTAAATTTTAACAACTTTTATTTAACTTCATCTAACATTAAATTTATATTTATATAAATATAAATAAAAAAAAGGAGCTCAAAGATTTTGCTGTTCTTATTAATATTTAAACTGCTACTCCAAACATAAAAAGCAACACCACCAAACAAGATTTTTATGAGGGGTCGTCTGCTTCAAAAAATTAAAAAAATAAATAAATAAACGTTTGTTAATATTTTTTTTCTTGCTTTTATTGTTGTTTTTTTTTTGCCATTGAAAAATTACTTTTTACCTAATCAAATAAAACCAAAATAAAAAAACTTCAGATTTTGTTTTTTTTTTATTTGGTTTGAATTTCGTATCATGTTGCGTATGAATTTCTTTAGAAAATCGCTCTTGATTCTACCTTTAAACTATAAAAAATGTTTTATGTTGTGAAATTTTAAATGTTACGATACCCAAAAAAAAAAATAATAATAATAATAAAAGTTACCATTGTTGTTGTTGTCTTTTAAGATTTATATATATATATATATATATATATATATATATATATATATATATATATATATATATTCTTAATAATTGGACGAAAAATGACTTTTAAATGTTATACATTGACCTAATGAGCAGAAGAGATGGCAGGAGAGAAAGAAATTGGCCAAAGAGCCAATTAACAATTTATCAAAAACATCAAGTAAATATACTGACTAACTGACTCCCATAAAGACTAACTTCCACTAATTACAGAAGATTGAAGAAAATTTTAGTAGACTGAACACGAAAAGTTTTAATGAGTGAAGACAAGACGAGTGCGACCGACTTTCAGGTATAAAATTAATAAAAATTATAAGATTCTGAAACTCACTGAATGGAAACATTAGAAAAATGGAAGAGAAAGTGGCACTAAATGAAATATTTATTTTTGGTATTAAAGTGCTACGTTGGCATCGTCGAGTAAAGTCAAAGTAATTATTGGGCATCGATTTTTTCTCTAAAAACTATTTCAAATTATGCTTTCTTCACGCATAACAATATTTTTCAAAAAAAAAAAAAAAAAAGCGCTACCTGGACAGTGATCGAAATACAAGTCTGGGCCAAAATTTCATTTCATTTCAGCTAAAACACTGTACTTTAAATTGGGGGCGACCAATCCCGAGAAGCACCTGCTCAATTGGGAGTGGCTCATGAGATGGTTTCTGATCCATATCCATCAGGGGGCATCATGAGTTTCACGAGATCAGATCCAAAGATTTAATTTGGTACCAGGGGATCACCAGTTTCATATTTGCCCATGTGGTGATGTTGGAGTTGGCTTCGTGGGGGCTGTGGTGTCCATGTCGCGGGCGTAGCTCGACCTATTATGTTTATACCACTATTATATTTCTGTCGAACAGGGTGCCATTTCCCGAATAAAATGGCTAGCTGGGTAGGCTTATCGGGCTAATCTAATCTAAGACAAGGGGTTTTAAGAAGGCCCTGAATCCTTACACCAAGGATTAAGCTTACTAGATGAGGTGCAATAGTGGCTTTAAATTGGAAGCTAGTCGGGACGGTGGCATGCACTTTGTGACGTGTCTACCAACGCTAGCGATCATAAGTATGTTTATACCATGCATTTGAGCCTTCCAGGCAGGTATGCATGTAAAACACTAACTGTATGTACTTTAAATTCCCCCCTCCATCCAATGAAATGTCACCTTCAGGGGACATTCAAATTAAGAAAAATTTTTAATCATTTGTAGAAACCTTATCACACATTCATTTATTGATTTAACTAAAAGGAAATGCATTCATTCCACACACAATGGATCTACGCAATGCTGATTTTACTTTTTGAGGGACATGATCATAAAAATACAATTTGCATAATAAATGACTTTTTAATGGCACATATTGATTTTAACAATGCAACGCTAATGAGTTGAATTGAGTTAATCTAAAGCGCTATGGTGCTTCTGTAGTAGACTTATGCCTGTGACACCATTTATGCCAACATCATTTATATCTGATTTGTGTTATTCGTTTATTTTATTATCTCATTTACAATCGCATAATTCAAGTAATTCTTTACGATTTTTTTTCTCAATTAATTAAATTTATTACTCTTTGTTTTTTTTTTTATACATGTTTAATGAAACGTGTGGATCGATCGTGTGGATTTGACAATTAAATCTACATCTAAAGAAATTTTCCATTAAATCTTTTCCTATCTCTCTTTTTTTTTTTTTTGCTTCTTTCTCTATAAATAAACTTTTATATATAAAATGGAATATAAAAAGCTTGAAGAAGCATAGAGACCATGAATAGAATCCAATGAAGGAGATTGCAATGTTAAATATTTTATTAAAGAATTACAAATATTTTATTGAACTTCACATTAATTTCCTTTCTTAATTAAGTAGCAGGCAATGCGTGTTATATTTCATTTAAATTTATCATCCATAAACCGGTCTCTATTTTGAATGTGCCCCCTTTGCCAGCTTAACTGCCAGCCTAGCTAAGTGTGTTTATTTACAATTATTGTGTTGTATGCTTCTTAATGAAACAAAATACTGAAATCAACCTAGAATTTTACACACATAAAATAAATCAAATGAAAAAATTATGTGCCATCTTTGGGTCACAAAACAAATGCCTACTTATTGCCAAAATATAACTAGCTGGCAAATTTATATATGCAGGCATCAGACAGAAAGATGGACACCTAAAGGGGCACATTGGGCAGATTGAGTTACATCGAAACGAAAATATATGATCTGAATCGCTTGTTATAATACAGTTACAGTAAAATAAGGATCTAACTTCAGCCTTTCTGCCCAAGCACATAAAAATGCACGTAAAAAAAAATTACTCTTAAAGAATTCACTGTTTATTTTTATTTAGTTTTTTTTTTTTTTTGCTTTAGTTATTAAGATTCTTATTTTTATTATTATGAAATGAAGAGTCGTATATAAATACAGACACATACACACACATACAGATATGCATCATATCATATATGGCCAGTAGGCAAATTATTGTTAACCAGAACTAATGCTGATGATGAAAATTAGCTTTATTTGTTTTGTTTTGTTTTGTTTTGCTTTCGCGTTTTCTTATTTTTCCTACTTGCAGAATCGCCTTGCCCTTTCTGCTTTTAATTTCCTTCTCCTATGCGTAATAATTCTTCCATCTTTTTTTTCTTTTTTAGTTTTTTGAATGACTTTCTTTTGGCAACCACCAACCCGAGTTTGAGGTTATACTTATTTTGTCATTATGCTTGTAACGCTTACAAGAAAGTTAGACCCTACGACATTATTTTTGATCGGTATCAAATTCCAAAACTATTTAGACATATCTATCGATCTATGTGCTTGTCTGCTCTGGATCGTAAAATATGAGATTATCGAATTCTAATTTAGCAGAATGTTGAAATTTTAAAATTTCTTACACGTGCATGTAGGTACTGTAAAATTAAGCCAAATCGGTCCAAGGACACATCCACAATTCCATCTAAAGTGAAATTATCCCTGTTTTTTTTTTTTAAGCAAAAATTCAAACTTTTAGAAAGTTAGAAAGTTAAAAACCTAAAATTTTATACAAAATATCACGCAAATCTGCCAAAGCTCCTTTAAAATTAAAAATTATTATTCTTTATGTTTTAATTAATTAAAAAAATATTAAAGACAGACAACTGAAAATATTAAGCATTGGACGTTGATAATGGTAATGGCTGAGTATCCACAACTTGGCCCCAGTCAAATAATAAATTTTGCTAATTGTGCGTGTTTTTTTTTTTTTTGAGTTTTTTTTTTGTTTGTTTATTTTTGTTTTGTGTGTGATCCCTGAAATACCTTAAAATGCATAAATCATCATAATTACAATTTTTTTTTTGTAATACGCATGCGCCCTTATCATTGCAAATTTTTATTTGATGTTACTGCTTTTATTGTTATACAAATGAAATTCCCAAATAAATAATTTCAGTTTTCAGTTACTTAATTAGTTGATTGTATATCATTTGCCTCATGCATGAACATGCTTCACATAAACAAACAAACAAACAAACACACACACACACATACGCACACTCACACACACACAGAGAGAGAGAGAGAGAGACCCCTTAGAACACTTTCAGTGTTGAGGTTCAATGTTGCAGTTGCAAGCTAACTAAATGATGATCGACTAACTTGAACGAGTAATTTGAACGAGTAACTTGAACGTCTACTAATAAGTGAATATGGATGAATTGCTGTTAACTGATAACGTTTTATATTTTATTTATGTGCTTGAATCTTTTTAGCTTCCGGCTTTAAAAATATTATTTTAAACTTTAACTCTTCCGTTTTCCTTTTCTTTTTCTTTTTCTTTTTCGTTTTTTTTTTTTTTTTGTTTTTTAGAGCTTTTGTTTCTCTCTCTCTTTTACATTTCCCATTTGATTTTTATTGTTATTTTTTTTTTTTAATGTACTTTTTAGTTATTTTTTTTGGCAAATAGCAAAGCAAGATTTAGTTTTATTTTTGTTTATGCTCTTTTCTTTTTTTTTTTTTTTCTTTTGTTATCTTTTACTGGTGGTATTTAGTTTTGGTTTGTTATTTTAATTCCATGCTCTGAAACCCTTCATTTTTTATAATTAAGTTATATAAAAATTAAAAAAAAAAAACAAAGGAAATTTGCCAAAAGTTTCTTTTTTTTTTTCAAAAAAGGATGGTAGCTAAAAGAGGAGAATATGAGACGAAATGAAAATGTTGGAAAGGTAAATATATATTTAGGCATACGGGTGGTCCAATTATTACGAATATTGCTGCATAATCAAAATGAGATAAAAGGTAAAACAATTTTTGGTAATAATTGAAATATGACAACAACTAAAAACAACAACTAAAAACAAAAGCAAAAACAAAAAACAACGAAAACAGAATATAAGTATAATATTGAAAAGAAAAATTTTTCAAAAAAAAAGAGTACGCCTCAATATTTTTTTTCATTAAATACAAATATGCCGCAATCTTTTATTACAAATTTATTTTGCTTCTCTTCTCTTGGCCAAAAACCTATTTATAAAAAAAGTTCATAAAAAAAATAAATTAAAATAGCAAGAGCTAAAATAAAGCACATAAAGTTAACAAATTGATTGACGTAAAAATCTCAATACCCACCATTTGATTATCGATGGCTTTTGCATAGGCAAAATTTTTTAAAAATTTTTTAAGGCCAACAAGAGACAATAACCGAGATTAGACTGACTGACTAGACTTCTTGGTTTTTATTTTGACAGGTTTGTTGTAATTTAAAAATGAAATTTTAAAAAATTTCCATTTTTTTTTTTAATTTTTATTAATATTAACTTAAAATTAACTAACACAATGAATTGATTTTTGGATTTTAATGCCCATTTTAGATGAGACCAAAATTAATATGAATAAATATTTAAAATTAAGAAATGAATTTTATAATAATAAATTTTACATTAACAAATGAAGGCAAAAAATATTTTTCTAAATATTTTTCTAAATAAAATAAAAGAATGAAAAAAAAAGTAGCTACCAGGTTTATTGGTATGGGGTAGTGTAATTTATCAAAATTTAAATTTAAAATACTCGATTTAACTTTGTAAGCACTAAAAATCACTTTTTAAATAAACTCAATTTTACAAGATATTTTTTGTGTAAAATTTGTGTAAAATGTAAAAAATGTGTAAATGTAAAATAAAGACATTAATTACATGATAATTAAAAGAAATTGGCCACAAATAAATGTAAAAAATTAAAAATGTGAATGATGATGTTTGACAAGTTTTGCTTTTATTGTTATTATTATTATTTGCTTCAAAAACTTTAGGCAATTGAATTTGATAAATACGATTGTTGACAAAAAAAAAATTAAAATTTACCAAATTTCAGTCAATTTTCTTTCTCAGTCAAATTTCTTTTTTTTTTTTTTTTTTGGGGGGTAATTTTATCATAATTTTAGGTTTTATATAAAAAATGACATAAAGAAGGGAGAAGAAGAAGATCAAAATGGTATAATAAAATAAAAAAAAAAAGGAACCAGAAAAATGGTTACAGAAAAATACTCTAAAACTTTTGTACATAATTTTGAGAGCGCTATATCATGACGTTGATTTTTTTAGCGCCACCAGCACCGTCAACTTCATCTCCATTCATCATCATCATCATCATCATCAGGATCATATGCTTTTGTGCTTGTTCTTGTTATTATTGCTGTTAATAATATTTCAACATGAATTCAATTCATTTTTGGTCTTTTTGACTGTTTTCCCTTTTGCTTTTGCTTTTTGCTTTTTGCTTTTTGCTTTTTGGTTTGTAAATTGTTGTTGCCTATAAATTTGGTGCACTTTATGTAGACTATTGATATATAAATTATTACAATACAATTGGCTTCATGTGCTGCCACCCAAACAAAATAAACCATTATTATTATTATTATTATTATTATTATTATTATGATAATTGTGCAGCGTCATCCTAATGATCATTAATGATCATCGGTAATGCCGGCTGTCTGTCGTGTTACAAAAATTTTTCTGCTCCATCATGATTTTCATATTCAAACAATGCAACAAAATATGCATGTAAAGTGTATGTGAAAGTGTACTTATATATATATATATATATATGTGTGTGTGTGTGTGTATGTGTGTATGTGTATGTATGTGTGTATATGCAAGTGTACCTATTTCGATCATAATTGAATGGAATTGAATTGAATTGAACTGAAATGAACTGAACTGAACTGAACTGAAAGCAATTTAATAGACGGAATATTATGTGAAGGCGTACAGAAGGAAAGTCTCCAACAAAAAAAAAAAAGAAAAAAAAATAGGAAAACAAAGTAATAAAAGAAACGTCATATATTTAGAAGTTTTGCCTGCCGTCTGTCTGTTTGCATGATAAAGAAGTTTTTTATGAATAAATAAATAAATAAAAAATAAATTTATAGTAGCCATAGAAGAGACACATAAACAAACAGATAGATAGACAGACAGATGGACAGACAGATGGACAGACAGATGGATAGACAGTTGAATGGTTGGCATATACAAACAAAAGCGTTTATAAATAGACATTAAAGTGTAACCATAGAAAATTTAAATATCGAATGAAATTCAAGCAACAACAACAAATACAAATACGATTAAAAATGATAATAATAATCGAAAATCAATACAAAACAAAATGAAAATAAAATAAGCAAAAACAATTTAAAGCTTCTACAGTTGCAGAAAAAAGCATTGTCCAGAATGTCAATTTGATTGAAATTTTTATCAAATCGAAATATTTTGCCGAAAAACAAAAAAATGCCATAAAATCGTAAAGTACACACAAAATTTATATGTGCAAGTAATTTTTGTAATTTTTTTTGTAAGTTTTTTCTAGAAAATTGCAGAGAGATTGACACTTAAAAATGAAAAGTTCAAGGCATATAGAGAAAATTTAATAGTTTTGGTAGTCAGTCGGCAGTTTAAGTTTAAACAATTTGAGTAATGTTTTTTTAAAGTCAACACAAAAAGCTAATTTTTGAATTGAAGATGTTTTTTTTTTATGTACATTCTAAGAAAGTTCTTATCACCAATTCCTTCCGCCATGAGTCGAACTCAGCGGGGAAGCCAGGGTTCAATGGTCTGCTTCACATATCAATTTGGACGTATAAGGGACTTTATCGTACATTTATCCGTATACTTGTTAGGGAGAACGGAAAATAAAACATGAATACTCGTTCTTATCAAATCTCTTGTACGATTTATACCGTTGTTTATTTTTCTTCACTTTAACTATATTCACTCGTTTTTCGTTTTCTTTTAATATCGAATCTTTTATTTATTTTTTTTTAATCATACGTCTGATCGCTTTGCCTCTCGCACAATGAAAGCTCTCTCTTCTATCTTGCTCCTTTACTCTCTCTCCTAACCACGCTCTCACAGAAGATGACAGCAACAGATAACAGGACTCTTACGAGGGATGATTTAGAAGGCCGAGAACAGAGGAATGGTGCTTAATAGATGTGGAAAAAACGGGGCTTCCAACTTTTCCCTTATAACATCCCGGGATTTGTTTTAGAGTCTTCACTTTAAGATTTTTATTTTCAAGGATTCTTGCAATTTATTAAGGAAAACTTTTATAGGCATAAACTTTTAAATTTTGCTTGTCAAAGAGGACTAAGAGGTATATAAATTTTGTTAGATATTTTAAGCAATAAAATTTTGGGCTTTAAACAATTTTGTGGAAAAATTTTATACCGATCACAAATATAATTCACAACAGTAGAGAGTTGTATGATTTTATGACTATCTCTATTACATTTAGTCTAAATTTTAAATAAAGGTTTACTTCTTTCGGACATGACACTTGTATATGCGTCAGTAGGAAGTCCACTTCATAGTTATCGAATCCTCGAAATGTTTCTTCTTATATTCACTTACACAATGTCTCATTACTGAGTAATTAATAGAGCAAAAGTTGTGACTTATATTGGACAAAAATACAGACATCAGTTAGATGATTACAAACAAGCTGATATCGTTTCAAAAAATTATAAAAAAAAATGACAAATATAAATTCATTCATTAAATAAATAAGAAATGTATATCAAGTCAAGTCTTTCCGCATGCTATAAATATCTGCCTAAAATTTCTATGGAAAATTATAAGTCTAATGAGATAAAAAAAAATCTATATTTTGTATAGATTTAAGAAATTTTTTTGTTATACATTTTACATGTACAATTGTCTATATACGAAACTTTTCAATCATTCATTCATTTATGTTCTATAAGAATAACAACAATAGTCTGGCAATAACAATTCTGTATAATGTGTGGGGGCTTAAAGTTTCTATTGTATAAATGAGAGTGCTTATGAATTTACTATGACATTTTATACATGTAATGACTCATGATTACATATCTACAAAAATAACTGTAACAATAAGAAAAATAGAAAAAAATACTTAAAATCAAGAGAGCAAAATTAAGGCGTCAAAGTTATGGCTCTTTCTTGCCACAGTGAATATAACAATTATGAACATTAAGAATATTAATGTTAGAATGTAATACACATACAACTTAACATGTATGCATGTATATCTTTTCATCATGATATCTATGTGATTGAAATTTTAGTCAATCGTATGCATCGTATATCTGATAATTGGCAAATATTTTTGCTCTTATTTCTCATTTGTTTTAAGTAATTTTTTTTAAAAAACTTATTGCTATACTGAGGCATTGTATATATGGCATATTTTGCAACAGGATTTTGTGGGTTCTAAGTTCAAAAATGTATTGACATGAAGGTAAAAATATTTTACGAAAATATTTTATTTAAGTAATCACATAATTGACTGAGATATGCCAGTTATGCCAGCTTTTTTTTTGAAAGCATTTAGTTGCTTAAATAAATATCTTTTTTTCAATAAAACGATCGCTTGGGAACTAGTGTCCTATTTCACGCTCAATATAAATTAAAAAAGTACCAGAAAATTATGATGGAAAATTCGAAGCCCTTAATTTTACATACACTTTGGCTTTCACATTATAAATTGTTTCAGTCCTTCCTTCACAGTCGTTATCGAGAGGCAATAACTATTTGTGAAGCAAACAAATAAAATTCATTCACAGAAATTTTTTTTGAAAAGTGCTTGGTATGTAACTGATATTCTGTACGGATATGCCATACATAAAATTTTTACAATATTTAATAAAATAGAAAATTATTATGTAAATACAAAGCAACAATAAAGAAGTAAGAAAAAAAGATATAAATGAATCAAGCACGTTTTGAAGTTAATGTATATAAAATTGATTTGAAAATGTTGAATACGCTTAGCCCACTAAGCGTTATAGGCATGTAAGTGAGAAGATAAATGTTTATCATTCATTTAATTTATTAAAATAAATATTTTTTTCTGATAGAATTTTGCTTCAAATTTCCTTTAAAAATAATTGCGTATTATTTATTGTTTTTGTTGTTGCTTTAGATTTTGCTTTTCTTACATATTGAATGTCCATTGTGCTTGTTATGACAATTGACTTGACTTAACCACTTTTAAAAAAATGACACGTCAGGCATGGCTTTGAATAACTTGATCATTCATTGAATGACATAGATCATTTAATAATGATTAGTTATGTAAAAATATTTATAAAAGCCACTGTCATTGGTATAATTTTAAAATGAATCTATATTTTGAATTTTACTTTTTATTTTTACACTACTCTAAAACATTTCTGGATTAATAAACATAAATGAATTTATGTAAGTGGAACTTTTTTTTTTATTATTTATCAATGATTTCAGAATCACTTAGAGCATTCTGTAGTAAACTGTAGATCAGTTAAAAATTTGCAAAATTTTCAAATAAAATCTGATTTTTAGGCACATTTTGGTTTGAAGAAGGCTTCGGTGTAATAAAAAGTAATAATTAGAAATAATTTTATTAGATAAAAATTAATCAAATCAATTTGAATTTTTTCGATTTAATGAACCTAATGAACCTTCTCAAATTTAAATATTATTTATCTCTTATCATAATTTTGTAAATACAATCTGCCAAGAGAATTTAATAGATGACTGCTTCAAATAAATATAAATTTTTTTTACTTCATTTTACTTCATTTTTCATTTTTCTTACTTGTTGCAGCTATTATTTATTGCAATTATTGTTTTTTTTTTTCTCCTCTCATATTTGTCCACCTAAGGCAGACATAAATTTATGATTTCAATTATAAAAAATTGTAATGAATTTTGTGATTTCATTAAGTGCTGCTGTTTGGCAGCAGCTACTACGCTCACTTTGTTTCTCCCTCCCTCTTTCTGCCTCTCTCTCTTAATCTCTCTCTCTCACTCTCTGTGGTTGTCTCTCTTATATATACAAAGTACCGTTATTTACAATATCATTAAGTGGTTAGAACAAATGAATGGACAGTTACGCAGCCATGCATAATATTTTTTATAAAATGCCATGGATTTGATTATTAAATTTACTTGTGGTTGTTGTTGTTATAGATTTTTTTTTTCTCTCTTACTGTGTATAGCTTTCCATCTCTTTACGTCTAGCTCCCTTTCTAATTCATTAACTTTATCACTTTTATCATTTATGTAGATTTTTTTGTTTTTTTAAGTTTTCAATTTAAAATTTTCCTATCATGAATTGAAATCTAAATACACGAGTGAAATAAAATTATAGTTAGCATAGTTATAATCTATGAATATTTATATGCATTTGTGTATGTATCAAGTTCTTTTCAGAAATTATCATACATGCATGCATGAACATTCAGGTGAAACTGTTTTTTTTTTTTTGCTATACCACCCAGAGATTGGAAGGTTAGTTTGTAATACGCCAGAAAAAGCACTCATATTCTGGTTGATATTAAAAATGGGATCAATTGGTCAAAGGACAAGGCCACAGTGCCAAGTAAATTAAGGAAACTTTTAGAGGCTTTAAGCGCATGATTTGCAAACGGCAAAAGATAGAAAGCTGAAATTTTGTAAAAGTAGAGAAGCTATAAATCTAAAACATCTGACTAAAAATCAAGTAAATTGGTTACTTTTGTGCAAAAATTAAACGATACCAAATTTTACCTTTTTTGTTTACTATTGAAAAAATTGATACAGGTTTTGAATAAAAAAAATTATCATGGTGTTTGGGTGGTGGGTATGCACAATTCGCCGAAGTCAAATATAATTTTTTTATTTTCGTTTTGTTTTGTTTTATTTTCTGTTTACCATACAAGAATCACATTTCTCAACCAAACAAGCAAACAAGCAAACAAGCAAGCAAGCAACAAAGCACAGTAGCGCCACCTTCATGAGTTTTGTTGTATTATTTTTGTTTATTGTTGCTGTTATTGCTGCTGTCAAATTTGTTGTTGTATTAATTAATTTTCTTATATTTAATGATTAATAATAATAATAATAATAATAATAATAATAATAATAATAATAATAATGTTGTTTTAGCTGTTGTTATTGTTGGTATAAAATTATTATTAATATTTCAATTAGAAGCCGCAACAGCCAATAACGTCCATAAATAAAAATCAAAAATAATAGAAGTAAACAAAAAATATAAATAAATATATAAATAAAAATAACACTAACAATACCAGCAACAACTACAACAATAACTATAACTAAACACGCTTAGAACTAATTTTTTTACCTTTAAATTATTATTAGATATCTATCTAAAACATTTACACAAACAATCAAAAGTCAAAAAGTTCTTTTTTTTTTGTGGTTACATAAGAAGATTGACCCCTGCAACCACACACAAACATATAACACACCTTGCTCACCAAAAGAGAAACTAAAAACACATTTAGGTATCTCTTTTCTCTAACTGTAACTCTTCCTCTTTCTTCCTCTCTCATTTATATACATTTGAGCATAAATACATTGACATTTAATAGATAAATAATGTTTGTGATAGAAAAAATGAAAATGTTAGAAAAATGGAAAAATAAAATTTCCGCAAGCACGAGTTTATATTGCGAAGAACAAAAAAAAAAAAAAAACAAGAAACAGAAAGAGGAAAAACACATATATGCAAATAGTTTATAAGATATTTTTATGTAAATACTAGATTTGAATTTTATAAAATGAGTTCAAATTTTGCGTCTGAATTTGAAATTCTTAAATAAGAAATGGTATCGATTTTTGTCATAACAAAAGTTTTTAATATTGCAAAAATTTTTTTTATAATATTTTTATTTCGAAATAAAATGTTAGGTAAATATTACTTGGAAAGCGCAGGAACTAATGTAAAACTTCCTTACATGCTAAACGAAAATTGCAACGAATTGTGAATTTTTGCTTCTGCGAGTTCAAATTTCATAATGAATCAAGTTCTACCACAAAGCAAGTGGATTACAATTAAATTTATCCATATTGGCATTCGTTTTATAATCATACGCATTTGTTGTGGCCAAATGTTGATTACTTAAGGAAGGGGCCAACTGGATGAATGTTCGATTGACTAGATCGTTGTTTGACTGGATGGCTGACTTGAACGAACGACTAAATGAATAATTTAGTGAATAAATGAATGCAATAAAATCAGTGAGTAAGTGAATGAATAATTACTTCTGGCTACAGGCAGTTGCTGCCAACATTTTTTTATTACACACACACATTTTGCTATTACCAATAAATTGAAATTGTAAACTACGTTGTGTAAACTATACAAATTAAAGCTGAAAAAACATTCACCGCAATATTAATACTACTAATAATAACAATAATAACAATAATAACAATAATAACAATTACAATTTACACAAAAATTTAAGGAAAATTTAACAATAAGTGCAAATATATTCTGCACGAAACATGCAACGATTTGAAACGATTTACTATTTTCTATCTTATTTTACTTTTTTTTTGTTTGAATTTTTCTTTGATATTCATGTATAAGTTTATTATTCTAATGCCTTGTATATTCAATTGAATACTAATAATTAAAATAACAGTAATAAATCTCAAAATAATATATTTTTCTTCTCTTTCTTTGCACTTGCACAAAATAAACAAACGTAAGAATAATGATGAGCAGCTTTTTTCTTTTCTCAATTTCCATCTTACTCTCTTCTCTTACTCTTTTTATACGCGTTCCTATCTGTTGAGTCATATTAAATCACTGCTTAATGAAATTTTCATATTTCAGCTTATACGCCAACAAACAGATTAAGTTAATTTGATCTTTGATGATGCATCGAATAAAATTAATGAATTAATTGCACATGAAATGAAAGATAAGTCTGTTTTAGTCCTTTAGTTCAAAGTGTCACTTAATTTAAGGTATAAAAAGGGTGCATAAACTATTTACATACAAATACATTAATTACGCAATACATAATTACAGTTTGATTTGTACAATTAAATGTCAAAATATAACGTTGGGTGGTCTTAAGCGATGAATCTTGTTTTCTTGTTCTCATTTATTGACTTTTTGTTTTTTTGTTTCATTATTTTCCTCTTTCTTCTTTTTCATTTTTATTTTATTTTGCTGCGTTGTTTTTGCTAAGTGCAGCATAATTATAACGAGTTCATCCATATCAAAGTGCTATCGATGGCTTTCGTTTTCTTATAATTTACTTATATATTTGTTTTTGCTGCTGCTCAAATTGTCGTTTTCTTTTCGTTTATATTTTTTTTATCTCTGTAAATATTTATGATAATATGTGTCAACGCCCTTTTTATGTATACAATAATATTAATTTTGTTACTCCGCATTTTATGAAAATGATAAAATAATAATAAAATAAAATACGAGAGAATATAGAAGTGAGAAACATATAGCGCAGAATATATTATACATTGTTTGTTATTGCTAACAGTTTTTTGTAAAAATTTATTGTAACGACCTTTTGTGAAGATTGTCCATCAAAATCAATATTATCATCTCTGTGGCGTGACTATCCAAAATTTTAAAACATTTCAAAGATAATGCTTAACATTTCAGCTGATTTTGCTAGGCTAAAAAACTACTAAAACTACTAAAACCCAATGAAACTAAAAACCGATGACCAAAATTGCCAGCTGACAGACATTTACATTTGGAATATGCTCAGTGCTTACATTTTTTCTACGTTGTTTTATTATCAAGATTATATTTATGTTTGCGAATTCAGCCATGATGGTTCATGATTCACATAGTGAAAGAAAAATTGTATGAGAGGAAGAGAGGGAGAGAGAGGAGAGAGAGTAAAGCAGCCATTTAATTAGAGAGTGCGCACTTGATTCGTATAAAATAGCTTATATTTGATACTTTTATTTTTAACTTATTGACTTTGATTAACTTTGATGAACTTTGGATACATTCTTCCCCGTTTTTTTTTTGTTCACTCCCCTTTTTTCATTTGTTTTCTTTTTCACTTCTTTTAGATCACTTGTGACCAACTTGTCCGTCTGTCCGTTCTCTATATATATGCCTGATGGTATTTTATTTCATTTAATTTTTGCTCTTATTTTGCTATTGTTTTTATTATCGCTTAGACTTTTTTTATTCACTGTTTATTTCGTTGACATACTTTCACTTATTCTTTCATGCACTTTAAAAAAGTTGATTTATTTCACCACGTATCTGTAAACGTATATATTTGCCTTAAATCTTATTTGTTTATTCATCCCGCAATCTTTTATAATACACTTTTTTTTTCAATTTGATGGAGGGCTTGTAATAAATAAATGCATGTGTGAGTGGTGCCTGAATGAGTCAATCATTTAGCTTATTTGTCTCTCAATCTGTCTTGGGTTCTTTTTTTGGCCAATTATTATTATTATTATTATTCTTAATATTGTTGTTGTTGTTGTTGTTGTGCTTTATTTCATTTATCTGTTGCAATGTCATTGAGACGCAAATTGAAAGGCGCCTTCTTATACATTTCAACCATTTCAATCATTTCAATCGTGTGACCTTTTTCTGGCCCCGTTTTTTGTAAAGTGAATTTCAGAACTTAATAAAAATAAAAATCATTAGAAAAAAAAAAATGAAAAACGCTAAAATAAGTGGAAGGGGGCCATAAAGAGAATTTTGGGACGAATTTTAAAGAAATAGAACTTTGGAAAGTAAGAATGGTGAGAATTGCTGAACAATGAATTCGAAAAAAATGCTTGAATATTTAAGTAGAAAAAAAAATCTTTATAGTCCCTTGGTATTTTCCTAAGCCTTTTACCTCTTCCATAAGGTTAGTTAAATTCTTTTCTCCTGTAACGCCCTTTAAATGTCATTGCTGCTTTTAAACTTCTATCTTGCCTTCTAATTTCATTAGCTGCTCCAATAATTGACAGACGTCAAGTCAAATATTTCAAGGCGTTCACCACTTTACAATCACTTATGGCCCCTTTGAATTTATACAAATAAAAAAGATTCTATTTTTAACGTTTTTTCGTTTTTTTTTTTGTTTTTTTTTTGGTTTTTTCTTTTTTTTTTTGTAATTAATGCGGGTGTAATTAAATTAACATAAATGACCGCCATTTGCTTGGCCAGACATCCACATTAATATAAAATATAAAAAAAAAAGAAAACAACAATAACAACAACAAGAATAATGCTAATAATTATATAAAAAATATTTGTAAATGACGTCTAAACTAAATGACGTTGGTGTTGGTGTAGGCGTTAGCGTTGGCGTTGGGTTTGTACAATGCAATGTGCCATATGCAATTGCGGTGTGGCTCCAAAAACGTTTGTCACCAAGACACAAAAAAAAAATAAACGAAATAGACAAACAAAAAACAAATAAAAAAAAAAAAAGAAGGAAAACAAAATTGAAAAATCCAAAACTAAATAAATAATAAAAATAATTAAACATAAAAGAAAAAAAACTCAACCAAATGGGATGGTGATTATTTTACATGGTTCTTGCTAGTATTTTAACATAAAAAAAAAACAAAAAAAATTTAATATTACTTTGTATTTGCCATTTTCATTTTCATATGCATGAAACCCAGCAAAGAAAAAAAAAATGGAAAAAAAAGAAAAATCAAACACCTGCAGTCCATTATTCATGAAATATTACACTTATCCATGTATGTAAACATGTGTGTGTGTGTGTGTGTGTGTGTGTGTGTGTGTGTGTGTGTGTGTGTGTGTGTGTGTGTGTGTGTGTGTGTGTGTGTGTGTGCTGATACATAATTTTAAAATGTATAAATTTTAATGGTAATTTTTTTTTTGGAATTTTGCTCCTTTTTTTGAAGGTGAATCGAAATGAAAACCAAGAAAAAATAAAAAATAAAAATATTAGAAAAAAAAGAAAAAATATAGTAAAAAAATTTTAGTTTGACTAATTAGAAATTATGGATGAATATATCAGTTCAAATAATTTTTAAATTAACCCAAATTTCGTTTTAACATTTTTCACAAAAAAAAAACAAAAACAAAAGCAACAAGCAAAAAATTTATAAAAATTTATAAAAAAAAAGTTTATTATAGCTCTATAAAGAAAGCAAAAAATAAACAAAATACATGCATTAAAATGTTTTAGAAATTTATTAAAATGCTTATTCAGTCAAAAAATTTACATTCATTGCCTCATTAAATTAAATGAAATTTCATTGATATTCTAGAAGTTGAGGTACCTTATAATTTTCTTAAGCAAATTTTCAATTCTGAATGGTTCGTTATGCTGAAAAAATTGCTCTTAAAAATTATTCGTTCCCATAATATTTACGTTTTGGATCACCCACCAAAAGCCTTAAAATATCTTGTTTGAAAATAAATAAAAATCTTCGTATTTTGTGTTGCATTCTTTCAAAAAAAAAATTGCCTCAAAATTAAATGAAACTCTTTGGAATTAAAGTGCTTGTTGTTTCTATCCAATTCTGGCATTTTCTTTTTTGTTTGTTGTGATGGTTTTTCTATTCTTTGCTAATTTGCTTTATGATTTTTTTTTTATTTATTTATTTTTACATGAATGTGCAATTATTTTATTGATCTCGATGGACAAATTATTATCATAATAAAATACAGTTACAGGGATGTACTTTTTAAAGTGAAATTTTCAAGCAAAATTAATAGAAATTGATAGAAATTGTATCGCGGTAATTTTATATACAAAATTTGCCCAAAATCGCTGCATTTTTTTTTTAATTCATTTTTACATTCATTCACATTAATACTTCTTTCATGTGTTTAATTGTATTATTTTGAAATGATGTAGGGTATTTATTGGTCGGGCCGATCAACTAAAGCATTTTTCGTTTTCTTAAATTATTTTCGTTAGCTTTCGCTTTTCTCATTTATTTTTTTTACTGTACTCTTTTCTTTTTTTTTTTTTTTTTTTTTTTTGTTTCACAAACGAGTCTCGAGTTCATTGGTTCATTTAAATTAAACGAAAATAAAAGTTATAAAAAAATAGAAAAGCCATGCAATAGCAATAGAAATATCATTATTAGTAATAACGTTCGTATTGTTCTTGTTGTTGCTATTATGATTCTTTTTCTTATTAAATAATATTTGCAATTCCATAATGTAAAGCAATACCGTTAATAATAAGGAAAAAAATAATAATAATAATAACAACAATAATAATAATAAATAATAAATAAACCGCATTAGAATACACAAAATTGAAGTCGATTACAAATTTACAGTAAAAACGAAACAAAACGAAACAAAACAAAACAAAACGAAATGAAACGAAAACTAAAAAAAAATTCAAAGAGCAAGAGGCATAAAATATGAATGCATTCAAATAAAAAGTAAACACACAAAACAAAGTGCTTGTTTAATTTTGTATTGATGTTCTTTGCGTTTTATTGCTTATGTTTTTATTGTTATTATATTTGTTTAACAAAGGTAAATGATTTATTTGTATAATTTTTAGATTAATTCTAATGAATGTTGAGTAGAATGAAATAAGAAGGCAAGAAAAAAAAAACGAAATTAACCCAAAAAAAAAAACAAACTAACGAAAACAAAGTAGTCCGGCGCCTAAATCTAACAAATACTTATTACAATTAGGGGCCTTAGAAAGAAAAATATTAAAAAGTATAATTGAAGTAAAGTGAATGTTTAAATGGAGAAGTTTAACATTTTACAATCGTTCTAATAAAAATAGCGTGTAGTGCATAATTCGTTCAAAAATTAACAAAAGAGTTTTTTGCTCTTATCATTTGAATTACGTGTAAAATAAAGGCAGAATTTGAAAGGAATAAATGGCAGAATTTGTTGATCTAAGAATATTTTTGCTTTTTTTGATTTTAAATCATTTCAAATGAAGCCAAAAAAAAGATCAATTTACAAGGGCGTTAGAACGTAACATTTTTCTTATTATTAGTTTTAAGTCTAATCGATGATCGAACGATCATTTTAGGTTGCTCTAATAGTTCTACGAAAATAGTTAACAATCGCTTGCTGAAAAAAAATTTTTTTAATTATCTAAAAACTTCATGCACTTGCCAGGAAAAATAAATCAACTACACAAGCATAACAACAATAAAATAATATTAACATTTTTTTGCCACTCAACTATTTTTTGATAAATGACTTGCACCAAAAAAAAAAGAAAAACGAAACTCAAAACCCAAAATCCAAAATTTAAAATTGCTTGTTCATTTTGATTTGCAAAAATTTTCTATTTTATTTTGTTGCATTTGTTATTTTATTGTGATTTTCCACTATTTTGTAGCATTTTTTATGTAAATTAATGATTCAATTAATAACTAACAAAAGTAACGTAATTGCGTACGTTTATGTTTTAGTTAATTAAGTTGTTTTTGAAAAATGCCATCACGATCATCTGCATTACGTTTGCGTTTAACGATCAGCGGTTCATTTAGGGGCTGATGTTAAAGTTTAACGATAACGAAAAATATGATTAACGATTAGTTTTTTTTTAAATAGCAACGTATGCCAGCAAACGAATGAACGAACGAAAAAGAATGATGAAGACGTCTGAATATCTCATTAATTATGAAATAATGAAGTTATGCATAGAATGATTTGCGTTTTTTTAAAAAAAGGACTTGAAATTTTCATCATTTAATACTGAGAATATTTTTTATACAAATGGAGATGCTACGCCGCCTATCAACTAAGCTCAATCTAAAATGTTAATTAGAAAAGTAATTTTGTATTAAAAAAAAAGAAATAGGAATTGATTTTAGTTTTGTTAAATTTTTTTTATTTTTTGTTCTTATTGTAAAACTTGTAGAAATTGTGGAAGAATTGTGGAAGTTGTTATATTGCTAAAGGAAATGAATAATGTTCATCATTATAATTCTTATAATTAGTTTTTTAAACTTTAACTAGGAAATGTGAGTAAATTTTAACTCGCATTTTTTTTCATTGAGTTAAAGTTTTACTTTTCTTGAAAGAGGTAGAAATATATTCAAACAAAGTTAAGAATTTAATAAACTGAAATGTAACAACAACAACAACAACAACAACAACAACAACAACAAGAATAGGCCTTAAATTGAATTTGTTTTTTGTAACAAGCAAATAAAAAAAATTATAAATTCATTGATTCACTAATTGATTTATTTTATTTTATGACTTACATTGATATTTCCTATTTAAGTCAATAACAATAAAAATTTAATAACATTCGTCTACAGTTTTATTCCATTAAAATAATATGTCATTTGTCATATGCCAAGTACAAATGTACTTCAAAAGTACATAAGTAAGCAATTCGTGCAACTTTTAAGTGCAAATGAACTTTTTAATTCTTATCAAAGCACAAACAAAAACACATACAAAACGAATGTATATGTAAGTTAATAATAATAAAATGACGAACAATGACGATCAGAGAACAAAACAAAAAAGCAAAGTAAGACAATTACGAAACTTGCGATTAGATTAAATATTTTGCTGTCACTTGCTTAAATATTTGCTTTTATGTTTTCTTTTTCCTATTTAACGTCCCAATCACTAATGTGATGTCTCGTTAAATTTAATGAAATTAATAAAGTTGGCGATTTAGTATTATTATAAAATTGTTAAACGACTAATTGTCTCAAAGAAGCTTATTGTTATGTTATGCTATGTTATGTTATGCAATGTTATGTTTTGCTATATTATGTTGTGTTATGTTATGTTAAGTTATGCTATGTTACGTTATGCTATGTTAGGCTATGTTATGTTACGCTATGTTTTGTTATGTTATGCTATATGTTATGTTATGTTATGTTATGTTACGTTATGCTATGTTATGTTATGTTACGTTATGTTATGTTACGTTATGCTATGTTACGTTATGCTGTGTTACGTTATGTTATGTTTTGTTATGTTATTCTAGGTTATGCTATGTTATGCTAGGTTATGCTATGTTATGCTATGTTACGTTAAGTTATGTTCTGTTAACTGCCAATTAATTACAGATGCGTTAAGCCACAATATGACTCTCCCTGTATTTTCATACATTTCATACAGACTTTTGTAGTTATAGTCAAAAGTATAAATGTCTACAAATCGCTTTTGAAATATAAAATTTCAAAATATGCTTATTATTCTAATGAGTAAATAAATGTACAAAACATTAAAAGAATTTCTTTTCTGAATTTATGAGTTCTATATAAATAAACAACTATTTTATGGGTCAAAAATTTATGGTTTTTTTTTCTGCGTTCGCTTTAATTAAAATTTCTTTCGATTTTCCCATTTTTGTTTGTTTTGCTTTGATTTTTTATAACATTTAGACACAAAGTAACAGAAATATAAACAGAATATAAATAAAATGAAATTGATAGAAGTGTTCAATTAAATCAACATTCGTTCCAGCAAGTAAATCAATAATTTATTCCTACAAAAAAAGGAAAAGTGTTCATTCATAAAATTTACTTTTTATCCATAAAAAGAAAATTGTTCTATTTCATATTTTTCTGAAGCTAACATTGTTGTTATTGTTATTATTAAATTTTAATATGTTTTGAGTACTTTGTGAATTTTTATGTAACGCGTAAGTAAAGTCTAAATATTTAAGAAAGTATTTTTACGAATTTGTTCTTTCTTCCTTCAGCTTATGCTAAAGATTTTTTTATTTAAATAATGTGATTTGAAGTAAAATGTAACAACATAATATAAATATACAACGTGAAAATGAATGTGAAATTAAAAAACTGCAAAAAAGAGTACAGATTAAGATTATTAAACAAATTTACAGCAATAACAATAACAAAGCAAATAACGATTATTTATTATAATATTTAACATGCACATTCCTGTCTATCTATTCATTCATGTGCTTGCTCTTTGTATGTCCATGTTTATCTCTCATTTTTTTACATATGAAGCGATTATTTTGTTTTTCTACGTAACAATTGATGCATATTTTTTTTGTTATGATATTCAAGCACGTTTATGCAAGTCAAAGAATGTGTGAACAGTTATAATAAAAGTTCTATGGAAAAAATGAAAATTGATTTTGCGCGTAGTTTTTTTTTTTCTTGAATAAGTATTTGTGGAAGAGAGATGAAAAAATAACTTATTAAAGATGAGTATGAACGAATTTGCTTTTCAATGTATTTATCAAAATTAAATGTCATAGTATTTTTTTTATTTGTATATGAGCTGGATGGTGACAGCAAGTATACGAAGCTTGCAGATTCATGATACTTCCAAAAAATGTAAAAACTATTTTAAATAGAAATAAATGATCGAAGAGCAATGGATGTTAAATTGATTAGATATGAGGCAAAAATAGTAACAGAACAAGTAGTAGCGGTATGCTATGACCAACATAAACAAGACAGTTAAATTTCTACGAGATTAATATTTTTAAGTAATATTCTTCAACATTCTTCATTCTTCTTCTCTTTGTCTAATATTTTATATGAACGACAAATTTTTTGCTTATAAAATACTTGATTACTGGGCGTTTACTGAACAAGCTTTTTCTTTTCCTTTTTTAAAATCTTAAAAAAATGGCATTTAGTGACAATTATTTGAAATTTTTTATACATTTTTTTTCATATTAAGGATTTTATTTATTAATGTGCGAGGAAATTTTTAAAAAAATTTTCATTTAAACTTGATATTTTATATAAATAAATTTCCAATTGAAAAAAACTTAATCAAAAATAATTATAATCAATTTGTTTTTTTTATCGCTTTTTCTCTCTCTTCTTCTCTGAGCTTTTCTGAGTTTCTGAGTTTTTGTATCATTTGTAGTATTGCAAGCATGGCTTTAAATTACTTGAGAAAATTCCTTGTCATCGTTACTCAGAAATAAAGCAAATCGATACGTTGAATTTTTCACAAGAACTCTCTCAGGTACTCTCTTTGGAATTCGTTTAAGAACTGGCCTCGTTATCAAAAATAATTCATGGAAAATATCTAATTTGCGAAATAGTTTTAGAAAGTTTAGTACGAAGCCCTGCTTTGTTATAAAAACGACCATAAATACTATAAAAAAAAAATGTGTCGGCTCAATATTTATTTTCTCTTTATTTTGTATAAAGATTTGTAACACAACAAAGCAATTCGGTTAATTTTGTGAACTATTTCAAGGTGTCTGATTTATTTTGCAATTTATAAAGAAATCAGTACTTTTAAATTTCTTAATTATAACTGATTGTAACAAGTCAAGTAAATCTATGATTTCATATTAAGTCGGCCTCAATCAATTGTACTCTTCCTTGTTGCTCATTTACTTTTGTATATTTTAATTCACTCGTTTTGTTTTTCTTTTTTCTCTTTTTTTTTTGTTTGCTTTTCTCTGGGTCTCTTTGACAAGCAAACATTAAATGTGATTTTTTTTTGGTGTCTTTGTTTTCTTATTTCATGATTTTATTAATTTTTTTTCTCTTTTATTTTTTCTTTAAGTTAAATCAGGTGCACAAGCAAGCGAGCAAGCGAGCAATGAATTTTAAAGCACCTGTTTTTGTTTATGTATGGGAAATAAATACTAATAATGATAGTAAATAGATTTATATATTTAGATATAAATTGTTGTTGTTGTTGTTGTTGTTGTTGTTGTTATTGTTAACATACAATTGTTTTGTCAATTTTGCCAGCGATAAGTAATTTGTATCTGTAGCGGTTCCATGATTAAGTTTTCGCTTTTGTTTATATTTATTTTTATTTTTATCTCTATTGTTGTTGTTGTTGTTGTTGTTGTATATTCGTGTTTCTATTTTATTTTTAGTGCGGTTAGCACTTAAATAAAAAAAAACTAATTTAACAAATAAGAACAACAACAATAATAAAAATAATAATAAAATTTATGCTTTATATTTTTATTTATATTTATATTTATATTTATATAGTGAAATAATAATAAATCAACACCTGGCATACACCGTGTTATGTAATAGCAAATAGTATCATGGCAGTACAAGTTGGCATATAAGTCAATAATTTCAGCTTTATTAAACAAAAATTTATTTATTTTTCATTATAAAGTTTTTTTTTTAAATTTAGGGCCGTAATGCCTCCTGATGAAGAGCAGTTCATGTTGAAGAGCAGTTAGAATGCTAAACTGAGACCATATTAAGATTCCATTGGAATCGTTATTTTAATGTAGCGTGCACAGAGCCTTAGATTTTCAGTTTGCTTGAATGTAGCACAAGTATGAATTTTGAAAAATCTAATAACTTTATTTTAGCAAGCCACTTAAAATAACTTTCTACTTCATTTTAAATCTGTTTGCAGTTTGTAATTTTCTTTGTCTGTCTGGCCTGGCCAACCATTTATATAATTTAATTATATATTATTAGGTGTAGGGTAACTCCACTAAATGCATTTTTCTTCAAATGCTTCTGATGTTCAAAAAAAAATTCTTTAAAACTTTACAAAATTTACGAATTTCTGCTATTTTTTCTTTTTTTTCTTTTTGAGTTAATTTTATTGATTTTGTTTTGGCACAAGGCAATGAATTATTAGAAATATTCCCTGAAATGTCATTTTATCTTAAAGTCCTCTAATTTTATAAATATTGATCCCGCCCTGTTAACTAAATTATTATTAAGACTTCAATTAATGTTGCAACTCTTCATCATTAATTTCTTTTATTTTATCATTATCATTATTTTATTTTGTCCTTATTTTCTACTTATTTTTTCAAATCTAAATATAGAAATTCATTTTTTCTTTTTTTATACCTGTGTATCACATTATTTTGTATTTGTATTTCATCTCAATTCATTTCATTTCATTTCATTTCATATCATTTCGTTTCATTTCGTTTTGTTCTATTTTTATTATTTGCGTTGTTTAGCAATAATTCATATCACATAAATGAAATAAAAAAAATTATTTATAATCATTATACATGAATGTTCATTATTTTCATAACAATCGATACTATAAAATTGTAAAAAATTTTTTTTTCATTATACATATAAATAAAAAAAAAAAAACAATAAATGAAGAAAATGTAAAGAAAAAGTATAGTCCAATTATTCATGGTTCGTTAATATCCGATGATATACGATCTCATTAATGCAATAAATGTTGAATAATAAATAAATTAATTCATTAATAATAATTTATTTACGAGTAATTATGTATGTAAGTATGTATTAGTGCATGTAAATATATAAAGACAGACCCAGATATAATGCGTTAAACGAATGGACGTACAGACGTACAGACATTTAACATTTTACATTAAATAAAATTCTACAACAAAATATTATATGAAAAATAAAAAAGAATAAGAAGAAGAAGAAGAAGAAGAGAATGAATGAATGAATGAACGAATGAATGAATTATTTGGCATTGTTGTTGTTGTTGTTGTTGTTGTTGTTGTTGTTGTATTGTTTGTGTCTAGAAATTAAGCAGGCCGTCAAGCAGCTATTAGCATCCTTTATTTATGAGATAATTAATTAATTTGAAACTACAATAAAACAAAATGCATTCATACGTCATATGAATTTTTCTTATTTATAACTACAACAACAACAAAAAAAAGAGGAAAAAAGAAAAAAGAAACTATAAAAATAAAAATAAATGAAAATTGTCTCATCCAATTGCCAAATTGTTAGCCAACTTTATCTTTTACTATTTTACATTATATTTTGGCAACACCAATATTAACACTAACCACTAACACTAACACTAATAACAACAAAAACAATGGGCAAACAGCTTGAATTAGTAAATTAGCAAATAAAGAAAAACAAAAAAAAAAGCAAAACAAACAAAAAAACAAAGACAATAAAAATTTATTTAAATAAATGTGTAAATCAATAAACGAACAAAAGACAATGACAAATAAATAAAAAAAAAAAAACAAGAGACACTACAAACAAGCACGAACAAACACGAACAAACAAGAACAAACAGACAAAGTAAGTGCAAGATTAAAAAGCGCAGCCAGCAATCACTAACTTTTACAAATGCATTTTTATATATATATTTTTTTTATATTTTCTATCCCATTTACAAATCAGATTTATATTCGTTTTGTTAAAAGTATTTGTAACAATCAAAAGAAATCAAACACTACAAAATCTATAAATTCATGCTTGATTAGCCTGGTCTGCTTGATCTGACTCTCTGTGCTCTCTGCCACATAATGGTACTGTGGCATAGTGAAATAAGACGTGAATAAGACAGTTTAATAGTGAAATCAGAATAAAATGCTTAAAAAAATCATACTCAAAAAAAAAATTAAAATAATTTTGCTTTTCCTAAGCATAGAAATTAAAATTTTCACAAATATAAATATATCAAATGAAATGTTTAGGGTGTACCTAGCAAAGACGCAAACCAAATTATATAGCAAAACACCGTTAACCATTTGACAGAATTTCAATAAATTTATTTTTACAAAGATTTTAACGAAAATAAGCATGTAAAATTTTTTTTTTTCATATTTTCATTGGAAAATAAAAAGAAATGTTCAATTTTCGTCAATTCACTGAAATTTATATTAAAATATAATTTTGTGTGTATAAAGTTTATGGTCAAAAATTTGTATAATATAAATCAGAAATAAATGATAGATGAAGGCCGCTCAAGCGTTTGTCGTCGTTTGCCGATTTCATTTTTTTTCTAAATAGATTAAATACAAAGAGTTGATTAAGTTGCCATTGATTATAACTTTTTTTTTCTCTTTCTCTCTCATTGCGTTAATAATAGAAATAACACCAATCACGATAACAATAACAAAAACATTAACAATAACCAAAAAAAAAAGCACTTTTGGTGTTTAATAACACGAAATTTTTGTAAGCGATACCGAACCGATAAAATTATCACCAACACCACCACCATCACCGTAAGCAACCATTGTCCAATATTAAGCATTTTAAATGATTAATGGAATCATTTATTAATTTCACATAAATTTTTATTTCATATAAATTTGTGTTGTGCTTTTTAATTTTTTCCTCATTTTTTTTTTATTTATTTATTTTTGATTTTTTTTATTTTTTATTTATTTTTTGTTTTTTTTATTTTTTGTTTTTTATTTTTATCTTTGTATTTGGATTTTTGTTTTTGTTTGCATGTCAACTTTTTGAGTTAATTTGAAAATATTTATCTATTCTTGGCATACGGACGGACAGGTTTGCTTGTTTTTTAAGTTATTAATTAAAATTTATGAAATAATTTAAACACAAAATATATATATATTTTTTTTGAATAATTGTTTAATATGAGGTTGGCAGCATCGAAGGCCTAATGGGTGTGTGATTCTTTGATTTTAAACTTTAGACTTTAGAAACAAAAATTTAATTAAACAAAAAAAGTGTGCTCTTGAAATTTCATTAAAAAAAAAAAAAAAAAATTAGCCAAATTAAGATGAATAATTGAAAAATACGTAAACAATTGAAATCAAAGTCAAGGCTTGTTAAAATGACCTTTAAATGAAAAATCTTAAAAAGTTAAAATTTTTCAATTTTTTTTTCGATTCTTTTACATTTCTTATAAATCAATTGAAAATAAAATTGAAAAATTCTCCCACTTATTTTGTGTGTAACACGGTGACAGGTAAATGGAAAGTCGTATAAAGCTAATGAGCCCTGACTTTTCACCAAAGTGAACCAAATGTTCAATTTAATTTCACTTCATTTCATTCGTTTCATTTTCTTTAGGGAATTATTCATAATGCTTCTTTTCAATATCCAATATTTTTTTTTGATTATTTTCCCCTCTTATCAAACTTTAAGTAACTGGTTCAGCATTTTAAGCATGAAATATTTATAACCAAATTGATATTTATAAATCAATGGTTAAATGTGTAAGTTATAAAAGACGGACATATCTCCATACCTACAATTACAATTTACAATTATGATTGGCTGAGCATATTTTTTTTGTGCGCTTATATTTTATGGTCATTTATGGCAAATGCTAAAAATTGTAAGGAAACACTTTTCACATAAGTTCCTTCCGCCCTGAGTCATACTCAACCGGGATGCCAAGATTCTACGGTCTCCCTCACAGACTAAGTTCGATAGAGGCACGATCATGCACTTAACCGAATGCTTGCGTTTTATTCTTTCCCGTTTGAACAAGTGAAATAATTTTATTGATTGTTATTATTAATTTACCTTGAAAATTCTGGGCGCTATTTTGAAATTCATTTCACACTAGTTAATGTACTTTTTGATTCTTTGTTTGCAAATACTTTAGTAAAATGTTTATTTCTTTCTTATTATTTTCTAATTTTCTAATTTACACTACTGCACGCTTTTCGTCTCCAAAAAACGAATACCTCTTCTACTTTATACGTCTGCACACTTTGAATGCTAAATCACGAATCTCCTTGTATAATTTTCACCTTTCCTCTCTTTTAATGACAAACATCGTATCTTTGAGCATGAAAGCTCTTTCTCTTCTACCCTTGCTCTCCTAGTAAAAGACAGTAACGGTTAACAGGACTCCTACGAGGAATGATTTAAAAGGCCGTGGACAGAGAAATTGTGCTTAATAGGTGTGGAAAAAACGAGGCGTCCGTGGCTTTTTTTTTTTACAATTTAAAACAAATTTAATACAAATGTAATTAAGTTTAGAACTCTAAGTGACATTTATGAGGGTACATATGTATGTGTGTGTATGTGAACTGATAACTTAGTAAAGCCCCTTTACTTTTACCTACCACTCTCTTTCTTAATTTCGAGCTTTTTCCTTCTTACTTTCTAAAAACGATTATTTGTGTAAAAATAAGGCCCAATAGGCTAAAAAAAAAAAAAAATCAAAACTTATTTATTTATATTGAATGGACCTTTAAAGTTGCTGAATTTTATTTGAATGACGGTCTTGACATAAATAAACTTTATTAATTAATAACAATTCTTTAAATATTGCTCACAAAAAATATGAAATGCCTAAATAAATGCGATTCTGAGTCATAGAAAAAATCAAAATATTAAAAAAAAAAAAACCAGAAAAAAAACCACAAACCAAAACTATCAACGGCTTGTCGTAACAAACAACATCAATCTTTTTTGTCATGTATGTGATCTTTTTCAATTAATCGAGTCTCTTTCAGTCTACCAATGTCACCACATTTGTATGATTCATTTTTTGTCTTTTACATCAAAATCAACATCAACAAAAAAAATCTACATGCCCTGCAGTGGGTGCCATTAATTTATGCTGTCGCTGTATGTTATGTTACGTTATGTTTACGCTATGCCGCGCTATGTTAAGTTATGTTACGTTAAGTTATTATAAGCTCTCTTTTTGTCTTTGCTTTGCTTTTTTTTCTTTGCTAAAATTTGCTAATTTATTTCAACTGCCTTAAAACGTTAAAAATGTTCAAACGTTCAAAATGTTTAAAATGTTTTTTTTTTATAAATAGGCTCACTCACACCTCGATATCTTTATAATCATCAGCAAACTAACGTTTACTTCTCTATTTCCTTTCTCTATTTTTTTTTTTATGTAGAAATAATTTTTTTTGACTTAATTTCGATTTCGATTTCGATTTCGATTTCGATTTGTCACATTTTGTGAGTAATAAAATAAAAATATAGAAAAAAAAAGTGAAGACTTATTTAATCGTAAGCATGTCCGATATGCATAAATTTTGGATGGATATTGCCTGAATATTTTTAGTCAAAAATTTCAACTTTCAATTTCTGAAAAATAATTTTAGAAAAATTTCAGAAAAATAAGCAAAAATTTGTAATTTTTTTTGCTTAATAAACAGAGATACTTTCACTTTAGGCAGATTTATGGGCGTGGTCCAATTTCTCTAGCAACCCACAACAAGTATCAGAGCTTTCAATATTTTTGCCAAACTTAAATTTGCTATAACAAAATTTTATGATCAGAAGAATGTTTACAACAGACAGACATCGATAACTACATCGATTCAAAATTTAATGATGATTCAAGTATATTTTTCATAGAGCTCGATGCTTCCTTCTATAAATAATGAATTGACCCCTGCAGAAGCAAATTTTTTGAAAATTTTTTTAAAAATTTTTTTAAAAATGGACCATTCAAGCCAATAGAAATTTTTATATGAGTATTTTACTATTTCACCAATTACCGAAGATGAACGTCAACATTAAGCAATTTTTACAATTTTTTCAAATCACATTTACTGTCTCTCTCTGTCTCATTATTCTATTTACCATTCACTGGTTATCCATGACTTATGCCATGGATGTGGCATAGATCCACCACCTGCCTGCTATGCTTTCTATGCCTCTCTTTCTCTCTTCCTTGATTATTCTATTTTACTGGAGACTTTCAGTTTTTTTATAGTCCAAAAAAAAGGAAAAAAAAACCTAAGAAAAATCATAAATAAACTTTTCTGATTTGTTTTTATAATTGTTGTTATGATTGTTACTGTTACTGTTACTGTTACTGTTACTGTTAGTGTTACTGTTGTCGTTATTATTACTCTTGTTTTTTTTTACAGAATAATTATTCAGTTAATGTGGTAATTTTGTTTGTTGTTATTGTTGTTGTTATTGTTATTGTTTGTTATTATTATTATTATTATTATTGTTGTTGTTGTTGTTGTTAACTTTTATATGCAATATATGATAAGGCATTTCATGCAACTTTCATGCAAACAAAAACAAAAAAAAATGCTGTTCATGGTTTTGTGATTTTGTGCGTATGCATGTGTGCGTTTGCGTATACGTGTATGGAACACCTGTTAGTCAATGCAACATTTTATATATTTAGGTGAATAAATAAGTGAGCCCAAGTTACACAAGTAGCCCACTTTATGTTTATTTTATATGAAATTTCTTGTTATTTTTATGATTATTATTATTATCAGTGCTGCTGTTGTTGTTGCTTTGTTGTTGGTTTGTTTAAGCTCTCTGTGATTCAACATATAATTTATCCACATACTTATACTTTAAGTTCCAACACTACGGGTGACTACATAAATTTAAGTTACATAAACTTTTACAATTTATACGATCAAAGCGCACACACACACACACACACACACACACACACACACACACACACACACACACACACACACACACATCTATACAAATCATTTTATATGCATGTAGTGTGTGTGTGTGTGTGTGTGTGTGTGTGTGTGTGTGTGTGTGTGTGTGTGTGTGTGTGTGTGCGCATACGGTAGCACTTAAAGGTAAAATACTTATAATTCTAATGCTAAAGCTTTTTTTTTTCTTTTCTTTGTTCATTATTTTTCTTTTTCTTTTTCTCTTTTTTTTTGTTGTTTGCTCTTTCCTAGTAATGAGCTTTCATTGAAATGTTACCTGCTCTTAGTTAAGTCTATGCTTTTTCTTATTAAAATCTGCCAATCAAAAATAAAAGGCATGCTCGCTTTGTCATTGTGTTTGTAAAGCCTAAAAGAAACCTTAGGAACATCAAATTTAGGCATGCCAGAAATTTTGAAAATTCTATATGAATGATTGATTGGAATTGAAAATGGGCCAAATTAGGCAAATTCAAATTATTTAACTTGTGACTGGCTTTAAACCTTTAACCTGATTAACTAAGATTCTTGCGAAATTGTTGCATACAAATATTTACTTTAATTTACCTACTTAATTAATTATTTTTAAGTTTAAAATGAATTAAACAATTTTTTTTATACAAACTTCATTTAAATGCTTAAATTTTAATAAAAAGTAACTTTAATTTCTATAAAAACTGGTATAAATGTCAAAGAAAAAAAGGCAAAGTGAAAATGCATTTCTGATGCGGCTTCTTTATTCTTTTTTAATCATATGATGATAATTTAATTTTTTTGATACCTCATAAATTAACAATTCTTGACATTTTACTAAAATAATCTTAAAAATATTAAAACAAAAAAAAAACTCCTAGAAAAAAATTTCAATCTAAACGTTTAAAGCTCTTACGAACGAACACTTTTATTTTTAATTAATATACTTTGCTTTGCTTTTTTTTATTTGCTCCTGCTTTTCTGGCCTTTTCATATTCACTACAATGACATTTATTTATAAACCTCCATTAAGCATAATGTAACTGATATTGAAGAAATGATGGGGAACAAAGTTGGGAAACAAAGTTGGGAAACAAAGTTGGGAAACAATCAAAATACATGCATAAAAGTCCTTAAATGAGAACCTGATTTATAGATCATTTTATAACTTATCATTAGCATTTTCATAAACTTTAACCTTATACATCATAAAAATGCAATCCACAATAACATTAAAAGAAAACAGGAAAACAGCAACAAATAATTACTGTTCAGGAGGCAACACTTAGAAATACGCTTGATTAAAAGTAAAAGAGAAAAAAAATTTTCATTTAGAATAATTTATTGATGAAATAGCAGAGCAGCAACAACAACAGCAATAAAAAATTACTTTCATTTTTTTTTTCTTTCTTTTTTTTTTAAATTCCTATATAAAGTGATTAAAATGCAACGAACATGCGAACCCATTTAAATGAAATGTGTCAAAAGACAGAGAGTCAGATATCAAGACAACTCAAGTCTCAATGTGTCAAACAGATTGTCAAGATTTATAACGTAACCATAAATTATCAATAATAATGGCAGTTGTTCTTACTGTTGCTGATGCTTTTACTGATGTTGATGTTAATGTTGATGCTATTTCTTTTGGCAAAATGACCGGCTTGATTATGCGATATATATCAACATATTTTACTTTATCTACTGTCAAATTCATATGAAGCGAGATTAAAAATCAACAACAACAAAAGTAAAAGGAGAAGAAAACCGCATTAATAAAAAACTAAAAAGCAGAAGAGCAAAAAAAAAAAAACTAAAAAGCTAAAAGTGACATAGAGATAAGAGAAAATAGATATAAGAGAAAAAGTGAAAAAATAAAGATAAAGGTGAAATAAAATGAAATTAAAATAAACAATAAAACATAAAAAACGAAAAAACGAACAAAACCGAGAATTTCTGATAATGATGCTTTTTTTTTTTTTTTTTATTTAGCAAAAGAGAAACTTCATCAATCACACAACACAAACAAAAATATTAAATGTATCTAAACATTGAAATTATTAAGAGAGCATATTTTGAGAGAATTTATTATCTCATCAAAAATGATGAGATTAATTATCAAAGAATAAAAATGAAATAATTTTTCTTGTTAATGTAAAATGAGGAAAAAAAAAGTTGTACAACAAAAAAAAAATATACATGAATAGATAAAAGATAATTTTTTAGATTAGAGCCCACACGTAAAGTCCTGTAAAAATTTTATGCCTTACAATTCTAAGAAATCTGCCGCCCCAACAAAGTAATGTTTTTCTTGGTACCGCACTATTAAATTTGCAAAATTTATTATTAATGTTAATGCTGGCATCTTAACTTTAATCGTTTAATCGTTACGGTGGTAAGCGCATAATCCTTATAATTTGCAAATTCACTCACACCATAAAAATTGTATAATTATAATTTCGATATATTTGTTTTTTTTTATGCTTATACATGTGTTTGCTTATGTGTGTGTATGTGTTGGTGTGTGATACATTAATGTATCATTAAAAAGTGTTAATAAACTTGGATCTCTGTAATTTGTTGAGTTCAGTTTTATAAGATACAAAAAAAAAGAAAAAACAAAAAATATAAAAATAATTTATAAATATCAGGAATAAAAGCAAATACAAAAGGTAAAGAAAGACGAAAGGGAACAATCAAGGAACCAGTTGATTACAAATTAATGATGATGTTGATGTTGCTCGTCAATGAAGATCTTTGTAATGTGTAAAAAAATTAAATTTCAATTTTATGTCCTTACTAAAATCCAACAAAATAAAATTGAAATTTTTCATTTCTCTTAAAGCAAAATTTAAAAAAAAATTACTATAAATTAAAAGTTAACAGATAATTTTCCATTGGTAAATATTTTAATGTGCTTTTCGTATCCCTCTAAGAAACAATTAAACAAATTAAGCAAATTTCTAGCCAACTAGAAATGCTTCATTTCATGAGTCAAAAAAAAAAAAAAAAAAAAGGTCGCGATAAAAGTAAAAAAGCAAAAGCAAAAAAGTGAAGACTCTAAGTTTCGTTTATCACTTTGCCAAATCTGATTCCAAGCATTTGACGACAAAATCCTTTCTAACGCTTTTCTTCAAAACAAAAATCGTTATATAGAAAAAAAAAGTTATAAGTTTTAATTATATTTTAGCATTACTTTTCCATAATCATTTTGATTTACTCTTTTTACAGACTTTTTTCTCTTACATTTCCTTTTCTTTTCTTTGTGTTTCTTTTTTGGTGTTGCCAGATAAAAATTTTCATAACTTCTACAAATTATTGCAAATTTGCATGCCACTGTTTAAAATCTTAATTTGCCTTTATGTGCATGTGTGTGTGTACATTGAAAATATTTATTATTTTTCTTTGTATTTTACCCCACAACACAATTGGATAACACATTTGAGGAAACATTTGTAACACTTACAGAAGTTTTATAGAAAAAACATGACAGATAATGGCACGAATGCAGATAGACTTGAAATTACTTTGTGAAACGGTTTGATTTTGTCTGTCCGTCTGTCATATTATTTATGTGCATATTTTTATAATTTTCTTAAAGTTTTCATTGCGAGAAATTGTGGAAATCTTTTCTATCTTTTCTATCTTTTCTGCTTCTTCTTTTCTCTGCTAGTTTTTTTTTTGTTTTTTGTCATGTGGGCTGAAATGTTTTCTCTTTTTTTTATAGTTATTGCTATAAAAAAGCAAAAACTAAGAAAGCAAGCAAGCAAGCAAGCTGTTGTTGTTGCTGTTGTTGTTGTTGTTGTTGTTGTTGTTGTTTTTATATATGGGAAATGCCATAAATTCTCATTGATTTGTGTACATTTTTATGTGTTGCAGGTGCCGCCACCAACTTTTTGTCATTTCAAAAACTGTTTACAATTTATAGACAGTTTATATATATATATATATATATATATATATATATATATATATATATATGTGTGTGTGTGTGTGTGTGTGCGTATCGCTTTCTTATTTTAGTTAGTTAGTTTTGTCTTCTTTTCTTTCTAGTTCATTTAATTTATTTAGCCGCTGAAAAAGAAAAAAATGGTTTCATTTTTCATAATTTAATTTAAAAAAATATCATTACAATCACTCGATTCTTAAATTTTATGCAAAAATTAATGCATATGACAAAAGAATGCAAAAATTTTAGTCTTTAAATGATTCATTAAGTTGAGTGAAATCTCATTTGAATTATTTTTTAAATCGTACGTGAAACTTGAAACTTACATTTTCATAGCAAATTTCCATGCCCAGGTGACAGACAGAGAGGGATAGATTAAAAATAATTCTAAAAAGAACCGCATGATAAAAAATCTCTTCTAAAAATTAGTTGTACGGTATAAAAGCCCAAAAAAAAAAGAAACAAAAAGCAAAAAAAAAAAAAAAGAAATCCCTGCAAAAATTTTTTATTATTTTGGCAAAATTTTTCTTAAAACATAAATTAAACAAATAAATTAATTCATTAAGAAATTAATTAATAAAAAAAAATTTTATTAACGACTTTATTGATATTTTTTTGCCCATTAAATCTCATTAACTGCAAAAAGTTCATTTTGCGTTGGAAATTAGAAAAAAAAAAAAAATTACAACTTGTAAATTCAATGAACGCAAGACACAAAACGGATTTGATAATAATTCCAGCTGAGCTAATTTTGCCAAAAAAAAAAAAAAAAAAAAATTAAAAACATTAGAAGATAAATTTTTTAAAAATATGTGAGAAATTGGAAAAAAGCTATAAAATGGATCGATTTATGTATTTTCCATAAAATTCTTACGTTAAGTAAACATTGGAAAAACAAAATGCTCCCAAAACTGATTCCTAATTTCATTATTCATAAAATCCATTGTTTTTGCATGGCTTTTCAAAAATTATAATCGATATTTTTTTTTTGACTCAAAAACAATCGATAAACAATTGTTTCAAAATATGAACACAAATTCATCAGTTAAAAGTACAAAAAATCATTTTGAGTGTTCCATAAAATTTCACAAAATTTATTATTCATTGTATGGCCAGGCCAAATCATGTAGAGTTGGTAAATGCCAAAAATTATTGACAGAAAATTGACAAAGTTGTATGCGTTGAATAATTACAATATTTGAAAAATTGTATTGTTTGTGTGTGTGCTTGTGTAAAAATTTATAAAATTTATAAAATTTATAAAATTTGTTTAACATACAAAAACTTAAGAAAAAATAAAAGAAAAGCAACAACAAGCAGAGACAAAGTGCACATAAAATAAAATTTAAAATATTTTGCATGGTACAAATAAAAAAAAATTGATGGTGATTTATTGCATATAAATATAAATGTATTCGTTTATATTTTTTGCATTGCATTATTCGTTGTTGTTATTGTTGTTGCCAAATTGTAAAAATTTATGCAACGGTAATTATATTCAAATTAATAAAAATTTATTTGTTTTTAAACTCTTCTTCTTCTCCGTTTTGGTTATAATTTTGCCTCATAAATTTTAGTTGATTATTGCGCTTCCACAACCAAAAAAAAAAAAAAAAAAACAAAAAAAAAGATAAAACAAACAAATAGACAAATGAAAACAAATACAAAAAAAGGCCAAAGATAATTAACAGTAATAGAAAAATATAATAAATAAATACAAATAAATTAAGTAAAAATAAATTACGACAATAAAATTTCGTTTAAAAAGACGTAACATAAATTTAAAATGCGTAAGTTATCTTCAGATATTCTTTTATAATTTGTCAATAATACGTTACAATTGTAATGATTGGCAACATGTTGTTTAGGGATATGTTGCTGTAATGTGTAAATGTTCATATAAAACGCAAACAGAATAAGAAAGAAAATTGTATTAGGTTAAATTCAAAACTTGGTTATTACTATATTGCGATTTAGAATCTATTTCAAATAATTTCAATAATGTGTAAGAAATTCAATATATTCATTCTATTCAATATAAAATGTTGAAACAACAAATCGCCCAATGCTTAATGTTGATAATTAATTGTAACGATTGTAATTATGATATGTTTAGGTACATGTTGTTTAGGGATATGTTGCACCACAGATATGTGTATACGAATTTAAATATACCACTGTAATGTGAAAATGTTCAAATAAATGAAATTCTTTTATTTCATTGTATCTACATGAAGAAGTTGATAGATGAAATTGATTTGAATATTAAATGTTTAGATTTGACTGTAAATAATGATCACACCTGCTATTTGTAAGTAAAAGCACACACCCCATCATGATTCTTATAATCATTATTATCATGATGATTATTATCATCATGATTGCCTTAAATAAATATTACGTAAAAAGAACAAGTTTATAGTCCAAATGCATACAGAAGAATGCAAACCATGTGTCTAATGCCTTTCAAAATGAGCACTAATAATGGCGTTAGTAATACCTGGAAGGGTGGTGGGAGGGGGGGGGGGGGGGTAGACAAGGCTATGCATATGTGGCATCGAATTCTTTCCTTTTTTTTATTTTAGTCGTTTCTTTGTTTTCATATTTCATTTCAATACAATTTCCTGTATTTAAAATAAAAATTTAAACAAAAAAAGGCAACATAGAAAAACGAAAAGAAAAGTCGGACGTTTGGCCATGTTATGGCCATGCCAGCAACTTATTTATTTGTACATTCTAAATTCAATATGTTTGCATATGTAACGCATCTGTCCACACACACAATTTTTTTTAATAAAAAAAAAAATCAAGCAAAAATCGCTGAGAAAAAAATAGCAGCAACAATAATAAGAACCACAACAACAACAACGACATTTCATTACATTAAACATTTATTTTATTTAATTTTAAATGCTGTTTTAAAGTGGTTATGCCACAAAACAGTAGCCAGATATTTTGAATGCTTAGAACTGATCAAATAAACACAAGAAACATTATAAAGATCATGATGATGATGATGATGATGATGATGATGATGATGATGATGATGATAAAAATAATGTTGAAGAATTAAGAAAAAATGAAAAAAAAATTACTAAAAAGAAACGTGCATTTATTGTTGTTGTTGTATTCATCCTTTCATTAACTACAATAAATAAGCGGCCACGATTGATATACAATTAAAACCAAATGCACTCAACCAAATGAACTCATCTCTAAAAAACACATGAAAAACATGAATAAGTGTAAAGAGAAAATATAAAGAAAAATTGAAGAAATTGCACGAATAAAATGTTTGAGATAATAAAACGCTTAACAGCAAACACAGCAAACAGCAATAACAACAAATAAAATCAATCAATTAATTACAACAACAACTACAATGCAATAATACACAATAATCCAATGAGAGAAGAAGGTACACGAATTTCAAACCGCAACAGAAGTATTGACAGCAACAACAACAACAACAACAACAACAACAACAACAGTAGTAGTAGTAGTAGTAGTAGTAGTAGTAGCAACAACAGCAATAATAATAATAATAATAATAATAATAATAATAACAACGAAAGTGTTAACAGCACTCAGTGAAATGCCAACAAAAAGAAGAACAACAACAAAAGTTAAAACATTTTAAAACAAAACCAAAGAAAAGCCAATGCATATAAGAAAAATTCATACACATGCGATGCATTCATACCGTTATATAAATGCACACCGTTATATAAATAAATAATGATTAATAAAAAAATACACACAAATAACACAAAGAAAAAGTACAAAATAACGAAAAAAGTAAATCGAACGCTGCGTAAAAAAAAATTATTGTTCTCAAGCCTTTTAAATCATTGACACGTAATGGGCTGTTGTTGGGGCCCATATTTATTGCTGTTGCTGTTGTTGTTGTTGTTGTTGTTGTTGTTGTTATTGCTCTTATTTGTACTTTATTAAATATATAAACAGGTGCCCTCATGAATTATAAGTCAATACTTTCAAAATTCAAAATTCATTCAATCTAAAATAATTTATTTCATTTTTCTATAATTTGCGTCTTTTTTATTGTTGCCCCCTTTTTTTTTTTTTTTTTTTTTTTTTGTTATAAATTGACTGAAATTTTGTCATATATATCAGAAATATCTTATCTCATAAAAAAGCATTTAAGAGCTTTTATTTTTTTTTTTATACATTGAACCAAAAGTTGATTAATTGTGCCGTTATTTCTTCATTAAGTACAAATTGTGAGTGAAACTAAACGTTAATGCTCAGCTAAACATCTATCTAAGCGTCCATCTATGTATGTATCATTGTTTGTGTGTCCGTCTATTGTTGATATTTTTGAGGAAATGATGGCATCAATGGGCACGCCCCTTAATGCAGCTTATAAAAATGAAAAAAAATTTTTATTTTTACTTTTGTTAAGTCAGTTGAGATTATTTACTCAAAATTATCGCGTAAACATAAAAAGTAACAATTTATAAATTTTGCATTAAAAACGAAAAATTTATGAATATAAAATTTACTATAAAAAGTTCGTTTTGAAAATGTTATGTTAAATGTTATGTTTGATTAGTCAGTCAGTCAGTTAATTATGTTATGGTTGCACCTGCCTACTTGATTTGTACTTGTAAACAATCAATATCGTTATTATCAATTATTATTGTTGTTGCTGTGACAATTGAAAAATCATTTTACATGGCAATGATAGACATATTATTATTATTATTATTATTATTATTATTATTATTGTTGTTGTTATTATTGTTGTTGTTATTGCTATTGTTGTTGGTATTTGTGGTTGCTCTTTTTCAATGCTGTAATAAAAAAACACCTGAAAATCTAAATGAAAAAGCACGCGAAACAGTTATAGATGGAGAATGAGAGAGGGAAGAGAGAATGAGAGTGAATAAGAAAATTTGAGATAGATAATAAAATATTTATACATTTCGTACGCACTTGAAAGGTTTATGAAAAAACAAAAAAAAAAAAAAGCAAAAAAGAAAAATTAAAAACAAAAAAACCAAAAGAAGAAAAAAAAAACAAACGAGTAAACGAACAAACAAATAAACAAACAAATATAAAGCATAATAAAATCACCAGCTGCGTAAACTTTAAAACGTTATTTACATTCATGCAAATGCATGCACATACATAAATGTGAGATATACACAATGATATTAAACGGTACCTAAATAACTACAAAAAGAAAAAAAAAACACAAAAGCAAAAAGAAAAGGAAAGAAAAGAAAACTTGGCACTGATTGGATTTTATAGTTTTTGTTAATTTTTACTTTTGTTTTTTTTCACGATTATTGATTAATTATTTCATTTCAATGCTTTATGTTCGCACTACTGCACACATACATTACTATATAAACATACACACACATATACATAATACGTGTGTGTGATGATATATTTAAAAATATCAATAATAATAATAATAATAATAACAACAACAACAAGTATTTCATTAGAACATAATTTCAAACTGAAACTGAAGTAGAAGAAGATGTAAATGAAATTCCAACAGTAAAGAGCAAAATTCCAAAGCAAAGAGCAAAAAGTTGAGTGAAAGCTTTTTAGTATGGTACTTAATTAAAATAGTTAATGCCATCATTGCCATTCTATAAATCTCTCTCATTCTCTCACTTTATCACCATAGATATTATTCTTGTATATTCTTTCACTTTATCCATTAAGTGAACGGATCAGGTGGGCACCTGCTTTTTGATTATTCAGATTTTACTTTTTTTTTTTTTTTTTTTTTTTTACATTTTTACACATATTTTAACTGTCATTTTGATAAATTTTATCTAATAAAATGTTGCCAGACGCCTTCATTTACATAACACTCGAAAAAATTAATTTTATATACATATTTTTTATTTTTTTATATTTATATATATAAATAATAAATTTTTATATAAATATATATTTAGATTTTTATCTGACCCCTTAATTAGTAGTAATATATTTTGTTTGATGTAATATTTGCCCAACATAATTAAAAAACACACCTATTTTTATTGATAAATATCACGATATGGCTTCATTTTACTATGATCAAGTCTTGGATTAAAATAAATAGAAAATCTAATAAAAATATTGACCTTTATTTCTTACTTTGTAATATAATATTTTGAATGTTATTTTATTTTTGCTTTTATTGTAGCTGATAATTGCTATTCGAAACGTTTGAATAATTGATTTATGATATAAATATTTTATAATGAATAGATCAGTTAAATGTTTGCGGTTGAATTTTGCTTCTAATAATTTATTGATGTGTTACTATTTAAAAAAAAAAAAAAAAAAAGACAGACGTAGCTGTAATTTCTATTCAATTATTCACTTAATCATTACTTTCATTTTTATTTTTAATTTTTTTTTTTTTTTTTTTTTTTTTTTTTGAGAGAAAATTTCATAAGAAACAGTTATTTATAAAATAACTGCATGTTATGGCTGGCTAAGCGATATTTGTGCTGTCCAAATTCAAAATATGCCTACAAATTTGACAACATTTTTATTTTCTCATAGAAATATTCTAGCAATATAATTGTGTTTTTTTTTGGACAAGGTCTTGTCTATTGTAATAAAAATATTAATATTAAACAATAAAGATAAAGTAATCATTATTTACATAGAAGAAGAAGAAGAAGAAGAAGAAGAAGATAAACGAAATCGTTATTAAGTTAAGTTATAACAACATTTGTACGCTGCTATAAATTTTTTAGAGTAGCATAGAGTGAATTGACTTTGTGACAGCGCCAGCTTTTTAAATGGACTATTTAAGCCCATCATTAGAACAGTTGTGTTTGCTTTTATTTCGCTTTGTAACTGTTCTATTATGAATTCGGCTTAAAACTCTGTAATCATAAAGTAAATCACAAAAAAAGGTGGTGGAGGGGGGGAGTACAATGTACAAGTACAAGTACCCTTAAAAGCCATCGCCCTTCCCATTGAATATAAAATAACAAAACAAGCAAATTGAGGGTTATTTGTACACTTTCTTGATTATCTTGCAACTCTATTTATTTTTGCTTTCTTTTATTCTTGTAACAGTCATTTAAGTAATTGAGAAGAGTGTTAATACCCAACAAATGAAAACATGCAAAACGCAAATTCTACTGTCAGTTATTTAAGATTTTTAGCTTTTAGACAAATTAAATGACACACATGCCACAAAATGCACTTTTATGGTGTTTTCTTCTTACATTACTAAATATCATCATCATTATTATTATTTTTTTTTTATTATTCTTGTTGTTGTTATTCTTGTGTTTGTTTTTAGCTATTTTTATATCCTCATGTAGCCAAACGAACAAATCTAACATTTGTTCACTCATTATTACTACACAAGAAATTTCCATATGTTAGATTTTGTTCATAGTCATTATAAAAATTTTCTATCAGCTTAGTCAATTTTCCCCCTTTCTTTTATACCATATGTTCATCCTATTTTATACCATATGTTCATCCTATTTCCTGAACAGTACTGAAATAGCACTGAAATAGGACTGAACAGTACTGAACAGTACCGATCAGTACCAAACAGTACTGAAATAGTACGATTATAATGTTTAATAAATTTTATCCAAGAAAATTCAAAGGCTAGGTCAGTACAATTTAATTTGCCATGATTGTCCCATTTGTATCTGTGTATAAATTTTTTTATTATGGATCTAAAGATTGACCTATAAATTATACATTTTTATTTCGTCCACTTTCATCTTCATTTTGCAATTTGTTAAAATATTTTTCTATTTTAAAAAGTTCTTTGGCATAGATTTATAAAGAATAAAATAATAAAAGTCTAACATCGATTGGTAATTAGTGTTTGAGATTTTTTTTTTATGGAATGATTTTTAAGCCTTCAGTATGGAATACTTATAAAACAAGCAGTAACAGTAAATTATGCAAATCTACAAAAGCAATGTCTTAATAAAAGCAAATCTAAATATTAAAGTTGAGATGAACTTCTAGGCACTCTACATGGAATTTTTTTCTTATAAGATTATTAAAAAAGAATATGAATTACAAGTTAAGAGAGTTCAAAAAGCAAAAAAAATTTTAACTCATTTGAAAAGTTCACTACAAAAAAAAAAAAAAAAAAATTAAAAAAAAAATAAAAAGTAAAAGAAACGATGAATGAATTCGTTGACCTAAAGTGACCAAGCTTGAAATTTTCTTTCGATTTCATATCCAATAATAATTATGCATTCATTCCATTTTTATATAGCAATTCTTTTTTAAATATTTACCCAAGAACTAAAAGTAATGTAGGCTACAAAAACAAAAAAAAACGAAAAAAAAAACAAAAAGACATTTGCTGCCATTAAACACAATAATTTTTAAATAAACGAATGCATAGTTCTTTTTAAAAATGAATATTAAAAAAGCAACACAAGCATGGGAATGAGAATGGAAAGCAAAAAAACAAAAAAAAAATCCAAAAAAAAAATATGATGACATTTTTTTTTTGCAGCCACTATTTTAAAATGCAAAATATTTACAGACAAATAGCAAAAGTGATGGCAACAGCATGCACCACCAAGGTAAATTATATCATAAATAATATTAATTTCTCTTTGCATCTCTCTCTCTTCTAACAAACTGTCAAATTGAGTATTGTAAAGCACTTAATGATGTTGATTAAAAAAATCTCATGATTTTTATAGAATAAATAACTTTCATAAATAGCATGCCATTTTAATTATTTTAGTTAGTTCTAAGCAAAACAAAATGAAATTTCTTAACCATTTGCAAAACACCTGCCAAAATAAATAAACTTGATTTAAAAAATCTCAACCAATCAGATTTGCAATGAAAATTATTAAATAAATTCCATTACACGATCTCTATCATTCTATCTATCTCTATCTGTGTGAAAGCTCTCTCTCTCTCTCTCTCTCTCTCTCTCTCTGTCCCTGTTCTCAAACCTCCTCAACACAAACCTCTTCAAACCTTCTCAAATCAAACCAAAAAAAAAATAATAATAATAATAATGAACAAAATTTCAAGGTAATAATGATCGTCTCTGAGATTATTGTTTTCCTGATGCTAAAATGATAAATAGTGATAAAAATATGCAACAGTGTTGTATTGATGCGATATTTGTGGGATCATATAATTATCGTATAATGGAGAGTACATTCTTTGGCATTTATTGTTATACAATGTTTGGTTATTTTGTAATGCATTTTGTTGTAATAAATAATCATAATAATTATTTAAAGTATTTCTCTCATTAAATGTACAAGCAAGCAGCAATTTATTTTATGTATGATCATAATTTGATGCCGTCTGGCAATAATAATTTATGTGCAACTTTGCACGCAACTAAATAGGCTACACATATGCACATATGTACATACAGACAAGCAAGAACATGATCATTCTAGTTCATGCTAGTTCATTGCAGTTCAGTTCAGTTGAGTAACAATAACAACAAAAATGACAAAAAAAAGGAAGATGTAAAGTAGAAATTTAGTTAATCACAATAATAAATATAAAAAAAAAAAAATTGAAAGAAAAAAAAACCAAAAAAAAGAAGAAGACGAAGAAAAATTGTGTTATAGATATTGAGGCATTTTTAGTCATATTTAATGATAACTATGATGATGATAATAATAATAATAATATTAATAATAATAATAATAATAATAAATAATAATGATGATGATGATGATGATGATGATGATGATGATAGTGATGCTAATATTGATCGCAATAATTATGAAGAATGAACGACAAGATTTTTTTTTTTTGCTACATGAATAATTGAATGCAGCTGGTTGCTAGTTGTTAGTTGCTGATTGCTGGTTGTGTCACAGCAACAACAACAATCAGATTTGTAATAGAAAGAGAAAGAGTAGCAGAAATAAGAAATAACAGCAGCCTCAAACTCAAGAGCTTTAGCCGAAAAAGCAACAAAAAAAAAATTAAAAGAAAATCGTTTCAATTTTAGGTGTTGCTACAATTTCTACAATTACAACGATTGCCAACTATAAATCTACATATGACATATAAATCGAAAAACATTTTTCTACCTTAATCATCACAATTCAAAATATACAAACGCTTAGAATCGTTTACATTTAAAATGTTTATTCATCTGTCTCTATGTCTTTAAACAATGTCTGTCTGTCTGTCTGTCTGTATAACTGGCTGTCTATATGTTTGTCTATCTTGTTTGATGAGTGTTAGTCGTTAGTTATTTAACAAATGATGCGTTACAGTCCATCTTTTTTTGCGTTGCGTTGCTTTATGTTGCGTCATTTTCATGAGGCGACATTAAACTTTTATAACAACAATAAAACACTTGCTGTCACAATTTATGCTATTTTGGCATATGAATAACGTAAATGAAACATCAACCAACAAACTAACCAACTAACCAGCCTAACAGCCGGACACCCATAAATGCATGGGCGACAATAGACAATAAATTTTTGTATGTGCATACAAAAGTGCTGGCGATACGTTTATAAACTAAAAGTTCATTAATTAAAAAGGAAATTCAATTGTAAAAGGTAGAAAAATATTTTATTTGCTTGATTTTTCAGTTAAATTAACTGAGATAATGTTGGGTATTTAACAACCGGCTTCAACTGTTTGTAATATTTTTATTTGTCATTTTTTTTTTTTTTTTTTTTTTTGATTAGCGTTGACAACGCTCTTACGCACAATACACATTACGCATTAGAGCCAACGGATCGCTAAACGTATCTAACAACATCATGATTATCAATATAACAGACATAAAATATCAACAGGCATCATATAAATGTTCGCACTAGGCACAATCCCACAAAAAAGGAAAAAAAAAATAATTTGACGGATAGACAGGCGGAAAGAGAAAATAGACAGCAGAAGATGCAGATCAATGTCTGATGTACAAAAGTCAAATTGGAAAAATGTATAAATTTACCCATTTATAGAAATTGTTGTGGAGGTAATCAGACCCGAGAAGCACCTGCTCAACTGGGAATGGCTCATTTAGATGGTCGTTGGTGATGCCGGCCATCAGGGGGCATCATGAGCCAAGAGATACGACCAAAGATTTAATTTGGTAACTGGTGAAATCACCAGTTTTAATAAAGCCCATTGTGGTGATATTGAAGTTGGCTTCGTGGTAGCTGTGGTGCCCATATCGCGGGAGTTGCTCGTTCAAACATGCATATGCTTGTCATGCAGGGTCAAATTTCCCGAATAAAATGGGTAGCTAGGTAGGCTTATTGAGCTAACCAAACTAAGCCAAGAAGTAATTGGAAGTAATTGGCTCCGAATCTAGATACCAAAAACTAAGCCTTGTAAAATAAGGCGCAATACGGGCTTTAAATTGGTAGCTGATCGTGACGGTAGCATGCACCAGGCGTGACATAACTACCAACGCTACCGCTCATTTTGTACGTTTTTGTACCATGCAGTTAAGCCATCACATACTGATTTGTACAAATTGTTGTCAAATGTTGGAAATATCTCTATAGCAAGGAATCATTGAAATGTTAAAGCCACACAAAGCCACCATTTTTTTCTATTAAATGTTATTTATCAAATATCAAACGTATAAAAAAATTTTTGCTGGCGCAATATTTTTCTTTGCACTGTAAATGAAATGACAAGACCCGCCCACTTTGTTATCCTCCATTTTTTCTAATTTCTACCAATTTCTGCTTATTCCAAATGATTTTTCATATAAAAATCTGCATAACTCATCATTTAATAGACTTTAAAGGTTAATGAACTCTCGATATTTCCGCATCTCTCTTACGTCCACACTTTCTTTCTTTTTTGCTTTCTTTAGCTCTATCTTTCTGTAATTATAGAATTTTCTTTTTACTAGACATCACTTCATTTATATGCTGATGTGACATGTGACATGTGACATGTGACAACAAATATTTTACTTTTTTTCCATATTTCAGTTTTTCATTCCTACAGAAACAAGTGAAATTTATTTTTAACGATATTTTTGCAAATCTTTTCAACATCGCTAATTTGATATTTGAATAATTCAATGGAATGATCATACTTTTTCTTGGATACCATTTCCTAACTTTTAAACGGATATAAAATGTGAAATGTGAAATGTGAAATAAGTGAAAATACACTTATTTCAGTGTAATCAAATCAAATCGAGTTTTTTCATAATTTAAATTAGACCAAACGAACTCGGTAAGCTCTTAACTATTCCCATATTACCAGAGAAGCTATAACTAAATTATAAGCTATCAAAAACCAAATGCCCAAGTGAATTAACTGAAAAGTATAAACTTTAGCTAAATAGCAAATTTATATGGACAAATCATTAGATGGTCAAAAAACTAGATTGACTTATGGTTAGGTAGATTTAAATGAAATCGAGAAATGTTTAAAATGTTTTTCGAGTCCACACAAGAAACTTGAACACAAACAAAAAATAAAGCATAACAAGAAAAACTTTCACTTGAGCAACGTGCATTTTGAGTGAGGCACACGTCTGCCTCACTCAAAATGTTACAATTTGATTTTTACATCTTTCACATTTATATATAAATATAAAATATAACATGAATTTTATTGCATATTTTATATATCGATGAATAATTATTGAGGAACCTGTTTGCCATCATACGGATACTTTTAATATTGTGGTTAAACTGGTTATAAAATGAACACACGGGCAATTCAGCGTACAGCATAATGACGAAACATTAAAACAATAATAATAATGAAATTCTAATGGTAGTAATGATGATGATGACGATGATGATGATGATGATGATGATGATGATGATGATTATGACGACATTTCCATCTCAATCAAATATAAATTATTATTATTATTATTAACTGTGACAACAGTTCAGTGAGTGTTTTACATGCGTACCTGCCATGAAGGCTTAACTGCATGGTACACAAACGTACAAAATGAGCGGTAGCGTTGGTAGTTATGTCACGCCTGGTGCATGCTACCGTCACGATCAGCTACCAATTTAAAGCCCGTATTGCGCCTTATTTTACAAGGCTTAGTTTTTGGTATCTAGATTCGGAGCCAATTACTTCCAATTACTTCTTGGCTTAGTTTGGTTAGCTCAATAAGCCTACCTAGCTACCCATTTTGTTCGGGTAATTTGACCCTGCATGACAAGCATATGCATGTTTGAACGAGCAACTCCCGCGATATGGGCACCACAGCTACCACGAAGCCAACTTCAATATCACCACAATGGGCTTTATAAAAACTGGTGATTTCACCAGTTACCAAATTAAATCTTTGGTCGTATCTCTTGGCTCATAATGCCCTCTGATGGTCACTGATGATGATGATCACCAGTGACCATTTCATGAGCCACTCCCAGTTGAGCAGGTGCTCCTCGGGACTGGTTGCCCCCATTAACTATGACAACAGTATTTTTTTTTTTGCCTTTGTTTTGGATTTGCAGTGCATTTGAACAATAATAACAAAATGTTAAATAATAAAGTAAATAATTTTTAGGCCGTTATATAGGCAAGCGAGCGAGTAATTAGTTAAATCGTATATTTTGATTTATGTTTTATCTTATGACACCAAAATGGGTGTAACAAAACAAACACCCTCTAATTAAAAATGTATAAATAATAATTTTTATTGGAAATATAGGCTTAATGCATACACATACACATACATACATACATACATACATACATACATATGCAATTTATTCATTTATCATTGCATTGTCTTTTTTGGTTAATATTATCATTTCATTTTTGTTTATCAGTCAAAATGACAATTAATTTGATAACAATTATTTTGGTTTGCTTTTTCACTTGATTCCGATAAATCAGTTTAACAAAATAACCAAATAAGTACAGGAAAAATATTACACATTTTATATATTAATGTTCTAAAAATAGATCAATTGGAACAAATTTTTTCTGTTAAAATGCAATTCAGCGCCAATTTATGTTAAAATATATTTAAAGTTGTAATTACTTCCATAAATCGACTGTTCTTTTTTTTTTTTTTTTTGAAGAAAGACTTTATATAAGGCGTGGTCATAAAAATTTTGTATCATTTTTAATACGGTTCATATCTGGGCCAAAAAATTTTTACTAAAATATAACACAAAAAATCGACCAGTAGGTTAATAATTAATTTATATAGACAGTCATTAGACAGACAGACAGACAGACAGACAGGGTTCTTTTTAAGAAAGACTTTATATAAGGCGTGGTCATAAAAATTTTGTATCATTTTTTATATGGTTTATATCTGGGCCAAAACATTCTCATGCAAAAAATTTTTACTAAAAAATAACACAAAAAAAAAAAACCAGTGGATTAATAATTAATTTATATAGACAGTCATTAGACAGACAGACAGACAGACAGGGTTTGAGTGTAAAAGCTAAAAATAAAATGAATTGAAATTTGAGCAAATTACGCCATGTGCCAAATAGGCACATGTAAAAATAATCATTATAAATACAAAAACAACAATAATAATAATAATAATAATAAATTAAACACTATTTATATAAAAAAAAAGGGTAACAACAATAACAAAAAAAAAAAAAAGAAAAAACATTTTTAATGATGAATTGAAATTAGAGTGGAGTGCAAAATGTTGTCAGCAGTTTAATGAATTAAAAGCAGCATAACAAAAAAAAAAAACATGTAAGCAAACAAGTAAATGTAATTAATAAGCAACACCTGACAATATTTTTCTAAAAAAAAGTGTAATATAAAGTTAATAAAATTTTTCCAATTATATCTATCTCATACTTTCTAATAAAACATTTCTTGTCTAATTTTTGTCTACTTTTAGAAAATTTCACTTGTAAGAAATTTGTGAAATATTAAAGATAACGATTTAAATTTATATAGAAATTTTTTTATTTCATAGATCAAATTGATCAATAGAAATCAAGTTAATGGCAATTTTCCAATTAATTCATATTCCAAAATCAATTTCAACTTGGCAGACTTTAGAAAAGTGGCATAAATCTTATTATAAATCTTTATTAAAGGGAATTTAAAAAAAAAAATTTATATTTAAAGTTACACGTAACATGAATAAAATTACTCAGAACTGCCGAACTAATTTACACTACAAAACGTATCTTCTCTAGTTAGTTTAAGATATCAGTAAATATTCATAAAAATTGAGAAAAAAAAAAAAACAATAACACCAATAAAAGCAACACTTATTTATTACAAAAAAAAAAAAAAAAAACATGATGACAAAATGTAATCTATAAAATAAATCAGCATTGTAACGAGAAAACAAAGAAAAGCCAAGATACATCATTATCACTTGGTAAACAAATCAATATTCACATACACATAAATATATATAAAACATATAAGTCAAAAAGTTAATATATGACATTTGTGAGAAATAAATTCACGAGTAAAAAGTTTGATTTAAACTTTCAAAGCATTGAATCACTTTTGAGAAGAAAATTAAAGGGCTATTCAGAATCAATATTAAGAGATTGGGAAGAGCATTAATTTTGGGCAGAGATTTAAGTCTTAAGATTTATGGACTTTTTTATTATATGGAAACAAACAGAAAAACTCAATTTAGATATTGGCTAATTTATAAAAAAAAATAAACCATGCAAATCAATTTTTCAAAGGTATCCAATTTTTACATATAAAAAGCCAAAGTACTTTGACTAAAAATTTTCAATAATTATAAGGAGTAAAAATTGCCATGTCAGTCTAACTAAAACTGGTCCCTGGTTCCTGGTCTGACTGTTTTATTTCAATTTATGCCATGACTAATAGACTCATCTGTTTGCGCTTTTCAAGTAGACCTAGAATAATTAACAGACGCGCGAGAAAATTTAAATAAACGAGTCTAAAATAAAAATTATATCGCCATCCTCTCATCTTCTTTCATCAACATAAGCAGAAATTTCATACCGAGGATAATGCTGCTCAGTCTACATTCATCATTGTCATTAGCGCTAATTTCTGAATTGTCATCCTTTTAAATCATTGAGCTGTTCCCTTAGTTTTTGACTTTAAGGATTAGACATTGGCAACGATTGAACATACCGGGCCTAGGCAAGCGTCATGATAATATGAAATAATGAATGCATTAAATTCATCATACAAAAAAAATTAATGTTTTATAAACATAAATTTATACGCTCATAAAAAATCGGTTATAGAATTTTATATAGAAATTACCCTTAAATTTCTACTTAAAGGAAACAAAGCAAAGATAATATCAAAAAAGGGGTTGTTCATTACTGTTTTAGTCTTTCCTCCATATTTACATTTATATCATCATCATCATCATCATCATCATCATCATCATCATTATATTAATTTTTACTTGTTATTGTTGTTATTGTTGTTTATTATTATGATTATTCCATTGACAAACTTATTTTGAAATATGTTTGATTACTTTATTCGACTCTTGTTATGGCCGTTGTCAAATTCGTTTAAGTACAAATTATAAGCATTTTAAATGTCGTAAAATGAAAAAAGGATGAAAAAAAAGGCCACTTGTTCATACAAGTTAATGTAAATGATTAAAGAGAGAGTAAGAATGAGAGTGAGTGAGAAGGAGAGGGAGCAACAGAGAGTGAGAGAGTAAGAAGAGAGTGAGTGAGAAAAAGAGAGAGTGAGAAGGAGAGAGAGAGAGAGAAAAAGTGAGTGAGAGAGAAAGGCTGAAAGGGAAAATAAAATGATTTTACAAAAATTATATTTAACGGTCGACCCCTTAAGTTTTTAAATATAATTTTTTATATAGAAAACACTTTTTAACCAACGAATTACACTTTAAAACGTAATTATGACAATTATTGACTTTTATTATTTATTATTATTATCAATGGCAAGAGATTATCAGAGGCCAGCAGAAGATAAACAAGTCACTTAAAATTGATTTATTTTCTAGAATTATGATGATTTTTGATTATTTTCATAAAATTTTTATTTTATATCAGACAGACAGTTCAATATAAATTTCTATTTAATAAGTGTTTAAAATTTTTTAATATTTAACTAAAAATCTTTAACTAAGATTTTTCTCTTAAATTCTTAATATAAATTTTTAATGCTTAACTTTTAATGCTTAATAAACGTCTTAATACGATTCACTTAAAGTTACATTTTCTAAAAGAATTGTTTTCTTTTATATGCTTATTAAATATCTTTTTAATTACAGTATCGAGAAACTGGGATTTTTAAAAGCAAGTCCAATAAAGTGTCAAGGCCTTTTATTTTTGTTTTTGTATTTGCCGCCATCAATCTTGATTAGATGTGATTTTTATGGTAACAATATTAACAACACTCCTATGACAACTGTAATAAAAGATTCCTTTATAAGTCGCTTGTAAACAATAAAAAAAATTTTATAAAATTTTTTAACACTATTAAGGGTTGGAATTCTTTTTTCTCAACCATAGACCAGACCATTGACAGACCAGTGACACGTGTTATTATAGCGTATTTAATGAATGAGAAAACAAAAAAAAATATATATATATATATATATATAACGATGGAAAGGAGTCAATTGATATGGGCTTTTTAAAGAAAATAGAGTTGTAAAATAAATAGAATTTTGCTGTGCAACATAAGGCAGTACAAACCATAAACCCCAAAACATCAAATGGGCAATAACAATACAAAGCAATTTTATTTGATGTACTTATTAGATATTGCCTGAGATATTAATGAAAGCATGGTAATGTTTTCCAGATACTTGAAGAGATTTGTTGAAGTCAAAAAGATCATTCAAGATTCATAGAGAAACTCTGTTTGCTCTTAGAAAATCGAACAATTGAAACCTTAAAATAATATGTCAGCGTATAAAAGGATATTATTAAGATTACGATTATTTTATATATTATGATATTTTTTTTTTAAAACAGGGCCAACTGGAAAATATAAAAAAAAATTTAAGCAAAAAAAAATTGTACACTGCCTTGGCCACGAAAGCCCATATAAAAAAGTTAATAAGCAGCAACGATTGAGTAAGAAAAAAAAAGAAGAAGAAGAAGGTTAAATAATGAAAAACAAACCAAAAAGGATTTTGCATATTTACCTGAGAGCATTTTACAAACTAAATTATTGCAATTTGTTCATAAAATTCCCTTGAAATAACTTATTCCTGCACTAAAGATAACTTTGCTGCTCGTTTGCCTTAAAGTCATATTTTTTTTTTTTTGCTATTTATGATGAGTTTTATCGATATTTAAATTGCCCAAATTATTCTTTGATTTAGAAGATGTTTCAAAAAGTTACATTAGATGAAATTTGTACAATATTTATAAATTCAATGAATTGAATTGAATGAATTTTGGTTCGAATTCCAACGTAATGCCATATAAATCTATTTAATTCTAGAAATTCTAGAAAGGGTATAATTTATATTTTTGTTTATTTAAAGGAATGCCTAATTAAAAAAATTAATTTAAAAAATTAATTAAAATTAATTTAAAAAAACAAAAAATAATTAAAGTGTTAATTAAAAATTATATAAAATTAACTAAAAATTAAAAATAAATTAAAAAATTAAAAAAATAAATAAATAAAAATTTTCATTAAAATTAATTAAAAATACAAAAAAAAATTAATCAAAAAAGTAAATTAAAAATTATTTAAAATTAATTAACATTATTTAAAATTAAAAAATTAATTTAAAACATTAAAAATTAATTAAAAATAATTTAAAAAAAGTAAAAAATTAATTAAAAAGTAAAATTAAAAAATTAATTAAAATTAATTAAAAACTTGATTAAAATTAATTAAAAATTGCTTAAAAATAGTCAAAATTAATAATTAATTAAAATTAAAAAATAATAATACAATAATTAATTAATTTAATTTAAAAAATGTCCGTTCTTTCTTTTTTTTTTGTAATATATTTTTTTATTATTTTATTGGTTATTTAGTGGACTACAAATAAACCGAACTTTATTTTTATTCCAGTTAATATTAAATCTTTTATATCTCACGCTTTGACAGTTAACTCTTTACAAAAGAAAGCAACAACAGACAGCTGGAGTAAATATAAATGGAATAAAATGAAATTTAAAATGATTTTGACCATAAAATTAACCTGAGGTTATTTTGGCCAACTCATATTAACCATACATTTATTTTATAATATTTTATGATTAAAGAAATACTTTAATTTCTTGTTATTACTTTTTCTGATTGCTGTTGTTATTGTTACTGTTTCAGTTATATTTTTATTATTATTATTATTATTATTAGCATGGTTGTTCTTGTTGCTTGGTTTCCAATTTTCAATAATTTTTAAAATTTGAAATGAAAAAAAAAATTAAAGCAAAAATCAAAACAAAAACAAGAAGAAGGCCATCACCAAAAGGAAAACAATGTTTATTAAAGAAGTAAAAAAAATAATAAATAAAATAAAATAAAATAAAATAAAATAAAATCATTATTTATTTTATTACATTAGCCCAAAAGCATTTTATTTTGTTTTTTTTTTTGCTCTTTATTCAAAATGCAAATACCGCGTCATAAGAAACAAATCAAACATAAAAAATAAAACATAAGAAAAAAATTGCGTCGCAAAAATATGAAACAAAAAAAGCAATTTTTCTTAATTTTGGCAAAATCTGGTATTAATCATCAGCCTGGCATGAAAGCGTGTGCACAAAATTTTTTAAGCATATAAAAAGTTTATGTCCCAAGAAATTCTACGAATAATGGAAACCTTTTGAAAATTGAATCTGCATTATGAAGCAATAAAATCAGAAAAATATTTAAATGATCATGAGTTCATTGTCATTGTAAGAAATTCATGATCATTTTTAAAGATCTCTAATTGAAGTGTATCAAAATTCAATAAAAAAAATGAAACGTTCATAATTTGCTTAGAAAATAATTAAAAAAGTAAGAGACCGAGAAAAATAAATTTAAAAAAAAATTTATTCATTTGATTTTGGAATTATTTTTAATATTAAAATTTTTGTCAAAGGTCCTATAATTATTACAACATTACAATTACAATTACGCATGTGGTTAAGGAAATCTTTTTTGTTGGCAGTTGATTGGAACTTGAATTTCGACTACCTTCGTTCGCTTTTTTTTCTGATTTGTACGCGCTTTATGTTTGCTGCTTTATCATTAGCGGTTCCACTTCCACGTTACGGTTCCATTTTCGTCGTCTAATTGTCCAGTATGGTTTAATAAACATTTACATTGCAGATAAAATAAATAAATAAATAAATTAGAAAGCCTTTAAATTTTTTAATTTGATTAAAGAGCCTTGATGTCTACAAAAGAGCGATGTGTTACAATTTTAATTTTGAAAAAATGAATTTAAATTAGAGGCACAGTCATCTAAAATGCCTTACACATCATGTCACTTGAATTTTCAATAATCAAGTAAATTTTTAGTAATCAATTAAATTTCTTTAAATTGACCAATTTCTCAAAAAATGATTCTGTGATTGATGAATAAAGGAAATTTTATATAAATCGATCACAGTTTTTCTCTGGTATTATTTTCAAAAAGAGATTTAGTTAAAACAACCCTAAAAAATCATTTCTTAAAAAAATGTAAAACAAAAAGGAAAAGAAGAACAAGAAAGAAGAACTGAATACGAGAACATGAAAAAAATTCTATATAAATTTGAACAGATTTTGCCAACAACTAACTTCCTTTTGTTTGCCTAATTAAAAATGCTCTAATGTAAATGAAACCTAAAGAAAAATTCAATTCAAAAATACTGAATTGAAGTGAATTGAATTGAATTGAATTGAATGAAAGTTGAAGTTGGTTTACATTGAATTCAATGGCCCCTTTTTTTTTGTCAAATGTAATGTAAATGAAATGATATGAATGTTTTTTTTTTTTTGGCAACTACGAAGACGCACAACTGACGCACAATTGATAATAAAAACAGGCAGACAGTCAGCCAAATAATCAGTCAACTATTTGAATGCTATAAAAAGCAAATTGTATGGGCTGTATAATAAGTAAATGAAATAGACATTAGCAAACAAATAAGCATATAAAATCAGCAAGATATAAAACACAAATTATTAAATAAATAAAAAAAAAAAGTTGAAAGTAAAAATGAAAAATTAATGAAACAAGTGTGTTTACACATAAATTTCAAACATTTGCCATGTAATCGATTTGTAAATAATTCGCATAATTATCATGAACAACAACAACAAACAACAACAACAATCGTAACAAATAACAATAACAACAAACAACAAACAACAACAACAACAACAAAACAACAACAACACAACAACAACAACAACAACAACAACAACAACAACAAACAACAACAACAACAACAACAACAACAACAACAATAGCAAACAACAACAGGAAACAACAACAACAACACTGCAAACAACAACAAACCATCAGCAGTAATAAACGACAACAAACAAACAACAAACAACAAACAAACAAACAACAACAACAACAGCAACAGCAGCAGCAAACATCAACAACAAACGCATAAATAACAACAAACACACAAACAACAACAAACAACAACAATATTTATATGTATGATAATACGACGCCAACAACTGAAACAACATTATCGTATGTATGTATATGTAAATGTGTATATGTGTACGTGTTTATGAGTAGTGTTGCCATCATTTCTAAATCTTAAACCAACAGAGATTTTATGTGAATTTTTTTTTTTTTTTTTTGTGAATTCTTTCAATTTTTTGGTTCTTAGACAAAACCAATTCATTTATAAATTTATATTTCAATGTCTACTTCTTCATCTTCTTCTTCTTTTTATTATTACTAGTATTACGTTGTAGTGGCCAAAAGGGAATTAAATAAAAATAGAAAATTCAAATGGAATGAACGAATGAAATCAATTAAACTGAACTGAATTTTGAGCAAAAATTGAGCAGAGCAGAAATAGCAGCAAAAGAAATATTTTAATAAGAAATCTATTAAAATGTTTAATGTTATAAAATATTTAAAATATAGAAATTGAAATCTTCATTTATTTGCTTATTCTCTCTGCACAGATTTATAACATTAAATTATCACCCCTTGAAGTGTAATTTTCATTTTCAATTTTGCGGAAGATAAATATTGCAATTTATTTTCCATTTCGTTCCTTTTTTTTTTTTGTATGACTTCATCCATCCATTAAAATGTCGGTTTAATTTACTTTTTTTTTTTTTGGATTTTTTTTTTTTTTGATTAAGGTCTCTGTCTCTTTACACAGAAAAAGTAAATGATTGACTCTTGTTGAAAGGAAATTTAAATTTTATTTTACGTTTTTTATGAAAAAAAAATTGTTTGTTGTTATTTTTGCTGTCATACAATTTAGCAAGTGTTTCTTGTAAATTGCAAACACCTGCAATTATGAAGTGTAGCAAGAGCAACAACAACAAACAACAACAAACAACAACAAACAACGAAAGCTTAAAAAGTATAATAATTCAACATATGTAAATAAAATGCCATTTAAAATTTTTTTTTATAATAATGGCCTGCTAAGCAACGATTATGCGATAACACTCCCTTTTTTCCAAAGAGAGATAAACTAATAAAAAAAAAATTAATATTAAAAAAAAAAACTTAATAAGATAACTTTACGGGTTAAGGCTAAATCTTGGATAACCACTACTCAGACACTGCATCACTTTTGATGCTGCAGAGAGTGTAAATAAAAATAATAAGCTAAATAAGTCATGGGATATTTCTGATATTTCTGATGACTTTTATTTATTTGATGGCTTCTGCCAGTTCTATGCAAAACATTTGATAAATTTTTGTTAATTTTGTTAATTCATTTTTGCTCTTCTCAAATCTTTTAACTTTAAATTGAGCGTGTCATTGAGGGCATGATTAATAAGTGCAAAGTGAGGACACATATCAAATCAAATCAAACGAATAATAATTATAAAGATTTAACCATTTAGCGATTTAAAATTTCGATCTCTCTCAAACCTTTCCGAACAATTCTGAACATTCTTAAAACAATCTGCGCTAATCGGTGTGCACAGAAAAAATGATTTCAGCAACTAACATAAAAATAGATAAGCAAGTTTTTTGTCTGTGACTTCTTCAATAAGAAGAAGTCACAGTAAAAAATGTCAACAACAAAGTAATTCAAAATGTTTTGTTTTTTCTGATTTTTCGTTTATTCATTTGGTTTTTCTTTTTTTGCTTTTTTTTTTTTTTTGTTGTTATGACAAACCCTGCAAACATAACAATAACAATTATTGTTATGCAATTATTTAGGTACAAACGATTGTAAGTAAAGAAAATAATCAAAATGTTGAAGTTTTGTTTACCTTTAAGGCACCTCAGCATGCTCATACACAAACACATATTTTACAATAATAACATTGTGCCTCTTTAGTTTGTTCTTCTTTTTCATTTCCTACAAAATTTTTCTATAGCGTTTTGCAATGCTATAATTTTTCGTTTACATGTTGTTAACATTCTTCTTACGATATTAAACATTTTTGTTGAAATTATAGTTTAAAAAGCAAAAATATAATTCGCGAATTCTTGAATGTTATCTACCAGTCACTCATTTAGGCACCTTATTTTTAAACTTTCATATTGGCATGTACGTTTTTCTATTTCTTTATGGACTTATTTCTCTAACTCATAAAATTACAAATTTTTCTTCACTTCTGGTTGTTCTTCTTTTTTCCTTATACGCTTTTATAAATTTTGCATTTGTTTCTATTTTCTCTACAAACTACAAACTACACTTACAACAATATTTACTTACTTTACTTATTTAAACTACATAAAATTTACATAAAATGTAAATAATAAGAGAGAGAGTAAAGAAGGATGAGTAGTCAGAGAGAAAGAGAAAATAAAAGCATACTTTCCCATGACCTTTTCTATAAGGTGAATGATATTTATATAAACATAAATATACACATCACGACACACTCACACACACACACACCTATGCACATAAAAGGCACACAAAATATGATACGTAATGAAACATTTTCAACTTTAACAGTTAACCACACCTAATACATATAAAGTACTCTATCAAACCAAGCAACCAACCAACCAACCAACCAACCAACCAACCAACCAACCAACCAACCAACCAACCAACCAACCAACCAACCAACCAACCAACCAACCAACCAACCAACCAACCAACCAACCAACCAACCAACCAACCAAGCAAGCAAGCAACCAACAAGTCAATCCAACTAGCATAAACATCAAACCATACCTAACTATTATTTATGGAGCCAGACATTACCCACCCACACACACACAACAAACACAGCCAAACATCCATATACATAGATCTAATATTTTATCAAACACATCAGTGTCGTACCTTTGTGTTAAATCCTTTTCTATTTTTTTTTTCTACTTTTTTTGTTCTGTTGCTACTCTCTTTCCTTTTTCGATTACTCTAATGTGTAACAGCTTTTACACTCACTCATTCTAAACTAACAAACACTTTTTGCATATATATAAATATATATATATACATATATATATATATAACAAACAAAAAAAGCAACAACAACAATTATTATTAATAATAACATAGCTGGTAATAAAAGCAGTCATGAATATAAATTTTCACACAGACACACCTTAACATTACATTTGTGGGGTTGTTTACACAATTTTACTCTTTAAAAACTTTTGCCTTTCTCCTTTTGTTTTTTTTTTGTTTTTGTTTTTTTTTTTTTTGCTTTCTCTTACTCTTCTATACACAAACTGTACTACAAGTAGAGTGTAGAGTGTAAATAGTTAAACCCTACGAAAACCAGGGGCGCAATGTTAAAAAAAAATTGATTTAACAGCAAAAAGTTTCACTAAGAGTTGAAGTTGAATAACAAACAAATCGATAGAACATTATCTTAGTATCGCCGAGAAAGAAGTATGAAAGAAAGTATGAACTTCGATTATGAGATTCTGAGTTCAATTTTTAAATGTTTAAGCAACAACAAAAGAAGGAATAATTTGTTTTATTTGAAAACTAACAATGACCAACAATTTATGAAATTATTTCCATGGCATTAGAAAACTCTTGTGCAATAATTATTTTCAGAAACTTTTTGATGGATTTTTTAATTTTGCACGTGCACAAATCTAATAAAAAAAAAAACAAAAAAAAATTAAATCTTTTAATAGAGTCCTTTACATTTTAACCTCTTTCTTGTTCTTTCTAAGTTTTTGTTATTTCATTTATACAAACGTCGGAATTAGCCAGGTGTGTGAGAATGTATAAGCACGCCTCTTACTTTTAAGGGAAATATTTGCCACGTGTACATATACAAAAAAAAAATTTTTTTTTTCGTTTATAAAATTTTTTTAGTGGGAGAAATGAGAAATGAGAAATATTTTGCCCAACTATGACATTTATTTGAATGCTATTGTTATTTTTTAATGTAAGGTTTTGTTAAAAAATTTTGCTACTCATATTTTAAGTTAAATGGCTAATCTCTTTAAAGTGGCAAAGTGATTTTTGAAGAGAAATTTTTTCAAGCAACTAAAATAAAAAGGAAAAATTTTAAATTAATCGTGCTAAGTTCAAAATTAAAGTACGCCCACAGTTGCGAAAACGAATAAACGAAACAAAATAAAACAAAACTCATAAAACGGCACAGAATCACAGAATCACAGAATCATGAAATCACTATGAAATAGTTGTCTGTAATGAAAAAAAATGATGATGTAAAAAATGGGGATAAATATAAAAATACCAAAGTGGATATAAAGGTCATGGAGGATAAACTGAAAAAAAAGTGCAATCACACACTTTAAACAACAACAATAACAACAATACTTTTCACTGTTAAAATGTCAAATGTTGATATTTAAGAAATTATCACCATCTGACATTCTGACTTTCGGACATTTTCACTTTTCACATCTTTCAGCATCTTACAACATTTACAGCAGCCAGTCAACAGTGACAGCATAAGCAATGGCAGCGGCATTACGTAGTTTCGTTCTTTTCATTCTTTTTCTTCTGTTTTGTTTTTTTATTTTTAGCATCAACAATTATTCTAGTTGTGCATGTTGACTCATGCACGCACACGTGTATGAAAATTTCACAAATAACAATAACAAAACGAAACAAAAATACACAAAAAGCAAAAAAAAAAAGACATCAAATTTTCTGAAGATTTATTTATAATGAAGCACACGCTACTTTATGTACAACACAAAGTGATTTAACTTACTTATGGCAACACTACTACTACGCACAATGCTGACAACATTAGACATTTTATTTCATGGTTTTTATGTAAAATTTATTGGTATAGAAATTTCGAAAATAATGAAAATAATGAAAGAACTGAACTGGGTTCTTTTCTGTTCTAATATCAAAACGAGGCAGATCGTTCGTTTAAGCTGAAAACTTATTGATCAATATGATCAATAGATTTTTATGCTTATAAAAATTCTAATTTTGTTGTTGTGATTTAAATTAAATTAATTATACAAAAGCCGTGTGCCACATGCTATTTGTTCAAAAAAAAAAAAATCGAAATTAATACAAAGGGCAAAGCAATGAGATGCCATTAAAATTAAAGAAAAACAAAACCAAAAGTGCAAAATTTGATAGATATTAAATTGCTTATATGCATCAGCCACACTCTACGAGGAGGATGGATATAGAGATTTCTTATTGATTTCTTATTGAATGTATTTTATTATTTATTTTAAAATTTATGTTTGTAATTGCTGTTGTTATTATTGCTGTTTTAATTAACTATTATTATCAGTTTGTAAGAGAAAAGTCGGAAGTCTCGTTTTTCCCACACCTATTAACCACCACTCGTCTGACCTCGGCCTCCTAAGTCAACCCTCGTAAGAGTACTGTTATATGTTGCTGTCATCTTCTGCGAGAGCGAGGTTAGAAGAGAGGGTAAAGGAACAAGATAGAAGAGAGAGCTTTCATTGTGCGAGAGGCAAAGCGATCAGACGTGTGAAATTATTCAACAGCAGAAAGATTCGATGTACGTCGGTAAAAGCGATCGGACATGCAAATGAAATACATAAAATAACAATAAAAAGAAAAGAAAAGATTCGATATTAGAAGAAAACGAAAAACGAGTGAATATTGTTAAAGTGAAGAAAAATTGTATATTCAACAATAAACATCGATAAAACGTACAAGAGATCTGGTAAAGACAAGAGTTGGTGTTTTATTTTCCATTCTCCTTAACCAGGATATGAATTAGTGTATGATCGAGGCCCTTACATAAATCTAACTTGGTTCGTGAGGGCGTCCCTGGCGTCCTGGTTGAGTTCGACTCAAAGCGGAAGGAACCATTAAAATTTACTAAAAATCTACTAAAAAGTTTTATTATTATTAATAATCATTTTTATAAAAAATATTTCATTTTTACTTTTTTTATTTTAATAAATAATTTTAATAATTTTTTTTTCTGTTATTTGGTACACACACCATGCACACTTGCACACACTTGCATAACAAAGTCCTAATAATATTCATGGCTATAATATTTAAAATAATAAATAAAATCAAAAAAAAAAAAAACAAAAACAAAAAAGGATGTGCCGACGACTAATTTGTGTCATTAAAATTAAGCCATTAAAATATGAAAATTTAGTTATTAAATGTTTACCATAAATTTTTATTTATTACAACATAATAAACTGAATATATATATATATATATAAAGTGTATGAATGAAACTAAAGAAGCACTAAATCAAAAAAAAAAAAAAAAAAAAAAACAAAACGTACACACCAAAAAGCATTAAAGTAAAAAGCAAATTTCATGCAGTTAAATTTTAACTTATAGGAAATTAATTGCTTCAAGGAAATTTACATAAATACAAACACATTTACATGTTTAAATAAAATAAGCAAAACAATACGAATAAATAAAATAGGGACAATTTTTAAATATATATTTTCAAAATTATTGCATGATTATTGCAAAATTTGAATAGGCCTCTAATTCCCACTTTTCTATTATTCATACTTCTTAGCGCCATATTTCGTTCGCAATGCCTTCATAACAAATATTACCAAAAAAATATTTTATATAGAAATTTTTGTTGCATTATTTTCATTTGAGCCCTGCATATCTCGCTCATTATAATTGAGAAAATTTGAAAGAGATCCACCTTTTTTTAGAAATACCTAGGAAATAATTTCTGAATTAAATGAAATTTACCTAATGGCTTTTTCTGCTTATCTTGCTATATAAATCTCCACAGTTTGTGTAAAGTAGAGAAATTGAGAAATTATCTAACAAAACAAGCATTTCATATCAAAAATTTGTATGGAAATTATAGGAAAAATATCGGACATGGCAGACTTTTAAAATTCTTTTCGAATATAAAATTTTTTTTACACATTTTTTTTAAAACTTTTAAATTGCCTTTCAATAGAGATCGGTAAAACATTTAATAGTCCAATTTGATCAATTATAAAGCTTTCACTCAGCTTTTTTTTTTTAATTTTATTAGTTAGTTTTGTTGTAGTTAGTTATTTTGTAAGTTAGTTTACGGTTACAAAGTTCTTTTCTTTTATGTTGCTTTAATCTATATCTTTCGTTTTCTTTGTCTTCTCTTTTTTTTTGTTTTTTTTTTGTTTTATTATTATTGTTATTTTTGTGTCTGTGTGTGTGTGTGTATGTGCATCAAGTAAAATAAAGTCGATTGTATTAATGTACCCCGTAGGCTTGCACGTGTTCGTTCCACTCTTTAATTTAGTTTTCATTTCAATATTATCCCAACATCTTTGGATATTGTGTTTGGGACACAAACATACATACATACATACATACATACATACATACATAAATATAATATGTAGAAATTGGTATATATCGTTTACATATAAATTAAAATTTATATTTAAATGTATTTTATGTGTTGTTAACGCCTCCCTCTTCATTTTCCATGCTTTTTTTTTTGATTTTTCATTTAAGAAAAATTAAATATGTGTATGTGTATGTGTATATGCATAAAGAAAAATTCAATGATTGTCAAAGGCAAACAGACAGACAGACAGACAGACAGACAGACAGACAGATAGATAGATGGAAATATTAAAATAGCATGTAAAACAGTTAGAAAGAGATAGAATGATAGAGAATTATATTGAGATAGACTTAGAGATCCAAATAGGAAAAAAGAAATACAAAGCAAAGGCCGAATAAAAACTTAAACAAAAAAAAAATACACGAGAGAAGAGTGCAAAGAGAAGAGAGAGTCAACGACCAAAAGCTTTCTTTGCGTACGTTCCATACGCGTGTACAGAACAATCAAATCGTGTTTACTCTCATTGTTATTGCTACTGTTATTGTTGTTATTGTTATTGTTATTGTTATTATTATTATTGCTATTATTTTTATTGTTGTTACTATTTACTTGTACAGTCTTTTGGAATTCTTAATTTATTTTCTTTTTTTCATTCATGCCCATTTTATTGTTTTTATTTATATTTATTATTTTCCTTTTTTGCCATTTCTTCTTTCAATTTTATTTGCTTACAACTATTTCGTATGCGTTTCGCTGTGGCATTAATTTGTTGCGCGCTCCATACATACGCAAAGCTTCTCGATGAGTCAGATCTACCCGCATGCGCTATAAACGCTTTGAATGGACACGCGTTTGTAGATTTGTGTGAAAATTTAATTTTTTTTCCCTTTTTATTAAAAGAAAAACACAAACAGCAGAACTCAGATGTACGTCCGGCGAAGATTAACAACTTAATAAATTGTATTGCAACTGGATTTTATGTTTCATGCAGGAGCATCGAAAATATTTCTTTCTTCGTTCATTTCTCCTCAACTTCTTTCCCATGATAACAATTTCAATTATACGCGCGCTCATACACACACACACACACACATATGTGCTTATATATCCTTGGAAAATATTTTTTAAAAATATTATAAAAAAAAATATTATATTGAAATTTATTTTTAAACTGTGAACTTTGTGTTTATCATTTTTATTTTGTTTTTTTTTTTTTTGGTACTGTTTTAGTGGTTGGTTGGTTGTTTTGATTTGATTGCTGTTTTGATTTATATTGTTGTTGCTTTGATTTATGCCATAGAAATTTTCTTTTTTTTTTTTACAAAATAATACATGAATTCGATTTGGTAACTAAAACGCCCGCACTGCTTTCTACTCCTTTGCTTTTTTTTCCATTTTACGCAGTGCAGAGTACAATTCAAACACACAATCAATAGTCATTTTCTTCTTCTTCTTCTTCTTTTTCTTCTTCTTTTCTATATTATACACATAAATTTTTTTAGCAAAAACAATAAACAACAACAACAACAACAACAACAACAACAAACTAAAAATCAGAGAAGATAAGGAAAAATGGCAACCACCAACAACACTTGTTTTCTGAATTCTCATAAATTATGGTATGAAGATAACCCAGTCCTTTAAGGCAACTCCTACTCATAATACCTACGCCTTAACAACTTCTTCTTTTTTATGTCTTCTTCTTTGATTCTTTTTGTTCTTTTGTCTACTTTATGGACATTTTTTTTATTTAGGCGTCCTTTTTTTAATGGAATCTAAATGAAATATAAATGGACACATAAAATTTTGTTTCTTTGTTTTTTTTTTTTTTTTGCTGAAGATTAGTTCTTAAAATATTATGGTTTGACAACAAGTACAACAATAGCAACAACAACAACTACCACTAAAATCATATACACATAATTTACCACTTACTGGGCGAGTATTATGATTAAATTGAGGATGTTTACAAACGCAGCATTGTGGGATAAAGGAGGTTCTGGTATCAAAAAAAAAAAAAAAAAACAAAAAAAAGGAAATTTATCCTAAAAAAGTTTTAATGAAAATTCAAGATTTAAACACTTTGATTATTCTTGCCACGCAATTGCCATAAATATTGATCATTTCTTTAAATGGATAAATTGAAAAAGTAAAAGTTTAGAATTTCTCAAAAGAGCTTTCACAAATTACTCGTAAATGATAAATGTTCTCTTACCTTGAGATTTTTGAACTTTTTCTCTCATTAAGAATAATAAGTCAAACACTTGCAGACGGATAGACAGACAATTACATGCTTAAACTTGCTCATTAATTATAATCACGAATCTTGCTTGTTGAGAAGAACAAGAAGAGCAAAAAAAAAAACGTGGAAAACAAAGCAAAAATAAAATATAAAAATTTATACCATTCTTGACAATTCACCTAAAAAAATAATCAGCTTACGCATTAAATGAGATAGTGAGGGAAAAATAGAAAGCAATGCAAGAGATGTAAAGGAAGAGAGTGGTGAGAGAAAAAGAACGTATGAGCATAAATTTGTTAAAATTTTATTATAGTCACAATTTTCACTTGTCTATTTTATTGCTGTTGATATTTTTATTGCTATTGCTTCTATATTTACCTTTTATTATCTTATACCACTTAAGACGCAAGTTATTTTAAGTTTTTGTGATTGTTTTAAAGTAAAACACAACAAGGACTTGAAATGAACGCAGCTTGTTTTGTGTTAACCAATTAAATAACAAAAAAAAAATTTCCTTCGATTTATGTTTATATAATTTGTATGTAATTATTCTTATCAAAATGCAATTTTAGAGATAGTTTTATGAAAATTCGGTAGCTGAACGTTTAATTCATCTAAAAATGTAGTTTAATTTTCAATAAAAATGTCTAAAATCGTGCGTCATATTAGACTACTCTGATAAAGGAAAACATTTTTGGTCTGGCCTTTCATACAACGAATCCCTTAATTTGCATTTACTTTTTTTTATGACTTCTTTAATTGATTTAAGTAGCGTCTTGTAAAATGTTTAGTGGACAAAAAAAAAAAGAGAAAAAATAAAAAAAAAGGATACCAATAAACATCAAATTGTCTCTCCGCTAAAGCCTTTAAGAATCAGTTTATAAAAGGAATTTCCTTTATCTGTTTATTTTTTCTTCTCTTTTTTTGAATGCACTTTTTTTTCTTTTTGCTACTTTTTTGCTATTTTATCTTAAATTTATTTGATTGTCGTTTTACAACAAATTGCTTAACAAACAACTATGGCTAAATTTATGCAGTGTTTATATCATATTTTGCTATTCTTATTATTCTTGTTCTTATTACTTTTTATTCTTATTGCTATTTTTTTATGATCAGCTCAGTTAAATTTTTTTGTATAAATTTTAAAACAATTAATAAATTAAAAGTTGCAAACGTTTGCATTCAGTCATTTCTATAAATTTTATGCATCTCGATTTTGCCCAATTGTCTGCCTGCCTGCCTGTCTATTTGTTTGCTCTTTAAATGTACAATAAACTCAATTTTTAATTTTTAAGTCATTGAGTAGAAGTTGAGTGGAAGTCCATAATGTACCATAAGGGGAAAGAAGTTTAAATAAATTACATTTAAACTTTATTATTATTATTATTTTTTTGTTTTTAGCTTTGCCATTGTTGTTAGTGTTCTTGTTGCTCTCTGATATATTAACATTTTTTGTTGTTCAGAGTAAAATCTTGAGTCATCAGTAATAGTTTCTTACATGTAGTAAGAAGAAGAAAAATGAAGAAAATAAAATAAAACAAAAAAAATCAGTTCGTGCGTAGTTTTATGCCTGAGATAGTGAGAGGACAAAGAAATTCATGTAAATTTTTTTGTATAGAAAATAGAGTTACACACACACACACACACACACACACACGCTATTTGACATTTAATTAGAATAAAAACCGAACCGAACCGAACCGAACTGAATCGAACCGAACCAAACGAACGAGACAGAGCATAAAACAACAGCACAGCACAAACCTAGAATACGATAATGGTTGGCATAGAATGAAGTAGAGTGAGGTATGGTGAGGTGAGTTGAAATGAAAGGGAGCCAAAGTAGACAAAAAAAAAAATAATAAATGAACACATGCAGAGGAAATCCAATAAATGTCCTTGTGCACGTGTTCAAATTTTATGAAGGGAGAATAATATAAAAATATTTCTTCATATACATAAAGAAAATTTATGCAGCACAATAAGATGATTATAACTAGAAAATTTTTTTAATGCCCTACACACACACTAATTTTCTTAAGAAGAATTATGAAATATAATGGCAAATAACACTTACAGATTTTGACTTAACGATATTTGTATTATTATTTAGCCTAGTGGTCAATTGGCATTGGGTGTAGGGCATTGGGCATAGGGCATAGGGCCAATTGACCAATTGTTATTTTAAATAAAGATTTTATGAAGGTAAAATGTAAATTATACACATTTCCGGAATGATCATAATTAAAAACTTTAGAGGCACAAAAGTTGGGCATTTCTTTAAATATTCTTGACATTTGAAAATATTCGTTTAAATCGATTTTCTTTATTTTTCTATGTAATTTACAGGGTTTTCATAAATCGTTCACAATCTACGACAAATTTTTTTTTTATTTTTTGATTGCTCGTTCAAATTGTCAGATAAAACTGTATAAACACATGCATACATCATTGATAGACTTCCTTTTATGGTGGCGTGCTGTGCTTAAGTTTATATGACGACATATAATGAATTTTATAGTTGTTAATATTTCTACTTTTTGTTATTGGTTGATTATTGTGGCATTATTGATGACACGAAATGAATTTTGAAAAAACAAAAAAAATTAATCAAATAAAATTAAATGAGATAGTTAAAGCACACTTTCATTTATTTTTCTAGGTACTACTACTTTTAGCGCCATCTTTATTATCTCTAAACAAAAAAATTTGAAAGGCCTTCAAACTTCAGGGAAGAGCAGTTATGCATGACCATTTTGTTAATTTCCTTGATTTATTGTAGACAAAAATTTGTGTATCTATTAAATGTTAGATTCTAAGAAGCTCTCAAGAATTATTAATGGTAGTAGGTGATAGGCGTGTCTAAATTTCTTTATTTTCTTTTATCTTTTAGCTAAAGCTTTCTATGTGGTGTAGTGATTTTAAAAAGCGGCCCACTCCCACTTTCAAGAAGATAATAAAACGCAACATTAAATCACAAGGCAAAAATTGTAAAAAAAAAAAATGGAATTGCTTTAACCACAAAATCCAAGCATAACTAACAAATTTGTTTTATGATACAAAAAAAAAAAAAAAATGCAACATTTGTGGAGAGATTTCAAGAAAGAGTAAAGAAAATTTCTATGGAAATTAACGGTCTTCAAATTTTATATTTTCTCATACAACCACAACAAATAAAAACAATAACAATAATGTACTTTTTTTTATAGCTCTCTTCTAACTCTGATCATTCTCATCATGTGTTAGAGCTTTGAAGCTTGAAACACTTTTTCCTCTTTTTTTTTTTTTTTTTTTGATTAAACTGATTTCTTTTTTTTTTTTTTTGTTATTAGTTAGTTAGTTAGTTAGTTGGACAGTTAGTTATAACGTAAGCAAAATTTTTCAACATTTATCTTTATCTTCAACATCATCTTTCTTTCTCTATATCATTATATTGTTCTTCTTATTTTTCTTCTAATTTTTTTTTATTATTGTTATTGTTAATTCAACAACCATACGATTAAAGCAGATGATGGCATGGCATATAACAAAGTTGGAAAAACAACGAATAATGAAGACGATGAAAAGAAAATAGATGAGATGAGAAAATGTTGATGAAGCAACTGATTAAGCTCTAAGACAAAAACAAAAACAAAAACAAAAACAAAAACAACAATTGTGAATGCATTACGTTATATTACAACAATTCAAGACTTTTTGTACCAGTCATTAAATGGTTTTTTTTATTTTATTTTTTTTTGTCCATGATTCCAGTGGGCAGAAAGTCAAGGCGATACTTTTAACAGTGTGGGCAGTGTTATATTTTGAATTAAACAAAAAAAAAAAAAAAAAAGAAAGAAAAAAACAAAAGAAATTTATAATGTTGCATACACACACACACACACGGACGGACAGTCAAAGCAAATATAAAATAACATGAATAAGAAATTCATTTAGTTTTCTAAGAAAAAAAAAGTATATAAAAAAAAAGAAGAGAAATATGCTGCTGCCGCTGAATGGAGTGGCCATACGTTAAATGGTAGACACTGCAAATTTACAAATCATGTTTATTGTCATTAATTTTATTGTTATTGTTATTGTTGTTGGTGTTGCTGTTGCTGATAAAATAAGTTACGCGTCTATACATTAGACACCATCAACTTTACTAGCACCTGGACTCTGGACAATTTGAACGATTCCAATTTGTAAACAACTGATCTTGTCTATTTTTTCTTTTTTCCTTTTTATCTTTCTTTTTTGTTGTTGTTATTATTATTGTTGTTGTTTAATGGCCAGCCAGTAGTTTTATGATTACTGACGTTATTATTATTACTTTTACTATTTCGATGTAATTATTATACAAAAATTTAAAAACATTTCAAAAAAAAGAAAACTAAACAAAAAAAAACAACAAAAAAAATTATTCGATAATAATAATTATAATGGTAGTGGTAGTAATGATGATGGTAATGCTGATATAGATAGTTAATGTTGTTGATGGTGTTTGGGCTAGTGTCCGCTTCTTATTTTGTTAGTTGGATATAAATAAAAATGATTAAAGAAAAAATAAAGAAAAAAAAAGTAACACGACTCCATTATTTTTTTTTTTTTTTTTTGGAACGATTTCAGCAAAAGATTTGTCTTAAGTTTCTTGATTTTTACTAAAAAGTTAAAAAAGTAAACTATAAGAAATAAAATAATATAGAAAAAATACAAAGGAATATTTACAATATAAATTGCTATAACACTGAGAATACTAAAAAAAAATTTGCTGTAAAAAGTCTTCAAAATGTTTGCCAAAATTTATAAGGATAAGGTCACATTAAATAAATTAAATTAAATGGTAAAGATCTATAAATTGGTAAAATTTTCATGTGGCCTGGAGTTTGCCGCCAAATTTAATACTATTATACCAAAATACATACGCCCACATACTAAATGCCATTTAAATGGTTCTAAAATTGCAATTTTATCTGAGCTGTTGTTTAAATAGCTCAGAATTTTCCATAGAATTTTTACTTTCTTAAAGATTTATTTGGACAGATCTCTCAAAAGTTCATTTGAAAAAAACAGACATGAAAACCTAAACTTAAAAAAAAATTAGTCATAATTTGAAAAGTCTATCACATGTGCAAGCGACGATTTTTAAAAGTCTACAAAACTTTCTTTTGAATATTTCAGTTTTCTTTTTCTTAATTATTCATATTGCAGTCCTTAATTTTTTTTTCATTATTTAAGGATTAAAATAACAGCATACTGCTTAATTATCTTAAGTTATGCTACGCTCTGCTACGCTATGCTACGTTATGCTACGCAATGCTATAAAATATTATTACTTTCCCAAATTGTTGATTGGTAGAGAGAGTCATCTATGAAAAATATTATATAAATTTTTGAATATTTTTTTTTCTCTATTTTGAGTTTTATATTTAATTTTTTTTTTTTTTTTGTCGATTTTTTATTTTTAAATATCTATTTTATCTCAATATCTGCCAAAACGCTCGTGCCTGGCAAGAGTTTTGGTTTATTAAGTGAACGTGCTTTTTCGATTAATATCAATAAAAAAAAAATGAAATGAGATCATTTTCTCATACGATTTATACATACAAATTTTTATTGGTTTGTAAGATAAATCATATCGTTTGTTTATTTTTTTTTATTTTTATTTTTATTTTTTTTTTTGTGTATGTAGAATCATCAAAAATTTTAGTATCCCAGGTTCAATTGATGTCTTTATCGGTTTTAATTTTTCCTGTATGCCTTGCAAATTTTCTTTTAGAAGGCACTAAATCTTCCAAGTGAAAATTACTAAATCAATTACCGTTATATAAATTGTAATTCTCCATGCAAATCAGTTAATTTCCAAGTATAATTTTCTATAGAAACTTGAAACTTTGAAACTTTTTGAATTTTTCCCTAAACTAGCTAACGCCATATTTTATAATTATGACCGGACAATTTGCCGTACAACATTTTTTTTTTGCAATATAATTTTCTGAATAATGTTTTTGTTGTTGTCATTTTTTTTTCTTAGAGCTTTTAAAATAATTTACTTTCTATTTGGCTTTTTATTTTTTGCTTTCTTTTTTCATAATCAATAGAGATTTTAATTTATTTTCTTTTTAAGCCAGTTTTATGAAACACTTTAAACATTTTGTGAAAACTAAAAAATCGAGCATTTTCTGTTTGTTGCTTTTTAATAATCATATCCATTATATTGCAGCTGATAAATTTGTAATTTTTACATCAAATTTATACTTTTCTATTTTTTCTTACATTTCATCTTTTATACATTCATATAAGCTATAAATAAATAAATTTACTAAGACAGATTAGATAAAAGGCATTATTAATCCAAAACATATAATAACAGTAATAATAATATGAAATAAATATAAAAATTTTATAGAGTTTTACATCTACTTCATCATTTCGACTCTTCAAATTTTGTATAAAATTTTTACTGTTTTCAAAAAAGAAAATTTAAGTAATATTTATTTAAAAGGCTAGAATTTTCCTGGCAAATTTTAAGCTCCTACCTCTCTCTCTCTCTCTCTCTCGCGAGAGTGTCAAACAAGCAACAAATTCATAGATATAGAGATAATTCTCTAAAAAAAAAACAAAAACACAAAAATGGCAACTCTCTGTAATATATTGCGCAGCAATGGCCGCCGTGTACAGTTAAACACCGCCTACATTATCACAATTACAATTATTGATTTTCTCATCATGCAAAATTTTATTCACATAGCTTATTATACATACACATTATACATTCACACACATATACCCAAATATATGTATATACGTATAAAATGTAATATAATATTACAATTTAATATCCATCGTATGTTAAGGTTTGTTAAACTGTCAGATTAAGCAGACAGTTGTGACATGACATGGTGGTGAGATATGGCATTGTATGGAAATGTCATACAACGAAAAGAAACAGTGGGCGGAAGTGGTACAAGAGATAGAAAGAGAAAGTATTATTTAATGGCATTTTATATGGGATTTTATTGTTGTTATTATAAATTTGTTTTTTTTTTCTTTTCCCCTTTCTAAGGCAAAGTCTCTACTTCCGTTATATGTCGTTGTAATTTACTTAAAGTATATCACATAATATTATAGCAAAGCTCTTAAAATTTTGCACGTGCAACATTATTCGTTCGGATTACAATTTCCACTTTTTTAAATGAGTTCATTCGTTTGAATGTTGCTATTGTTTTAAAATTTTGCATTATATAAAATATTATATATTTGATTAAATGATCCTTCCTCATCTACAGATATAAAAATTAGTAAGGAGAAAAAAAGTAAGGGAAGAGGGAAGTGTACACGTGACTGGTATTAAGTTAAAATCAAGGAATACATAAATATAAATGCAACAACGGAAGCAAGATCTTAAAATAAAAAAAAAATATATGTCGTGTAACGTGTTTTCTGTTCATTTCATTTCAAAATTGTCACAAAAGAGGAAAATATTTCGCAGAAGAAAAATCCGCTTTAATATTGAAAATAACAGACCATTTTACAATCATTAAAATGTTATTTAAAAAAAAGCACAAATCACAGAAGAGCAAATCAAACAGAGAATTTCAAAAGGAAATTTTTTTTAGTGAGAAGAAGCAAAAATAAAGTACAATCTTTCTTTTTAAATTTGGGATTGTTGTTGTTGGTTGTAATAAAATAATTTTAATCGCTAAGCATTATAAATTATATTTATTGTTTGCTAAGAACTATTGGAGTCTGATGCAATAACTCACTCATAAAATTTATCTCATTTGAGATAAATTTTCCATTAAAATATTTTGATAAAATTACGGCATATTTGCTTTAGATAGTTTTACTTTTCCTAAGACGGGCTAAAATATGGTTGCCCTAAAATCGTACCTTAACACAACATTTCAGATGCACAACTCTGGATCTTATCATGTGCCTCAATCTTCCAATCGTTGAATCCTCGATGCGTTGTTGGAATTTTAAAATTTTTATTAAATACTAATAACAAAAAGCAGTGTACAATTTTAAGTTCCATTTTTATTGCATTAAGGGACTCTAAGCATTTTTAATTTTCAATCCACCATTACTCTCGTGAAATTCGGGAATCGACATTAAAAACTTTAAATGCTACATAAAAAATTACTTTAAAAATGAACCAAAATATTTATAAAATAAATTCTCCCTCTGAGCACAAATTCTATCTCATTAAATTTGCACTCCCGATTACATAACATTTCAAAATGGCTGCCCACCATTTTTTTTTTAAATAAATAAGAGAATAAAAGAATAAAAATAAGACAGACATAGATAGAAAAATGTAAAATATAGAAATGGCCTCCAAAAAGCCCAATTTTCGTCTTTTGCTATTCGATGTTTTTCTCTCCTTATATTTTAAAACAATAGTAACAGCAGCAACAACAACAATAAAAAGCAACAACAACAAAGTCCTTACCGTTACTAGGCGTTACTAGAATTACTAGTGCGCAGAAAATGGAGAAGCATAAATTTAACTACTCTTAATTGCTCTTATGATAAGAGAAATTATTTTTTGCTCTCTCTTCCTCTCTTTCTCTCTTTCTCTTTCTGTATGTTCTATATGATAAATTTATATAATTTTTTATTATATTTTTTGCCATTTTAAGGGAATAAATCTTTGGAGCATCAGGTGCAAATCTTTCGGTTGGCTAAAAAAATTTTCCAATTGTTTGAAATTTTCCAAAAATTTCCAATTGAATTGAGTTTAGATATGATTATGAGAATATGACATTTGTCAATTATTTATATTTGAATATATAAACAAATTTGCGCATTAGAAAAATAAAGAAACACCCAACAATTCTACAACAAAAATAATTAATGAATTGAATAAATAAATTAATGAAGAATAAAAGAAGAGGAAAAGAATTAAAAGAAACAATCAAAAGGGAAAATTCTTTAAACGTATTGCCCAGTTCAATTTCGCCCTCTAGTAAAACACAATTCTATAGAAGCACGTGTCAAATTAGTCATGCATTATTTCAGGCTTATAATTCATTTCAAACAAACAAAAATGAATAAAAATTTTCTTTATATCGCTTTTTTTATATCGCTTTTATATTGCTGCTACTACACGGCCACGCCTAATCGCAATTATAACAAATCATCTTCCATCTTATTATGCCAATTTATCACTTATTCTTTATAAGCTAAACGAAATTAGTTATACCCAAATAAGACAGTTACTTTTTATAAATATGTTTCCAATTTAAAAAAAAGATTTTTTAAAATAAAATGCCTAGAAAATGAAAATTTTTCTTTAAATGGGGACGTTTTAAATTCTTGTAGTAATTTTTTCTTAAAATTCTTGGATCATTGGGCCTATCAGGTAAAATATTGTGAGATGGGCCCTGGCCCAAAAGAGTCCATTTCATTTGTTCTAATATTAAATTTTTCCGTGTTATCGCGTTACGTTTATTTGAAAATTGAAAAATTTCATAATTAATGAAAGTAAGTAAAAAATATCCATAAAGTTACTTAGCTAATAATGGCTATAAAATATGCAAATTTCAAATCTTATATATGCGTATATATGCGTATGTATGTATATGTATGTTTATGTATGTGTGTTTATGTATGTGTAGCAATTAAATAAAAATTATTCATACAAATATTAAACATTGATTTGACGTTTGGTTACAAATTATTGAATATATATAAGCTTATTAATTGATCATTTACCACTATACGTACATGTACATACATACACACATACAACAAACATACACATACACATACACATGCACATATGTAATGTACGTATAACTTGAGAATGTTGAGACTTGAGATTTGAACATGTCTCATAAAATATTTCACTTCTTGTTTCTCTTCTTGTTCTTCTTCTTCTTTTTTTGTCTGTCTATCTATCTTTCTCTTTTGCTATAACGATCTGTTATGATCGAGCAATAACAACAAAAAGTTTTTAAACAACTTTATATGATCATAAAATAACTAATAAAAATAAGTGTTTATGAGCATTTATGTACACATGCATGTGTATGTGTATGTGTATGCGTGTGTGCGTGTGTGTGTGTGTGTATAAAATTAACGAAACCTTACAAAATCTGCATATGCATATTTTTTATATTTTTTGTATTATTCATTTTTTCTTTTTTCTTTAGTCTTTAGATTTATGTTATTCAAATTAAAGTTTCTGCATTTAAGTAAGTAAGACTCATAACTTTGTGTATGTGTGTGTGTGTGTGTGTATTGTAGATTTGTATTTTATGCGGCAGCAGAAGAAAACTATCACACACATACACACACATACACACACACACACACACACACAAAAACTTATATCATATTTAATGGGAGACTGGTGAGAAGGGCGCGTGGGGAGGGAGGGGGTGGGAGGGGAGGGGGAGGCTATCATGTTATTTTATGTATATAGCCTTTAGGCTAAATATGATTCAGTTGACAGCAGTTTTTAAAGTTTATGACAAATTTTTAACTGTCACACGTTTAGTTTCGTATCGTTTCGCTCCTTTTTTTCTTCTTTTCAATTCTTATTTCTTATATCTTGTTGCCTTATTTTCCTTCTTTATTTGTGCAGTGTGTAATGTTGTTGTTGTTCTTGTTGCTATTTGTTATTATTTATTGCCGTTGTTATTACACTTTATTAAAATACATTTTATGAAAAATTATGTACAAATATTTTGATGCGTTTATTGTTGTTTTTGTCGTTGCTGTTATCGTTTATGTTTCATTGTAATTTTTTCTTTTTTCTTTTTTCTTTTTTTTTGTCTGCTTTGACATAAATTTTAAGTATGTGCCAGAACTTTGGAAAATGTAATAAATTTTTATTAGAATTACTGATATTCATACACGGGCACACGGTCATAAGGCGATATACATAAAAAAATAATTAGGAAAAAATTTATTTACATTTACACACACACGCACACATACACGCACACACACACACATACACACACACAAGCACGCACATAAAGATGGGACTGGAAAATATTATAAGTCTGGAAACCATGAAGGTTCCACCAATAGCAGACGAGGAAATGCGCAGTGTTTGCAATAGGATCGTGGATACAAAAGCGCCAGGCGTAGGTTGGTGTTCCCAACAGAGCTTTAAAGATACTTATGAAAGTAAAACCAGGAGTATTACTCTCCATTTTTGATAAGTGTCTTCGCAAAGGTACTTTCCCAAAGTGCTGGAAATGCCAACGTCTCGTACTTATTCCGAAAAGAAAAACACCACAGACAGGAGTCTCACAAGTGTACTGAGCATTACGCTTGCTGGTCACTATGGGAAAGAGCCTGGAAAGGATAATATACTATAGACTTCTTCGGGTGATTGAGGAAAAGGGAGCATTACTTTGGAATGGGTTCCGGAAAGGCAAGTCAACTATTGATACTATAAATGTGGTAGTGAACAGAGCAGTCAAGGCTGCGGAGGGAAAGCGCTCGAAGGGGGGTACTAATGAATACTGCGCGGTGTTAACGCTAGACATTAAGAATGCCTTCAACACCGCCAGTTGGCCTGTGATAATTGACGCCATCAGGAAAGTCGGAGTACCAGAAAGCCTTCTTAATATAATCATGAGGTACCTAAAGGATAGGATAATGCTCTACCCTACCGGCGAAGGACCTTAAGAAAATGCGGTATCAGCAGGGGTTCCTCAGGGATCAATCCTGGGCCTGCTGCTGTATAACATTATATACAACAAAGTATTACGGCTGCCATTACCGTCAGCAGCAATTATTATCGGCCTTGCCGATAGAAGTGCTCATTTCGCGCTGAAAACCAAAGACGCAATCAAATACCTAGGCGTTATCCTAGACAACAGACTATGCTTTAAAAGGCACGTTCTGGATATTCGCAAAAAAGCGTCAATGATGCAATCGACGCTATCAAAAATCCTCCCAATCGTGGGAGGTCCAAAACCAAGAAGGGCTCTGCTGGCTAATAAGGTCAGCTTTAGAATTCTGTACGCCTGCCCCATTTGGCTGGGCTGTTTAAGAAATAAACTGCTTCTACTTAAAAGAAAGCCTTTGAATACAGACTAAGCATACTAAGAACTATCAGTGAATATAGAACCATCTTGAACGAAACTGCTAGCGTATTGGCTGGATGCATACCAATAGCCATTCTTGCGGACGAAATGGCGAAAATCTATGCTAGAAGAGGATCGAATCGGAATGGCAATCGACTTATAAAAAGGGAAGAGAGGAACATTTGCCTGGTGCGCTGGTAGAAGATGGAAAAAGGAAGATGGACGTATAAGCTTATACCAAATACATTAACCTGGTATAACAGGAAGGTAGAAAACCCTAATTTGTACGTCGCACAGTTCCTTACTAGATGTGGTACCTTTCGAATGTATCTTTTTAAAGTAGGGCATGAGGTATATTTCCAATGTGTCCCACTTGCACCACAGTTAAGGAAGACGTTGAACACGTCTTTTACGACTGTCCACGTTTCACGGGGAAAGAATTGGGCAATATTCAGTGCAAAAGATAGTGGAGAATGAGATAATATCAAAGCAACGGTGGAATGAATTCTCCGAAAGTGTGGCGTGCCTGGTAAAGAGTAGAAGTCAACAGGACAGAATGGTACAAGTGTATGAACCCATCCCCGCGAAGTTACACCTAACAGCAGTTCCCTCGGTAAGGTGGATGGCCGGCGGAGAGTTGTGTGTTTTAGTACGTAGGTAGTGGTGAAGTCGGACCCAACCATCCAGCCTGAATCTCTGAATCGTGCATACCAACAGCCGGCTGTTGGTACCTATAAAAGTTACCTACCTACCTAGTCGTATACCAAAAAAAATGTATGTATGCATAATACAATTAATTGAAACGAACCGAACGAACCGAACGAACTCCACAGAAGAGTGAGGAAGATATCCATTAATTAAATTATTAGAATGCAAATTATTCTACGAACTTTCAAACTAACAAAAAATGTTTACTTTGCATAAAAGTGCATTTAAAATAAATACATATGTACTTTTAAATTTTAAATAAAAAAAGCAACAAAAAAGGAGAAGAATGTGTTGCACGTGCTCATTAAATTAATGAGACAAGAACATATAGAATATTTAAATAGTTACAGACGCACGTACACCCCAATAACACGTGACCTTTTTTGTTTAATGACAACAACAACAAGAGCGACAGCAAGAGCAACAGCAATGACAATTAAAAATAGCTGAAGAAGAAACAGCATGAATTATGACACAAATGAAAAACCAGTCTAATTAAAGCGTGCTAGTCGCACTATTTTGTCTAATATCATTGAAATGGTCAAGAAGTTGGGTAATGGAATTTTTTAAAAAATTTTTCCATAATAAATGATCGATCTTATTCAAAATTTTGTACATGAATATTTTGTAAATATTGAAAATTGTACATTTTTCCCATATGAAATCCTTATTTTGAAGAAATAATACGCTGAAAATAATGATCCTGAAAATTGTCCCGCATATTTACTTGTCCTTCGCAGTAAAATAGTTTTAATGGAAATATCTTTAAAAATTGGCTGCTCATACTTTGATACGACAAAAGAAAACAGACAGACCCAGTTAAACGGACAAGCAATTGACAAAAGGTTTTTCGTGTTGCCATTAGGAAGACTCCTAATGGCAACATAATTTAAGCATAATTTTTCGCTAGGACTGCTATTTCCGCCCAATACTAATCTTAGTATCATTTATTTAGCGCCTTTAACTTTTTTGGCCACCTGGATCCCATGTGCAAATAATTAAGTTTAATGAATGTGCAGCATAAATTTTAGACTAGACAATTTTTTTTCCAAGCGAATTTTTTTATTTCGTCTTAATGTCGTTGCTCTGGCATTTGCTGTTTTCTTACTGTTTTTTTGCGTTTTGTTTTTTTTTTGTTTTTGTTTTATCTATTTCCTGCTCTGCATTTGCTTTGTTCTGTTCTATTCAATTTTTATTCGATTCTGCTTATATGTCGTGATTAAAGGCCACGTGTCAAACGTCGCCTTTTTAACGGTCTCATTTTCTTTTGTTTTTTTTATTCTCCGTTTCCACTTATTTTTATTTTTATTTATTGCTTACTCTTTTTATATGAATAATAATAATATAAATAAATATTAATGCATTGTAATTTATTCATTTTCCACTCCATTCCATTCTTTACTCATTCACTCCCTCTCTCTTTCCTACTCTCCTTTTAAGCACTCTTCCATCTTCTTATTATGCATTTCATTCTATATTCTATTTCATTCTATCACTTTGTATATCCTTAGAAATCTAACCACATATCTGGGGCCCCATAACCCTATAAATAGATCAATTTTCTTCCAAATACAAAAACTACAACAAACATTACAACAACAACAATAGCAACAATAACATGTATATAAAAAGTGTTACAATTTCAATTCAATTCTGAGATTTTTTTCATATTCCATAAAAAAAAAGAAAAACATCAACCGTCAAACAATAAAAACAGCAACAACGATTACAAAAAATGACGAGACAGCTGCATTCATTTGCATATTTATATGTACATATATATATATATATATATATATATATATATATAGAAAATTTACATTGAAACCTCATTATCATGGTGATCGTGTGTGCAATTGATTTGCGAGCAAACGTTTTACTCTTTTTTTCTTTTTCCGTTATATTTCTGCTATTTGTAAAGAATTTCAATAGTGCTTTTTTCCATATTTTTCTCATTTAGTTCAATTTACATACATACATACATATATTATGTATAACTGTACATAAGCTTCTTCAAATAATCTTATGCAAAGCAAAAAATTGAGTACAAATTTGTTTATGTGCCTGCATTCAGTCGCAGCTCGATATATGTTTGTGTATATGTATGCATGTATGTGTGTGCTTATGTGCATGCATATGTGTTCAGTTCAACTCACTTTAGTATTATAGAGATCAATTCAATACAATTGAGTTTAATTTAATTCAATTTGATTCAGTTGTACATTTTCTTCTTGCACGTGTTTAGTTTAAAAGCTCATTCATTCTATAACTTTTCTTTCACACTCACTCTCTCTCTATTGTTTTTTTCTTTTCTTTCTCTATCTTTCATTCTACGTTACAAATTCTTAGAATATGTTAAATTTGTGAATGAGTTTGTGGTAAATGAAAAATATTCTTCCCAAATTTCTATTCTTATAATAACTTTTGTATTATTCATAATTTTTTTTTTAAATATTTTCTATATTTTATACAAATGTAAATTGAATGTTGCTTACACTTACACTTACACAAATTATCATTTCAAAGCCTAAGTAATCAATTCAATTGTAGCGTGTAAAAAGTGCTAACAGCAAATCAGAAGTAAAGAGGCAACTCATTAGTATCATTACAATGTTATTTTATGCTCATTTACATTTTGATTTTTATTATGCTTTGCTAAGATGATTTTTTGTAATTTCTACGTAAATTACATCACCATACGTAATTTAATTTAAATTTGTATTTACTTTGTATTTTGTTTCTTTTTCTATCTTTTTTTAGATTGTTGAGTGTTAAATATGTTAATTTTGACGCATTAGTGGAATGAAACATCAAGACTAGAACTTTTTTTTTTTGATGGATCCTTATGCGCGCATAATAAATACAATAATCATGCTCAAGAAAACATGATAATAATAACAACAATAACAATTAAAGCAACGAAAAGGAAAAAAAAATATAATAAATAAGATAGAAAAATGTAAAGATGAAATTATGTGCAGTGCTTGTTGTACTTGTTGTACTTGTTGTAGCAATTGTGGTGATTGTTGTTATTGTTGTGTCGGCTATGCAACTGTTACATTACAGAAAGGCAAGAAATTATAGAAGCAAACGTAAGAAATAGTAAGAACGGCGTCAAGCTGAGTAATGCACAATTATGAAGTAGATGAAAGATATCTGTACACTCAAACAAATTTTGAACACACACACACACACACACACACACACATTACACAAAATAATAATCACATTTGAAAGACTCAATAAAATAAATTATGGAATGTAAAACGCTTCTATTTTCCACTTTATTTTATTTTAGTCTGTTTTATTTTAATCTTGTTCTGTTTTTACATCCATCACCCAGAAATTGGAGGCCTACTTTGTTATTAAGGAAGCTTGGCAGCATCCTATAAAGTATACGTACTCTTGATCTGAGTCGATTTAGATATGTCCATAAGATAAACATTCTCTTGGTCACCAAAAAAAAAATGATTTCGTTTTCAAATTTGGCAAAAACTTTGAAAATTCATAAACATTTATTGGTATTAATTTTTGGGTAAATCAGTCGAAAACACGCCTACCCCAAAACATGTAATGTATAACTATAAATTATATTTCTGCATTATCATCAAATACAAAGTAAAATCTGGGTGGTGGGTATTGAAAATTTGACCTTAGAACAATACTTTTTTTTTTACTGTTTACAAGTGAAATGTTCAAGAAGTGATTAAGTTTAAGATGCAGAAAACTTCAAATAATTTATTTTCTTTTTCTCTTTTTATTTTTTTATTTTTTTTGCTTTTTTTCTTAATTTTTAAGAGAGAAGATAAATAAAAGAAGCTACATGTTATACACATGCACATACATGTACACACATGTGTTACATAAAAATGAAAGAGAGATCAGTTAGTCAGATACAAAGTAAACGAGTGAATGGACAACTTTGTTGTATTGTTTTTTGTTTTACTTTGGTTAGACTGATGGTTAGATCGATAGGCAGACAGAAATAACACATATGGAATGTAGAGACGCAAGAGAGATAGACATAGAGAGAGAAAGATATAGAGAATGAAGTAAACATCATCACAAGTAGGTAGCTAATCATTTGTGTCACTTGTAATTACATTTTCCATCATGAAAATGCTACAACAACAAAATAATACTACTCAAGTAGTCCGTGCATATAAGTAAACGTTTATGTACATACATACATACATATATAGATATATTTATATATAAACTTAAATACAGATGGTTTTTGTATGTGACACCATTCAACATAAATTAAAAACTAACGGTTAATGACGCTTGACAAATATAAATATTTGATTTAAAAGGTGAGGAACCACTAGCAGTAGTTGCAGCATATCTTAGGAAAATAAGAGCCAAAAAAAATAAATAAAAAAAATAAGAGAAGAAGAAAAATGATAGATGAAAAGAAATTTTTTAATTTATAAAATGAGAATACATTTAAAAAAGTAAAGCAATTTGCACCTAAACTTCCTAAAAAAAAATATAACACGTAAAAATAAATAAATAAATGCTGCAGTCAGTCAAAGTCGACTTTAAGTGCCTACATTACTTTATGTAATTAAACGGTTTATAAGATTAAAAGCATGTTGGGAAAGTAAAAAATGTATTTTGTAATTGTTAAATAATTTGAAAAGTCTGGAATGAAATTTGTCAAATTTATCACTTTTTGAATAATTTTTTGTATAACTGTCAAATAACCAAATAGCTTATATGTGTCATTAATGTCAGTTTTCCGACCACTCTTTACGTAAATTTTTCTTCTAAACCATGCGGTAATTTTATTGATAAGAGAGGAGGCCGAAGTCTTCTGACTACGGCCTCCTAAATCATGCCTCGTAAGAGTCCTGTTATCCCTTGCTGTATTTGTCTCTGAGAGCGTGTTTAGGAGAGAGGGTAAAGGAACAAGATAAAAGAGAGAGCTTTCAGCTTTGTAATTTTATTTATTTCGTTTTGACATTTCATGTGAAAGATTGAAGGCAAGAGAAAACATGAGAAAAAATTATAAAAATTATTTCATATAAAATAATTAATGCTCTAACTGATAAATATGAATGAAAACGGAAAATCGAAAAAATTTTATATCATACAAATTATCTTCTATCTAAGAAGACTCCACTTGCGACATTTTTAAATAATATAAAAATATAAAAAACAAATTAATCATTTGGTAATGCGAGAGCTTTAGAGAAATTTATCTTAAAATGATATGAAATTATTGGGCGATTGATGCTCAATACCTTCGACTTTTTATTCGATAGAATTCCCGAGTACAATAAATTTATATATTAATAAATTAAAAATGTTGTCAGAGAGTAAAGAAAATTTTTAATATTTTTCATTCAATAAATTTATGTAATAATTTGATAATTTATTAATATTTTTTTTTGTTAAAGATTTGCAAAAGTATGTTTTCTCTTATATTTATCAAACAAGCCTCGTTAATTTTTCTTCTTTTTTTTTTTAAATAATATTTTTTCATCTAATTATTATTTATAAAAATCTAGAGAAATTGAAATAAAAAAAATCAATTGGTAAATAATTTTGAATGTTTGTGCTGTCTAGTCAAGAACATTAACATTTTATTGAAATTAATTTTTTTTTTCATGCAAACCAACAATAACATTTAATAACAACAATAACAGAAACAAATGTGGTCACACGAGACGAGTATAATGATGGCGATTTGTGTTAGTGACGTCAGTGCTAACGTTTTTTAAAATTAAAATAAACAAAATGTAGATTTTTTTTTTGGAGTGTCTACACTCGTGTGCCTATATTCGTTTCGTGTTATGAATAATACAACGAATAAAATCACATTGATATGGAAATTGAAATGGAAAATTCTAAAGACAAAGAAATATGCAAAGCAAATGTAAATTATCCTTAATTCAATAGATTTAAGTTGGTCTAAATGTAAACATAATGTAATTCATTGTATTGCAAAATATTTCTCATCTGCTTGATTAACATACCCTTTAATAATAAAAATGTCAATTATCATTAAAAAAAACTAAGTTGTAAATGTTGTAATATTGCCATGCAAAAAAAAATGCCATCTTGTGCTAATAGAATTTTCAGCACACTACGTAGTTAAATATCTAATAATAAAATTGATGAATAATCTGAATAATTTATTTACACTTCTTACGAGCCTTAAAAGTACATGACACGTCATCATTATCATATTAAAATGTTGACTTACGGAACCTTAAAATTTATCAATGTATCACTACAATCTCTATAGAAATAGCATCATTTAATCTATTTACAATTTTTTTAAGTGAATAACATTTAAAATGCCTATATAAATAATTTTTCTTTTGGTTTCTTTCCATGGAGATGCTTCAAAAAGCCTAATGCGCAGACAGTTGAGAAATCATCATACAAAAAAAAAAAAAATAACAAAAGAGAAAAAAAGCACTTTAAAACTTTAAAGAAACGCAGTACCGTTAATAAATTAAGAAATAAAATTTCGAACAAAAAGAAAAAGAAACAGTGAAACTTTAATATAACATCACATACATATATATATATAACCTATTTATATATAATATTATATGTATATGTAAGCACACACAAGCATAGCCATATACAGCTAAATACAAATAAATAAAATTATTATTGTATTGTAATCATGATTCGAGAAAGTTGAAATGCTTTGAGTGTTCCCACACTCATATAATATAATAATAGTAACGGTAAAAGTAACGGTAACATTAATACTAATTAAGAAAGAGAAAAGTAAATAAAAAAATGATAAAAGAGAGGCACAAATCAATGACACGAATGGAAGGGATATATAAATCTGAATAAATACAGTTTTTTTTTTTGTTTTATGGATTGATGAATACTCTACATCAATTGTTACATAATCACATTAATATATAACATTTATAATTCATACATCAGACCACAATTGCAAAGATATAAAAATATAAAAACTTTTACTTTTCCTTTATAATTTTTGTAGACATATTTTAATAGTAAGTTTTCTCTTTGCACATCTGTTTTATTGAATGTAGAGAAATAAAGCATGGTAGTGCTTTGTATTAGTTCCAAATGTGATACCATCTGAGAAGATTAAGTTTTATTTACTTTTTTTTATATCTTGAAATTTTCATAACACTTGTAACGAAAAAATTATTATAAATTTTTTTTTTATATAACACTTATAATACGAAAAGAATATAGAAACTTTATTTTATATAAGAAAAGTTTGTACAAATTATTCATTTTCGTTCAATTTAAAATCAAATTCATATTTTTTAGATGTTTTTTTTTAAAATGACAATCTCCCATTCAAAAAAAAAACAATATAGGGTAATTCTTAGTGGACCAGTTTAACAACACTTTTTTTAATACACTTGATTTCTTTTAAAGAAAACAAAAATAAAAAACAAAAATAAAGTAAATACCAAAACCAAAAAAAAACTCAATTCAATTCATTTCAAAACCTTAAAACTTTCTTATGTAGAAACTAGTTTAAAAAAAATAAATAAATAAAGAGCCATCAAAGCCATCTCTTAAACACTCTTCAGCATTTTGCTTAATGTGATTATTAAAAAAATCTCAAGATAATGGACCGGTGTAGCTCAAATTTAAGTACATCGAATAACTAAGTGATTATTTTAAGGTGCTTTCGCACAATTATAACTTTTTCATATAGACTTTTTTTTAGAGAGTAATAAAATAAAAATTTTAACGAATTTTAACTTTTTAACGAATTAAAAACTGCTTTTGTTTAATGAAACTTTTATGAATGTTACAATCATTCGAAATAACTTATAATAAGCAGTAGGGTATAATGATTGTCTTATACTGCATTAAATGAATTAAATCACATATTTATCCTGATAAATTTGTAGGAAACTGTCACATGACTTGTCTTTTAAACTGACAATTCGATACTTTTCAATTTTATGTTTTTTTTTTATAACCATCATCCAGAAATTTGAAATATATTCAATTTACGATTATGGCGGAAACTATATAAAATATTTGTATGCTTGATCAGCATCAAATTCTAAAGTGCTTAAGACATGCTTGTCCATCTAACTGACTAACTGACTATCTGACTGACCGTGCGTTGTTAATATTTTCATGATGGCAAAGAAAATAGATATATCGAGCTCAAATTTGTTAGGGACATTGATAGTTTTTACAGCTAGATATTGACTGATATTGAAAATAGGCATGACCTTTCAAAGGATTCATCCGCAAGACAATATAAACTGAGAACATCTCAGTTTTTTTAGTCTCAAGTAAATCTGCCACATTTTCCTATTTAGTAAGGAAAAACTGAAAACTTCTCTAAATAGTAAAATCATGGTGTTTGAATGATGGGTATCGAAAATTTGGTCCCACAGCCAAATACAATTTTCTTACATGTTTTTCTTTGTCTTTTTCAGATTTTTATATTTTTTATATTTTCATTACGCCTACCTTTAACTTAAATTTTATCATCATTATGATCATTATCATTATGAGAAATACCCAGTTAAACAACATTTACGCATTATTTTGTTAATTAGTTGATTCTACCATTTTAAGATAGTTACTCGTTCATTTGGTCGTTCGTTTGCTCGTTTGTTTATTTAATTATTTCATTGGTTTATTGTTAGTACAAGATTATTATTACTATTATTGTTGTTGTTAACTTTTTATTAATTCTCTGTATGTACAATATAATTTCAAAATCACACTGAACACCTGCAAATTTATTTCATTATATTTAATATCATCATAAGTGGCAGAGGTCGCAGCAGACAATAACAATGGCAGCAGCAGCATTGTTATTATTGTCGTCATTATTATTATTTATTATTATTATAATTATTATTATGATTATCAAGTTTAGTGATGTGATTTGATGCGATTTGTGTCATTTTTTTAATGCATGTCAAAATTTTAATTTGTTTCTTATAAAAATACCAAATTTAACATATCTCATTAAAAAAAGATCAATGAGCATGCCTGTACACTCTTATGTAATCAGAATTTTAGAATCCATATATTTCTAACTAAAGCACGAGATATAACTCGCTTAAATATAATGAAACTATAACTAAAATAAACGAGTTCATCAAACTCGAGCTACACGATCATTAATGAGAGTAAACTAATTGAGAGAGTTTTTCATTTCATAAAAAAAAATATATGCGACAAGACTAAGAAACCGTTACTTAGTTCTACCGTTAAGTTAGTTCTATTTAGCTCATAATAAAATTGCTTTCTATATGCTCAATTAAGAAATTGGAAAAATGCAACTTATGAACTTTTATTTCCATTGCAGAAAAGCCTGCAGTCAGCTCAAGTGGGATTTCAGAAATTTATGTGCTCCATGCGTAGTATGAACTTTTAAGATTTTTTAATTATTCAAAAATAATACCACCAAAAATTTATACCTAAATAAATAATTTATGTATGTCTGATTAACTGGAAGTGATCATCTAGAGAAATGCATCCTCAACAATAGTTTTATGTGATATGAAATTCTTGGATTTGTATATTTTAAAATTAACAGGGTTGGTGAAAGGAAGGCAGCGAAAAATTTGCGCTTATTTTATTTGTAAAGGAAAAGTCGTAAGCCTCGTTTTTGCCACACCTATTAACTATTATTCCTCTGACCTCGGCCTCCTAAATCATCCCTCGTAATAGTCCTGTTATCCGTTGCTGTCTTTGTCTGTGAAAGCGAGGTTAGAAGAGAGAGCTTTCATGTTCGAGGCATTTGAGTGCATGTCATTAAAAGAGATGAGACGTGATTTTGATTGAACAGCGAGGCATTCGATGTTGGGCATTAAAAGCTTTCGGACGTGTAAATAAAAAAATAAAATAATAAAAATAAAAGAGAAAAGAAAGGAAGTAACTATTTAAAAAAAACGGATAACGATTTTTTAGAGAGATTTTGTTAGAGAGAAGGAGATTGTTTTGATCAAGAATAAAACCGTACAAGAGATCGAAACTAAAGACAAGGGGTGGAGTTTTATTTTCCATTCTCCCTAACCAGTATACGGGTAAGTGCACGATCGAGTACCTCATCTAACTTGATCTGTGAGAGAGACCCGTCTGAGTTCTACTCAGAGTGGCAGGAACCAAATTTGAGAGATAATGCAATACACAAATTTATAAAACGGAAAAAATGGCCCAGAATAAAATTAACAATAAAACTTTCCATTTCATGGCATTTTATGCTATTTAAACAAGAACTAAGGCCGATTGTAACCCAGGACCTAGCAACAAGAAAATATTTATGGATTGATTTGACATAAAATATTGAATGGCTTGCAATTCATAGAAGAGACGGGAGAAAAAGGTAGATAAAAGCAAGCCAAGGGGACCAACCGTAGAATTTTATGGCCTACTCCTCCAAAAAGCAACATAATCTCTTGAAGCTTGTCAGTAACAATCAACTCTATTTAAAGTAGCTAAGGCCAGATCGCTTATAATATTATTCTCGGATAAAGCAATATCTTAGAAAGTCATTTTCTTAATCCAAAGGTATGAAATTTTTGTCTAAATTTTGTTAAAAGTCGAAACGAATATCAAGCGACAAGATCTTAGTAATTTTTTTTTTTTTTATAAACTTTTAGAAACCGCAACCGGCCACCGATATTTATTTATTCATTTATAATCATTTAATAATAAATCATTAATCATTTATGCCATTCGCAGAACAGAACAGAAAAATTCTAATATAAATATTATGTTTAAGCAAAAAAATTGTCTATTATGGATTTCAGATAACGTTAATGGCATACTAATTAAAAGCAACACTAAACAATTTGAATTAAACGTTAATGGCGATTTTAATGCCAAGCTAAAAATAAATAATATTTAAATCCATTTATGTACGTACAACAATTATAAGGAAAACTAAAAATAAATGGCAAACTTTAGAGAAGAGTTATTTTTATGTTATATCGATGTACACTGCACACAAAGTTGACCAAGTTAAAAAAAAGTTGGTTAAAAGTTGGCATTGACCAAAAAGCATATGTCCAGCAACAATAAGAATGAACAGGCATAAGCACAAATTAAATCATGAACATGAACATGGGCACATAAACTCATGGGCCTCTTGATCATGCTGGGCATAGCAATTAGTACATAAATCCCCATACCCATCCCCATCCCCATCCCCATTTATAACTAAATCTAATATTTTAAAGAAATTTAAACATTTAAAATATTGAATTTGTATGCAAAATAAATAAATTTGCTTTTTTGATGGAAAAATCATTTATTTCATTCGGAATAAAAACTTTTCCAACTCTTTCAGCTTTTGTTTGATTATTATATTTGCCATAAGATTCATTTTGGTATTTCATTAAAATTTCATTTCATTTAAATATACAAGAAATTTCCATATCAACAACTTTGACAGATTTTTTTTGTTGAATAAAATCAAAAGATAAAATATATTTGAAAATCCAAAAATAAAATTTTCTTTAAAAAAATTTGTACTGCATGTATTGTGATGCACCCTTTATATGAGTTCTACATTTCACATTGTTTTATAACTATAAAGTAATAAGACATTTTTTTATAGTTATAGTAGGCCCAGCAACCACAACAAAATCCTAGTTAAATCGAGCGTCTTATTCATTTCCATTTTCATAGAGTTTTTTTTTTTTTAGTTTTTATTTGTGCATTGTTTGATTTAACCCTTTGGCCAATAATAAAGCATGCAATTTTTGTTTTTTTTTTTTGTATTTTCTTTTGTTGTTTTGAAGTTAAATCCGCACTCTATATTTGCTGCTTTATATTTTACTTAATATAAACGAGTTAAAACTAAGTAAGTAGAAGCATTTCTCTCGTCGTTTGTTATTACACAAATAAATAAACGCTGGCATGTTGTGATCATTTATTGCACAAACACACACGACACACATATATCAAACTGAAATGTATGCTCACATATATACACATACATACAAGTACACGTACACTTATATACATTGTGTTACATTTAATGTTTGTGCTTTTCATTTAAGTTTTTGTTTCTTTTTTTGTTTTTTTTTTGGGTCTTTCTCTTAGTTAAGCGTTAAAGAGAGATGGCACCGTGTACAGAAAACGAAACAAACAAAGAAAATAACAATAATTTAGAATTTATGCTTATTGAAGAACATCGTGTTGTTTGCCTCGTTACTATTGTTGCTTTATTTGTGTTTATAAACTAAAAATGTGAAGCAGATTTTAATCAGAATGTAGTAAACATGCACTTATATACACACACACACCCATATATACATACATATATACATATATATATATATACATGTGTATTATTAATATTATTATTATTATTATTGTTATTATTATTGTTATTATCAATTTCATTATTATCATTGCTGTTGTTGTTATTGTTATCATTAATATATTTTTTTTTATGTATGTGTACGTGTGTGCCTACATTTATGAACAAGTAATGATGAGGACATTTTTCCAATTCCCTTTTACTCTGTTATTCAGCTAATGATAATGATGACAATGATAATGATAATGATCATGAGAATGATAATGCATGAAATGAACAAAGGTGACTTGTTATCTGTTACTGCTTATTATTATTGTTTGCTTCTTGATTAACTATAAAGATCAATATCATTTCTATGCCATATATGTTTGTCTGTATGCATGTTAATAATAGCGCCTTTTTATTTCGGTTTAGTTCAGTTGTCGCTTGAAAAAAGCATAAAACAACAACAAATACTAAGCACATGTTAATACATTGTATTTACTGTTATACATGCATGAGGCATGCATGGGACATGCATGTTCATACATGCATATATGCATGTGTGTATATATATTTAAATTTATGTATGCATCAATCTTTTTATCAACATATCACATCTTGTTTACACCCCTCTACACCTTATTTAAGTAAATTGTTGTTGTGATATTGAGATATTGAAGTGATGGCTAGTTAATGTTGCTTTCTCGCGCTGTTTATTGATGACTTTTGGCATAATAATAATATAGAGTGACAGAGATAGAAAAATGTATTCAAGACGATGCATGCAGATTCTTTTACTTTTTTTTCTTTCTTTCTAGAACATTAAACTTAATAAAATCAATTTCAGTGAGATAGTTTTTATTTTTTGTTTCTCCTTTTTTTTTTTTTTGATAACACATCATTATACTTCCAAGAATTTCCTTTCCAAAAAAAAAAAAAAAAAACTAAATAAAATAAGATAAAATAAAATCAAACAAAGCAAAAGAAGTATACAAAAAAAAAGATGTCCGAAGGAACGAAACCTCCTTCCATTTACCTGTTCTTTTTATAGCTCTATCCCTCTCTCTCTACCTTTTTCCCCCTCACATTGTTTCAGCATGATTACATGCAATTATGCGAAAGAATATATCTGTCTGTCTGTCTGTCTGTCTGTTTTTGTATATTATGCCAGATATAATACTTAAAAAAAAAAGTCTTGTCAAAAATATTAAAATGAGTATAAAAATGATTCTTATCTATTTAGTTTACATTACGTTTTAGGCATTTTTATATTCGGTTATTCCAGAAATTCTAAAATTTAATTTTCTCTCTCTGGCTCTCACTTTACATATCCCACAGTTTAATTTTTCAGAGATTGCCGTTTTGCTACTTTCATTCCAGGAAGCTTAAAGCATTTTGCTAAGATATTAATATAAAGATTCGTCAATAAAACAACAGACGTGACGATTTAAGCCCATGGTACACTTAAATACACATTTTACCCTTGGCATGCTAACTACGCCGCTCATCATTGCGAAATAGAGAATCTATAGAAATTCAATCAATGTTTTGGTATCGGAGATTTTCTAATGTCCCTGAGGCATTTTGAAAAATTTTTGAGTTTTTCGGCCTTTTGGGTTTTAATTCATCATCTTATAAAATGGCAGGGTAAGCGGCGAATAATAATGGAGATCAAAGTTATATTTTATTGATAACGATTAGGATTCTTAGTTGGAGAGAGACTTTTAATTGGAGAGAGACTTTTAATTGGAGAAAGACTTTTAATTGAAGAGAGAGACTTTAAAATATATTTATATTCTCTATTTGAGAATCAATGACAAAAAAAGAGGAAAGAGAAGAAAAGAAAAAAGAGGAAATATCTAAAATAATAATTGTAAGATTCATAATGAAGTAAAGAAATTTATAATAATTGGGGGCAACAATGTTATACGCTACTTATATTGACACATTGGGTTTCAACGTCATGTAAAATTGTTCTCTGACCGCTGATAAACTGCAGTAAAAAAAATTTCAAACTTCAACTTCAAGTACATTGCCAAAAGGAAATGTTTGTTTGTATACGTGCATGCATAAACGTGTTTTTGATTGGCATATGGTAAGAAGACACTTTTTGGTGTTGACATTGCCACGCTACTGAATACGTGTACTTATCACATCACCAAAAAGAAAGCAAAAAAAAAAAAAACCCAAATGCATAAAATGATTTCGTACTTTGAAAGAACTCAAAAAAAAAAAATGAGTAGAAAATTATTTTACAGAACACTCGTTAAACAACATGATGCAAATCTTATCATGTCACGTTATTTACATATTTTCACGTACTTTATTATTACTGTTATTGTTATTGTTATTGCTGCTTGTTGGTTGTTGGTTGTTGACTTTCTCGCAACAATCGGTCATGCAATCTATTTATATCAACTGTCCATCCGTCCATCTGTCCATCTTTGCACAATTTCACCATTTTAGCATCACCATTCACTAAATCATTATGATGATCATGAAGTTCATGCTTGTTGATTATAACTGAAAATCGTAATATATTCCATACGATTGTTGCTGTTAGTGTTATTCATTTTTGGTATTATTATTGTTACTTTTGTAAATAAACGATTTCACATTCAAATTAATTTATATTGTTTCATTGGATGGCTTCATTTTATTTGCATAACATGCACAAATTATTCAAAATTGTCAGTTTCCAAATTTTAATCATACCCAAACCCAATCATTGCCAATCTTTATTACCACCTTATTCTTACATTTTTTTTATTACTTTTTTAACGTTTACGATTACGTTTCAAAGTATTTTTTAATGTCAAAAGCACCAAGAAATACAAAAATAATTTATGTCATTTACATTTTCTTCAAGTGATCAAATTAATGATCACATAATTTATAAGCAGCCTTCTCTTGTCTCTCCCCTCTTTCTCTCTCATTTTTTCTCTTTTTAAAAAGCTATGATTGGAACTTTCGAGATTGATGGTATGAAAGCGTCTCTTTCCAAAATCACACCTTCATTAAACCTAAAAAAAAGGTGTTGCTTGAAAAATAAGGAAACTTCTGCCACGCCCATAACGGATTTTAGATATTTAGGTTTTGTATTTGTATTCAGAGTTTTTTTTTGCTCCATAAAAGAAAATTGTGCTAAAATACTAAGTGAGACTATTTTTTAACTTTATCTTGCTCTCTTCGTCATTACTCGTATCCTTAAATCTCATAGTTTAGAGAGTTGCTTAAGAAAGAAAGAGAGCTGTGACTCTTAGAGAACTCAATAAATAACGGCATTGTTACATGGAGTTAAATAGATTAATGTTATTCATAATAAAAGTTGTATAAAAAAAAAGCTTTAAGCGTTTAACGGTTTATAATAAAAAAAATTCAGAATATCATGCATACATAAAATCTTAAACAAACATGGTGACAGCAACTATTTATTATTTAATATGCCATGGCGTAATTAAAGTAGTTACTTTTAGGTATATAACAACAACAATAACAATAATAACAACAAAAATAACGAAAACAATAATAATTGCATTAAAGGCAACAGCAGGAACAAAATCAGACAGCTGCTAAAAAGCTTTTTTTTCTTACTTTTATTGATGATAATGATGATGCACACACACGCACACATACACACAAACCGATTAATATGCCTACATGTATGAACGCTGTGATTTATTTTTTTTTTTTTTTTTTTACTTAATAATATCGATTACACATTTTGCTTATACATTCTGGATATTTCTTAATTGTTGTCATTATGCATCTTCGTCCGTCTATCATTTAAACATTGTTGTGTCTTTGATTTTTTAAAGCATTAAGCAAACGAACTCTGTGAGTTCATTTGCAATTCATTGCAATATTCAATTTTATTTTACATTTTAGCAGGCATAGCACTTTGATTTTTTTTTTTTTTTTTTTGTATTAATTTACTTTTCAACTTTTTAACTTTCCAACTTATGTCAATATTTATTATTATTGCCGAATTACATAAATTTTTATTGTTTAATTAGATTAATAACACACACGTGGCTGCTAGCATTAGAAAAGGAAAAACTATAAAAAAATATTATCAATTTTAACGGATTTAAAGGGATTCTTCGGATTTACCTTAAAAATCTTTATACAAAATTTATTTAATTTTTTTTTTATCTTTAATTTATGTAATTCAAAATTCAAGTAACTGTTCAAATAATTATATTTTTCCTCGGATAAATAAATAACTCGGAAAAATATTTCGGCCAATTACCTTGAACTCTCTGTGATCTTTATTTATTTATTATACCAGAAATTTTTAGAATTATCAAGTGAGTTTCATAATGAAATAAAAATTTGTACTTACATGCATGTACTGCAACAACTGCATTAATGTTGACTTTTAATGTAATAATGTGGTGCCAATTCTTCCAGCCATTCCTCTTTAATTACAGTTAAATTTTGCATGAATAATTTTTGTGATCTTTCCCATAAATCACAATAAATTAAATATTTCGGTTGCTTTAAACTAAATATCGATGAATCACGATCCACATATAATTCAGTAGTACAACGTAAATTACGATATGAACCGGCAGCATGTAAATATGCAACATTCATAAAATAGGCAGATGTAATGCAGCGTAATATTTTTTCTAAATCCATATTACAAGTTGTTATCTTTAAATGATATTTATTCAATAAATTGCAAATAAGATGATCTCTTAAGGTTACAGCTCTCATTAAATGGCGATAGCTTAAATAATATTTGCGGCAAAAATCTTTACTTTTATCATTTTCCACAAAAGCTGTATAAATATTTAATAAAGTGATTAAATCACCTTCGGCCGCTTCAAATATCCTTTTGGCAACTTGTTTATGGCTATCGGCTACATTATTTGTTGTTACAATAAAAATTGGTTCAACTTGTAACATGGCAATAATTATTAAAATTTCTTTAGTACAATGAAATTCATTAGCCTTAAATAATAAGCGTGCCATCATGGGTGGGAATGGTGCATCAGACATAAAATATCCTAATGGATCAATTAATTCACCATGCTCATTTAATGCTTCTAAAGCATTTAAAGTTTCTAAAGCGGCTAATAAATTTTTAGCTGGCGGTGGTGATGGAAAATCAAATCTTAAAATATTATCAACAGCTAATGTTTTCAAATATAAAATTAATGGGGTTAAATCGGCATGACGCATCTCAACTAAGGATCTTTCGGGTAATTTAACAAATTCCTCTTTCGTATATAAACGAAATATTTTTGCATAACGATTATACTTAGAGCACCATTTTGCACGAAGTGATGCAGTAAATTTACAAATTGGCATTATAAATTTTTGATAACGTTTCTTTTCAGCTAAAAACCATTCAACTTCCATAAAACCCGAATCAATTATATAATTAATGCGATCCTGTATAACTCTATGCTGATATAATTTTGTTGTAAAGATAACATTACGTATGCCTTCCGTTTTGGGAAAGAAAATTGTATGCCTTTCGTTTTTCATATGACAAAATTTGAAATAATTCAAATTTTTTATATTTTCGATATTTAAATGATTTTTTAAACGATCAATAGCATCAGAAATTTCATCAATATCAGCTAAATAAACGATAATATCACCACCACCAATCGGTTGCTCTTGATGAATTTTCATAACAATCTCCACAGATTTATTAACATAATCGGGGCATGGTTCTTTCAAATAATAAATATACTGAAATGTATTCATATTTTCGTCCACATTAATTACACCAATTAATTTATCATTAACACAAGAAGTTACATTTTTAGTTGATACAATTTTGAATGAATTTTTGAAATTTTTAAAATTTTTGAAATAATCTTGTAAGAATTCGACCTCGTGATTATTCGTTATTAATATAATTTTTAAGGTTAGACGTTTTCGTATTATTTTCTTTAATAAAGCCATAATCGTATCAGTTAGAAGGGTCCGTTTGAAAACCTCATCCAATATTAAAATGCCATAAGTTGTTAATAGAGGATCTTGAAATAATTCATGTAATAATGATACCTCCGATATATATTTAATATTTGTATTTTCAGCATCATTAAATTTTTGATCGTATATTAATTTTTCGGCTAATGAAATAGCTGGATTATTTAAAGGTTGTACAATGCCAATTTTACCCTTTGTATACCAGCCTAGTTCCAATAAATATTGCGGCAAATCTAATTTATCTATAATACCAATTTTTTCAGTAGCCAATATAATTATTTGATACTTTTCTAAGCCATAAACAATTTTGCGACAGCATTTTAATTTAATTGCATTCATATCAGTAGTGGCCAGAGACATAACATCTATTACTTGTGCTGATTGAAGTTTAGTATGAATAATCGTTTCTTCGTTATTATTATCAGCATCATCTTCTTGATTAAAGGACTTTAAGAAAGCTTCACAATTATACATTTTTGAACTTCTAACAAAATCTTGTTTCCCGTTTTTTTTTTTTTGTTTTTTTTTTTTTTAATTACACTTAATAATGTTAATAAGTTGTTCTTTTTAGATTTCTTTTTTCCTTTACAGCATTATCAATAAAAATTTGTATAAACTGTGGAAAAACATTAAAAAAGAGAGGAAATAAAAGCAATCATACTTTTGTCACACTATTCGTAAAAGATTTATTATTTAAATAAGTGCATATTTCTATTAAATAAAAATCTTACCCATTAAAGCTTGAAACTATTAAAACTTAATATCTATCAAAGTTAATGGTATATAATTTCCATTACAGATGAATAATGTTGCGTAAATGAACTTTCTTAAATTTATTTTCTATGAACCATTTACCGTATTATTAAATCTGGTCTGGATTATTTCATTTATAAGTAAGGAAAAATTTTGAATTGTGCAAAGACCATTGGAGCTTTCTATTAAGTATCAAAAAATGTTTGTTGTTATATGGGTAACGGAAAAGAACGTGCGCTTTATTTTACGATTGATTTTTTTTTTTTTTATTTATATTAAGACGTTCTTAATAAGGTCGCACTTTGGATTGTGTGGCATGCGTTAATATCCATGATTTATAATCGCGTTTCTTCATTTGCATTTGCTTATGACGTGGATGTGTAGGACAAATTATATAAGAACGTTGTTGCCGTATAACCACTAAGCAATCTTTACAGCGACGCTTTATACGTCCTTTAACCTTAAAACCAGCAACTTGACTTAATAACGATGTTACTGGTGTTAATAAACTTTCTCGTTTCCATGTTATTTGCTGTTTAATAACCGAATAACCAAATGTATTCTCCAATGAAGGTTTGGTTAGAACATGAATATTTCTTACAATATTGTTGTTTGTGCCAGAATTTAAAATTTTATTAGTACCAACACTTAAAACTTTAAAACCACTTTGAAGTATATTGGTAAAACATTTGTATGCCAAAGACATTTCCTAGATATACACATAATTTCAACAATTTTTAAAATATAAAAATTTTACAATATTTTGCGATAATTTACTTTTACATACCTTTACTTTACTTTCGGCGTTTTTCTTGTTATTCTTTTAGCTGTTGCAACACATGCTTCAGAGCATTGCCAGAGTTCTTTTATTTGTAACTTTCATAATATCTATTTCAGAGAATTGCCAGCATTTTATTATAACATAATAAAGTATATGTAGAGTTGCCATCAGCAAATTTGCTATGCTATGTGCTCATAGCTCAGAAGCTGTACATACACACACAATAGTACGACAGCAAATTTAGTCTTTCTTCTAAATTCTAATTTAAAGAAAACATAAAATTTCATTACATTCTGCAGCCTAGAAGATACCAAAACATAGAATTATGAATATATTTTATTATACATTTAATAAGCAGATTAGTCTATTGATCAAAATTGTTTAAACTCTCGAGTTCAAGGTTATCAAAATACGTACATACATATTCTTCTATGAATTTGTGTGTGTGTGTATGTGTGTGTGCTTAATCAAGTTTGACTTTCTAAAAGCGAAAGCTTCAAGTGGTCTATGCATTGCATGTGAAATTTACTGCATAATTCAGATTTCATATTTAATTACAGCAATTAAATTCAGTTTTATAGCATTCTTCTATTTGGACGGTTGGTTGGTTGGAAGGTTGGAACGTTGGAACGTTGGAACGTTTTAAAACGTTTATATATACATAGTGATTGATAAAAATTTAGTATCTTATAGCGCAATGGCAGTGGGTCGTATTTTAGTGTATGGTGGTAAAGGAGCTTTAGGAGTAACTTGTGTTTCACATTTTAAACAAAACAACTATTGGGTTGGCAGTGTAGATCTAAATAATAATGATCAAGCTGATGTCAGTATTGTTGTACCACGTGATAATAATTGGTCAGAACAGGAGCAATTCATTTTATCGAAAATTGGTGATGTCTTGCAAGGTAACAAATTAGATGCTGTCATATGTGTTGCTGGAGGTTGGGCTGGTGGTAATGCCAAAAAAGATTTGGCTAAAAATGCGGACCTGATGTGGCGTCAAAGTGTTTGGACATCAACAATATCATGTGCAATTGCTGCAAATTATTTAAAAGATAATGGTTTATTGGCTTTGACTGGTGCTCAAGCAGCTTTAAAAGGTACACCTGGTATGATTGGTTATGGTTTAGCTAAAGCAGCTGTACATCAATTAACTCGTTCAATGGCAGCTGAAAATTCTGGTTTACCTAAAAATGCTTTGGCCGTATCTATTCTACCAATTACTTTAGATACGCCAATGAATCGTAAATGGATGCCTAACGCCGATTTTACCACTTGGACTCCATTAAATGAAGTTGCTAATTTATTTCTTAAATGGACTAAAGGTGAGGATAGACCAAAATCAGGTGCTTTATTACAACTGATTACCAAAGATTCGTTAACGCAATTAATTGATGCTGCTTAAAAATATGGATAAATTGATAAATATAAATATATTCTTGTTATTATATTCTTATGATAAATGACTTGTTTAGGGAACCATGGTTACCATGGGAACCAGGTTATATACAACACTAAGAATTTGTTTAAATATTTTAAAAATGGATACCTAATAATTACCGGAAAATTTAGGTGATATATACTTAACCCAAATATAACTTAACCCAGTTGGAGTTTAGAAATTTATTACAATAATTATTGTATAAATACGAGAGTGAGAAGAAATAAAGAATTGATTAAAAATTTGTTTACATTGTTTTTATATATTGCCACGTCAGCAAAGTAAGGTACAGTTAATGCAATTCACTTTTTGCTTGTTTTTAATAATTTTCATGTTATTTACATTCTACAGCATCAATAATTAATCAAATAAATAGTTAAATTTATCGTGATTACTGAATAATAGAAAATTAGAAAATTAAGCAAATTTAACTTAGTATGCATGTTTTTAATTGCATGTATTTAAATTACATTTAATAAACAAGATAAACGCACATGTCATTTTCAGTATGTACATATAACTTTTTATAAACATGCATACATATAAAATAATAAGAGTTTCATTAAAATCAAAGCAAATTTTTATTGAGAGAATTTGGCATGTATTCATCAAAGAGAACTGGCTGAAGAGAGTACAAGAGAGAAACAAAAAGAAGGAGCCGGTCAAAAAATTCACATGTAAATCACATGTTTTAAAGTAATTCATTTTTTTGTTATACGTAAGTATTAAAAACGACTTTTTTTTAAAGAAACTAAACATTAAAAGCAATCTTCTTGAGAGAAGTTTATATTTATTGATTTACGAAAAAAAGGTTAAATGAAATTATAATTTTTATATTGTTATTATTTAATAGTTTCATGAGATGTTCGTATGTTTTCATGTTTATAAAAAAAGCAAACACGTGAGAGTTCAAGCATACGAACGGTGAGAGTGAAAATTAAAGAGAGAGATAAAAAAAATTGCCATTAAAGTATAGAACTAGCATTCAGTTTATAAGAGACGGCCGCTAAATAAAGTTAATTTGCTTGATTAGATAAATTTGTGCAAGGAAAGAAAAAAAATTTTTTAAATATATACATATTTATAAAAAACATAATACATACAAAAAAAAATTCTTTTTAACTATTGTGAGATTGTTCTATTAGTACAATTACTAAAATTTTTCTTTTAAACAAGTGAGTGGAGAAAAAGAATAACCTAAGAAATGAATAATATAAAATAATTTACAACATAATGACACACTTGTACATACATATACATATACACATTTGTATGTTTGTAGTGCGTTCTATTTTATTAAAGTTTATTTAATAAATGGTTTATCGTAAAATTGATTGTTCGATTATTGTTTTCTATATAACAGAGAGATCAAAAGAATAATACGATCTAGCCAAATCTATCTATCTGAATGCCACTTCTATCTGAAAAATCACTTTCCATACATAAGTTGTACCTTAAAATTTCAACATAATCCTTGGCTTGTTTTACACAACTAAATATTTGTTTTCGCAATTATATTTTACATGTTTAACTATTAAATTAAACAGTTAGTCTTTTGGGGATCGCATAAAATTTGAAACATTGAATTTTTTGCCTTCACTATCCAGTAACCGAAGTGGGTATTTAAGGTATAGCCACAACCAAGAATATCTGTTTTATTCTCTTCAAATAATAACAACAACGAAATAACGGACTTTTTTTTTTATAAAAAGAGAAAGGAAAATGTGCAGTAATAAAATAATCGAGTAGAATAAGATTAAATGAATATTTCATCATCTTCTTATATATGTGTGTGTACGTGCGTCTTATTTAATTATTTTTTCTCTCTCTTTCCTTCATTGTCAAACCATCACCAAATCATAATTATTTATTAGGTCAAACGTTTTTTTTTTTCGGTAAAAACCGATCCATTCGCATAGTGGAATCTTATTTAGAAAATAATGAAATTATTCTAAATTTTTGTAGAGTATGTAGAAAATTTGAATTGAGAGTTTGCTTGTTAAAAAACTTGCGTTTTTTTTTTTTGTATTATTTTAATGGTAGAATATTTGACAATTTTGACAGACTAACGGCAAAATTTGTCTCACGTTAATCAAATGAAAATAACAAAAGCTGTTTTATGGTTGAGTAAATTTCTCTCCGCGAAATACATACATACATACATACATAAAGTTATTTAACTTTGACAACCCCGACTGGGATATTTATTCTAATGTCCGTTACAATGTCAAGTCAAGCGTCCTTTCTCTCTCTTTTTTATTTTGTTATGTTATTTTATACTATTCACCACTTGCGTTGAGAGTGTAGTAGCTGTAAAACAATAAGTTTGTGCACAGTTACGTAACACCAAGATAGACCTGAAATAAATTTATCTATAATTATTGTAATCGAGTTAGAATCATACTCTCATTTGCTTCTTCCCCTGCATCTGCTCAGTTAATTTTTGTTATCAAAAAAAATAATTGCAGAAATATGTTTATAAAATGCATAAAGTAAAGCTGATTGGGATAAAGTGACAAATTTTTATATAATGCTAGACTTTGATGAAAGTTTTATGTATGATTGGCAAAAAGAAATATATTGATAAATTAAATATGGAGCAAATTCATCGAAAATTCATATATCGCTTTCCCTTTTTTGATTCGCTTTGCTTGCTTTCTAAGTATGTCAGATAAAATGCTATAAGGCATTCAATAGTCGGCCATTTACTTAATTTATTTAAATGTTGTTTTTTCTACTACTTCACAGACATGTTTCCATTTGCTTTGACAATCACGACGGTGATTCAATGGTTCTGTTTTAATGAATATCATGTAAGTCAATTAAACTGATAAGAAGAAGAAGAAAGTTGCATATTTCATTTACACATATTTCACTCCTTCACTCTTATTGATTATATTTTTTTTTGTTTTCTGTTTTTTTTTTTTTTTTTTGGTTTGTTTTTTAAATAGATAAGCAAAGCGTGCGCAATCAGTTTCATCATCACATCAATAAATAAACGAAACAGTTATTCAACATAACAATAAATCATTTAATTAAAATAAATAAAAGAAAAAACTAAAATACTCAAAAACCAAAGTTAAAAAAAGTATTTGCCTAAAGAACCCCAAACAATTTAAAGCAGATTCCCGTGGCATTAATAATAATAATAACAACAACAACAGCAATAATTTAAAGCGCAAATCAACAAAACTTTGCTTTTTTTTTTTGTTTAAATTACAAATAGTTATTTGAGAAAGGAATTTTTTTTTTTCATATTTGTTTTGCTTTATTTTATATGGTTTCATATGAATTTTTGTCTATCTACCTTTAAATATTTTCTTTTATTAATGATTTCATTTATTTATACACCACTTTTTGTTCTTTTTACAACTTAAAAATGAAAAGTTTTTTTTTTTTTTTTTTTTTGATATTAGGCTGAGAAAATTTAGCACCACAAGTTTATCTACTGAATAAAGCAGAACCAAGGTAATAGAAATGAAGCTTAAGGAGTCAAAGAAATAAAAAAGACCAAGTAAAAAAAAAACGGAAAACAGAAAGCATAAAAAAAAATGGTATTAAAAGTGATAAATTTAAAAAGGAAATCCAAAAGAAAACATGATTATTATGGCTGTTAGAAACTAGTTAATAAATAACAATAAGTTGAAATTACTCAGCCTTTTGCGATCATCCTTTAGCTTACCAACCCCTTTCATCTATTGTTCCATTTTATATCGTTTATGTTTCGTTTTATCCTTTCGATTTAGATTAGCTCAGGTAATTTCAAGTCAGTTAAAGTCAGTTCAAAAGTAGCAAGAAGATTTATAGGTTGGCAAAATAAATTTTTAGTTAAGGGATTAGACTAGAGAAGGCAAACCAAAAAAAAAAAAAAAAAAAAAACACCAAAAACCAAAAACAAAAAGAAAAGAAAAAACTAAATCATGGAACCATATTCAAGCGAATTATTGTGGCTTGTTGTTGTTGGCTTTATTATTGCTTTTGTTTTGGCCTTTGGTATTGGAGCAAATGATGTTGCCAATTCCTTTGGTACCAGTGTTGGCTCCCAAGTTTTGACTATACATCAAGCATGCGTGCTGGCCACCATTTGTGAAATATCTGGTGCTGTCTTAATAGGTTATAAAGTTTCTGATACAATGCGTAAAGGTATTTTGGAAGTAAATTTATATGATGGTAATGAAGAGGAATTAATGTTGGGCTGTATGGCCGCCTTAGCTAGCAGTGCCATTTGGTTATTAACAGCCACATTTCTAAAATTACCCATTTCGGGTACTCATAGCATTGTTGGCTCAACAATTGGTTTCTCTTTAGTGGCACGCGGTACACAAGGTTTAAAATGGTCAACAATGGCCACAATTGTTGGCTCTTGGTTTATATCACCAGTATTAAGTGGCATTGTTAGTTGTTTATTATATTTAACTATACAAAAATTTATATTATGCTCTATTGAGCCACTTAAGGCTGGCTTACGCGCTTTACCAATATTTTATGGTGTCACATTTTTTATAAATATTATTAGCATTTTAATGGATGGTCCAAAATTACTTTACATGGATAATATACCAGCTTGGTTGGCCTTGAGTCTTAGTATTGGCTTAAGCATTTTGGTGGCTTTATTAACAATAATATTAGTGGTTCCATGGCAAAAGCGCAAAATTAATCAAAAATTATGTGGCAATGTGAAAATTCAATTTGAAAATTCTGCAGGTAAGTTTCATCATCAATGCTTCAAGAAAGGCAGCTATTTATATCACAAATATACGCTTTTGACTTTAGAGGTTATGTCATTATTATTACAAGGACGGACACTAAATACGTGAGAATACGTCTTTAAAAATTAGATCAGATTTTTATTTTTAAGATGAAAATTGTAAGATTGGTCTGTAAATTTAAAGTTGATCAGTGAAAATAAATTGGCCAATCTGTTGTGGAAAAATTCTACAATAACTTGGCCCTAAGCATTTTCCTAAGCATTTATTCATATTCAAAGGCATGCTAAATATTTGATTGATGATTGTTCAAGTCACTTTGTGTTTTTTTTTTTTTTAACACTTTTTAATCATTTATTATTACAGAATCATCACCATCAGGTAGTCCAAAGAAAAATTACCGTCAATTATGTTTAATTGAAAATGAGGGTAAAGAAATGCCAGCAATAGCAGAAATAACTGAATTAACTTCATTATCAGCTGATTCACCGAAAGCATTCAAATTGCCAACATTTCATTTTTATAATAATAATAATAATAATAATAATAATAATAATAATAATAATAAGAAGCAAATATGTCAGCAAAAGCAAATGCAAGAAGAAAGGCCCATAATGGCCACATCTCTTAGCACTTATCAAATTCATCCAGATATTATACGTAAAGCGGAGGATTTATTGGGTAAAGTTAGTTTGGATAATACGGATCTCACTATAACTAGTTTAAATTTTATTGATGAACAACAACAACAACAACAATATCCATCTAATATGAAAATCATGGATAATGATGGTTGCATGAATGGCGGTTACGCGAATGCTTTAGCTAAACATAAAAATGGTTTAAAAAAGTTGGAAATGTGCAACAGCAAAAGTTATAATAAAGGCAAACATCAAAATGCTTTAGTGGAAAAAAATTCTTCAATAGAAGTAAAAGAAGATAAAGATTTGTATAGAACAGCAACAGATTTAAACTTAACCTCAAATTCAAGTGACCCATGTAATAATACGAATAAAGATAAAATAGTGGCCACAAATGACATACCTATAACAACAGCAACAACAACAACAACAACAACAACAACAACAAAACTAAATTCAACTATTAAGAAAACTGAAAATAAGGATTCTTTAGCTGTGATAGAGTGTGGTGGCGGCAGCAAGTTGGATAATTTAATGGTATCAAGAGCAACTTTAACACCCATTTCAAGTAAAATTCCATTAATTGAGTATAAAGAAGAAGTTAAGGAGTATTATGCTAAGGATGATGATGATAAGCAAGCTAATAATGATAAAGCAACATCTAAAGCAGAATCTGAAGAAGTTTCAATGCTATTTTCTTTCTTGCAAATTTTAACAGCTGCCTTTGGTAGTTTCGCTCACGGTGGCAATGATGTCAGGTAAACATCAATTTAGTTGGATGAAGCCGATTCAATAATAAATGAAATGTTTACTTAGTTGTAAACATTTTTCATATTCTATGAACTTATTGACCAATATGTTTTTTTTTTTCTTCTTATTTAGTAACGCCATTGGTCCATTGATAGCTTTGTATATGATTTATCGTGAAGGTTCAGTTATGCAAAAAGCTGAAAGTCCAATATACATTTTAATTTATGGCGGTCTTGGTATATCAATTGGTTTATGGGTTTGGGGTAGGCGTGTTATTGAAACGATTGGTACTGATTTAACAAAAATTACCTCATCAACGTAAGTTGCTTTTTCATAAAATTTCATACCTTCTAAGTTAAATTAAAAATTGTCCAAATAAATTAATTGAATTACCAATTTATTTTGTAAGAGCTATTGTTTTCGATTAATTCTGATTTTCTCGATTTTAGCGGTTTCACTATAGAGATTGGTGCCGCTATAACTGTACTTTTAGCTAGTAAAATTGGTTTACCTATTTCTACAACTCATTGTAAAGTGGGATCGGTCGTATTTGTCGGTTATGTAAATTCAAAAAGGCAAAAGCCTACTAAGAAACACGATGATGATGATGGCTTAAAAACAATAACAAGAAGAACAAGAACAATAGAAACATTAGCAGCCATAAATAATGAAGAAAATGAGAATAAGAAGAAGAGTCATGAAAATGATGATCAAGAAATATCATCACCTATAACTTCCATGGTTACTGATTTGAATTCCACAAATCACGTCAATTGGCATTTATTTCGTAATATAGCGTATGCTTGGATCGTAACTGTACCGGTAACAGCATTATTAAGTGCTGCCATTATGTATTCATTATGCTTTATGGTTTTATGAATACAAAACAAAACCAAAAAAAAACAAGTTAACAACTAACAATTATTGTACTTACCAAATCGATCAATAAGTTCGCGAAGCAAATATTAAGAAATTGTATTGTAGTTCTAGAAAGAAAAACAAAAAAAGGAAGAAAAATATTGTAAAAATATAGTTTTATTGGTGAATGTCTTGAACAAGCAAATTATTAATTATTATTTTATCATTATTTTAAATGTAATTATTGGAGAGTAGAAACAGCAAATCTAAATACTTCAGATAATTTACAAATACGCAATATTTAAGATAATTGATTGATTTGATTGATTTTAAGAAATATGTCTATTATTAATTATTAATAAATTTTTTTTTGAAAAATGAAACAAAATAAAAGCAAAATTTGTACGATTTTAGAATTAATTATTTGGTATTTTAATTTAATTTAATTGTCAATAGAAACAACCTATTTATGTATATAATAAGTTTGGAAATACAAATGTATCTTAGAAACTTTGTTTATATACATAAATAAAAAAAATATGTATACAAACAAAGCTTGCAAGCGAGTATTGACATGATACATCAAGTTGAAAATAAGAGAAAAAGCTTTTGTCTAATTATGTGTCTCGCTTTACTTTAATGTATGTATGAATAAAATGGAATAAGATGGAATGAAGAAATGAGATAGACTAAGAAATATATAATGCAATAACTATAATAATATTTTGCATCATAGTTAGTTGAGTTACGGTCTTACGCGCTGCACGTTCACTTGAGCGGTATATTGAAGTATGAAGAATAAGAATGAAAATATGTAAGAAATTTACACTTGGCTGACGAGCCTATATCTTAAATACCCATCACTCAAGCATTATCTTAACCAGCATATTAAACATTCCAAATTTCGAGGTATTTATAACGGATGGAAAATATATGAAAAAATTTAATAATTTAATTTTTGGCTGCAATAAAAATTTGAATGAATTGTATTTTGAAAAAACATTATTGGACGACAAATACGTAAAAAGAAATTTATTATTTGGCAAGTGATGCTACTACAAATTATAAATGCTTCATGGAAACTTTAAATGGCTAATAATTCTTTCTGAATGTTGCCAAAAAAGGCTAATCTTTGAGTGATGGGTATAAAATTTGCAAAAAAAAAACAACAATTAGTGCTGATTAGCAAATTCATAAATTTATGAATTAAAAAAAAAATTGTATCAGCGTGATTATTTCCGCAACATACAAAATAAACTAAAAAAAAAAAAAAATGGAAATAAAGTGTAAAGAAGTGAAGGAATTAATGAAAAGTTAATATGAAAAGTTATTCTTAAACATTAAAGAACTTTTGCGTGCACGTTTGAGTTATTAAAATTAATTAATTGAGAAAACGAAAAAAGATAAATCAAAGTCAAGTGTTTAAAAATTTTTATATATTAATTTCTCATGCATAATGACAATTGAAAATTCATTTAAACTTTCATGCTCTATGTTAGTGCTTTCAACGAATATATATGTGAGTGTGTGTATGTATGTGTGTATATATAAAATACTTAGATTTATTTTTTTGTTTTAAGCCGCTTAACGTCCATTGCACTGTTGCGATTACAAATGTTAATATAAATGCAAATTACATATTTTTTTTGTTTTTTTGCTTTTGTTTGTTTTGCTCATGCAGATATACACGTACACATACATATGCACATTAATACATACATGCACTTACAGAAATTCTCATGAATATTTTTCATTTTATTTGTTACTTATTACACAATCATTTATAACGGTGTATATCTGTGTGTGTGTGTAGGTATGTGTGGGCTAGTGTAGATTAGTGCTAGCAATTTGCTCTCAGTATTAAGGTTAGAATTTTTAGATAAATGAGTACATTTGTACAAAATCAAAATCCATTAGAAAAAAGTGAAATAAGGAAATTGCAATGAGAAGAAAATGTGTTAATAAGGTATAAAAAAGAAAGTGCTTTTTTTTTCTCATAGCATTTTGTCTCCTCTAAGTTCTATTTATTTACCCTACCATTTACATTACGTAAATTTTACAAATGCAGCATTTTCATTGTAAATTTTTGTGAATTAAAGTTGTGCCTAATTAATTTCATTTTGTACAGAATTCTCTGTGCGTGCATTAAGTAACTTTATTCATATTTCTGAATCGTCACGTTTCAATCAAAACAAGCTTATACACTGAATTTTATTAAAATATTTTTTTTTAGATGGCGCCGTCCAAAATGGGAGTCTATTGAGTGTGTCTCAGATTTATCTTTGGCAGTGATCGTTTTCTTAAAATCCTGTTCTCTCTCTTTCAAATTCAAATTGCAAACACTTCTAATGTGAATTTGTTTGAATTTGCTTTAGTTTGATTGATTTCTTATATTTCGATTTATTAGTATTAGTATAAAATGTATATAATAACAATTTGTTTCAGTTTGAATGAATCGTCATGTTCATGAATAATAGAAATAGAAATTAATATTTTTTCTTTGTAAATCAAACAAAATAGAACAAAGTAAAAGAAAATGAACATTTCAACAAAATAATGACAAATCAAAAAAGCATCAAAAGTAAGCTTTCAGATATTTCTTGTTTTATATAAATTTTTGCATGGTAATATTTTAATTTTGTTTGCTTTTCTTTTTGGTATATTTTTATTTTTTTTTTATATCTAATCAGTTGTGTGAAAAATTTCTTTTTGTTTTTAGATTTATTGAAATATCTTAAAGTTTGTTTGTTTTGCTTTTTTCTTCTTTTCTTTCTCTTTCTTATGATTATTATTATTATTATAAATTGTGATCCTAATGAAAGCTTTTCAACTCTCTCTGTATCATAAATTGCTTCTTCTTTTTCTGTTTTCTTATAATAGAATTTATTTATTTATTTATTTATTTATTTATATATTTTTTTGTTTTGTTTGAAAACCAGTTTCAATCAATTTCTCTCATTTTGTTTTGCTTTTCGTTTGTGGTGTTTCGCATTTGGCTTCTTTTTATTATTAAAAGTGTTCTTTACACTTCTCTTTTTTTTTTTTTTTGATTTTATTTTATAAATTTGCTGCTTAATATGAACTTTGATATTTTTCCATTTGAATGGCATAAAATGATTAGAAATATAAAGTTTTAATTTTCTGAAATTTTATAAGAGAATAATAACAACAACAAATTTATATTACACATATTTGAGCTTTACAGTTCATGTATAAACATGTCACTGATAAACATCTACATATACGTATATATAAATGCGTATGTGTGTTGGTGTGTGTGTGCGCCATATTGGCAGCCTTAGAATGCAATTGCATTCATGCTTTTTTGCGGTGTATAATTCATTAAATAATTCAATAAATATTGCAAGTGTTGCAAGAAATAAATTTTATGAAAATATTTCGGTTAGACGCCAGTTGATTTATTAAACGCAACGATTTAGAGATAACAATTCACTTTCGCTTTCATTAATCTGTAAAATTTGGACCAAGCATTGCGGTATTTTTCCTATTTCCTTTTTTTTTTTTTGCTACGTCCTTTCTATAATTTCACTTAATAAATCTTTCAATTCTTAAGACTAGATTTTGGTCATTTATGTTAAGGCAACAGATCCATTGATTAATGTAAATATGCAGCCAACTTTTTTTGGAAAAATTACAATTTCAAAAAAAGTTTTTTTTCCAGAAATATAAATGCAAGGATGATGGAATTTTTTTTTTTATTTTAGATACATTTTGCTATTTCAATTTCCATTATAAATTATTTTCTATTCCATTATCAATTTAATTGAAGTTTTGAACTATTTAAGTTATTTTGTTAAATTTTGTTTTTTTTTTTTATAAATGATATGCAAATATTTTTTAATTTGCTTTTAGGAATAATTATAAATGCAAAGAATTTTACAAAGAAGCAATTAAAAAAAGAAATCATGTCTTTATATTACAAAAATTAGGCTGCTTTATTTTAAAAAAGATTAAAGCAAAATCATCTAATGGTTAGAAGTCGTTAAAAAAATCGCAATTATAATCGCTATAACTTCTTTTTTATATTTACATTATTTAGCTTTTCATAATTTTAATTTAATTTGATGGTAAATTGTTGCTATTTTTATATCAATTTCTTGTACATTTTACATTGCAAATTTGAATTTAAAACGATCGACTTTTCTTATACCCTGCATCAGTCGATACTAATTCATTGTCGATTATTCATTTGTAATATTTAAAAAATATGAAAATGGAAGTGAAAATGCAACCAGAGATTGACTTTAGATTCAGTTTTTATTAAAACGATTAACTCAGTGTCACCTTCTCTTTCTCACTGTCTCACTGTTCTTACTGCTTATTTAGATTCATATGGACTTATTCAGATAATCTTAGAATCCTTTATAAGTTACAATTATACATATCATGGACCGATTATAAACCTCCTTCTTATGATTTTTCTTTGTGTAATTTAGTACTTTTATTTTTTACATATTATTCTACATGTAATTTTTAATGAGCAACCAGAATGATCTACTGAACTGTTAAGCCCAAAAAAAGAACGTTATAATAAAAATAAAAATAATAATAAATAGAAAAAAAAAGTAGAAAAGTAAAAAAAAATTTCTAGAAATATACATGTGTATATGTAATTACATGTATACATGTAAATTTACGTGTGTAAATTATTCTCTACAAGCAAATGATTACTTGAAATTATTATAAATTGCATTTACTGTCATTTTATGTTACGAACCACCATTTAAATAAAAACAAGAAGGAAATTTGCAAAAAAAAAATATATATATATATATATAAAAAGGTGTGTTCATACACACACACACATATATATATATATATATATATATATATATATATATATATCATATGTAGAAATAAATATTTAAGAGTAAAATTTCATGAATTTCTTTATTGAATATTTTTCTTTCAATTTTATGATATATATACACACAAATCCATTTACATTCCTTTGTGTTCTTTGTATTTGCTTGGATTTATCTGAATTGGAATGTTTGTCAGTCACAATAAGTTTTCTTTTTTTTTATGGTTCTTTTATTTGTCTTTTAAATTTAATTTCACATTAAAATGGCATTGTTGTTATTGTTACGCTGGTCAAGTGTGATCCATTCAGAGTTGTTGTGCTTTTTTTTTTTTTTTGGAATTCAATCAAAGATATGAACAACATTGTTGTCATTTTTTTTTCTGTTTGCTGCTTTTGTTTGTAATTTATAAATCATGTTCAAATTTTCACAGTTTGTTTTTTCTTTCTATTAATAATAATTTTTTTTTGGCAATTACTTTTTTTCTCTTTTGCTAAGTCATACAATTAAAACGATTGTTATACAACCAACAACAAGAAGTAAAATGAATCGATAATGAAATATAATTCAAATGATATAAATTAGAGAGCAATTCATATCATCCATATCATGATTAAGAAGTACAATTAGACAATAAGTTTATAGTAAGGGGATCATAATTAAAAAGTATTCGCAATTTTCCTTTTTTTATACCCAAAAGCCAAATGTTGCGGGTCTACTCACTTCTTAGCATTATAACTAAAAGGAAGCAACCAAAAGCAACCGAAACCAACCGAAAGCATCTGAAAGCAACCGAAAGCAACCTAAAGTATATAAATTCTTGATCAGCATTAAATGCTGACATCTGTCTGTTTGTCTGTGGTTTTCTTGTTCGCAAAAAGAAATCTTAAGGTTAAATTTTGGTAGAATCAAGGATTGAAAAAGGATCAAATCGATCAAAGGATACTAATGTAATTTTCTTAGTATTTAATTTTTTGAAAGCCCTAAAAGTCATTGCTTTTTGATACTTCTCGTAGAGTTTACTAATTCCAACGATAATTTCAATCTAACAAAAACTTTATGAAGAAAAATTAATGTTGCAGGATCAATATAACAAAAAACTTAATCACAAAAGTTGTAAGGGAAAAGTCGGACGCCTCGTTTTTTCCACACCTAATAACAACCATTCCTCTATCCTCCTAAATCATGCCTCGTAGGAGTTCCGTTAGCCGTTGCAGTCTTTTACTGTGAGAGCGATATTAGAAGAGAGAGAGAGCTTTCATGTACGAAGATTTGATGTTTGTCATTAAAAGAGAGGAAAGGTGAAAATTATACAAGGAGATTCGTGATTTAGCATTCAAAGTGTGCAGACGTATAAAGCAGAAGAGGTATTCGTTTTTTGGAGACGAAAAGCGTGCGGTAGTGTAAATTAGAAAATTAGAAAATAATAAGAAAGGAATAAACATTTTACTAAAGTATTTGCAAACAAAGAATCAAAAAGTACATTAACTAGTGTGAAATGAATTTCAAAATAGCGTCCAGAATTTTCAAGGTAAATTAATAATAAAAATAAATAAAATTATTATCCTTATTCTGTATATTGCATAAAACTAAAATCCAAATGGGAGAATTAGTGATTATTATTGTGATGCAAGAATAAAACGCAAGTATTCGGGTAAGTGCACGATTGTGCTGCTATCAAACTTAGACTGTAAGAGAGGCCGTAGAATCTAGGCATCCCGGCTGAGTATGACTGAAGGCGGGAGGAATTCGTGCAAAAAACATAATTAATAATTTATTTACATTTTTATATAAAAATCAAATATGAAACATATATCAAATTTTTCTATGCGACGTCAAATAAAATTCAGACATCAAATAGATAAATTAGAGGATTTATATTTCTTTAGAGTTATGTAATTTTTTTTTTGTTTTTTTTGTGTTATTATGAATGGAGTAAATGTAATGAAGTGAATGCCTGATCAAAATCATTATATTTAACAAATTTCATTAAATTTTATTAGTTAATTACTTTGACATTTTAGTATTTGATTTATATACGTTTAAGAAAAAAAAACCAAATGAAGTGAAATTTTTCATGGAATTTCACTTTATCTATTTCGTTGTAATATTTCTCATTTGATTATTATGACAATAATTACAAATCCTAAAAACAAAATTTCACAACTCATTTACTGTTTTTTTTTTTTTTTGCTAATTGCCAAACTCATTTTGTTTGTTTTTTTTTTGTTTGTTTGTTTGTCTTTTTATCAATTTTTTTTGAATAGATTAAGTTGTGGCAAAAAAACCAAAAAAGAAACTTGAATTTAATTTGCTTAAAATTGTAAATGCCACACTCACTTTACCAAAAATCTTTAACGCTTTCATATCGTTTTCTGTGTCTGTCCTTTGGCTCTCTCATAATATGTAACAGGAATTTGAATAAATTCTCATTCATTTGAATTGATATTGAAAATACATTTTAATTGTTATATCTGCTCCGATTGATTGCGATTGAGCAGTTAAAAGGCAGACAAAATCTTAAATTTTAGAGCAACATTCAACATTCCACATTCAACATTTAAGCGTAATTAAATCTTAATTTTAAGTAAATTGTTTTCATAATTATTTTCTTGTTTCACTGAAACGATTTATTTCATATTCAATAATTTCAATTTTTTTTTTGTATATGCCTTTTTTTTCATCCACTTTACTGAAATATCTTTTTATTTTTTGTCTCTATCTCATTTATGTTAATGGTGTAATTTGATCAGTAAAAATTGAAACATGAAATTTTTTTATTATTGTTGTTTGTTGTATAAATATTTTTCTTGCCATAATGATGATGTTGGTTTTTAGTGTTTGTGTGTTAATGTTAATGTTGCTGTTGATTTTGATAATGCTGATTGCATTATGGCTACTTATTTGCTTAGTTGCTGGCAACATATTTCATAAATATGTAAGCAAATGAATTTATCTAATGCAATTTACAGTATTGCGATAATAATATCAATAACAACAACAACAATAATAACAAAAAAAACAAAATATGTTAAAGAGCTTTTGTGTTTTTTCCTTTTCTCTTATTTTTTGGAATTTTTTTTATTTTTATTTTTTCTCTTATTTTTTTAAAGCATCATTTTAAATGAGAGTTTGCACGTAACTAAGGAAAGTTATATAATCAACAAAATGAAAGAAAAACAAATAAAAAAAAAAAGAAAAAAGAAAGAATCTGAGAAATTTGAATACGCGAAGGGGAAAGAGGGGAAGGGGATTTACATATAAATGCGTCGTATATTTTTTATTTTTATTTACTTGTATAAATAGAACGAATGTTAACGAAGACGCTTAAACAGGGTTGCCAGGGTTTCTTAAAAAATTCAATGCACTGCCTTTCAGTTTCTTCTTAAAAATATTTATGCATGAAAAGACATCGATGAAACGTAATCTTGTCATCTTTCATCGATAAAACAAAATAAAAAATTGAAATGAATATTTGAGATTGTAATACTAATAATTTACAACACTTGACACTGACTTAAAATGGAGCAACTGCAAACACAACATTTGTCATATTCAGGGGAAAAAAAGAGAAAAACAAGAAAAAAAGTCAATACTTATGAAAGTGAATTTTTGTAAATATTACTAACGAAAGTAGAGTAATGTAAATTAAAAAGAAGTTTTGATCATAAATATGAAACCAGTTTTTGTTTTGCAAAAAAAAAAAACCTTAAAAACCTAAATAAATCGGTTTAGTTTTTTTTTTGTTTTGTTTTTGTTTTGTAAGCATTCAAAATAGAGTTTTGATTTATATGCACTTTGTCAAAATGTTTGTAGTACTGTAAAACTGGTAATTACAGAGAAAGTACATTTTATATTAATACAAAATTCTGAAATAATTTAGCATTTGAAACGGGCCCCACAAATTTAGATAGATATGAACAAATTCGTATTACTAAAATACAATATATACAAGATTTTACATTTAGCCAAGTTTAACTTAGATTTAATCTACAAATTCTGGCCTTGGTAAATAAAGCAAAATCGATTCTAGGATTTGTGAAAAGGTGAGCCAAGGAATTCAAGGATCCATATATTGCTAAATGTTTGTGCATGCTCCTGGTGAGGCCGATATTAGAATAATCGTTTATCATATGGATCCCGATCCCCTCTTATAATTGCTACATAGATTTAATGGAATCTGTACAAAAAATTTTCTATTGTTTGCTTTGCGCGGGTCAAGGTGGTATGTTAATCGTCCTCTAGCTCGGCATAAAAATCGTTTGAAACTAATTGGCCTGCTCTATTGAGGCATAACATATATAACGTATGCTGGCTGTAATTTTTGTAGCGAAACCGATTCAAGGTGTTATAGTTTCGTCAAATCTACTGTAGGGCATTTCATTGAAGGCACCTGCAAGAGTTTCGAGGCATTTTGTCCCGATAAAGTTGCCACAATGCCGCCCTAACTCTAAGTTGTATATTTCATTATGGGTTCTATGTAAATTTTATAATGAGCATTACCATTTGTTTGATTCGTCGTTAAAGCTAAATAAGCTAAATTAGGAAGGCCGTTACCAGATAGCAATAGTTACCAGATTGTTTCATCATTTGTGAATTATGCGTATAGTTGATGGTCTTTTCAAAGCTCATTCAGTTAGGAAAAGGTCATACTTTGTATAAGTGTCCTTTAGCTGTTCATTCTGTAAGATGATCATCTTATACCTTTTTGTCTTTGTTGTTGTTGTTTTTGGTTTTTTTTGTTTTGTTTGCTCTGCTTATATTTTTAAATGTGAATCAAATATAATTTTTTATTTGGCATTATAGTTCTTTTAATTGGATGTATAGTTGTATTAGTTGAATGATTTTTTATAAAAAAAAAAAAAAAATAAACTATTTCGATTTAGTTTTGGTTTTGCCATTTTTTCCTTTTATTTTATATGTAACAACTTTTCTTTGCATCATTTATTAGGCGCATTGTTGTAATAGTGTGTGTATGTGTATGTATGTATGTATGTATGTATGTATGTATGTATGTATGTATGTATATATATATATATATATATATATATATATATATATATATATATATATATATATATATATATATATATATGTATGTGTGTGTGTGTGTGTGTGTGTGTGTGTGTGTGGCTGTGTTCATTAGGCCAGAAAAATCTTGATTAAGAAAAGTGAAAATCTGCCAAAGTCACGCATCCATTATTTCACAACGTTTATTATGCAAATTTTATCAGATTTTATTGAAAGCTTTCGATTTCTATGACAATCAAGATAAGTTCCATAAAAACATTACAAAACAGGCTAAATCAATAAAATGGGCAAACATTAAAAGGTAAAAACATTTGCCATTTTTCCTATTAATTCGGTCTTTTTCTTCTTCTCTATCACCTGCCCAAACATATTTTGGCAGGTGAAACAAGACCATCAGATGAAGTTGGTGGTCATTAGTGTTGAATTTTTTTTTTTTTTTTATTGAAAATGTTCCTTCAAAACATAGATTTCACTCTAAAGATTCAGCCTTTATTTAATTAAAACTGTTAAAGCATGGACCATGCTATAGGCCACAACTTGGCCTTGCACACGTGGCAAATTAGAAGCACTTTTTTTTTTTGCATTTTCAAATTGAATTACTCTTTTCACATTATTTTTTTTTTTGAATCAATTGCACTTTTTTCTTGTATTTTCTCTCTCTCTCTCTCTTTCTCTCTCTGGCCCCCTTTTAGTGTTTTCATTTTATGATGTTGAATGGGATCACAAGGCAAAAAGTGGAAAAAAAATTTGTGTAGTGTACAAAATGAAGAAAATAACTTTACAAAACAAATGAAGAGAACGCAAAAAATAAAAAAAAAAGAAAAATTACATTTTAAGATTTTTATGGGCTTCTTTTGTGCTTTTTTTCGTTGTAATGATGAATTTTTTTGTGTAAAATTTTACCGGTTATACGTTTAGTTTGTCATAAATAAATAAGCAAGCAGAAATGTAAATTTATAAATGAAACAACAACAAGAATAATAACAATATAAATAACAATAAAAATAATAATGATAATAAAAGCCAAGAAGAAGATTAATTATAAAATTAAATCTGTACAAAGAGAAAAAGAGGAAAATTTTTTTTTTTACACATTTTATAATTTACATAAATTGTTTACATACGCTCATTTTACACGACATCAAATTATACTCAAATGTTTTTTTTTATTATATTTGCATAAAATCGATTTTTAATTGGCATCATTTGAAATTTTATTAGAATTTCGTTTATTAGAATTGAGCACCATGATGAATTCATTTACATTTTAGATTCTAAATGAATTTTACATGTCATTTATTGATTAACTGAAATTATTGAACTTGAAAAGCTTATTTCTTAATTTAGTCATGAAATTTTTATGGTAATCACATTTTAAGATCTAGCAAAACTTTTTACAAAAAGAGTTAGAAGATCTCAAAGAAATTTATTTTATAAAACTCCAGCATTTATCTCTTAAGTTTTATTTTTAAGATGATTATTTAAAATCATTTAATTCAATTTTCATATGAAATGTAAATTTTTCATTTTAATATAGAAAATTAACCATGCCCGGTGTATTTGGAATATTTTGTTCTAAACAATAAAATGGCAAATACAAATGACAGAAGTATAAGAAATTTATACCAAATTGATCCATATTTTTATTTACATTTATCTCTGTGAGTTCATAAATCGCTTGTTTTTAGAGATATTTATTTAAAATATTCAAGAGTCGCGTATTCGTATTCGTTCGTAACGTGATTGTTATTTGAAATATTTTAAGTATTATTAAAGTTGCTTTGGTATATTTGCTTGAAGAAATATAAGATATGTACAAGCAAAAATTATAAAATGCAACAAAATTTATAATTTATATAAAAATATTTTGTTTTTATTTGCAGTTGTTAGACTAGAAACTTTTTGCAATTATTTGTGTTGTATGTAAGAGAATTGAGAATTTTTGTTTCTGCCATTACAAAATTATGTATATAAAATATATAGAAAAAAAAGAAACAACAACAACAATTGAAAGCACGTATAATTGAAAAAAATATGAAATATTTTTGTGAGATATGAATGTTTTTTTTTCGTATTGTAAATTTAATAAGTTGGAACTCCAAGGTCGCATTCTAAAATCTATTCAATAATTTTTACGTTTCTCAATTTTTTTTCTGTAAATTTTCTTCTGTATATGTGTATGTATGTGTATATGTGTATGTGCTTTGAGTGGCATTTTTAATAAAATAGAAAAAAGTGGGCATTCAATTAACTTTATTGTTTTGTTTTATCAAACATTGAACGAAAATATTAATTTTTTTTATTTGTACTTCATTAAAAATTTATATGAAAATAATTTTTAGTAAAATTCTATTTAAAAAGATTTTAAGGTAATGTGAAGATATTTATGCTAACTCTATAAATAATAAATAATTTATTTAAATAAATTATCTGCAGCATCCCTTTAACGAAACTTTCTTAAAGAAGCAAACTACAAATAAATCAAAATAAAATTCAAATGTGGCCGACACCAGGCCAATTTTGATTATCTTATATATAAATAAAATGTGTGTGTGTATGTATGCGCATGGGCATGTATGCATTCATCTATAAATGTCAATATGAAAGTTTATTGTTTTCTGTGTCTGTTGTTGTCTGTTCCTAAAATGTGGGGGGGGCAACCAGTCCCGAGAAGCACTTGCTCGAATGGGAGTGGCTCATGAGATGGTCGTTGGTGATGTTGGCCATCAGGAGCCATCATACGTTAGGAGAAAGACGAAAGATTTAATTTAGTACCACGGGATCACCGCTTTTAATAAAACCCATTGTGGGTGGCTTCGTGGGAGTTGTGGTGCCCATATCGCGGGAGTTGCTTGTTCAAACATGCATATGCATATGACGTGCAGGGTCAAATTTCCCGAATAAAATGGGTAGCTAGGTAGGCTTATTGAGCTAACCAAACTAAGCCAAGAAGTAATTGGAAGTAATTGGCTCCGAATCTAGATACCAAAAACTAAGCCTTGTAAAATAAGGCGCAATACGGGCTGTAAATTGGTGGCTGGTAGTGAAGGTAGCATGCACCAGGCGTGACATAACTACCAACGCTAGCGCTCATTTTGTACGTTTGTGTACCATGCAGTTAAGCCTTCACGGCAGGTGTGCATGTTCCTAAACGTGAAGGTACAACGTCTTCATAAAATAAAAATTGTTTATTATATTGTTGAGAGTGAAAGTGAAAATTATTGGTTTATCAATTATTTTCTACAATAGTTTTTAGTTTTGCTTTCAATACAAACTATTTAAATATTTGAAATTTTTATACAAAAATAAAAAAGAGCCAGTTCTTTAATGAAATTTTTTTTCATCAATTGTGGTATAAAATATCTTTTTTTTTTTTTTTTATAAATATTATTCTTTGGAGTGGAGAGATTGGGGGTGTGTGTGTGTGTGTGTGTGATCACAGTTATAAATTTTTGTATGACACCGCATGTAAAATTTAATGGCTGCAAAATATTGTGGTTTCAGTTTCATTCCCTGCCCGTATAAATATTGATTAATAATTAATGATTTCGGTTTTATGTTCAACGGTTTCTTGTAACTCTTTTTTTTTTCTTTTCTTAATTATAAAATATTTACTTTTTATTACAACTTTATTATATTTATCTTTTCATTTTTGCCTTAGTTTATATGCTGACTTTCTTTCTTCATTTATTTATCTTTATAATTAACATCGTACCAAAAAATGAATTACGTTAAATAAAGTTTATATAAATGAACTTTGAGACATTGCCAAGAATTTGAGATAGATTTCAGATTTATAAATCGCAACAAATTTAAACAGATCTGGTAGCCTTAGAAATTTTTGATTTTTTTTTTGATGATTTTTTTTTTTTATGATTAGATCCCAGGTACAACATCATGGCGATAATTTGGATAAAAGTCATTAAATGGAAATAATTTTAAATTTTTGTTTTAAGTTTTTCAACATAATAAAAAATAAAACGATTTTTTTGATTCCATAATTTGATTTTTTCTTAAATGATAAACGAATGGAACGGCTGGATGAAAATTGTTTTCCTTTTGCACTTTCTTGATTTTTGTTTAAATGGAATGAAATGCGACGAAGCATCCTATCGACTCTTAGTAATCTTTTTACTTGTTTCTATTTCTACTTTTTCTTTCTTTTTTTTTTTTTTTTTTTTTTTTTGTTAGTTAGTTTTATTAGATTTTTTTCATTTGTTTCTCCACAATAATGAAATTATCATTAAAACCGCAAATGACCGTGTGTGTTTTGTATATAAATAATGAATGAAATTCAAGCAACATAAGCAACCAAAAAAAAAAAAAAGTCAATTTTATATCAGAAAGCCATGATGATGTCTATGTAAAGGAATTACTATGAAAACGTTCAAACTTTTTTCTAGAGAAACTTTATGTTGATGCTGTTGGACAGCAATTTAATTTAGATCATATTACAATAAAAACCAAAAAGAAAGCACATATAAATTTTTAATAAATCAAAACAAAACAAAAAAAAAAAAAGAAGAGAAAAAGAAAGGCAGATTGACGGGCAAAATAGCAGATTGACTTTAAATTGCTATAAATTTTTTACATTTCATTGATTGCATTCACCTCAACAATTAACAAATAATTCACAAAATTTTATCAAATCGTAAAATTTTACTTCCTTATATATATATGTATGTGTGTGTGTTGGTCTGTGCAGTTGTTTTATGCCACCTGAAGTGATCAACAAAATGCATAATTGAAAAATATTTTTATTTTACAATTTTTCTATTTTTTTGCATTTTCTTTGCACAATTTTCATACATACACACACGCACACACACACACACACACACACACACACACACGTATTTATATATGTGAAAATTTATGAAGCATTTATGAAATATTTAATTGAAAGTTTTATTTAAATGAAATTTATTTGTTATATGAATTGAAATCTGTCTGTCCTTCTATTTACTGTCATTTTGCCATAATTTAATTTAAATACGCAAATGTTTTTGCGTTTCTTTTTTTTTTTTTTTGAGCAAAGTCTTAGCATACTTTATTTTATATGGCGTGAAATATTGCAAACTAGTGGACTTTACTTTTTCAATTATCTTTAGCAAAAAAGCTTTTTTTTCTGTTTTTTATTTTATATCTACATTTTTTTTTTTGGTTAATTTTCTGATGTTTATGTTGTTAAAAATATGCTAAAAATAAAATTAATTCACATACTCATTTCGCTCATTTGCTATTTTCTCTTATTATAATTGTGGTATATTAAATTATTTTCCAACGCAAAGCTTTCAAAAACTTTATGATTATAAATTTTCCTATTCCTATTTATAATTATCATTATTATTATTGTTATCCATTTTGTTGTTGTTGTTATTGTTGTATTATCTATTTATCATATTAAATGTGCGGTAATATCAGCATTTAAAAATCAAGGATGCTTTAATAACCCTTAGAAAAAAAAATGAACCCTTATAATGAAATTGTATAAATTTCAAGTTTGTTGTTTAAGTCTTTTGTTAAAGTTTTATATTACATTGAGATTAAGGGCGTATAGTTGTTGAATTGGACAAATTGGATTCAATTAAAAAAAATTTTATATAAATAAATTTTAGGTAAAGAGTTGTAGAGATGTAGAGTGACAATCGCAATGAATCATAATTTTGCCTTAAACATCGCAATCAAATGAAATGAAATGATATGAAATGAAATGAAACGAGTATGACGTAAACGTGTTTATATAAAAATGTTTATATATTAATTTATACTATCAAAGAATCATACATGCAAATATACATTATATATAAGATTTATGGATTAGAATTATAAATGAAAAATAAAATAATTATAAATAATTTATATTACGTTAAATGGCAAAACAAAAAAAATTTCAAAAAAAAAATTAAAGTGAATATTTGTCTTGTATTAAAATAAAAAATAAAATTAATGCCTGGGAAAAAATCAAAGTACGTTGAAGTTGAAGTTTATAGTAGGAAAATAAATACTTATACTTTCTTGAATCACTTTATAATTTTTCCATTTATACAAGAAGTGAAATAATTTTAGCAAGAAGCTTTTTTTTAGGTTTTATTTCTTTGCTGTTTTTACTGAAACATTTTAAATTTAAATAAACCGATCTACTTCTTTCATCTGTTTCATTAAATCCATAATTTATAAGAAATGTGAAAAAGTAATTGTGGAAAGAAAATTTATTTTCAGGAAATGTCAACTTCTTAACATAAATAAATAACAAGTTACTTTAAAAGACCGGTCGTTGATAAACCAAAAAAAAAAAAAAAAAAAAACAAAGAGAAAAAAAACGTACACATTAAAAATTTAAAAAAATTCAAAAGAAATGGAAACGAAAGAAAAATCTATAAGTTGAGAGTGAAAGTGAAAAAGCAACAATAAAACAACAAGAAAAGCAGCAATCATCTCATCCTGTCAAAAAAAAATAAATATGAAAAAATTGTAAGAAATTGCAAAAAAAAAAAGAAAAAATTGGCAAAAAAAAATATAACCTGCTCGTCCAGACACAAACACACACACACACAAACACATATTTACGTATCAGCGTTTGTCATTGAAAGTGAAATTGATTTGATTTGCTTGCGAGGAAATTGAGCGGCTTTTATTATTTATGTGCAAGTGTGTTTAAGTGAGACAACCAGCAAAAAAAATTCAATGAAAACGAGAGAACCATAAAAGAAAGTTATTGAGAAAGAGAAAAGGAGAGAGAGAGAGAGTTAGATAGTTAGAGAGGGAGGGAAACATCATCATCTTTTACTGCATTAAACGCACATTCAACATACTTAAAGCGTCCATTTAATAATCATCATCATTAAATAACAGTTAGTGAACAACAACAACAACAACAATAATAATAATAATAATAATAATAATAATAATAATAATAATAATAATAATAATACAACAACAAGAACAATGGAGTCGGAAGACATAACTAAACTGGTCGATGGTGTTTACAAAGTAAGTCCTCTAAAATTTCTTTTCAACTTTTTAACAATAATTTTGTTGTTTTCATTTGTTTTTTTTTTTTTATAAATTTTTATCATGGATATTAACGAAAACAAAACAAGACAACGTAAGGAGGGCAAAAAAATTATGAATAAGTTGAGATAAACAATTCACAAATACTTTTTTTGGGTTCATTGTGCTCGTGCGTAATTTTTTTATTTATTTAGACTTCATGCATACAAATTTTTGTTTTTTTTTTTTCAATTTTTTCCTGTTCGTTTCTTTTTCATTTCCTCTTCATTTACTTACTCATTCATTTTATAGTTTAGTTTTTAAAAGAAACTAAACAAATTTATCCTTTAATCATAAATATTAAAATTCTTTGCGATCATAAAAGTTGAGGCATGCAAATTTATTTGAAAATGCATGCAATAAATTTAAGAGCTTTTTTAAGCTTACAACATGCAACATGAATGAAATGAACTTGCATTGCCATGCTATTACATCAAAATTTTTCTTTGTCCTTTGACATTTCATCTTAATTTTAATATCAATTAATTATAAGCGGCAGTTTAAAATCAAGTACTTGTCCGTTAAATAATGCAAAACTTTTACGTTTTTTACTTTTGATGTTTGTGCCAAAATTTCAACTAAATAATTGTAATTTTGCAAGAAAATTAAAGAGCAACGGCAGTTATATCTAAATTGTTTCAAAATATCACGTTAAATAAAAGTTTTGCAAAAATTTTGCCAGAAAAGCGAAAAGAAAAAAATACCAACTAATTTCTGAGCTAATTTCTTGTTTAATAAAAAAGAAAAAAAATGCTGATATAATAAAAAAGAACTTTTATTATTTATGGTGATATTTAATGGTATGAGCATTACAATGTTGTCATGCCGCCATGTCGTCATGCCGTCATACCATCATTATAATTGCATTAATACCATTCATTCAATTTATTCATTCAATTAATTAAAATTTTTATAGAGATATAGAAATACGCAATTGCAATTACAATAAAATTTACACTTCCTCAAAAATCAAGTCTTTGTTTGGGTTTTTCTTTTCTCTTTTTTTGTACATTTCAATTATTATAATTATTTTTGTTTCTATTGTTGCTTATTTCAATTGCAATGTATAAAGTGACACCTGCATCTCATGTAACTTATACAAAATGACCGTATGACACTGTAACGATTGTAACGATTGTGAGAATGTAACAGGAAAATTACGGTTACTTCATCTCTCATCTAAAAAGTTTGAGAGAGGGGTAGAGAGAAACAGACTGAGAGAGAGAGAGAGAGTAGAGCATGGCCAGAGAGAGATCTGAAGAAGAAATATACAAAAAAAAATTACTGTTTATTTAAACGAATGTATATAAACACGTAAACAAAAGAGAGCTATCTATCTAACTGTTCGTTATTTGAAACTTTTTTTTCCAGTATGCTGAATTTAAGTGTTTTTCACTTGTAAAATAAAAATAAAAAAGAAAGAAAAACACATTATAAAAGTCGTTTTTAATAAAGGAGAGAACGAACAAAGAAAACACGTTTAATTTATTACTAATAAAAAAGAGTGGAATGTTGCAAATACAAACAAAATAAATAAAAACAAGTAAAATTATTAAATTTGATTAGGTTCAAATTTTAGATACCCACCACACAAATACTCTGATATTATGTTTTTGAGACTGCTTTAATTTTTTGAGTAATTAATAGAAAATGTAAATATTGAAGAGTGAAAAATTTGATACTAAACAATTTTGATAATCTGCATGGACGGATGTTGTAGACAAATGATCTTAACACTTATATAAAATTTTTTATAGTTGCTAGTTTGCAAGAAATAACCAAAAGCCATTAAATTTTACCCTAAAAAATAAAAATTTTCTTAATTACAGCAATCCTTTGACCAATTTTGCTCATTTTCAATACCAACTAATCTGCAAGAACTTCAAATGGTCCTGCCAAATATCGATATCTCGTTTTTTTAACCAGAAGAATGTTAACAACACATGGGGCAAACGAATAGGCAAAAACAAATCTCTAAATCGATTCAGAAATTGATGCTATTTTATGGGGTGGTCCTTTTTGGATGTTACAAACTTAATGACAAAGTGCAGGCACCGGAGATCTTTGGTGTGTTTAATAAAAAGTAAACACGTAGTACAAAGACAACCGTATAAAACGCCATGAAATAACCGGCTTTATGGCATAACAACAACAACTACCGCTACATGCAAGCACATACATGCACATAAACCCAAGCGAGCGCATTGTTAAGCAATAGGTCATATTAAAAAGTTTGGACGGGATTTCTATACCCAAAAAAAAAAAAAAAAAATAAAAAAAAAAACTAGTGTATACATAAATGTACGCACATACAACAGCACATAAGAGCTATTAGCCTACTTTTGCTCCTTTGTATTGTATATTTTGATTTTGTCATGCATCGATCTTAGCAAAATGAAACAGAAAGAAAGATGAACTCAGCAAGATGCTTAAGATGCAAAGAAAGAAATCAAATTAAAAAAATTCATATATTTATTTAGAAATTTATAGGAAATGTTTGCATAAAATCATTTCAAATAAAAATACTTATAAAAAGGCAAATAATAAAATCAGAAAAATCTTCAAAATTATCAAGTAAGGCTTTCCAACGGAGACATTTGTAATTCTGATTTAGAATGTGGATTTAATTAAATCTAAGTTGTATGCTTATTAAAAGCGTCCATCTATCTGCATTTAGATTAATGGCCAAGTAGAATTCATAAATTTTCATAAATGTTTTGCAATTTTATAAAAAGACTTTTGTAATGCATTTTTTATTTATAATTTAATTAATATTTGATTTTTTACATTTTTTTTCTTTCTAGAATATATTGGAGAAATTTAATCCGGGAGCACGACAATTAATTACAGCTGGCAAAGGCTATTTAAAATCATTACATGGTAATAATAATTTTGTTTTTTTTTCCACTCTCTTGGACTTTAACATTTTGTCACATTTTAACATTAGTTGAGCATTACAAAGCATTTTCCAAATATTTTCAATTTGTTTAAAGATCAGCTGGATAAATGAATAAATCATTAAGATTCATTGGGAACATTTTTTAGATTCAGACAAAGAGGCAGGGACCTAAATCAAGCATTTACTATGATTTAACCAGAATAACGCCTTGTTAACGCTTTGTTATATGCCAAAGCAATACCCTTCTAAAAGGATTAATACAAGAATTAAAAAAAAACGGCAAACCTGGTGTAGGGTACAAATTATGGTTATTTGCAACTTGTAGGAGTGCCAAACACATTTTTTACAATTTTTTTATTTGTTTTTGCTAAATTTCAGGAAATACTTTTTTATGTAAAAATATGTACATGAATTTATGTTTTGTTACTTGTTTACATTTTTTTGTACCCATCACCAAGAGATTGGAAGTATACTCATTTTATCATAGTGTTTGCAACACCCAAAAGGTAATGAAAGAAGGGAGACCTTAAAATGTATGCACAAGCACTTGATTAGCATGCAATGGATTAGCTATGTCTGTCTGACTTAGTGTTTATGTATTGCGGGTAATCTTTGGGTCACAACTTTAAATTTGGCAGGTAAATTGGAAGTTCTTGCAGTTAGTTCAAAATCGTTCAATGGACAATGCCCATGAGTGCATCATCTGCTTTTTAAAGTAAACTGGATGCAATGTAAATTTTTATTAAACCATACTGGACAGTCAGCCGACGAAAAAATAGTTTTAAGTGGAACCGCTAATGATAAAGCAGCAAACGTAAAGCTGTACAAATCAGATAAAGACGAATGAAAGTCTTCGAAATTCAACTTCCAATCAACTGCCAACAAAAAAGATTTAAATTTATAATAGTCAATTTTGCCAAAAGCAAATTTTTTAGACGATATCCATTCTATAACTAGGTTATGTATAAACTGATTATTTAAAGTTAATAATAAGGTACAAAGGTGCTACATATTTTCGGGAAGCACAAAAGGCTCGTCGCGATACATTTTCACGTTGGTATCATTACAAAAAATAAGATCTAATAACCGATCATTGGAATTTTGAGTGACAGGTCACACAACTCATCAAAGAATTTGGTATAAGAATTATAATTCCACTGAAAGCATGGGATATTAAAATGGCCAAGTACTAAAATTCGATGACATGAATTTAAAATGTCAACAATATTTTTGATTAATTGAATGTGCTTCATATAAATAGCAACATCTGAAGATGGAGGAATATAAAAGCAGGAAATATTTAGCGAATAATTGCCTAGATTGACACGAATACAAATAAATTCGACAACCACACGAACAGTGGACACTACCACTGGCAATGAGAGAGTACAACAAATAGCTATTAATACCCCCCCCCTTCCCTCCCTCCCTCCATAAACCCAGCCGACCCTGTTACATCTAAAAATGTGGAAATTGTCACAGAAAATTTCCGAATCATTAATATCCGACTTTAGTCACGTTTCCATAAGCACTACAGCTTCGCAATTATGTAATTTCGTATTAAGACCATGGACATTTTGGTACTGCATATTCACAATGTAGTCTGTAACGAAGGTTATTCAATTTGAAATTGGAGCAGTTCAGTCCTTGTAAATGTAAAAAGGTATAAAGGTAAAATTTTGTATAAGTAATTAGGCAAAATTTCCAGACCTACACGAAATTTTATAATAACAAATTTTCACTTTTTTATGTTTTCATTTCCCCAAACTGAAACAGTCACAGTATTATAATGTTACAAATTTTAATGGTGGAGGGTATCAAAAATTTGGCTCTAGCCAAATAATAATTTTTTAATAATTTTCATTTCAATTTTTTTATATTTTAAAATTTTTTAGGTGCTGCAGCAGCAGCTCGTTTATTTAATGAAACATTATCAAAAATCGCCTTAAATGCCCAGCATAGTGGAACGAACGATATTGGTAATAATTAAAGTTTATTAACTTTTAAAAATTCAATATGAAAATAGAATTTATAATAGCACAATAAAAAATAGTATTAATAAAAAAAATGTAATAAAAGTAATAACGTTAATCTAATTCCAAGAAATCTTGAGAGCCTTTAAAAAAAAGGAAGTAATAGTTTAAATTTAGATTAAAATCACTCTTAAATAATTTTTGAGTTCATTTTTAGTTTTAACTGTAAGAATTTTATGAAAATATATCAGAAAATATTCAAGGGAAATTTCCATTACATAAAATAAACTGAGAGTACTCTCGATTTATTTTGATTTATTGCAGAAAAGCAATAGAAGAAAAATAAGAATTTTATATCTTCCAGCATACTTTTAAAGCTTAAATGACAATACATTTTCAATATTTTCATTTATGCTTATTTATAGCATTTTAGAGATTAACGTTTCTGGCAGTAGCTTAATCCAAATATGAGTTTATGTAGATCATTTTGGTTGGCGGGTATTTAAAATAAGACTTTCATCTAGTTAGTTGTATTAATTGTATTTTTTGTTGTATTATTTCTGTAATAATTTTATTTCTGTTTTGATTTACAGGAGTGGCCTTATTGAATGTTGTTAGTGTTTACAAAGATATACAAGAACAACAAATGAATATTGTAAGTTAACATTCTAATTATAATTTCTAAATTAGCACATAAACTGATAATATTGCTCTTGCTTGTGCTCTTGCTTATGCTATTTCTTGTGCTCTTGCTTATGCTCTTTTTTGTGCTCTTGCTTTTGTTTATGCTCTCGCTCTTGCTATTATTATTATTATAACTTTCATTATAACTTTTATTTTTATATATAATTTAATTTAGTTGAAAGCATTTTATGTGGATTTATTAGTGCCATTAGAAACAAATTTGGAAAAGGATACCAAAGTTGTACAACATGAACAAAAGAAATTTATGCAACAGCATAAAGTTCGCTTGGATAGTTATCAAAAGGCTGTGGCTAACATGAAGAAGCAGCAACGTAAAAAAAAGGCTAGCCCAGAAAATACAGAAAAAGAATTGAGAGTAATTTATCAAAAAAAAAAAAAAAAAAAAAAAATAAGAAAAACGAAAAAAAAAACAAATTGAAAAAAGGAATTGCTCATACACACACTTGAGCGCATGTGTTAGTGTATGCTTCTGTAGCAATAAAAGCTTTTTTTTTGTTTTTTTTCTTTTTTTGCAATTTTCTATTTCTAATTTCGTTCTTTTCTTTCTATTTTTATTTTTATATCTTGTGTATTTTTTGTAAGAATTTACAGTTGTTGGAGGAGCAAAAAAAAAAATTAGATTTATTCTGCGAACAAAGCTATAGAAATGCCATGCAACAAGAGAGACGCCGTTATGGTTTTGTATTGGAACGTCAATGTTCGATTGCTAAACATTGGTTGGCATATCATACAACTGGAAAAAGTATCTTAATGAATAATATAGAAAATTGGCAAGATGTGGCTAATTCACGTGAATTCCTACCACCATTATTACATAATAATAATAATAATAATAATAATAATAATAATAATAATAATAATAATAATAGTGCAACGCTAACACAACAAACTGTTAATAAACGTTTGGTATGGATTTTTAATTAAAATGAATTTATTGATTTATTTTTCCTATCTATACAAAATGATTTTATTATGTAGGAACGCCTTAAAGATAATGATGATTTGCAACAACAACAACAACAACAACATAATTTGAGAAATAATAATTCGAATCAATTAAAAAAATCACGTAGCATTGATGCAACTTATGGTGATATGCGTTCCATGCATGAATTGAATACATTCAATCATAATCATCAGCAACAAAATTCTTTGCCACGTGCCAAATCTGATTTTAATATAAATAATGCAACAGCCTTGCAACAGTCAACTCTTTTATATGGTAAGTTATCAAATATCATTAATAAAATTCAAAGTATATGAATACCATGGAAAAAATGTTAATTTATCCATGGGATTCTATGCATTGGCAAACGTATTGGCCATTAAACCGTTCATTTACAATTTACAAATGGTGACAAACTACGACATCTAGCGGCAAGCGACTTAGTACTTAGTTTGCTTTACTTTTTTCAATTAAGATTTGCTTGAAAAAAAGTTACTGAGAAAGAATAAAATATAAAGGCAAGTTACGCTTGATATTCTCATGTGCTTGCTGCGCCATTGATATTTGAACTTCAGTTATGTATGTTAATTAAGTTATATATGCTCATTGAAAGCTTACCTAAAAGCTTTTACTAAAGCTTTAAATGATTTTAAAATGATTTTTTTATTTTCTCTTTTTTAAAAGTTTCTCATGAAAATCTTGACTTTCTTTCTCTTTCGTATTATCTATATATTAGATAATGATGATCCAGATAATGATAATTGGGATCAACGATATGTTGTTAAAGCTTTATATACGTATATGCCATGCGGTGAAAATCAATTAATGTTAGATGAAGGTGATCGCATTGCTTTGGTTGGTGGTAAAGCTAAAGGTTGGCAATTTGGTGAAAATTTACGTACACAAATGTTTGGATGGTTTCCCATATCATATACAAATACAGAATTTTTATATGATAACAAATCAATTAAATCAGAACGTGAACGTGAGCGTGAACGTGAGCGTGAACGTTCACGTAATCGTTCATATGATCAAATGCAATATGAACATGAGCATAATGCGATTCCAATGCGTTCTAGTTATACGGAACAAATTTATCATAATAATCGTGAAATGCAGCAACGTAATCATAATCATAATAATAATCAGCAATATGAAAATGCAAATTATCATCAAGAGACAGATAATGGTATGGAAAGCGATACAACATATCGTAGAGAACGAACCGAAGAAACATCACCAACACGCATGTTTGGTGATACTTATAGACAACATAAAAAGTATCGGCCATTAAGTAGTGAACATGTAAATCCACATCCCGGGCCACCACCAACACTACCAGCACCAATACCTTCAAGACAAAATTCCAATCGTACACTGAATTCATCGCAAAGCTTTTGTGCAACAAATGGTGCCAGTTCAGCCATTGAAAAACGTAAACAGAAATTACAACATAGTGGCGGACAAGTGTACAATCAGCATACATCTATGAATCAAATAAAAGGGAAAATTACAAATGGGCCACCAACAGCGGCTAAAACATCATTACATAGCAGTAATGATAGCGGTTTTGCCAATGAACCGCCACCACAACCGGAAGTTGATTATTCTGATGATGAGCAAAATGGTAATCGTGTACCAATACGGTAAGATTATTATTAGATTATGGGTGGCGAACGATATCGATCGATCGATAACATAATAATAAATTTATATTTGTAGCTTGCATTTAAAATTTTTTTTCTGATACTTTGATTTTTTTTTTTTATGTAAAAACGCTTGAGCTATTAAAACATTATTAAAAAATTTTCTTTTTTCCCCCCACAAAAAAAAAAAAAAACAATCTATTGATTTTGTTCAACAAAATTATTCTATTTATTATCTGAAATATTAAAGACGTAGAACTGTATTCGATACTCATAAAATAGCGAGCACACGAGAATTATCAATTAATTCGTGGAGTTTAAATCGTAATTTGCGCAAAAGTATGGAAAATCGTACACCAGAAAATGATAAAAATTTTCAAACATTGATGCGTAGTACAAAAAGTTATGATTTAATTGCTAGCGATGATGAATTATTGCAAGGTAATAGTACGGCCGGTTTAAAACGTACAAAATCTTTTTGGAAATTTGGTGGTGTACGTACTGGTGGTGATAATGATATTTTAGCTGGTATGTCAATGTGGCAACATCGCGATTTAGTTGCCACACCAAATGTGGAAGAAAATCGTGATGAGGGCTATCGTACCACCAGTAGTAAAATGGAAAGTGAACGCGATATTGATAATAAAAATGGTACATTGACGAAAAGTAATTCATTGCATTTTGTTCGAACGAAGCAAGAGAAGAGTTTATCCTTGAGAAAAGATAGCATAACAAGTTTGGAAATGTATGAAGAAGATGAAAATATTTATGATATAGGTCCATTGATAAGAAAATCACCAACACAAATAGCGCAAATAAAAAATTCGACTGGATTTACACCAAAGTCACGAATGAAAATTATGAAAACCATAGAAATTGATATAGAAAATCCAGCAGATAATACAAATAAATTGAATACAATTAAGCGTCAAGGTCATAAGGGGGGTTATCGGGAAAGTACCATGATACAACATCATCAACATCCTCAGCAGCAGCAACAACAACAACAACAACAACAACAACAATTGTATTATAATCAAAGTTTTAATAATCGTAACTCTGACATAATGGAATCACAGATGCATGCAACGAATCCGATGAACATTCGGCCAGGAAATGGTAACAGTCATTTTAAAAAATCCTATGAATCTAAAAATCCATCACAAACGAATAAGCATAATTCGACGAATTCATCTAGAGCGCTTCAAACGGAAAAGGCTTCTGCCTCAACAGAGAGTGAGGCAAATGAAAGTGAATTAGATAACGGTACTTTAAAAATGAGTGATGTAAATAACTTTTTTGATATAAACAGCAATGTGGGTGGCGGTAGCGGCGGCGGCGGCGGCGGCGGTGGTGCTGGCATAATTATGAAAACTGTAAAACGTAAAGATATTTTAAAACAATATTATAGCAGTGAAGATGAATCAGAGGATCATGATATTAAATCGACCAGCTCTGATCCATATGATTGTATTGTAATTAATGATCATTTAGTGCGCGGTGGTGATAAGCAAAAAAATAGAAATACAATGCAAATGCAAGAACATCAAATGGAATTTCAAACATTTCGCGCATCAGCTACAACATCTAGTACAACAGCAACAACAACAACATCAAAAACACATAATAATAATCATTCTAATGCTAAACATAATCAAAAGCATCATAATAATAACAATAATAACAATCATATCACTGAATTGAATATGAATGAAACGCCCATAATAGAAAAGAATCGTTCATCGAATCGTAAAGCGAATTATTCAAATATTATAGAACAAGAGCGTTATATGAATAATAATAATAGTAATGCATCAAGGCATTTAAATAATGCCACAGCGATGAATACACCAACAGCTACAATATTACCGAGGACAAGGCTCATGAAGTCTAGTGCTAGTATGACATTGGAGAGATCATCTACTATTAATTCTGGGCAAAAGGTACGCTCTAAATTAATGAGTTCATCTAACAGTACTATGGGAGACAAACAACAACAACAACAACAACAACAACAGCAGCAGCAGCAGCAACAGCAGCACTATAATAAAACGTATGGACCTTGGTATGATTTTTGGGATCAGCATGATGATATAATGGACCATACCATGCCATCATCAAAACGTCATCAAAAGAATTCCAACAATAATAATAAAATGTAGCATTAAACAAGACACGAAAAACATCCAAACATAGATTTTAATTTGAAAGAATTAGCTCCCATTTTCATTCCTCGTTATTCCAATAATTTGAGCAATTTTAATAAGATTAATATTTTTTGTTTTTAGTTATCATTTCAAGCAAAATATTTTGCCCCTTCTCTTCTTTTTTCATTATTATTGTTGTTATTATTATTATTATTACTATTATTATTATTGTTGCTGCTTTTATATAAATAATCAATTAATTTTTATTTTGTTTTTGTATTTGTTATTTATTAATGTTATGTTATATTTTGTTATATTCCCATTATTTTCTGGTGCTTATTTAAAAAAAAAAAGCAAGTAAATGTTTTTTCACTATTTCTTAAGGATTTTACGTAAAAAAAAAAAAAAGATAAACAAAAGATGCATACAAAAGTCACAAAACGAAGAATTTAGAGAAAACATACAACAAGATTACCGTTAAATTATTTGTGAAATATTTCTTAATAAATTTATATTATATTTTTCTTCTTCTTCTTCCTCTTCCTATACGCAACTTTCTATTTCATGTACAGAGTGTCACAATTTGCTACAGTGAAATTACGTCATACGACAACAAATGACCGTTCAGCTCCAATGATATATCGCAATATAAATAAATAATTTAAGATTTCAATGTGAACTTTTTTTTCTTGGTTTTCAAGTTTTTTCTTATCCATTGCATATATCCATATATAATTTTATATGCAATGATTATTAAAGATAGGAAATATTTTATATCGAATATTTGATGATTAAATTTTGTGTTGTTGTTTCAAAAGAAGTGAATAAATAATATGTTATATATAAAATTCGTTATTTCTTTCTTGGTTATGGCAAAAAAAAAAAAAAATAACACATGTAAGTAAAATTTAGTTAAGCGATGTAAAATCTTTTTACATTTTATGGATTTACAATGTAAATCGAATAATCATAAAAAATAAGGTGATATTAAATTTATGGTACCTAAACTTTATATTTATCATCTATAGACTATGAATTGTGAATGACAAGTAGATGTCTACCATATAATTCTTTGGGGCTCTTTAAAATCATTCCAATAAATTTCTTTGTTAAAGAATATATAAAATGTGATAGCATTGATAGCAACATATATACCTAATTCAAGACAAGTTGAAATACCTTTTTGATACGGTTTCGAATATGGTCTCAAATTTAAACGGAATAAAACGAATGGTATTAAAAAGTAACGTATTTCTAATAGACGTTGAAAACATAATACAAGAAATAATGCGATATAAAATGTTAATGTAAAATGATGTGGTAAATGTTGTAAACTGTGATACATAATAATAAAATTGTATAGATAAATGGGACACATTAAATATTTAAACCATAAGTAACGGCCATAAAAACGTTGCCATATATAAAATATATAATGACGATTATCGGCTAATAAATAAGGATGGATTAGTGTATTATAATGGACAATAATTAATAATAGGACTAGTACAACAATAAATGGCAGTTTGTGCCTTAATATCGTTTGTAGAGCTTTTTTACCATTAATCAAAGTATTTGTTATAGCAAATAAACAAGTGAAGATTGAAAAGTAGAATATCTGTAAGAAAAAATATCATTATGATCAGTAAACTGTACAATTTACCGCCTAGGCTAGGCGGTACATAAATGATATAAATGGGCCAACGGACGTATCCAATGAAATGATAATGAAATGCAATGAGCTTAAACCCTTCTTATTGGGAGTGGCATGGAATACATAAAAATTATAAATGTTTTGAAAACATACCTGGGGTATATGTAATGCAGCTACATGGGCTTTCTTATCACCCAATACAATAGAACCATTCAATAATATAAATGCCAAAAATGGAAATATTATTATCATATAGAAGCAGCATTGTTTTAAAATATCCCATAAGCATAAAAAGAAGAAATTAACATTGGTAAATAATTCTAACCATATCTGAAAAATCAAAAAATTTTTTCAATATTGCTGCAGGGAAAATATTTTCCAATTCTATTTCTCTTACCTTAATCTGATAAACATTAATTAAACGTGGTGATATATTCTGCAATTTAGCATAGTTCATTTGTATGATGTCTAAAGCAGAGCATGCACAAGCCATAACCACCCATATAACATTCGTTTGACGCACAAGAACACTGGCGGCCGCTTAAAATAAATTGTAACAAAGACAAACATTGTCACTTAATTTGTCCACAAAGTTTCCACAAAAAAAAATAATAATAATAATAATTTTGCATTTACCAAAGACAGCTGCTTGCAAATGGGATTTTCGTTGCCAGTACATATAAAAGAATAAGACTGTTGTTAAAGATAATGTATCGGTGTAGTATAAATGACTAAAAAAATATAAAGGTGGTAAAGCAGCTATGGTAAATGCCTCCAATGCAGCCACTGACGAATTTTTTATACCCAATTTCTCCAACACAGATTTCCGTAAAATGTATAACAATGATACATTTATAGATGCGGCCCCTAAAGATATTAATCGTAAATTCAAGACTGTGCAGGAATTAAATGGTATTAATATTAATGAGAACAAATATAATCCGGGAAATGTGGTGATTTTATTATCCCACTGAAACAAACCAAAAAAAAAAGGAAAGTTAATATTTCAGGTGTTTACAAAAATGTGAAAGGAGTATTCTCAAAATATTTACCACATCGAACCTTTTGTTACAAAAATGTAGTCCTTGCCTTAAATGAAATTCTTCATCGATAACCATTTGTGTAGTACCGTAGACGCGCACAAATAGTGGGAATGAGTATATTAAAAATAGTGCCGGCAACATTAATAGCCATAATAAATTTCTTAACGTTTTTTCCATTAGTAAAACAACAAAATAAATAAAAAACTAGAAATATTTCTTATTTCCGCTTTTAGTTTTCGTGAAATAGTGCAAAATTCCAGCTTATAGTACGTACTTTCGCGCTTTTTTATATATTTCTTTTCTTCTTCTTTTAATTGTTATAATTTTTAATGCAAATTGAAATGATAACGTACATAACATGTGTATCATTTAGCAAACTGAAACAGAAGTAAATAAAACATTTAACAATTAAAAAAAAAATATTAAACACCCTATTACACCCTACATCAGTTATAATTCAAAAAAAATATTCAATATACCCAATATATCAATTATGGTATGGGATATTAAAATTTTATTGCGGATATTTGTAACACCCAGAAGGAGTTGAAATGGACCCAACTTTTGCTATACCAATCTTCTTAGGAATAGTTACTCAAGCGATTTAAGAATGTTTACCCGTCTGTCTGTTATCATGCTACAAGTTGCAATTCTTGAAATAATATGATAAAATTTGGTGCATAAAAATAATTTACAAATTACTATTTTTTCAGCTTTAATTTTCAACATAGACATTTCTTGATCACATTAGGTAAAATGTTGTACAGTATTTATGAGTCGATAAACATAACACATGGTTAACCTTTACACCTTTACAGTTACAAAAAAACTCAACGCTTAAAACGATCAAGTTCAAAAAAAGTAATAATTTTGGTTATGAGCCAAAAAAAATTTAATAATAAAAAAAAATAATAGAAAAGTACACTTGAACCAATAAAACGTTTGTTTCATTTTTTATTTTTTTTTTTATTGAATGACTGTTTTGGAGTACAATCAAAACAAGTTCGCCCTAAACTTTTTAATTAAAAGCGAAAAAAATGCCCAAATGTTATAAAAGAAAAAAACCGAACCGAAGTATATACAAATTTAATAGGATTGGGAATTGGAATTTTGTCCCAAAAAAAAAAAAAATTTGCAAAAAATCTTATGAAAAGATTACAAGTTCAAGAACCTTAAATTTGATGCAAATTGCCAGCCAAAATTTCAACAAATGATTCAAATATGGAAATAAAAACTGAATATGAAATATAAAATGATATTAAAGTGTAGAAGTGAATTGATTGCTGGTGAATACAAAAAAAAAAGAAGGAAATATTTACTAATTAGAAGATACTTTTAATTTATGATCTCCTATTTCAATGCAGGCAAAATATTGCATGCATGCATGTAACTTAACTTTTTTTTCAAGAAACACTTAAACATTTTTTCACACTTCAACATTTTTTTTTTCATTTTTATATAATTTTTTATTTTATTTTACTGCAACTCAATTGAATTTATATTCACTATCTAACAAAAAAATTGACAGGTCATATATTTATAAAAAATGGGTTATTCAATAAAGTCTCAGAGCATAACTTTCCTTTTTTTATTTTTACTTTTTCATTTGCCTGCAAACTAATGTGATTTCAATGTATGCGTGTATTTTCCTAACAATAAGTTAACACTTATGACTTTTTTTTGTATAGGTAAACTTCTATTGGAATAGGACACATCCATCAAAAAGTCTCCAGTACATTTTTAAGTTGCTTTCGCGTATTAATCATTAATCATACATTCAAGTGGGTCTCTGGAACTATCGGTTTTTACAGGCAACGTGAAGAAAGTAAGAAAGAAAAAAAAAGAATACAAATGATCATGAAGACTGCCCACTTGATAGCAAAGAAGATATCAAAAAATTTACACTTTTATTAAATCAGAGACTTATTGGTCGTTGTATTAAAAATGTTTGTGTACACGTGTACATAGAGAAAATTAAAAATCACTCAAAAAAACTATGAAAAAAAAAATATTGCAACGGAAAAGATTTTTTTAAGAACGAAGAGCTGGTAGAATATTTTGATGAATAAATGAAAAAATGAAAGCAAAGGAAATTATTAGCATAAAGTTCCTTGAAAGTAACGGACGTGCGGATATTGAAAAATTTTTGTATATTATGGCCCATCAAATGAAAGCACAAGGTGGTGTACCTATAACACCAGCTATGGCAGTGGTAATTACAACAAAAAAATAAAATAAAAAAAATAAATAAAAAAGAAAAATTATCTATAACAAAATCTAAAGAAAAATCTGAAATTTGTTTGTACTAGGAATTAAGACAGGTAGTATTCGGTACAGCTGCTATACCAATGCGTGCTGAATGGACTCAAACACCATTTACATTTGGCTCAACGAAAGAAGAATTCCCTTATGGTTTACGATCATCAAGAAATGCTACTCGTGGCTTAATATCCGTTGTTCAGGGATTTATATTAAAAAATTTATTATTTACTTATAAGCCAGGACTTTGTTCAAATCATAAGTATGAAGAATATTTTTCAGCTATTTTCCCTTTGATATTTTGCATTTCATACATCCCATAGCCCATTAAGACCCACAATGGATATACAAAAAGCAGCCTTAATCTCAGCATTTATGGAAATTTTACGTTCCATAGCTGATAAAGGTAATATAATAATGGTGTTACCCTCACCGGATGATGAAATATTTGTGGAACATAGTACTTTCTATTTTCATGATTCAATCACGGAAAAGGTATGTAAATAAATAAAATTTTTTTACTTATTAGCATTTCAACTTTCAAAAATGCCAGATTTGTACATATTAAGAAAAGTAGAAAATAGATTTCAAAAAAAAGAAACAATCATTTTTGAAAGGAATGTAATGAAAATATTCATAACTTTATTGCATAAGCAAATAGATGGAAGGATAGAATTTTTCTTTTTAATATTTTTAAAAAAGTTTTTTGCTGTTTAATGGACCTATCTTTTTTTTTCTAATTGAAAAATAATTATTAATAATTGCTCGTTAAAGTGCTTCAATTTGAAAAGTTCGACTAATAAAATATTTTTTAGCAAAAGATTTTTAAATCATAATATCAAGCTACTGTTTCCATTATAATATTTTTCAGCTTTATTTATTCACTTTAAATCCTCACGATGAATTGGAATTTTTCATTAAACGCAATTATAAATATGTAAGTAAAAGAAACGAATCAATTTTGTCACACTGTTCAGTACTGTTCAGTACTGTTAATGGTTGAATGGATGCTGAAATTTTATTACAAATATATAAGCATGTTTGATATAAGTATAATATTTAAAAACTTACACAAAATTTTGTGTAAATTTTTAATAGAAAAATGTGCAAAAAAAATTAATTATTAATAATTGCAGACTTGAAAAAAGTTCATCAATGATAAAAAATGTTAAATGATGAAACAAAAACAACAGTGAGTCTTATTAAAATAAAAAAAAATTTCATAATCCAATTCCATTTGTTTTAACTGCTTAACAAGTTTTCTGAAAAATTGAAATATTATTATTATAATGCTAATTTTTGCAAATTATATTTCAAGTTTACAGAAGAAGGTGCAGCCGGTGCATTACTTTTATTGTACAGTGCCGTTTTAACGCGATCTTTTAGCAAGTAATTTTTAAAAATGAAAACGATTCTTTGAAAGAATCAATCATATCGCTAAATTTATGAAACGTTTCATTGATTGATTTCAATTTAATGCAGAGTTCGTAATGATTTGGATACAACTAAACAAGTGCCCTTAACAACAGCCGGTAATGAGGAGGGATCTTTAATGATTGTTACTTTATTATTAACGGGACGTGCCACACCTTTTCTACATAATGGTGTCATAAATGTAGGCGATGAAAATAGTTATGTAAGTAAAAAGGCAGAAAGAAAAAAAATTTCTTATAATAAGAAAGTTGCTTAAAAATCTTTTTTTGAAGGCTCTGCCCCAGTATGGGGTTTTAAAACGTTGTACAATCGGTTTACTTTTATGGGAAAATGAAACTGCTCATGTAAGAATTGAATTAAATTGAAATTATAAATCGAGATAGATTGTAAGTGTAATAGAAATTTAAATTCTATTTAGAATTTATCATCATTACGTCAACCTGGTTCACGTTTAAAAACACCAAATTATCCCATTTGGATAACAAGTTGTGCCGGACATTATGGTGTTGTATTTAATCGGAATGCTGAATTATTACGTAATTATCATGCTGAGGCATGTTTCGATTTAATTTATTATAGTTGTTCCGGTTGTGAATTCACTTTAACGGTTGATAATCGTTCATATAATGAGCAAGCTATGAGTATGTTGGAATCATCTTTAGAGGCTATTGTTTTACTCAGTAAATTGACTAAAGATGATCAATATATGGGAAGTAGTAGTGGCATTGGCATTAATAGTAAAGAGGATAATAATAGCAAAGAAGAATCAACAATTAATATGCCCTTATTGAAATTGATTCATACAAAATGGGAAGAAGCCCAAATTAGTTATGATGGGCCTCAACCCTCAATGTTAAGTTATTTATTTAATACTCAAAATTAATACCATTTACCATTATCGATTATCGATTGCCCTTTTCTCTTGTATATTACTACAATGCTTTAATTCATGTTAATTCCAAAAAAAAAAACAATAAATGTACGTACTCACAGTTTTATATTTATTGTTGAGTCTCTTTTCATTACTTTTTTGTTTTTCTTCTTATCGTATAGAATATTTGTTGCTTTTTTCTTTTTAATATTAATCATATAAAAACAAACGTAAGGAATACAATTACCATGATAGTCTTTGGAAGTTAATTGATTTGGTTTTTGTTTGGTTTCTCTTTTTGTAATTTTTTTTCATTCATATTATTTTGTTTATATTCATATAAAAATATTACTTAAAAAAAAAGTATTTTTATAATAATTGTAAAATTGAAATTAAGCCATTACTTAACACAACTGATAATTATTTAATAACTTATGACTGTATAAAATTTAGACGGGAGTATGTAACAAGTAGAAAGGTGTTGCAATTGATTTTTCTGTCATAATTATTAAGATAACAAATGGAGAAAATGGTAACATCTTAAGCACAGTCTGTCTGTTTGTCTATGGTTTGTACAAAAATTGGACTTTTGTTGATTTAATTAGAGTAAACAAATCTGAATTGATAATTTCATAATGTAAGATTTTAATGTAAAAAAAATTACTAAGCACAATAGAGAAATGTTAAAAATGTTAAAATTTTGGCCCAAAAAGCCTTCTTTAAATTTTCTGAAAAAATTTGCTATATTAGAAAAAAATTTTTATTACGTTAAATGACTTAGCATAGATTCATTAGCAATCTTTAATACTTTAATTCATTGATTTTCTTTGGTTTTGCCTTTTAGTCAAACAACTCATGATTCGATAAATTAAAATTGCTTAAAATAAACCTTAAGTACTCGTATGAAATAAATTTATAATAATCGATATTATTAAAGAAAAATAATTGATGCAAACGCATTATAAATTATATCCGAATTTTATTTAATACGTACAATATCGAAGTGTATTGATTTCAATGCAATTGCAATGTCATGAGAAATTATGATACATGGCATGGTAAAGGATGTTATTTTTTTTTCCTTGAAATGTCTTCTGAATTTAAGTTATTTTATGATCTTTCTTAAATTGATTCTACGGTTTTCTCGATTTCATATCACGTCACATACATACATACATACATACATACATAAAACCATACAATATCTAATATAATATAAAAATGCGGTATACGGTGCGTATAAGTGATATTTTTTATATGAGAGCTGTGTATAAATGGAGTTTATGAATATATTTTTTTTTGTTGCCAAATTAAATAGTTAAGGAGTAGGTAAAGAAACAGAAAAAGTGTTAATTATTTTTTTAATGGTCTCACTAATTGCTTATCTAAATGCATTAAATTCGTATCATCATATTTAGCTATATTGAGATTATCCGCTGGGCGATTACTCTTCGTTTGTGTATGCCAAGTTAATATTTCTGTACAGTTATTGGCTAATAATTCGATGTCTTTATTATCTAATGGTGCTAATGACTTTAGGAAACCATCTTCTTCATAGCCAGCCTTAAATGGCATTTTAGCTTTGGGCCTTTGATGTAGAAAATGAACACTAATGGCAAAACCAGCCATATCCACTGGATATTTACGACCACCAATCCAACCATCATAGAAACCAATCAATTTACCTTTTTTAACTATTGGACTACTAATACCTAATCTCGTTACTAAGCCAACAGGCCACATTGATACTTTTTTCGTATAACGCATCTGAAATGCATAACAAAAAAAAAATCATTCAACACACACAGACATACACAAACATATATACAAATTTGCATAATTTTATGGTATGGCATACTTGTTCGAATATAGTAATGTCATAAGTGTTATCATCATCGGCAAAATAAAATACACCATCGGTGGCGTTTGCCCTTAACCATTGTAAGCCACGATTACGATTTGATACCCCACGTGGTTTAATCTTATGTTTTTTATATTCTTCGGGCATTGGAGCTATAAATTACAAAATACAAACATACAAAAATTCTATAAAAAAAAAAAATTCAAAATCAATTTGCTCAAAAGGTATATAAAAGTAAATAATTTTCTGCAATCTTATTCATATTAAAATTCTTAGATGGAAATCTTAAAAAAAATATATCAGGCAAATCCCACAAGTTTTCTTAAATAAATTTACTTATAGTTGATTGACACCTTCAAAATTATTTGGCATATTTTTCCGTCAAATTTCAATTCCAATTTTGTTTAATAATTACATTTAGTTTAGTATCAGGGTCAATTTACTTTGCTTACCTAAAAAATATTCATAAGCTACTCCAATACGATTTAAAGTATTTATCACCATATGAGATTTCGTTGTATTAGCATCTTCAATGACCAGCCATAATAAATTTGTTACATGTTTTAATGTATAACCTAATCGGGTCAATTCTGCTAATTGTTCTGGACGGCGATATGTCGGCGTTATTATATATAAAGGTGGCTACATAAACAAAACAAAAACAATATATTTTCAGATAATAGAAATCATTTGAAATATAATCTGAATAATAAAATAGATTATTGAGAAAATTATAAGCATTAGAGGCAATCAGTTACAATTGCAAAAGAGCTAATCATTCTAATGTGCTTAAGTAATCAATTCAAATTTGAAATTCGACAAAGAGATTCAAATTCGAACAAGTGGATCAACACTAGTCGATTTCCATAAAAAAAAAATAATAATAAAAATTATTATCTATCAAAAATTATTTGTAATTTCAAGCAATCATTTAAGAAAGAGTTAAACGTGTAACTTTGTGTAAACTAATAATTCAAGGTTGTGAAAAAAAATAATATATTCCATACTAACAAATAAAACTGGATATAACGCGCTCTTATGAGTTGCTACCTAAATAATGCGTAATAATTAAATAGAATTGAAAGAAGGTTTTCCTTTTTCTATTTTTAATTTTTACAGTAAATGTGATAAATGTGATGATAATAGAGGATTTTAAGCATTACAAAATAAATGAATATTATTTAATAAAATTATTAAAACAGAAGCATAACAAGCATTAGATTAATTTAAAACATGCATTTAATAAATAAAATGACCCAAATTTCTTTTTTTGTACAAGCAAAAAATAGCCTTAAGGTTTAAGCATGTGTCATACACAATGAGTATTGTTGTTGCTTTCTATTCTTATTATTATGATTATAACTGTAAAAAGCGAAATGTAAATAACGATGTGATAAATGGAGAGCCGAGTATTTTAGTTAGTATTTTTTGAAGTACATTCAAATTATGCATGAGATAAGATGCACAATTTAATTTAACTGTTATGAATTTGTATTGAATTGTAGGTCAACAATAGAGAGTCAAGTGCACTATACTCTCCACACATTTTACATTTTTTTACATTTCATGCATATATATGCAAATAAATATTACTCATTACTCATTTGTTCGGAAGATTTTTTCGTTTTTAGAATCACCAACCATGAATTAAAGGTATATTCATTTTTTTCATTAAGTTTGTAACTCTTAAAAGAAAACATTGGAGACCTTATAAAATATACATATTTTTGATCAGCATGAAAATCTGAATTTTGAGTATTTTGTTAAGAAAATATATTAAATAAAACATGCAACATTGCCAGGCTTCAGAAAAAACTAAAAAACTTTTGAGCTTTTGAGCTTAAAATAATATTGTAAAAAAAAAAATAATAACCATTTCGTGTAATTGAATTGTTATTAATTATTATTACAAATTATACATTTCATAGATGGAATGATCCAAATAACATGCATACAACTGCAGAGAGATGCAGAGCGAGAGATACAGAGATAGAGAGCGCGAACTAAATAAGATGGTGCACTATTACTGTATTAATAACGAATAAAAATATGTGCGCGTAAATGTGTGTGTGTGTGTGTGGGTGTATAGCGTATAATTCCAGTCAATATAACAAATTATAGCGTATATTTACTGGCACTAATTTTGATTGTGATTTGCGATTGTCCATTGTATATATACTTTTATGCAATTGTTGCTGTTGCTGTTGCTGTTGTTGCTGTTGTTGTTGGTGGTGGTGGTGGTGGTAGCATGGCCTTTGTAATAATTGTTGTTGCTGATCTCTAACTAAACCCATTATATAGTTAATGTCATGTGTAATTTTCGTTACATTATTTTTACTATTTTGATTTTTATTAATGATTTTACTGTTATCAGTATAACTTTTAGTTGCTACTGTTGTGGTTGTTGCTGTTGTTGTTATTGGTGCTGTTATAGTTTTTAATAAACGTTTACTTTGTTGGACTTTTTTTATTATCATTTGCAATGGTGACGGTATTGTTGTTGTTGTTGTTGTTGTTGTTGTTCTTGTTGCTGCTTTTGTTGCATTTACATTATCATTAACTGAAGTAATATTTTGTAATTTGTGATTTTTTATTGTTATTGTTGATGTTGTGCTTTTCATAAATGGTGCTAATATTGATGGCGATAATGTTGTTGTTGTTGTTGTTGTTGTTGTTCTCTTGCCCGTCTTATTATTGTTAGTTGGTATGTCAGTTACTTTTGTTGTCATTGTTGCCATTGTCGTCGGTGTTTCCATTGTTGTATTTATTATTGCCGCTGTTACTGTTGATGTTGATGTTGATGTTGTTGCTATTGTTTTTAATGCAAATCCATTATTAATATGGGCAGCTGATGTTTTTACATTATTATCATGATACATGTTTCTAAACAATGTTGCTGACATGCTATCAAATGGTGCATTGAATGGTTGCAATAAAATTATCAACAAACGTGCGCCTTCATTACGACCATCGTACATCATCGTCATTGATTTCGCCTTAATTTTTTTCTCCTTTAAAAATTTGTTTAATACTAAGGATGATAATGTTGTTGTTGTTGTTGTTGATGATGATGATGATGATGATGATGATGATGATGATGATGTTAATGAAGGCAATAATGAAGATATCGCTGAAAATGTCGCTCTAGTTGTTAATGTAGATGAATTTAATGATCTGAATGATCTTAATAATGATTTTGGTGGCCATAAAAATGTTTTAATATTTCTTAATAATAATTTTAATGATTTAAACGATAATAATGATATGCTCGATGATTGTTTTGCTGTTGATGATCTAGATAATGCTAAGCCTAATGATGATGATGATGATGGCAATATTCGTGTTGATATTAAAGAAGAGAATGTTGCTGATTGAGGCAGAATATATTGTGACAATAATGCTCTTGTTTTACTAGATTCAAATAATATTGATTGCGCTGAATTATTATCATCATTATCACCATCATCATTCATCTCAACATTAAAATTATTTCTATAAATATTTACTAAATTGTAAATCGTATTCTCATTGGTATTATGATTAACAATTGCTTCATCTACATGCTGCTATAAAAATAAGAAGAAAATTGAGTAATTTATTTTCGGTCTGCAGTCAATGGCTGCTTTCTTTCCTACTTCTTTCTTTTCTTCATTGCAAAAAAAAAAAAAAAATTGAGAAAAAAAAATGCGAAAAACCAACAAATCAACAATTATCGTATGTTTCAAAAAAAAAAAAAAAATAAAGCAAAAAAAAATTTAAAAGATTATTATTTAAACGAACATAAAATAATCGCCATTAAAATTCTCTTGTAAATATTTAAAGGGCCTTAAATTTGCAAGATTTTATGTATGTTAATCTAAAAAATTTGTATGCCTGCTTTAAAATCAATCAAATATTCATTATATTTCATCCCGTTTTGAAATAAATTCGTTTCAACATTCAACTGAATCAACTAAATATCGCCGGACCCTTTTTTAGATGGTCATTTTTATAATGGAAGAAATACCCTTAATTAAAGAAATCATAATTAAAAAATAAATATCAAATTCCAAATTCATCAAAAATATATCAAATCGATTTAGAAGAAGAAACAATTACTGAATTTGAATATATAAAATATTGGCCAGGCCGATTTAAAAAGACTGAACTTGCTGATAGATAATTTTATGAATATTTCAATACAAAATATTTAGAGAGAAAACCAAAACAAATGTGATCGATAAAATGATAAAATAATATTAAGAGGAAAAATAAAGGAAAATCGAAATAATACTTTAAAATAAGAAAAGACAAAGGCATTAGAAGATAAAAATGTGCTTGCTTGTTATGGAAAAGTACGTACCTTTACAAAACCTTCTGTAATGGGTAGAGATTGCTGCGATATATGATACTGATACAGTACCATGTAGATGCATGTGGTGGCCACAAAAACAGTCAGGTACATTTTAATCGATTTTCCTAATGCCATCGTATTTATTTGTTTTTTTATATTCTATTTTTTTTTTTATCTACGTATTGTTGTTGCTATATTTTCATAGATATTTTAATGATGCTGTTATTTATTTAATATGATTCATTATAATAAAATACTACAAAATATGGTTGGGCTTTTTGGATTATGCTTGTACGTTCTTCTAATGCTAAATGAAAGAATTTATGATGATCATTAAATAAATAATACACGAATAACGGTTTAGGATGTTACAGAGACATAGAGACATAGAAACATAGAGAAATAGATTTATTAAAAAGCTTTTGCTTGTTGTTGTTGTTTATTTAAGTTAGTTTTTGTTAATTTGCTCTTTTGTCTTACTTTTTTCTCATTTCATTTCCTTTTTCCTTTTTGTATGCACAACATTTTCCTTATTTCATCATTTATTTTATATTTATTATTTTTTTAATATTATTTGCAAATGCACGTTGCCACTGACACTGCTTCTTCTTGTTTAATGCCTGCTTTTAACATTCTTTCATTTTTCTAGATTATAAAGCAGAAAATACCTTAATTTGTAAAGTGCAAATATAAAATTATTACTTTGAAAATTTTTATAAATACTCGCACACTCACACACACTAAATCATATACACTGTTCAAATAAGTCTTTGTTTAAAAAACTCAAGGCATAGTTGTCTAAATATGTATAAAATATACGCCCTTTATATGTTGACATGTTCTATATTTTAGGCAGTGTCTGGCACATTATTTAACCCAAAATAGTGTGGCATTTATGGCATTTTATTTTTCTAAAATATTTTTAAAAGTTTGTACGCTTGATAAAAGTTTTATTCTTTATCATTAAAATGAATTCATTTAATTATAATTAGTTTAATCGGCAGAGCAAAAAAAATTCTCAATTCCTAAAAGCACTTATCTTGGATAAACCGCAAATGGCAATTTAATCAGTTTACATCAATAAAGGCATCGTATTTTCATATTTGGCCTCTTTAATGGATCGGATCATGTCAACATTAGAATTATTAGATTGAGAGTTTAAGAGGTAAAACTTTCTCTATTATTTGTCATTCATTTAAATATAAATGTAAGATTTTTTTTGTGTATTATAAGTAAATTGTTTGGAAAATTGACATGCAAAAATATCCAAATACAATAATAATTTGAAGAGACTTGAAAATGTTAACTCTGATGATCGAAGAATATTCATGTATCAATTGTTGAATAAAATATCAGAAGAAATTCAATTTAAGTAAAGCATTAAGGAAAAAAATACAAAGATTTCAATTTAAAATAAAAACCAGTAAATAGAAAAAAATCCTCGTTATATTCTGCTTCGCTTATACTTAAATTGTGTATGAAAAGCCACTATCAATCGGGAAGTTGTATTTTTTTAAGAGCTTTTTTTTCTTAAGAGTTCTTATTTAAGAGCAATAAAAATATAAATGTAATTAGAAATATTTAACACATCGTTTAGTTTTTATAATTCGCACTCACATTTATCCATAACGGGAATATGGTGAGTGTTTTGTTGTTTATTTAATCGATTCATTAAATCGTTATATATTCTGCTATCATTTAAATTGTACGACGCAATTGTAATTCTATTATAATTGCAATTTTTTAATTACAAAGGAATGATTTTACATTTATTAATTATTTTTGACTATTTTTGAATGATATTTATATTTTTTCTTTTTTCATTTGTTGTTTTTTTTTTTTTGATATGAAATGTTTATTTTCTTTATACACTCTTTGACATTATTCAAGTGAATAAACTATTCCTTCTTCTTTTTCTTCTTTTTATTTAAATCCCAGTCACAAATAAGAAGGCGTCGCTTCAAGCCACGCTAAACTGAATAAATCAAAATTCTTATAATTATATATCGAATTTACAACATAATTCAAAAAAGAAAAATAGAAAAATAAATCAATTTAAGAGATATATTGAGATAATATCACAAGTACACTTTCCTCTTCTTTCTGCTTAACTATCACAACCATAGATGAGGCGTCGCGTCAAATTAAAAAAAAATTAGGAAGATATATAAAATTGACGTGGCCCATATATTAATCGTATTATTAAATGTGACAAGATGAATCTACTACAATGAAATGTAATTGCAATTTAATTTTAAACTTGTACTTTTTCTAATGTTAACGATAAGCGTAAATTATTGTAGAGAGATAAAACGCTTGGCAGAAACAAATACAAGATTAAATAAGATTTTAATTAATCAAGATCTGAGGGAATGATGCTCCACCTTGCTATGTAAGTTAATGTAAATATATCAAAATGCATTAAGTTGTTATCGTTTTAATTAAACAATTTCCAATTATGTGAAACAAATATGTTTTTGTGACATTTTGCTGTCACAAAAAACATTTATTTGAAAATGCATGATATTTCTGGAGAAAAACATTCTGTGAATGCACACCGAACTCAAATGTTCGTGTATTTGATTTCATATCAGAAAATTCCACAAAACAGATTCATCATGGCTGTAATCGCAAAAATACTAATGGAACCAGTTTGCTATATAAATTGTGAGAAAATAACGAATGATGATTTGGTTGAATTTAAACAAGCAAAACGACAAAAAGCGAACGAACTAGTTAGAATATTCAATTATAGGAACTTCTGAGTAAATTAGAAAAAAAAACACATGAAAATTATCTCTTAAATACTTGCGGTAATTACAAACAATTGCCATTGTTACATAATACAACTCTCATTTTTTTTATTTACTAAATATTTTATTATATTTATTATTTGATTGTACTTAGAATATTCGCAAAAGATAATAATGGATCTGCAAACAGCAGCAATTCTAAGGTTGCAAAAAGAATAACATAACTAATTGAAGAAAAATCGGTGCGAGTAGAACACGAAACACAAAAAAAGAACGAGTGGAGAATTTACGGTAAATAAAAGCGAATTTCTAAAACAAACAAATATAATAATAAGTAAAACAACAATAACAACAACAAACTAATATTATTTACTATTTTAATAAAATGAATACACACACAAACATGTGCTAACAGAAGAACAATGAAAACTTCTTACAAAACGCAGATGAGTAACAAAAAAAAAAACGATTTTACTTATATATACATACACATAAACATGTATATATATGTTTACATATTTATGTATGTGTATACATATTTTGGCAGACAATACGGCACCTTTAAATTAACATGAATAATTTAGCTTAAAATAATACTAAGGAAAGAAAGACAAAAAAAGGAGAAAGTGTAGAAAATTCAATACCAGACAATTTCTGTTACTTTTTTTTATACATTTATACTTTTGTAACTAAATGTTCTTTCTAAAACGTCAAAATGTCATTCGTAATAATGAAATTTCATGTTATTTTTTAAAAATGTAACCTCCCTTACAAATATTTATTATTTGCCATTTCTTTGATTATTTCCTCAACGAAATGAAAACAACACTTTTGCTTCACATGGCACAAAAAAATTCTTGTTTTCTTTCTTTCTTTTTTCTTTATTTCCCTTTTTTGAGGTTATGCATTATTCTTTCTTTTTTTTGTCTCGTTTTCCACAGTCACAATTTTTCAATGATAATTTTTTTAAGTAGTCCTATTACTTTTATTCTTTATTGAATATTATTGATTGTTGCTATTGTTTTTATTTATTTCATCATATAAATATTCTATGCAAAGTGCAACAATATAAATACATTTAAAAAAGCAGAACGTTTTTTATCACACTGAGTTTTTTCTTGTTGTTGGTCTTATTACACTTTTTTGTTTCTTCACAAATTTTATAATTTTGTTTGTTGCTTTTCCTCCTTTTTAGAAATGTTCGAAACACAATACAAAATCCCAAAGTTTCAACTAAGTTCAATTTAATCCAAACCAATTCACTTCAACTTAACTCAACGATTGTTAAAGAACGACTAAACGAAAGTAAATAAATACAAATACAAAATTCTAAAATTTGAACATAAATGAGAAAACTTTATATAAATATATGCATATACTTATGCATATATATACATACATATATCCAAGTAAGAGTCTTTATAAATATTTATATTCATATAAATCATAATAATGATTATTCAAATTACTAGTGGAAAATAATGTATAATATAACAGCAATAATAATAATAATAATTATCATAATAATAATAATAAATTTTTATATGATATTACTAAAGTATAGTACGAACTGTATCAATATAATAACAACAACAGGAACAAGAATAACTAGAACACAACGACACAACGCCACAAGGAAAATTAATAATACATAAAAGATATTTTTGTATTATATCTATGAAAATATAAAAAAAGAACACACATACGCACGCAACAATATTAGAATTGAGAAAGCATATAATGCATGAAAATGAAAGCGACCAAGCAGCAAATTACCCTTATTATTGTAAATGGAATAACAATAGCACCAAATACAAAATACAAAATCAAATATATATTATATATAATTTTCATCTCTATTAGAAATACATTGATGGCAATCTTAATGTGAATGTATGTATATATGTATATATTTAGTGGTAGATTTTCACTTTTCTCTAATCTCTCACACACTCTTTTAGTCTTTCACCAAATCTATAGCTCTAATAGAGCCTTTAATAGATTATATATTTACTTACGATAAACCAAATCAAGTGTATAACTTCTACTTTCTCTTATTTGCATGTATATGTAAGTGTATGTATATTTTGTGTCATGATTTTTACTCTCCTCAAAAATACTGAAAACAGTTAGTTTCAGAAAGTTTATTCCAGCATTCAGTGCTCTGAATTCTCTCAGAATTCTCTGAGAGAATTCTATATACATTTACATTACATTTGAGAAAGTGTGAATAGAAAAAAGAATTCAATAAAATATTCAACAAATATTGTGTTCTCTTGCGTTGTTCATTTTCTTTCTCCTTATCATATTCCTTATAAACATAGGGTCCATATTTTACATTAAGTTATAGCCGTCCAAATATTTGATAAATATATTAACATTCATAGTTTACAAATTTGTCGAAACATTTACAGCGCCCCAAAGGCAAATGTCATGCCAAAGGCAAATATTAAATTTAAAGGAAGCCATATTTACATAATGATCTCAAGTCAGTAAGCAAGAAATTTCACAATTTACTTTACCTTACTTGTATGTAAAAATTTTGTCCAATTAAAAGAGATAAATCTCTCACATGTCTTTTGTATATGCAATCAGAATCTAATGTAACGAAAAAAATTATTCCAAAAATAAACAAAAATAAATCGCTTTTTTTCTTCATGATTTATAAAATACAAAGAAAGGTACATAACACAAACAACAATAACAACAAGAACGATAATAATAAGAACAAAGAAAATTTAATAATGAGATTTACATGTAACGTCTGATAGGATTATCGTTTAATAGTTTCATATAAACTGTCAGACCACGCAAAACCGGCGCTCTGTTTCTTTTCTTCTTCATTTTTCTTTTGGCTTCTGTTGTTTACTTTGTGTTTGATTTGATAAACCGTTAGTTATAAAAAAAAACTATGAGTTTATTAATGCATAATAAATTATTCGCTTTAATTTTACTTTTGTTAATTGATTGTTGGAAATTTGAGGCTCAAAGTAGGTAAACAATAAGTCCACTTTTAATCAAGTAATCAAATAAAAATAAAATAAAATAAAAATAAATAATATAAAATAATATTTGAAGGAGCCACCGTGGGTCGTGGTGTTTTAAGACGTAATTACACAGGCAAAAAACCGGTTGTGATACAACATCGTACACCCGACGCTGTTAAATATTATGATCATGAAAATGGTGCAAAAATTATTAAATCATCACATTTCGAACTGGATTATACGTTGGGCCGCAAAATCACATTTTTTTGTATGGCGCAAGGTAAAAATTTTTGTAGTTTATCTATTTAAATATTTATTTTTAGTTTTTTGTGTTCTCACTTTTTTGGTTAATTTTTGATTTGTTTAGGAAATCCCCGTCCCACCATAACTTGGTTTAAAGATGGTGCTGAACTTTACCAGCATCGATTCTTTCAGGTTCATGAAACTCATTTGGATAACGATATTGTAAAATCGAAAATGGAAATTGATCCAACCACGCAAATGGATGCCGGTATAAAAAACAACTAATCAATAATAAATTTTTCATATGATTCATATATAACAATTTCTACATTTTTAATTCTTCTTCTTCTTCTCATTCTTCTTCTTTCTTTATATACATATTTGAATATTGAATATTTAAGGTTATTATGAATGTCAAGCGGACAATATATACGCAATTGATCGTCGAGGTTTTCGCACCGATTATGTTATGGTTAATTTTTAGCAGATATTCAGGAAAATAATGCATAAAATAATTACCCGAGTAGAATAATGGAACTTATAATTTATTATTATTAATATTTCCATTTTTCCGTTTTTTTTAATGTTTCTATAATTTTTACTTATAATTTACGTGTAATTTAAATGCTATTCTTGAATTTATTTACCAAATATATTAAATCACAATTTTAAACTTTTCTAACTTTAAAATAAATTATTTCTCAATAATCGTACGAAATATCAATGCATTGCAATTAAAGCAACGTTAATTAAATATATAAAATTAGGCAATTGACATTAGAAAATTGCTTTTTCAGAATTGTATAACAGAACGTTTTTCTTTTTTTATTGTTCCTTTGGTAATATTCAAAAAAATTACATAATAATTTTTATAAATATTCCATTCTATTTTTGTCGCTGCAATTTCATATGTAAGTCTTTGTGAGCGGCTTTCATAAATAAGTGAAAAATTATCTTAAATTATAAAATAAATTGAACAATTACAATTGAATTATTGTTGTACAATAAAATAGGGAAAAAAACAAACTTCAAATATTAAATCCCTCAATTCTCAATTGAGAAGAAATTTCTAGTATTTCTAGTGCATATATAAATAAATTGGTATAAATTGACAATGAATTGTTTCTTTTTTGGTTCTTCATATCCACATATTTCATCACAATAAGCGTAATCACAATTATAGAAAAAATTTTATTTAAAAAAAAGTAAGAGTTTGCAATGGGCAACCAACTAGCAGAGTTTCATGATGATTATAGATTTTTTGTAGGATTTCTAAGGCAACTAGTTAAGTAATGCAAAACATTTTGATAAAGTGTACTTTTACTATCTGAAAAATTTTTACTAAAATATCTATACAATTTTTTTATTCCTTTTTTTTTTTTTTTGTTGAAATTACATTATTTTTAGTTCTCTACTTAAGTGCATTTCTAAATTATACTTACGAGGTTTGTTTTACAATAAAAAATATCCATATTAAGGTTACATAACATTAAACGCATCATTTGCTATAAACTGATGATAATTGATTGATAAGACATTTGAGTACTTAAGTTAATTGAATTCGTTTGTTCTTTTCCTGTAAAAAGTATGACAATTTTCGAATAACATGATACAAGAATTTCCATTTAGAAAGACACGTTTTATACCGAAAAAAAAAAATTCTCATTAATTTTATAACTACCCTCGGTGAATAACTTTCTCCCTTTATTTGCTCTCAAAAAACAGAAAAAAAGAGTAAATCAAAAAAAGAGTAAATAAAAAGCCTACCGTTATGATGCTGACATTGCATTGATCGTAAATGACCGTCCACACCGCTGTCAATTGCTTTAACAATGCTTTTTGTTCTGCTTATCATAAATTGTGAAATGATAATAAATAAAAAAAAAAATAATGAAATTTTTTAAAATGCTTTTATATATGTTCGTAAGTTAGATAGTCTTCCAGTTTAGTTAAGCGGAATAATGAGGAAAAACACATTTGAAAAATTTAATAAATAAAAATAAATGAAATAAATAATAAAACGTAACGTAACGTAACATACAAAATTCACAAAAAAAAAACCATAGAGAGTTGATTGTGGTTTTCATTATTAAATAAAAATAATATATTAAAAATATAAATCACTATTAGAAATATTATTACAGAGAAGAGCGAGATAAAATGTTAATAAAATTTTTATTAATTACGAATTTTATACTTTTGCTACTGATTAATATTCAATTTGTTGAAACGAGACGTGGCCGCGGTAGAGGTCGCACTAAATCACGTGTACAAATCGGCTTACCCATAACCGGCAAATATCGCGATCCAGAATCTGATCAATATTATAATAATAATAATGTAATAAATAAATTTTACTTTTTATCCATAACGCACTCAAATCAAATAAATCGAATATATTGAATAAATCGTTTGGACACCTTCATTATTGTTAAAATCTTACATTTTAATCCCTACATGAAACCTTATCATAAATTCTGATTTATTTATTTGTCCGCACATTTGCATTGAATAAACAGTGATTAGTGATGTTATAAAGAACTGAGAACTGGCCATTGAGTTGTTTGTCAAATTAATTTTATTTTAAGACACTGCAGACAAAAAAGGCACTTCATAGGGGTTCTCTAAAGAATCTTTAAAAAAATTTTTATATAAATATTCATTTTTCATTGAAATATAAAAGCAAATCTTGGAAATTTCAATTGGGAATTAAGAATATTCTATTTTTACATATAATTAACAGTTTTGTATTTACCTTTTTTTGTTTGCTGTTGTTCTTTGTTGTTTTAACCAACCCAAACCTAAATCCAAATCCAATTCTCAAAAAAATAGGGTGCAAAAATTTTGCAAGCCTCACACTTTGATTATGAATATGTTTTGGGTCATAAAATAGCATTTTTGTGTGTAGCTAAAGGTAATCCACGCCCACAAATCACTTGGTACAAAGATGGCGCTGAAATATTTCAACATCTTTACATGCATGTATGTTTAAAAAATTTTTTTAATAAAAGTTCTAATTATTTTCATAATCACATTGCCCTTTTCATTAGATCCATGAATGGCGCATTGGAGAGGATAAAGTCAAATCAAAAATTGAAATTGATCCAGCAACACAAATGGATGCTGGCTTATATGAATGTACCGCTGATAATATGTATTCAATCGATAGACGCAGTTTTAAAACTGATTTTTCCATTGCTTTCGATTAAATATTTTATGCTTATAATTCTTTATAGCTTTCCTTAAAAAGTATATATATATTTTTGCGTGCTTTTCCTTTCTTTTTTAACTTTTTTATTTTTTAATTTTTTTTTTTTTTTGGATTTTTTGAAAAGAGAAAAAAATAAAATCTTTGGATTAGACAACACAATTAATAAAGTAGTTTTGTTAAATGACGCATTAATTAGACAATAATTATTAAATGAGAATTCTTTACTGCTATCTAAAATTACAATTAAGGATCCACGAATGATATCATAATATAACGTGTACCATTTGTAACGCGAAGACCTTCATGGTAATGAGTTAAACGACCAGGATGCATTAACAACCAACCTTTTCTGGTATTTTCAATTGAGCAATTATAACGTAAAAATCGACAACCACCACCTTCATAGTCAATGCCGACACGATTTAAAGCGATATTTATGGTATACGTTGATGAATCATGATGTGGCCTTAATGATGGTTGTTCATCGGGGCGATACCGTACAACAAAATTCATTAATGATCTAGGAGGATTACTAAAGTATCCCTTAAAAGCTCGTTCTTGTAGTGGTCTAACAAATACATCTAAAAATGTTAACCATAACGTATTCAAGCCAACTTGTTTCATATGTATATCTCTGGTGGGTACAGCTTCGTAGCCACCCTCTAAACGTGTATCATTATTTGTGCCATCTGACCATTTACCGAAATTCTCCATAATAGCTATTAAATCATCGCAAAATGCATCTGTAACAATTTGAAACCAAAATACATCTGGACATGGTTGCAATAATTTATAATTTTCTTCCAATTGTTTTGTATAATTCGGATGAATATATTTCAATATCCAATCGTACTTGTTGGTCGGTAATGTATAAAAATCTGGTCGTGCTACAGTTATATCAAAATTCTCCGCATTTACCAGATGTCCATAAATGCGATCGTTAATAACATACATAAAAATACCCTACAACCATAATCAGTATCAGCATAAACTTTATTCATAGATAAATTTTATATAGTGCGCATTAAATTTGAGTACGAATAAACTTACAGCATTACGTAATGAATCGCATAAGGCCATATCTGGATCATAGTACTGATGGTCATAATTAATATATTTGAAGGCAGTTTTACGTATCAAATAAATGCTGGAAACATATGGAACATTCCACATGCCAATAATATCACCTTTAACGATATCAATATAATCATGAGAACGAGCATAAAAACCACCATCAGTTAAAGCACCCCAAAAATTACTCCATAATTCATCATGTCTGCTAACAACTGGACCTATAAATTGTCTACAAAAAAAAAAAAAAAATAGGTTTGTTTTAGAAATTTTACAAAGAACTATTTGCGCTTAACCTTAAAATGGAATAAATTAATTAATTATTGAATAATTTAGCATTCTGTGAATAACATTAACCTGTTGTATGTTAATAATTCTCTTAAAACTTGGGGATCATCAATATGAGTATCAGCTTCCACAACAAATATGTAATCACTCTTCTTCTGCATAGCTTGTTGTAAAGCTAATTGCCTGCCTCTACGTTCATCCAATTGATCGGTTGATAAAACAATTTTTGCCGTTTTAAATTTGTTTTCCCAACGTTTGAGAAATGATTTCGCTTTCATATCATGATAATGTACACCGCTATATATAAATAAATGCAAATGTTCTTTAGGGTAATTCAAAAGTTCTAATTTTCTTAGAAATATATCAAAAAATGGCACTGGCTGATTTATCATAATGGCTAAACTTATATTAGGTAAATTATTCTCCTAAAAAATTCAAAAAAAAAAACAAAAAGAAACAAAAATGAAAAATTTAATTAAAATTATACAAAAAAAAAAAAAAGAAGAAGAAGAAAGAAAAGGCAAATTTTTACCTCAAATTCCAAACGATTTTCTTGGCATATTAAACATTTATTATTGAAAGTTTTTGCTAAATAATTGGCATAGGCATTTAAATGAATTTTACTTGGGCCATTGCCATGAATAATATTCGGTTTATTTAAAAAGTGTACATTTTCTAGCATGCCTTCGTTACTATCCAAATTAATGGAGAATTTTACATCCTCTTTGGCACCATGTAAACATTGAAATATTAATGATTCTGTATCCAATTTTATATTTAAATCTTGACGTTTCTTCTCATCTAGAAAAATGTTTGTATAATAAAGTTGATCATCTTCCGTATCTTGAATTGATTGCTTTAATAATTCCCATATTTTTGGTGCATAACCAATAAAACCGCCAGAATTTAAATAGCGTGAAGCATTTAATTTAACTAAAGGATATTTCTCCGATAATTTACTGTCAGGCCAACAATATTTTTCGGCAGCAAATAAAATGTTTGCATTGAAAGTTTTAAATTTGGCAATTATTTCTTTTAGGCCACTGGTAAAAATGACATCATAACTAAAAAATAAATAAAGGCAAATATATTTTAAAAGATTATAATTAGATTATAATTTATAAAATGTAATGTAAAATGTAATGTAATGTGTAATTTATAAAATGTAATTCATGTAAATGCAATGTAAAAATAAACTTTTAAGAGCATTCTATGGACTAATCTTTATTACTTTATTCAATTCTTGGACACTTGTTATCAAGCGAACAATTTTTTATTTGTATCAACAATCATGAGATAATTTTAATTTTTACATTTATAAAATTGTCTCGTTTCAACTTTTGGATTTGTTTTAGTACTTTTGTTTCTTATTCATATTTACATTTTTAATATAAATAAGGCGGTACAATCAAATGTATGAATTATGAATTTCTGCAAAATGTTCACTCTTCGGCAATAGAAATCTATGATTTTCAAATATTGTTTATCAAAATGTTTGATTTATGTTTGTTAAAGTACTTACCTGTCAGTAAATAAAATTAATAAATTTTCTTCTGCTTTATACGATTCAATAGCTTCACGTAGTAGATTGATTTTAAAGCCACCGCCAGCGTACTTCATATTGCCACCACGCCATTTCTGATGTAATCCCAAAGTTATTACCTGAAATATTTTACATTGAATTATTATTTCTTCTTCTTATTATAATGATAGTGGAATAGTGAGATTATGGCATAAATGGACTCTAATAATAAATTTACCAGTGAGAAGATATTACAATTGAAAAATTAGATTAAACAATTCAAAGAATGAATAATTAAAAAAAAAAATAGGGATTGCATATTCAATTTACCTCAATATCGTAGACTTTTGCTGAACGATGGTAACGTAAATAGCCATCTGTTTTATCCGAGGCCACAGTAAAAACTTTAACTGTAATAAAAAAAAAATTGAATAAAAAAACCAAAAGAAATTAAGAACAATGGAAACCAGTCATCATCAATTAAGAACAATAAAACTCTGTTTTTCCTCTAATTGTTTGCTTTATATTCTCTTTTTTTATCGTATCTTTTATCGTATTTTCAAACATAAATTATAAATTACATTGAATAAAATGGCTTTATGTTATAGCGACATTCAAAAAAGCACTACACATCAAGGGAAAATATGCAGATTACTGCTCTTTTAGATATCTTTAATTTATCGTTTAATAAAGTCTATTTTACCAAGACCTATTTTAATATCTTGCAAATTGAATGTAGTTTCTAAATTGTCTAGTTAATTTTTTTATAAATTATAAATCAAAAAATTGTTTTATTATCAAAAAATTGTTTCATAATTCAGGGAATTTAATTTAAAAAATGATTATAAATTATAGTGTGCATAATTTGAATTTTGAAAAATTTTAATCTATTCCATTTAAAATTTTTCTAATACTTTAAAAATAAAATGCAACAATATTTTGCTTTTACTTTTTTTTTAATTTTAAGTACATTGCACAATTAATAATAATAATAAATAATTCAAACTGTGCTTTTTTAGAGCAAAAAGTTTGACTTCTGGAAGGTAAACTTTACGCTACTTGAAAGAAACGCTACATGAAAGAAACTTGGAAAAACGTAAAAGAGAAAGAAGAGAAGTAAATTCAAAACGAATAAAGTTTTGATGAAGTTCTTATTTAAATTAAAAAAAAATATTCCAAATGAAATAATCTTTCTCCTCTGTTCTCTTCTACAATGATTAAAAATCTAAATAAAATATGGTGAGCTTATACATATTCATATCAAGATTAAATATGACACATCTTTTAATTAACTTTCAACTTTTAGCATACTCAACGATATAGAGAAAGATAAGTATATGCAAGTATATATATATATATATATATATGTGTGTGTGTGTGCACGCGGGTGAGAAAAGATGGCTAATTCTAATAGGATTTTCTTTAAAAAGTACGATTATTGTGAGCGTTATGCCATTTTCTACATATTTTATACATTTTGTAGGATGCATTAAATGTAATCGCAACTTTATTTATTTACTTTTATTGTACATTATACGAAAATAGTAAACACTTCGGCATTAATACAATTTTATTGCATTTTATGTGTAACGGTATATAGCGGTTTGATTCAGCAATCGTGAAATTCTATTCTACATACCTATACATACATATATTAATAAAAATCATCTAAATATGAATGAATGACTATAAGAAAAAAAATTAAGAAATTTAATGACCGACAATACACATGCATTTATATATACATTTATATGCTACATAAATGATATTGAGCAGCAATGTAGGATGTTGCTTATCAATAAAATTCTTTACAAAAAAAAATACATGTATAAAAGAAACTACAAAAACAAAAGAAGTAATCTTTAATAAGATTATTAATTAGCTTAAAACAATATATAAATCTACTAATACAATACAGTAAAAGAAAGAAAACGAAAAGAAAAAGGAATGTTCTATTTGGTGTAAGCAAATCTTGAGTACTTTATGAATATGAGAATTTCATCACTTATTTTTTTTTTGTTTGCGCTTCCATAACTTTTGTAACATCTTAGTTTATTATCGATTACAACTTTTTTACATTCAGATATACAAACGAACAGTAGATACTTTTGGTTATATCGATACAAATTTGAATAAATGATCTTGTCTATATATTACATGTGCCATTGAATTTTATATGGGCCGCTGATGCTTTCTATTAAATATTGAACAACACAACGTACTACACAAATATCATTTACGTATTTTTAAAATGATGACTTTATTTCTTTTTAGCGAACTTACTGGAACAATAATGCTACAATTACGTACATAACTTGCAAATAGCAACTTAGTGAAGTTTATAATATAAATGTATAAAGATTTTCATCAATGATGTACGCACTTAATTTATATATTTTAATATATAAATTAAATATTTATATTTAAGTGTTTTTGTGCTTTTTGATGCATTTTAATATAAATATTTTCCACTATTCACACATTTTCATACCTTCTGGTTCGATTACTAAACTTGCATCATGATTTGTTGTTGTTGTTATAATTCGGCCAACATTTATTATAATAATACAAACGAACGTAAAGAAATGCTGCGCAAGGCTTCTCCGATTTCCTTTTAGGAGCATTTTATTTATGTGAGACCAAAAGTATGTTTTCATACTTTATAAGAAAATCTAGCCCCTTCTTACTTGAGCAGCTCCTAAATCACAACCAAAAAAACCAAACACTCTTTTTAAATACTTTATTCTTATACTTTTTCTTTTATTCCATTGTACTAGAAGCAAGAATTTTGAACAAATTTATTAAATTTATAAATGCGCAAACCAACTCAACGTTATTAATTGCCAACTACAAATGCCAGAGACTGCAGATTATGTTTTGAGATATCTGGCTCTAGCGTCACTTTTATTTTTTGAATAACAAAAAGAACAGAAAACTCTCTCTAAAAGTACTCTCTGCTGCTAGTATATGTTTAGATTCATGTTGAAAATTGAAATTCCAAAAAAAAAAAAAAACATATGTACCCAGTTTTGTCTAAACAATTTGTTGATAGGCATTGAAATTATCGTATTTATAAACAAAATTTCATACATTTTAACATGTACAAATCAACATGAATGTTGATACCACTTAGCAGGTTTCCTAGACATGATATATAAGAAATGAATTTTACTACAGGTACGATTATTTTTCTAATTAGTGGATTAAGAGGGCATTTTCTGTATTCTTTTTCTTGTTATACATTTAATAACATAACATAATTGGCCAATGATTAAACTAAATATGCTTCAAAGAAATTATTCAAGATACATGCAGTCATTACAAGGTAGAGCTACATTACATACTTTTTTTTATAGATACACATAGTGAAGCATTCTTATGGAGCTTCCGGGGTCTTAAGATTATATTTTGACTTTATATTATTCAACTCCTCTTGCTTTTTATCAACATCCAAACGTTTAAAGGCCTTATTCGATTGATAGTATAATACAACTAAATAGCGATTACATACATTAAATCCAGATAAATGATCACAAGCATTTTTGGCATCAAATATATCCTCATATACCACAAAAGCAGTGCCGCGCGTTTCTGGTGTATTGCCAACTCTTATCTGCCGTATAGCACCAAATTTTCCAAATATATCGTACATTTCGTCTGAAGTAATTTTATACGGTAAATTGCGTACATACAATAAACGGTTCACCTCTGGAGGTAGACGTATGTTATTTCGTTTATTCATACTGGACTTTTAAGGTAGGTGGGTGCCTGCGAATTAGAAAATATTAATAAAAACTACACCAACAACGTCTCTAATTGATGTATTTTAGTCGTATCTTTCTCTTACGTTTTTTTAGTATGTTTTCGTCATTTTATATTTTTTTATTCAGTTTTACGTAGTCTTTATGTAAATTATTACATTAGAGATGGTAAAAAATTAGATGTAAATAAAATGATAGACATATATACATGTATATCTGGTAACATTCAAGTTCTTAAATCGGCATCCAAGGCATTCCACATAGTTAATGAAGCTATTTCTCCTTTGGAAAACTTTAAAATTAAAATCTCAAAAATTAATTGATAACTGACCATTCATTTATCGATTAAGTTATTTTAAGTTATCGATTAAAAAGAAGAAGTTCCCATATTAGGGAATATGGGAACTAATGTCATGACAATAACATTATTTGAATTTTTCGTTGAAAGTTTTTAAAAATTATTTTTCTTTAAAAATCGCTTTCTTAAAACAAATATGGAAGAAGAGGAAAGTCTGACATTAGCAAGTACTAATGTAGTTGGTTTAAAACCAAAAGCAATTTATGGCTTACGTACTGATGTTATTGGTAATATACATTTCAATTTGAATCAAGAAGTAATTTATCCGGTAGAAGGTGTCTTAACATTTCACGATTTTGTTGCCAACAAGCAGAGGTTTTTGCGTTTAACCGAAGACACAACTCCATTGATTATACAAATTAATCCGCAAAAGAAATTATTGGCCATTTTAGAGCAAACAAAAATGTAAATAAAAATCAAAATACAAATGCATAGAATTTTCAAATATATATATGTATATCTGTGTATGTATGTGTATATTTGTGTATGTATGTGTATGTGTATTTTTAGATCGAAAGCTATATGCATATATGATTTATTGACATTGAAAAAGCGACGCACTTTAGAATTACCACCTAATGCCAAAAATGCCCAAATTACTCAACTTTTATTTACGGCCGATTCGAAAGCTATTGTTATATTAACAAAGGGACCAAATGAAATAGTTTATTTAATGGTATTAGATAAAACAAATACAATTATCGAGGGCCATCCCTCTATGGCTGGTGCTCAGCGCGGCACAGTTGATTGTATGGCATGTAATCCTCAAGATACTTCATTAATGGCCGTAGGAGGTCGTAATATATTAATGCTATTAATGAAATCTGAGAAAGGCTTTAATATAACGAACAATTTAAAATGCCATTATCATATTGTTTCTATGGCTTTCCTAGCTATGGATTTACTAATGGCTGGCTCAAATCGCAATGATTTGATATTAATTGAAAATGGAGAATTCAAATTAATTCAGAAGGCAACAGAAGCTGAAGTTATTGATTTATTAATGGAACAGGAAACATTAAATGAACATCGGGTACTATTGGAAACGCAAGAAAAATTACATGATAGCCGTGTTTTATGCATGACTGCATTTGGCCGTGGTTTTGCTTACGCCATTTTCAATAAAGTCTTCGTATTCGAACGTGTTTCTAAATTTAAATTTGAACGTAAAACTATTTTAACTATACCAATTACCATCTATTCGGAAAATTTATATCAGATAACTAATTTGGCGGTAGATAGTAAACAAGAAACTGTTATAGTAACAACAAGACATGCACAAATCTATGTTGGTATATTGATAGTGCCAGAAACATTAAAAGCGAAACAATTACAATTCAGTCCATTGGGTGCTTTATTACATATTGCCGAAATTGTAGATATATCTATGTGCTCATGGAAACCTATTATTATGACAGCATGTAAGATTCATCTTCTTATTCTAAATTCTATATGCTAAAGAAAATTTTATGTATGTTATATCATGGCCATTATGTCGTATCGTCGTATCGTTTTATTTTAGCCAAGGATCAGACTGTACGTATATGGAATTATGAAACAGATAAAATTGAATTAGTTCGAAAATTTCAAGTAGATGTTAACATTGTCGAATTAAATAAAACTGGTTTATTAGCAGCTGTAGGTTTCTCGGATCAGCTACGTATTACTCAAGTATTTATGGATGAATTAAATGTAAATTTTACATACTCGATTTATAACTATCCCCCCTAGAAACATAACAAACATAACTAACTGATATTAAATTTTTTATAAATATTTTAGATTGTAAAAACGTATAATTTGCCACGCTGTAGGGACGTGAAATATTCAAATTATGATCATTTTATGGCTGTAGCTTACGATAGTACAATTGCTGTAATATCGGTGTACAATTTAGATATTATTCAAGTTCTTAAAGTAAGTATAATATTAAACTGTAATTAGATTTTCCATAATGTACATTTTAAAATGCATTTTATAAGGGGCATAACGGTACAGTATTATCGGTAGCTTGGTCCAAAACTGACAAATACCTGTTTTCTGGGGGGGCTGAAGGTGCCATATATCAGTGGGAAGTTGAGACTGGTCTTCGCATTCAAGAGATTGTACAAAAAGGCACTGAATATGTTTCAGTAAATTGCACTTTTAACGAACCTCTATCTATTTATGCTTTAACCGATTCCGGTTTATTACGTGAATTTCAAAATTCACAAATTGTTCGAGAAATTTTAATACCATCTCGAACGAAATGTCGCTTAACAGATTTGTGCTTAGCACGTTCTGATTTAATAATGTTTGTAGCAAACGATATTGGTGATATTTTCAATATACAATTGCCATTCCTGGAAGCAGGCGGCGGTACTTGCACGAATTTTCGTTTCTTTACAACATCAATTAATCATTTAAGAATTTCTTATGATGGTACTTTATTAGTAGCAATATCAAAAGGCGGCACATTATCCATATGGGCTATGGAAAATATAGAAGGAAAAGTGGCACCAATGGATAATGATCTATTGAGAAGTCAAGAAGTTCTAATACCACGCAGCATATTGCGTGAAAAAAATGAACAAATTATTAATCTAGAATTACGTTTAAGGCAACAGGCAGAAGAATTTCAGTATCAATTAAGTCAAAATGAGATTTTTGACGGGCAACAATTGGCTGAAGTTCATAAAAGCTACTGTAACGCATTAGAGGAATTGAAACGTATGAATAATGAAATTGAGGAACGCCATACAGAGGAAATGAATCAAATCACTTTCCAAATACAAGACCTAAAAGAAGAGCATAAAAAACAATTGAATAATTTAGCCACTCAATATTCAGATCGAATGTTAATTGAGTATCAAAAGTTCACCCAATTGCGAGAAAGTATGCTCGAATTACGTGAAAGTTATGAGACGAAATTAAAAAAATCCGCTGGCACATTACAAGATACTGTTGAAGGTTTGGAAAGTGATTATAAAAATCAATTGGATGAGCGTAAAGAATTAATACGTGAATTGATGAAAGAAATGGAAGATAAAAAGGTCGAATTTATTGCATATTGTCGTCAAGTAGAGGTGGAAAATGATCGTAATATGGTAGAAACTCAAATGGAATACGAAAAGCGCTTAACTAATGAACGTAATGATACACAATTATGGCGTGGCCGTTCGGGTGTATTACAAAAGAAGTACGATACCCTTAATAAAGATGTTGAAGCTTTATTAGAAGAGGTCGAAGTGCTAAAGGAAGAGCAAAATAAAGCTCAACGTAATATTACTAAATTGAATAGGAATATTGAAGATTTACAAAAGGATATATCGGATCGTGATTATGCCATAGGTTCCAAGGAGAAACGTATACAGGAATTATTACATAAAAATCAAGAATTAGACAAATACAAGCAAGTACTAAATCATAAGATTGCCGAATTGAAAGCGCAAATAGAACCCAGGGAATTTCAAATCAATGATAAACGCAAGCATATATTGGAAATGGAACATGAATTAGCCGGTTTAAATCAAAACAATGCCCAACTGGAATTACAATTAAAAGAATTAAAAGATAAATTCTTAAGTCATGTAGCTGAATTGAAGCTGGAGCGCCATAGGGCTCGTGCAGCACGCGAATGCATTCAAAATATCTGTACGGAAATATATCATGTGGCCGGTCATATTAATTCACCTAATAAACTAAAAGTAGCCGTACGTGACCTATTTCAACGTCATGCCAGTGATGATGAATTGAAACGTTTCATTTCATTAGATGCCAATGTTCGCGATGAATTTCAACGCCAACGTGTACAAATCGAGAAAGTTTTAAAAATTTACAAAAACCGTTCGGATGATTTAACCCATAAACAAAAATACGAAAAAATCTTTAAGGAGAATCTGACACTTTTAGATGAAATTGAAAAATTGAAATTAGAAAAGAAAACTTTAGAGGCCGCAGTAAAAAGGACTTCATGGAAAGTTTCATTTCATAAGAAACACAATTGATCTTTCCTTGAATTTTTCACAGTCATATTCGGGTACTTTTTATTTTGGAATTGTTTTTCTTTTTTTTAATTGTATTAAAATAAACTTTTTAGTGCAAATTTAAATCAGAAGCTTATTCAATTGTTTATGAACTTTGTCAAAAATATATTTATTTTTTAATGCTTCAATAAAAAAGTGCAAATGTAAATACCTCTGGTTTTTAAGCAAAAATTATCTTTTCGCTCACTATTTAAATAATGGAACAATTGGAAAGCTAAAGTAACGCCGCTATTTTACAACACCTAGAAATAATTTGGGCCCAGCTAAATGTAATTTTCTGTTATTTGATAAAAAGGGCGAGATTTATTTCTGTTGACAGTTTCCTTTAGGGGCAACCAGTCCCTTGAAGCCCTTGCTCAACTGGGAGTGGCTCATGAGATGGTCGTTGGTGATGCCGGCCATCAGGGGGTATCATGAGTCACGAGATCGAACCAAAGATTTAATTTGGTACCTCGAGATCACCAGTTTTATTATGCCCACGGTAGTGTTATTGAGGTTGGTTTCGTGTGGGCTGTGGTGCCCATATCGCTGGCGTTGCTCGTTCAAACATGTATATGCTTGTCACGCAAGCTCCCATTTCCCGAATAAAATGGGTAGCTGGATAGGCTTATTGAGCTAAGCCAAGGAGTAATTGGAAGGCTCTGAATTTAGATACCAAAGATTAAGCCTAGTAAATAAGGTGCAATGCAGGCTTTAAATTGATAGCTGGTCGTGACGGTAGCATGCACCATGCGTGACATAACTATTAACGCTAGCGCCCATTATGTACGTTTGTGTACCATGCAGTTAAGCCTCCACGGCAGGTGTGCATGTAAAACACTCATTGCACTGTTGACAGTTTCCTATCTTACTATTATGATTATAACCATAACATACAATGAAATTCTAATTTTACATTTGTGAATTTTCGAAATTTTCTCCAAATTTATGTACATTAAAAAACAACCAATTATTTTACTGCAATGGGGCACTCATTTATTTATTTTCAGCAAAAGAAAAAAAAAGAAAAAAATTCAATAGTGAAATTTAAAATTAATACACTTATTTCCAATCATCAACTTCGTAATCCCATTTTGAAGCTAAGCCAGTTACTGGATTCACTTCCAGGGCTATCATGCGCTTCAATTGGGCTTGACGGCGATCCTCATCATACGAATCGGGTAAATCGCTAGTGCAAAAACTGTGCAAGGCTGTTAGTACTATACCAAGTGCAGTAAACCACAATGATATGCCTATGTGTACCTTCCATTCACCAGTTGGTGCTTTCATTTCGGCAAAAGTTTGACAAAAGCTATAACGATATAATGTTTTCTTCTCTTCAATAGTTAATTTTTTCCAATCATCTTTTTCCTTCTCTCTCAGTGCACAAATTATAGAATCCGATTCTCGAAAACGGATAGATGGCATCGGATACAATACTGAATCAAAATATATTGGTGAACCATTTACACCAAAACCAACATATTCACGTTTGCCACATAACTTATTAGCACGATCATAGGTGGTACTACGGCTTATCATAATTTGTCCGAGAGCATTTTTTATAGCCCCAATGAAACGTGCACCTCGTAAATATTTTGTGTAATGTAACGCCATGCTGATAATATTATTATTCCGTTTCTTTTTTTTTTCAATTGATATTTCAAATGATGTTTTTAATTTAATTATTCTCACAAAACAAAATAAAACACCTATTTCTGTGAAATTTTCAACAAGCACTAAGTTTTTATCTTTGACATTTAATGCAAAGACATTACGTTGTAGATATTTAATTTTTCTTTTTTTTTTTTACACATCACACTCAAAATACTGAGAGCACACGTAGTCAAGTTTAAGAAGTTATAAAACCCCAAAGCCATCCACATGTATTCTTGACCAGAATCAAATTCTAAATCGAACTAGAAATTTTTTTTTTCAAAAAAAATGATTTGAACAATTTAATAATAAGTAAATTTTGATCATTTATCTTATATTTTCCAATTTATACCATTTACATATAAAAAGTAAATTTGCTTTTAGATTTATTAACAAGTATTCATGATTAATGATGTAAAAGAGTGTAATGAATGGTGTGAACCATCTTCATCTTGTTGTACATTAAATAAATTACTTTTTACCTTAATTTTAGTTTTAAATGTTTCAGCATTTGTTGAATTATTGATTTTATTTATATCAAAATGTTCAGTCTTTTGTGCAATAATACGCTTACCATTATATTGAATCTTGTCATTACCATTTCTCTCGTCTCTTGGCATACTCGAATCGGAATGACAATTTGCATGTGAGGCCACTTTTGTTATTGGCATGAAGTGCTTTGATTGATGCGTTAATAGAAGAGTACGACTAACAGTACAAAAATTACATTTTATACATTTATAAAGTACTGTATCAGCTTTCTCCGGATGTTTGTGACGAATATGTTTCTGCCAGACACAAAAAAAAACCCAAAAAAAAAAAAATATATATATATATATATAAATTTATCCATTTGACTTTTAAGCAAATAAAAAAATATAAAGACAAAATTAAATTACAACATTCGGCCTATTTCGCACTCCATTTATCTTACCTGATATGCTGCACTCTGTACCGATTTATAATCACAATATTGACATTGATACATGGCCTTCTTCTCATGACACATGTTATGACGTCTCATAGCATTGTGATCATTTGTTGTATAAACACATAATTGACATTTATAACGTTTCTCCGCAGTGCTACAAAGACCGTTATTATTGTCACCACCACCATCGCCATTATTGTGCTGTGTTAAACGATGTAACCTTAATGATGCTTTTGTACTCATTAATTTCTCACATATATCACATTTTAGTTGTACGCCACCAGCTTCTATGGGAATTTTGCAATAATGTTGACGCAATGATTTCAATTGTGAATAAGCAACACCACATTTTGAGCACGAATGTATTATCATTGATGACATTGTTCTGCCATCTTGTAATTTATTATGGCTCTTCTTATTTTCCATTTCATTGCACTGTTTGTCGTTCTGATTATCATTATAATTGTTATTAATGGTTAATTGCATGCGATGCCAACGTCTATGATTTTTTAGTTGTTTGGCATTTTTAAATGCTTTAGAACATTCCTCACATTTGTAATTACGTTCATCCAAATGAATTTTTATATGCGTATTTATTAAACGTGAATAAATTGGCGTTTTAAAATTACACAAATCACATTTATACAATTCCATATCAATTTGATGTTGGCGCCATAAATGCGTATGCAACGTATTCCAATTATTAAATTTTATGATTTTACATTCTGGGCATATAATTTTATGCTTTTCATTTGTTTCACTACTCTCATACGATTTATCCTGCTGATGTTGATTATTGTGATTACTGATATGACACTTTTTATGATATTCCAATGTCTCGCATTTTTTAAAACGAAATGTACATCCCTTCACCGTACATTTTAGATTATTATTTTTTATTTGAACTTTTGCATGCCCAACTTGAGCATTTTTTATATCACAGGAACGATTACGGCCATATGGACGGCCTCGTATTGATGTACCTAATATTGCACTTGATGTTCCAGTTGCTTTAAATTTCATATCAGAAGTTTGTTGCTTAGGTTGCTTCATTAAATTATTTGCTACATATATGCGGCCCTTCTCTATCGGACCACTTGATAATGGTAATGAAATTGTTGTTGATGTTGATGTTAATGATGATAATTTTGCTTTTGGTTTATTCATACTATTATTATTGGAAAATTTTATTAATGGCGGTACAGGTAAACGCTTAATACTTTCAATAACGTTCTCATTAGAATCTTTCTGTAGCCTTCTTTCTTCTAAATTATTCGCAAAAAATATTGATTTTGATACAGGCACTAATGGTGGTACATCATTAATATCCTTCTCATTATCATTATTATTATCTTTGGTTAATCTTAGTAATGATGATTGATTTAATTTCGTTTTATTTCCATTTAACATAATAATTGATGCAGATACAATTGGAGTAGAATTAGTAGGTATAGCTATTGTAGAAACATTTTCTTTATCATTCATGACTGTACCTAAACGTTCAATGTTGTTGCCTTTATTATTATTGTGGCTAGACAAATTCACTTCTATTTGTGAATGGCCATCATTGAACGGAGCTAAAGTGCTTTGAGGCAAAGCTTGCTGTTGCTGCTGTTGTTGCTTATACTCATTTACTTTTTCATTATGCATACTAGCGATTGTTGTTGTCAGCGTTCTGGTTGTCGTACACGATGTTGTTATTGTTGGTTTAACAGTGAGTGTATCATCACTTAAAACTGTCACAGTTAAATCATCAATATCTCGTATAGCGATTATGGTATTCAATCGTTCATCAATTTCAACATTATTATCATTACGATTATACTTTTCATTTAATCGATCAATCATATCATTATCAGTTGCGGAATTTACTATTCTCGTTGTACTTGAATTTGCTGTTGTAGTCGTAGTTTCAATGGTACTTGTAAATGCAGTTACAGTTGTAGATGGAGTTGCAGTTGCAATTGAAGTTGCGGTTGGAGTTTCAGTAGGAGTTGCAGTTACTGTATTATGATCTATAATGTAATTAATATCTTGAGCTAATTCATCATAATTATCAGACCAATTATTAACCATTTGTGTATCCAAATCATGAAATTTAAAACTATCATCGGCATAAAACGCATCCGGTAATATGTGCATAGCATCAAGACTATTTGCTGTTAAATGTGTTGTACTATTATTAGATATTATTGATTGAGCTATTGATGTAAATGGCATTAATGTTGATGCCGTTGTCATTGATGTTATTGATGTTGTCGTTAGTATAATTCCATCATCATTTTTATTCATATTTATTAATTCATCATTATTATGTTGATAATTGCTGCTATTATGATTATGATTGTTATTGTAATTATTACTATTATTATTATTATTATTATTATTATTTTCTAAATTTGGTGCAATTAAATTTTGAACTTCATTTTCATTCAATAAATTTAATTCATCTACCGTACGCAAATGTAACGTGCCACGAGTCTCCTGACAAAAGCTAAATTGTGATGGTAATTTTTTCTGCAAGACATGCGTAATAAAAATTTTAGTTAAGTATTGATCAATATAAAATATCAGATATTCATTTAAATATGCATTATTTTTTGAAATATCTAAAATGAAAATATTATTTATCAAGAAATCAATTGTTTAAAATATTTTCTTTTTAAACAGAAAAATTTTCCTTTGGCATAGATAAAGGTAAACTAGGCCATCACCAATTGTGATGGCCTAGTAAAAAATCTTAAGTCTCCTAATTTTGTATGACTAAAAACTTAAATAAAATAATCAAAATTTATGAATGTGAAAATATGTACAAACTTCATAAGAAAGTCTATACGTTTCTTATATTATATTTCAATGCTATTATGGACATCTATCTCAAGAACTTTTAAGTGTTATATGCATTCAACCAAAAACAATTAATATAAATAAAAACTTTTTTTTTTGTGAAATTCATAACTCTAACTCTAAATAAATTGGAATGTCAATGAAATGAATGTAATCAATTATAATCGAATGATACTTACGGCCTGCAATTCCACTTTAGCAACATCATATTCAGTTGATGATGATTGTTGCATAACGGGTAAATTGACTGCTTGCGACGGTGCGCTTATTGTGTATGCATTCATTGCATTACTATCAAAAGGATTATTGTTAAGTAATGAAGCTTCCATTATGTAATTGTTGTTCATACTACTACTATTTGTATTGTTATTACCATTGCCAGTTTCGTTGTCACCATTATTATTATTATTATTATTATTATTATTATTATTATTATTATTATTAGCAATGCTGTCATTATTACTGAAATTATTTAACGATTGAAATGTATTCAAATGATTTTCAAGATTTATAAAGTTTGTATTAATACTCAAATTATTATCACAGCCACCATTTGCAGATGTATCACTTGTATCATACGAAAATGGTAAATGTAAAAAATGATTTTCATTACTACTATCATTATCATTATAATTATCATTATCATTATCATTATCATGAACATTTTCGTAAAGTTCATTATTAACATTAAGATTTAAGAGATTCTCATTAAACGCATAGTTATTGTTATCCGTATCAGACATAATAGAATTTATGGGTAATCCGTCCGAATTATGCACTGAATTAACATTAAAACTTTCAACACTTTTTACATAAATCTTTGGCTGTTTTAAAGGCATTATTAAACGATTAGCATCCATTTCAGTAGCGGCTGGTAATAAATTTTCATCATGTACTATATGATTATTGTTTAAAGGCTCAACACTTTTTAATGTTGTGGTCATTGTTGTCGTTGCTGCTGCTACTGCTGCTGCTGATGTTGTTGTTATCATTTCTGATGGTTGGGCTAACGCTGATGTTACAGCAATTGTTGTTACTGTTACATTTGAAGTTGTTATCAATGAATTCTTATTATAATGATACAAATGCTTAGAATGATTATTATTATTAAAAGGGATTTGAAAGTGATTAATGTCATTTGTAGTTGTTGACAATATAAAACCATTCAGATAATTTTTACTACTGTTACAAGTAGTATCACTGCTACTATTGTTGTTAATGATATTGTTATTGTTATTGTGAGTATTAATGTTCATAGTGTTATTAATATTTTGATTGTGTTGCATATTGAAATCATTATATTGTAACAGAGCCGGCTCTCTAAGAACGTCAACACTTTTAATGGAAATTTTTTGCTTGGTTGTAACATTTTTTGACTCTTCCCTGCAATTACCATTGTCGATTGGTATTGATTTATTAAATTCATTGAAGTTTATGCTGTTATTATTATTGCTGTCACTGTTACTATTATCGTTGCGATTTAATGATAGAGTTGTGGTTGTATTCATGACTGTGGTGATTGGATCACACAACTGTTTAACATTTTTTAAAAAAATCCGATTTGATATTTGATTATCATCTGGCGTCAAGGTCAAACTTGCTATATACTTTCCAATTATTTGTTGAATATTTTCTGAACTCATCATATGATCCATTTTATAATGCAGTTCTAAACATTGCAATGTAAAAAATACATTTAAGCAACCTGTAACAATGAGAATAATAAATATCAATTGTAAAAAAAAATGTTTTTGTGTCATGAGATACATACCTAAACATTTTAATTGTAAACGTTGTTCATCAATTCTTGTAGCCACGTCACCGTTATGAAATTTTTCCTTATGCAAATCTAAATCTAAACTATCCAAACATATGTATGGACACTTTAAACATTTGAAAATATCTATTTGATTCTCTAAACATGTATCACTATCCGTTAGAATATTATTATTCGATTGATTTATAGGCTGCTCTTGTTCTTTATCTTGGTCTTGGTGGTGTTGTACCTCACTTATTAACATGCCACATTCCGATAAAATATTATCATTTTGAATATTTTGATTATGCAGTTGTAGAATTCTGGATGGTGGTGTTGGTGTACCATTCAAACGTTCTTTTATGGTAATATCGGCACTTTCTGATTTGATCGGTTCCGATTTTATTTCTTGTTTATTAATAGTACTATTGTTATTTGAGTTATTACGTCGAAACACATTACCAAAGCTCATTTTTTGTGGTTGGACATCTGTGGTATGTATTTGAACGAATGGTATGTTTGTATAAGTTGGACAGGATGCCATAGATGTTTGAGATAAACTTAGAGTTAGAGCCATTGTTTTTTTTACGCTATTATTTATAAATGCTAAATTGGGGCAATTTATACTACTGTTAAATTTCTGATGTTCACTTTTGTTGTAAACTGGTGCGCTGGATAAACATTTATCAACATAATCCAAACAATTGTCAAGCGTCGTTATTTCATTAATAAATTCTTCATTATTATATTTAGCATAACTAATATTATTTCTACTAGTATTATTGTGGTAATAACCATTATTTGTTAATATTCTATATTCTTCCATAAGGCGATTTCAAGCACAATTCAATTCAATTCGATTTCAATTAAATTTCTTATACATATAATAACAAAATTCACAATTCACTTCATTCATAAAAACAATATACATTATGTTGCTTCTTCTTTCTCACTTTAAAAGAAAGCAGAATTAACAACAGATATGGCACGTAAGAGGTGCCACATCTAAAGTATTGATTCAAATTTCACATAAGATGCCTAATTTATCGAATTTAAGTGTAAAAATATTTATTGTAAATAACCTACTTAACTACTATGCCATGAATCCGTATTTAATAACTAGAAAACATACATTCAATATAAAAGGATTATTTTGCTTTTAAAAGAAATAATTTGGAATGAATTTTTTTATATAACTTTTTAAGAGTGTAATATTCTTTGTTATAAATAATAATGTTAGTAAATTACATTAACATATTACGACAATTTTATTCAAATAAATTACCAAATGTTTCCCATATTCATCACCCATACTCAAATGGCCGTTTCAAGCTTACAACATCATGCCGAAGTATTCATTATGCAATACAGCACAATAAAAAGCACGATTTTCATCCGATTTGCAGCAGACAAATGTATCCCTCTAATGGTATAAGTATTGCAATGTTACACAATACAACCATAAATTTAACTAATAGTACATCATCAATGCAAACAATGCCTCCATCAGTAGTAACTTCAATATCAACAAAGAAAACTGTAACAGAAGTTGATCTATCAAATATACCAGCGCCGCCACCAATACCCGAAGAAGATGTTACAGCACCTTTAAATGCATTGGGTGAACCAACTTTGGCATCTATAGGTTTAGGTGGTTGGTCACCCGTTGGCATGGTACAAAATTGCTTGGAATTTGCACATGTCACTTTTGATATACCATGGTGGGGGGCAATAGCCATAGGTACAATCGTTGTAAGAACTTTATTGTTTCCATTGGTAATAATATCACAGCGTAATGCTGCCAAAATGAGTAATTATATGCCGCAAATGCAAGAATTACAATTGAAGATGTCAGAAGCGCGTCAAACGGGTAATGCCATGGATTCTGCACGTTATGCCCAAGAAATGATGCTGTTTATGAAAGAAAAAAATGTAAATCCGTTAAAGAATTTAATTGTTCCATTGGCCCAGGCACCGCTTTTTATATCATTTTTCTTGGGCTTGCGAGGCATGACTAATGCACCAGTGGAATCGATGAAAGAGGGTGGCCTTTTTTGGTTTACCGATTTAACAATTGCCGATCCTACTTATGTATTACCAATAATTACAAGTTTAACTTTATATGTTACAATACAAGTAGGAACAGATGGTGCCAGACTAGCAGCCCATAATATGGGCATGATGAGATATATACTTAAGGCTTTACCTTTATTCATATTTCCATTTACAATGAATTTTCCAGCAGCCATTTTAACTTATTGGGTTTGCAGCAATTTCATATCACTTGGTCAGGTAGCAATTTTAAAAATTCCTAAGGTACGACAATATTTCAACATAGATCAATTAGTTCAACATAAGGCAGAAATCCTTCCTATAAAAAAAAAGAAATTTCTTGAGGGTATAAAGGAATCTTGGGAAAACATGAAAATTGCCAAAGAAATTGAAGAGCGTCAACGTTTAGATGAAATACGTTTCGCCAAAGCCGGCAAAGGACCTTTAATTAAAACGTATAAATATGATCCAACAAAACCGCGCGCACCATCCCCAACTAATTACGACTCAAAAAAACAATAATTATCCATATGCAATTTGTTTTTTTTTATAAATTTTTGTATCAATAATTTTAAAAAGAAAAACTAAACAAAACAATATTGTATCAAAGAGGGGATACAACAGTTTTTTCAGTAAATGATATTAATAATTAATTAGTAAATTATAAATAACTGCTTAAATATTAAAAAATGTTCCACAATAAGTACAGCAGATTCATGATTGTATTACATGGCCAAGGATTTATTTAATGTTAGACATTCATTAATAACTTCAGCTAAATACTTATTTTCCATGGCAGCGGCAATTCTTTCTTTATCAGCTAATTGCTTATTAACAGCATTTTCTGAAGCATGCGTTCCTTTAGTTATTTCCACCGCTACTTTGAATCGCGGTGGTAATGATCTTAAAAGTTTAACGCGTATGGCTAGGCCAATCAATGTAGCCATCGAACAGTGCGGTATTGTTGGTGTAAAATTTACGAACACTTCATTCTTTTCATCATTAACTCTAATTAAATTTTCTTGTACCACATGCAACTGTTCTAATGTTAGTGGATGTTCAGGATCATTTATATCTCGTATAATATCAAAAATTTCACGTTCATCAAAAGCATCAGGAATATTTTCATCAGTTTCTTCTTTGGTTAAAATACGTTCTTTACATTTACTATAAACATTTGGATTCAGATTTTCAACTTCTACAGCCATATTTTTCTTGTTTTTTTTTTATTATATATTAATATGTTTACCAAATTAACTTTACTGTAGTATAATTTATGATAAAAATTATGGCAATGAAGTTTGCAAATTATTTCAAAATACTTGAGAGAGAGAGTGAGAGAAGCAAGAATAATGATTTATTTAACGTACTTTAAAATTATGTTTGTTTATATTTGATAATATTTCAATAATTATAATTAAAGAAACACGTGTTTAACTCAAAATTAAAACATATAGAAGTTTTTTATTCAAGTTATATATAAATAAATCAGCGTGGCACCTAAAAGTGCGTTTAAAAATTTATGCTTCTATTATAAGGTTTGAAAACAAGATACTCTCCTTCTTTTTTATATCGATCTGCAGGCCAGCAAAACCTAATATTTTATATTTTGTAAAAATTCGCCTTAACAAAATCACATCCATTATTATTAAATAAGTAATAGTTAAAAAAGGTAATTCTAAATAAATGTGTAATATTGGAAAATATTTTCCAATATTAAAATATTGATTTTTCAATAATTTTACTCAGTCATCATGTTAAATGTAAATTGCGCATGTAGAATCAGTTTACAGTGAATGAATGAAGGTTTCAATTTGTTTTTCATATAGTGCACTTTATCTCATTATTTTTACTGACCCTAATTAAAATAATATTTTAAACAAAAAATTATTCCAACATGCCTCGGATTATGATAAAAGGTGGTGTATGGCGCAACACGGAGGATGAAATTCTTAAAGCTGCCGTTATGAAATATGGAAAAAATCAGTGGTCTCGTATTGCTTCACTGTTACATCGTAAGAGTGCTAAACAATGTAAAGCACGTTGGTATGAATGGTTAGATCCAAGTATTAAGAAAACGGAATGGTCAAGAGAGGAAGACGAAAAACTATTACATTTGGCCAAATTAATGCCTACACAGTGGCGCACTATCGCACCTATAATAGGTCGGACAGCTGCTCAATGTTTAGAACGTTATGAACATTTATTGGATCAAGCCCAAAGGAAAGAAGATGGTGAAGATGTTACTGATGATCCACGTAAATTGAAACCAGGTGAAATTGATCCAAATCCTGAAACAAAACCGGCACGACCAGATCCTAAGGATATGGACGAAGATGGTAAAGTGAAATCCTAATATGCATAAAATCTCTTTTCTCCAATCTTTCAAGCCTAGTCTTGGGTATAAGATTATATTATAATTAACAGAACTGGAAATGTTATCTGAGGCTCGCGCTCGCTTAGCTAACACTCAAGGCAAGAAAGCGAAACGGAAAGCTCGTGAGAAACAATTAGAAGAAGCCCGACGTTTAGCTGCCTTACAAAAACGTCGAGAACTTCGTGCTGCCGGCATTGGCAGTGGAAATCGTAAACGTATTAAAGGCATTGATTATAATTCAGAAATACCATTTGAAAAGCGACCCGCTTTGGGCTTCTATGATACATCTGAAGAAATTGTTGCAAAATTCGAGCCAGACTTTAATAAAATGCGCCAACAGGATCTTGATGGTGAATTACGTATAGAAAAAGAAGAACGTGAACGTAAAAAGGATAAGCAGAAATTGAAAGATCGTAAAGAGAATGATATGCCTATGGCTATGTTAAATAATTTAGAACCCGAACGTAAAAGATCGAAATTGGTATTGCCACAACCACAAATTTCAGATCAGGAATTGCAACAAGTAGTAAAATTGGGTAGGGCTAGTGAAGTGGCGAAAGAAGTGGCAGCCGAAAGTGGCATTGAAACAACAGATGCCTTACTTACTGATTACACCTTAACGCCCCAAGTGGCTGAGACAGTACGTACACCTGCTCCAACTACTGATAGAGTAATGAGAGAAGCACAAAATATTATGGCTTTAAGTCATGTTGATACCCCCTTAAAAGGTGGTATTAATACGCCACTACATGAATCCGATTTTTCAGGAATGTTACCCAAAGCTTCGGTGGCAGTGACCCCAAATACAGTTATAACTACACCATTCAGGTAAATATATCATCAATGATAAATATTAGTGATAGTTTTGCGGTTTAGTATAATTAACAACTATCTAAAAATTAAATTACAGAACACAACGCGGTAGTGGTAATGAAGCAGACAATTTTAATACACCTATGTCTGTCTCAGCTTTATCCTTATACGGTGGAAGTGGTGGTGGTAGAACACCTGCTGCAGTAGAAGGAGGCACTCAAATTCTAGTACGCGATAAATTAAATATAAATCCAGAAGAGAATCTTAATGTTTCAGAAACACCTGCATTGTATAAAAGTTATCAGAAACAACTGAAACAAACCTTGCGTAGCAACTTAGCTACTTTGCCTACACCTCGTAATGATTATGAAATTGTTGTGCCAAAGCAGGGTGGTGATGAGGAAGATATTATGAATACAACAACAAATGCCCCAACAGTTGTAGATCAAGCTGATGTTGATGCACTGGCTAAATTAGAAGAACAGACAGCACGTAAAAATGAATTGAAGAAACGTTCACAAGTTGTCCAAAGAGCTTTACCACGTCCAATTGAAGTAAATACAAAAATTTTGAGGCCACCAGCCGATAAGCAAAATTTAACTGATATACAAAGTGCTGAGGAAATTATTAAGCATGAAATGATTACCATGTTACTATATGATTCCGTTAAGGATCCTATACCAGGGCAATCGCAAAATAAAATGGAACAATTGCAAAATTATTTTAAATCAAATCCATATGAAGAAATAACCGAAAAAGATATGGAAACAGCTCAACAAATACTAATCGATGAGATGAAAGTCGTGAAAGATGGTATGGGTCACGGTGATTTACCATTAGATGTCTATTCACAAGTTTGGGAGGAATGTTTGGGTCAAGTATTGTATTTACCATCACAAAATCGTTATACGAGGGCTAATTTAGCCAGTAAGAAGGATCGCCTTGAATCGGCTGAGAAACGCTTAGAGCAGAATCGCCGTCATATGGCTAAGGAAGCAAAGCGTTGCGGGAAAATCGAAAAAAAATTGAAAATTCTAACTGGTGGTTATCAAGCTCGAGCTGTAGCATTAATTAAACAATTACAAGAAACATACGATCAAATCGAATTAAATACAGTGGCTTTATCCACATTTAAATTTTTAGCTGAACAGGAGGCCATAGCTATACCTAGGCGCTTGGAATCTTTACAAGAAGATGTGCGTCGTCAAATGGAAAGGGAAAAAGAACTACAACAAAAATATGCTAAATTATTGGAAACCGTAGATGAACTTAACATTAACATCAATGTCAACAAATGAGGTCATATATAGCACAGATTATGTAGTCATGTTAAATATTAAATAAAAAAATTTGATAATATTGAATAAATTCGTTTAATATACGAAATATTCCAAAGAGCTATTCATTGCAAATAAATAAAATAAATGTTGAAGGTGATACTAAGGTGCGATAAATAAGGTTTGCATTCACTGTGGATTAGTAACAGATTTATTCACTACGGGTTAATAACAGATGTATTTCTGTATATGTATTGCACTAGATTGTAGCTGTATATATAAGTTACCAGAATTTTGGAGGAAAAATGGTGAATTGGAGTAATCATGTACGTCCAGCAATACAAATTTTTAAAAGCTCTACAATTTTAGCGTTTAAAAATGGTAAAATATACCAAATGTTAATGTAAAATGTTAATGAAATGAAGTGAAAGTCTTCTCATATAATTTTCTTGTTATGCAACACAATTTTCAAAAAAAAATCTGGATTTATTATTTCTTTTAGTTGGATGTAAACAACAACTTAGACAAATGAGTGGTGATCATGGTCATCATCAAATTCATATAACACCATCACGTTTTCAATGGAAGAAATACAAAGATTTATTACATTTTTATGTAATGTTGGGTGTTATACCAATTGGAATAATTGTGGCATGTTGTAATATATTTATTGGTCCAGCTCAACTGGAACCCATACCAGAAGATTACGAACCGAAGCATTGGGAATATCATAAGCATCCCATAACGCGCTTCTTGGCACGCTATGTATATACAAATCCACAACAGGAATACGAGAAGTATTTGCATTATATATATGAAGAATACGAAAAGGGACAAATTAGGTAAATTGTTTTAGTTATGACGGTATTCTAAATTAGAATTACAATTTATATTACTATAACATAATTGTTCCTTTTATTTTTTCTTCCTACATAGGCTGCTTGAAGAAAAAATTCGTGATAAAATGGCTGAACGTCATGATTATCAAGCATATTATTATAGACCAGTCATTGCTAAATATCACAGAATAGCGAAACAAGCCAACGAAGAATTGGAAAAGTTACGCGGTGATGTATAATGGCGTTCCCATTAAAAGTCTCATATTCCACTGGAATACAAGTATACATACTTGTTATTTATTTGGTGCAACATATAAATAAATAATAAAAAAAGAGTCTTATGTTTCATTTGTCAAATGTGAAGTTTTTATTGAAATTTATAATTTGTTTCTATCCCCAGGCCTGATTTTTGCAATAATATAAAACTAATTTGCCATTCGTGCCATGACAATCGAAAAGATTTTTAATAGTTTGATCCGGAGCCGGAGCAAATGTTTGATTAACGTATAAAAAAATTTGTTCACTGGGGTCTAGTTTTAAATACTTATGTATGAATTTTTGAATCCAACTTATTGTTTTATATGGATCTACTGTCCATATACGCTTCTTAATAATTGGTACATTACCAGTGGCGTTTAGTAATAAGCAAATCTTTAGATTCACTTTCTCTCCGGAATTTGCTGATACAGATTCAATTGGTTTCTCTTCTGAAGTTATAGATGTATCTTCAGTTGATATTTCAGTCATTATATGGCCGTTGAAATGCTAACCAAACAAGCAAATATATGAATTTCCTTTCTTCAGCTTTGAATTCTGTGACGTTCTGAAAATAATAACGAAAATATTCACTGTTTGTTTGAGGCCATCGTCCATGCTGTTTATATAACTGGTGTGTTACTTGATGTAATAGATTAAATTATGATCTGAGCTTAATATTCATAAACTAGTTGTAATTATTTATTATGATTTCATAATAAACAAGCGTTTATTTATTGTGTTGAAAAAACTTTTTGTACTTTTATTTTAAACATTTTACTTGAAATATGTGGATAAGATTGCTTGTAGAATTTTAAAAACTACTACAAATACATACAGATTTATTATATAGAAAATATATGCTCGACATATGATTGTTATTACTCACGTGTTAAATAAGTAAAGAATAAATATATAAAAATTAAGTATTTTATAAATAATATCATTTTTCATTATATAAATAAAATGAGTAGACAATTATTTGAGGAATCCGATGATAGTGAAAGCAATAGCAAATTTCAATTGGATACCAATGAAAAATATGCCAAAAATTATAATAACATACGAAGAAAAGAGTTGTTGCAGAAGTGTTAGTATTAAACAATATGTTTAATTGGTGAAATTGGAGCTGTATGAAATAAATTCTTCTAAATAAATTTTTTGTACATTATAGTTAAAGGAAAGGATGGTGGCACTATCAGTAGTAGTGACAGCAGTAGTGATTCTTCAGAAGATGAAAATATTTCAAATGCAACATTCGACCAAGAATTTTTTAAAACTCTTGCACTTTTGAAAAGTAATAATCCTAAAATTTATGATAAAAATATAAATTTCTTTTGTCACAAACCAAATAAGAATGCAAGAAAGAGCGACGACAAATTTAAACCCTTAACATTAAAGGATTACGAAAGGCAAGTAATATTAGGGAAAGGTGGAAAATTTGAAGATGATTCAAATGATGATGAAGATAATAAAGGGAACGAAGGCGACAGACGAATGATGTCCCCTAGTAAGGCAGAGGAAGAGAAATTGTTAAAAGAGGAATTTCGTAGAGTTATAAAATCTTCGGAAGATACTTCTTGTGATGAAGAGTTTGGTGGTATTTTTAAAAACGCACAAAAACAAAAGAAGAAGCTAGGAAAGAAGAAGACGATTATTTAAGTTGGTTAGCTGGCAAACAAGAAACTATTACCGATAGTATAAAAGAACAACTTGAACCATTGAAAAGTTATTGGAATGATAGTAATTTGTCGAAAAGTGAGCAATTTTTACGTGATTACATCCTTAATAAAGGTTATGCAGAAGCCTCACACTATGATGAAATTCCTACATACGATGAGATAATTGCAGATAAAAATATTCCATTGGAGGAAGATGCAAATGAATTGGATAAGCAAGAAGAATTTGAGCACAAGTATAATTTTCGTTTTGAAGAACCGGATCAAGAATTTATTAAACGATATCCACGTATAATTGGCAATTCTGTACGACGAACAGATGATAAACGTAAGCAGAAACGTCAAGAGATTAAAGAGCGCAAACAACGTGAGAAAAAACTAAAACTAAAAGAATTGGAAGTGATAAAAGAAATGAAACGCAAAGAAATTGAGGAAAAAATTCATAAATTGAAATTGGTTACGGGGAATGATGAATTAGCATTCAATGAAAATGAATTCGATGAAGAATTTGATCCAGAGACACATGATAAGCGTATGCAGGAAATTTTTAATGATAATTATTATCAAATGCATGAAGATGAAAAACCAGAATGCCCATCAGATATTGAGGACTTGAAAATTGTCGATTGGGATTCATACAATCCTAATAAAAGTAATATTAATGAAGTGACGTATAATGAAGATTATACATACAATGAACAGGATGATGATGATGATGGTGAGGATTTTAATATGGATTGTGACTATGATCCACATCAAGCTAAAAAACAACTACAACAAGAGCTAATTCATAATACGAGAGGACAACGCCGAAGACGCAAAGGTCGCCGCAATCGTTTCATGGATATGATTAAATCTGAAAAGCCAGCATTTAATCCGGACGATGAGAAAACATATGCTGAATACATTGATGAATATTACAAATTGGATTGTGAAGATATAATAGATGATATACCATGCCGTTTTAAATATGTGGAGACGACACCAAACGATTTTGGCTTAACAATAGAAGAAATCCTTATGGCAAAAAATAAAGAACTAAATCAATGGGCTAGTTTAAAGAAGGCTATACAAATACGCCCCGATTATTTAGAAAAAAAAGACCAAAGGCTTTATAAATTGAAAGCTAATAACATGGAATTGAAGAGGAAAATATTCAAATCCATATATGGCAATGGGTATAAAGAAACATATTATATATATATATACACACACGCAGACATATATATATATGTATATATATTTACATATATTTAAAGAAATGCATATACATGCCTTGTGATAACATTAATCTTATTTTAGGTCTGACGATGAGGAGAAAGAAGAAAATATGGAGGAAAAAACTAGAAATGAAAGTTTGATTAATATGCAGAAAGATAATTTAAGTGACTATTTAGATAAAAATCATCCTAAAAAAAGGAAGAATGATGACAACAAAATAAATAATGCACAACAACAACATGGAAACAACAAGGCATTAAAAATAAAAGAAAATTATCCAAACGATAAGTATATCAAGTTGAGAACTAAAATAGAAAACTCTCTACTAAGAAGGCAGACAAGCCATCAAAATGCTAAAGGTGGATTACAAAACGTTAAGAAAAAAGATATTAAAGTTGGAAAAGTGCGAGAAACGCAAAATGCCACACCTAAAGCACTTGATGGTATCATTAAGGATACTTTGCACAAGCAAAGTATTCCTTTAAAACAACGAAATAAGAAAAAGAGTAAACAGTCCGTTGAAACTACAAAAATTACATTAGAAAGGACTGGTCAAGAAGTATCTGATGAACGTTTAAAAGCTTATGGTATAAATCCAAAAAAGTTCCATAAAATATTGCATTTTAAAAAGAAAAGAGCTTCATTGATCAAAAAGACTAAAAATTCCTTCAGCGAAACTTAAATTTGTGCGGTATTAAGAATATATGTACATGAGGTACGACAACGCTTGAGAATATTGCCATTTAATCTAATTATTTAATGATGATTGAAACTATATAAAAAGATGCTACCAAGTCTTAGTACTGTTCATTTGTTTACATTTATTTTATTATTTACTTAACATAGGAAAATAAATTGGAAAGTCCGTGATTTAAGTATCTCTAGTTTATATTGAAAAATTGGAGTAGGAATGAGTGAAATATATTTAAGTAAATTCTTAAAATATAAGAAGAATTCGTTAGAAGTTAAATGCTTTTTATATATAAAAACGAAATGGAATAACGAAGATATGGAAATAACATTACAAGATTCGGAAACGGGTAAATGTTATCAGGGTTCGGTAACTGAAAAGCATTTTCAAGAAGTGGCAAATGATTTAGAGACTTCATATATTGAATATAAAAAAATATGCCAACAATTATTAACAAATAATAATTACAGTAATAATAATAATTTCAACTTTATATATGAATTAGTGGATAATGATAGTGATAGTAATGAGAGTGGAAAGCAATTGTTAATACGAAAACTGCCAATTAATTGTTTATATTTGGACATTAATTTAAGAAGCACTAAAAATCATTATGATATATTTGATACCGCTTTAGAATTGTTACATAATAAAGATATATGTTTAAAGCAACATATACATATTGCCCAGAATCATGATAAGCATTATAAGGAGCTTCATGAGAATATGGAACGCATGATTGATGAAAAGAATCAACTAGAAAGGAATCTATTGAAAAAAGTACTAGGTCTATTAAATGCAAAAAAAGAAAGAATATTAGAATTAGAAAGACATTTAAAAATGCGCGTCAGTGAATCCCATAATAATGATAGTGATAATAATGAAGATTCATATAATGATGATATACCAGGAACATCACGAGATTATCGTAAACGTCAAGTGATTACCAGTGATACAGATTCTACTGATAATGATAAAGATAATGATAATGATGATGCTGATGAAAGTGGATGTATACAAATAGATAACGGATGTAATGTACAATGTAATACTAATAATGAATCTGATGATGGAAATTTTCTAGCTGACACGGAAGTTCTAAATTTCTAATCGTTTAAAATAATGGTAAGGTTTTTTCAACATTTATTTATTTATTTATTTATTAAATTATTATTATTTATTAATTAAATTGTAAACTTTAAAGTTTACAATTTTTATTATTAAGTATTTAGTTACAACTTTATTGTTAGCTATTCAATTATAATTTTTATTTTATTTTTTTATTTTTATTTTATTTTTCAATTATAATTTTTATATTTTTGTTTATATATATGTACAAATCAATAAATAAATTTTATGTATATTTTATGTATATAAAGTAAATATTTAACAAAGCAAAAAAGCTTTTATTTTTTTTTTTTTTTTTGTTTTAAATCGCCCAAAGCGAAAACTAACTTTTTGTTGGGTTTTTGGTTTGTTAAAATCAAATCGTAAAAAAATCTACTTAGGGTAAACTTTCTTTCTTTATAGTCCATTATGCACAAAAATAATATAAATAAAAGGAGGAGCAAGAAGATAAATGAATGATTATTAATATTAAACAAAACAATTTTTAACAATTTCTAAAACTTTATCCCACCTTTGATTCGTCCTTTCATAAAATACTATTATTTCACTAAATGTGCCTTTGGATGATTACGTTATTTAGCTTATCGTGTTACTCACAAATATTTATTTATATCTAAATTGACAACAAATTGCAATGGTGTCGTTATTCTCAATACATTGAAAAACTGCTTTTAATGATTAATAACACGCTTACGTGTTCTACTCTACCTATGCAATTTAATTATTGTAAATAGCATTAATATTTTTTATGACATTCATATCTTAATATTATACTCATAAATTATTTACCGGAAACATATTTTTTATCCTCTCCATTTCTCTACCTCTCTCAAATTAATGCTCTGAATAAAAATTGAACTCAGAACATTAATAAATTTTCTTCACTTTTCTTTGCTTTGGTTTTATCAGCCTGTAAATGTTGCTGTTGCTGCTGCTGTTGTTGTTGTTGATGTTGTTGTTTTTTATCTGACACATTTAAGGCATTTATGGTTGGTAAATTTTCAGCTGCAGCTGCTCTTTCTTCCAAAAATTTATCAAATTCAGAACTTGTTACAGTTTCTTCAAGGCCTTCCAACTCTTTCTACATCCAATAAAAAAAAAATGCACATGTTTACATTTATATGTGTAATTTTTCCTGCCAAGCAAAAAATGTTCGTAAATTACTAAAAAATTAAATTTATAATAAATGTGGCTTAAGCTTACAAATATCAAAATACAATTACAAAGAAGAACGGTGTGGAAAGTTAGTTTTAAAGGCATCAAAAAGTCTTAAGTTTGTATTTAATACGTTTGGCAGTGAAATTCTTTATGATAATGACTTATTTTTTTAATGGTAAATATGAAAAATGATGACAATACACAATTTTTTTTTTTCGTAGAGGAGAATTTTCAAGTAAGACAATACTTACAGAATTTACCAGCCATGCCGCCATTTCATCGATTTCATTTTCTTTAGACGGCTTTTTGTTTTTATTTGATTTTATTAATCGTTTTTTTTTTTGACACATTTTTTTGAAACGTTCGTATATCATAAATGAAATTTTGTATCCGCATTTTTGAAATGGTGGATTGTGGTACGGTATTTACAATGGAATAAATAAAATATGTAATGTCGTTGTCGTTGTTTTTGTTATTGGTGTTGTGTTAGTTTAATTTAATTGTAGCAAAATATAAAAGCAAAAAAATATAAAAAAAAAGAAAAGCAACAAAATAAAAAAATTAGTTTATTATAAGACAACAAACTGCTTCAAATATTTTTTTTATTGTTATTGTTGGTATTGTCTTTGCAAATCTAAGTATCTTACTCTTGCTTACCACTGAATTATCTGCCTTAATATGCGTACATTTAAACGGTGAATTTGCAGCACTGCCAGCGGTAGCCTCTAGCGTTGGAATACTCCTTAATAAATCTGTACTTTTATTGGCATTGCCATTTGCAGTACGTGATTGAGCCAATATATCAAATTCATCCGCATCAACTTTGTTTGCGGCTTGCCTCATGGTTGCATTAGAAATGCCCATATTTGGGAAATCATTTAACATCTGTTCCGTTGTCTTGTCATTAGTGGCGTCAGGAAAGTCTAATAATCTTGGAGTCTCTGTTGTATCAGCAGCAATTGATGCATCTGTTGCAAATGCCATATTGGCATTACTTGTTGTATTGGTATTTAAGTTTTTTGTTGCTATTGCTTCGGTAGTAGGTATACCAATAGCAGCTCCCAATACAGCTGATGGCGATTTATTCGTAACTGTAGTTACCCGGCTTTTTTCATAGCGTTGATGACGTAAAAATATATTGTTTAATTCATCATTAATGCGCAATAAATCAGCAGTTAACTCATCATCAGTGAAACGTCCTATTAAATCAACAATGCGTGTTTGCATTTCCCTTCAAAAAAAAATGAATATTACAAAACAAACCAAACAATGCAATTTAATTCAATTTCAATTTCTCGTTTTTTTTTTTTTTTGATTTATATTACTTGCAAGCAGCTATCAAGTCATTTAATAATTGATAGTCTTCAGCACTTTCTTTACCCGGTTTTAACTCATTTAACATTTCACTCAAAATGGACATGTTAACAGAAACCACAACGTCCAATTCAGCTTGCAATTTACTTACATTTTCTGGCGTTAATTGATTAGGATACAAAGGCGTTTGCATAATGGCATGTTGCGGTGACACAGTTTGCTGATTGACCATAGATGCCACGGATGCTTCAGGTACACTCCTTTGTGGCGTATAGATCGGCGCTATATTTTCCATGTCTGTTGGTGGGAACTCAATACCCTTATTTTTCAACTCATTATACATTTGTATTACACCATTTAAGTCTGGCTGATTTTTAAATGCATCAGCCCATATTTGTATGAGAGTTAAAACTTTCTCTTGCACCACCAATGGTGGATCATTCTTCGGACCAATTAATTTAATTAATTCTTGGATGAAATCTTTGTGTGCAACTAGCACATGAAATGTTTTACCACAATTTTTAACACAAGCCTCCAATACAATCAATGTATACATAATTACTTGGTTATTTTTACCGGCATTCTGCTGCAAACGTTTACGTATAGCTTTTACAGCATCGCGTGCCATATCAGGTGATTCATTAATCATATCACATATTTGCATATTTAGAGACCAGTTTTCTGTAACCAAGGAAGCATCCGTAGCTTGCTCTAAAATTTTATACATATATAAATTTAACTTTTTATTGCAATTTAATTTCATATCATGTAAATTATTACATTACATGGCTACAAAAACCAACACTGAAAAACTTATACACAATAGCACAATAATACTTTTTAATTAAACTTTAAACTTGAGAATTAGCCCAAACTCGACCATTCTGAAATATGAATAGGATGAATCAATTTTTAAGACAATTTCCCATTCCCCATATAAGACTGCATTTTAAAGAACTCAATAAAATAACTATAAAAATTCCATACGTTTTTCAAAGAAGTTGTAAGCACAGCGATCATTTCACATTCTAAATTTTGGATTTTGATTTTTCAATATATTATCCATATATACACACTTGACAAATTTTCCTAAAATATATATTTTGTTATGACTAATCGAAATTATTTGCTAAATTGATGTCTTAAAGAGCGTATTACGTTTTAAAAACATACATACATACAAATTTTATACATAAGTGCATTACAATTAAGTGTAATACATTAATTTTCTATTCTCAGAAATATTCATATATGAATATTTCTAAGCACCTTTAAATTATTAAACAATTTAATCAAAAGGTCATTAAATCGTCATTGTTATTATATTATTAACTTTTCATTAATTATTTATTTATTAAAAAAAGAAAAAAAATTACACATGTATCTACAATAATAAATAGAAAACAAATTTACCAATTTTTTGACCAACTGGTGTAGAAAATGGATTGGTACCAACATTAAAAAAGGATGCCATTTTTTTTAGTAAAAACTGTTTTACACCCTTACACTTTTTGTTAGATTATTAATTTATAATAACCAAAAAATATTTAATTCTTTCCTTACGTACAACTTAAACCCCGATTTCCAATTATTGCCTTAATTTAATTTCCTAACACCTTATACCTTCTACACAATCTGTATTATATACATTTTTTATGAACTTTATACAAGAGTAACGAGTTAAGAAACTATTATTGGCTTATCATATGAGTGATTTGCAGAGTTGTATTCAAAGTACAAGTAAAAAAAGAATATATTTGCTTGACATGAATTTTTGACTAATCCATATAATTAAATTGGTCATATTTTTTAAACACAATGTTAAATTGAAAATAAAAAATAATCGGCCACACCTATCAAATATAATACCACATCCTATTAGGGATTAAATTATGAACTTTACTACATGAAATTCGTTGTATTCATTTTTCATTCGTTATTAGTAGTTTAAGTTTATTCTAATCACAATTCATTATTTGTAATCAGTATTTGTATTAAAACAGAGGTGTGCGTAAACTAACTAAGTAACTGAATTATTATAAAATGTAACAATAAATTAAATATATAAATTGTTATCTATCAATTGGAAGGAAAGATGAATACATTAACATTAAAGCAAAAATTACTTGGATTTCAGTTAATTGCCCAAGAGAAATTACAAGCTATTATATGCTCTATACCCGGTAAAAAAGATTTACTAATACAGACATCTTTGATTAAACCTCTGGAACATATATGTGGAGTTAGTTGGCTTAAACTGAAAGGTATCCAACGTATATTTAAATTAGATGATAACAATATTCCTGTACAATCTCATAACTCTGCCGATCATCATATACAATTGTATATGTTATCCAGTGATTTAATAATATTCCAAAATGTGGTAAATCGAATAAGTTTTATACATGAAAATCAATTGCAATCGAAGAATAAATACCCTGATGCTGATATAAATTTGAAATATTTCCATATAATATGTGTACCATCATGTTTTACATATTTTCATCAAATACTCGAGCAAAGTGGCCTTTACGGTATTGTAGGATTGCATCGCTTCAATTGGGATTTCATACCACTAGATGAAAATGTTCTTAGCTTAGAAATACCCAAGGTTACAAATTTTATACCATAATTATGTTACATTTATTTCCAATCGATTTTTTTTTACATTTATTATTTACTTTTTTCTTTTACCTTTTCTTTTATAGGTTTTCTCATCCGTATACATTAAATCGGATTTTTCCGTATTCACTGCGATAGCTCAATCACTACGCATTATGCAATTATTATGTGGTATACCGGAATATATATTAACGTATGGTGATCATTCCGAAAATATATGTAAAATATTACATCAATTGGGACCACTAAGTAAAACAACAACATCTGTAACTACAAATACCAATCATAATTTTAACAAATGGATTATTATAGACCGTGATAAGGATTATGCATCACCATTGTTAACACCAAATATATACGCTGGCTTATTATTGGAAGTATTTCATTGTAAAACTGGTACAATTGATTTAAAATTAATGGAAAATGAAAATAAGATAATGCGACAAAGATTACCATTATTATTGGTGCAATCTCAACAAAATGTAAACAACGTGAAAAAGGTAAATTCTAGTGATAATAAAGGTGATAATGAGCACAGGAGATGTATGAATATGAAAAAATTACAATTGCATTTAAATGTTCAAGAGGATGGCATATTTGCGGAGAATCGTTATAAAAATTTTACAGCAGCTAGTCAAGAGATACGTGCGCAAGTCAAATTGATTAGTAAAGACTTGCATAATTTGAATACAATGAAATTACAGGAAATGCATAATTACGTGAATCGTAAATTACCAAAAATAACCGAATTAAAATCACGTCTATTATGCCATTTAATGGCAAGTGAAAAAATAATTGAAATGCTAGCAAAATATATACGTAAAATACAAACAGTAGAAGAAAACATACTTATCAATACAAAGAATAAAGGCCATCTTAATATAACATCGTTTCCATTATCATTACGCAAATCAATTTTAAATGATATTGATGAATTATTGATAATCGATCCACAACGTTTTAATAGTTTACGTTTATTATGTTTATTTCATATATATATGGGAATATGTGCTGATGAATTAATGAATTTTATAAAAAAATATTGCAATTATTTTGGTTATCAGAATGTATTGGTATTTCATAAAATAGCTCAAGCAAAATTATTACCACAATTGGATAAGGAAAATGTGAACAGTTTAAGTATTAAAATGGCAAAAACAAAAATATTATCTACCCTGAAGCCAGCGTTAAATAATATAGCAACAAAATTCCAACAAACTCAAACTTTATCAGCTACGGCAACAACATTTCAATTAGATGCTAATATTTATAAATTAATCATAACAACGCCATCATTGTCAGCAACAGCAACAGCAACAACAACAGCAACCGCAGATGATAATAAGAGTTATGAAAATCTTAATAATTCAACAAAAAATGAAAGCAATAATAATAACAATAATAATAATAATAGTGGTAATAATAATAATGTACAACCACAATACGTATTCAATGGCATTTATATACCACTCATAGCACAATTATGTAAATATTGTTTAGAAGCAAAAAATATGCGTGAATTAATTATGAAAATGAATCTTGGTGACATTGATAACGGTATCAAATTGAATGGTCTAACATTAAAGCATCATATAATCCAACACCAGTTGCTGAAGAACAATTGTAATCATAGTGATAATAATAATGATAATATTAATGATTATGATAATCGTGGCATTGATGATACGGTTGATGACAATGATGTTAATGAAAAATCAAATATATTTGTGTATGTAGTGGGTGGTATAACATATGCAGAAATTGCTGCATGTCATCTGATTGGTAAGCAATATAAAGCAAATATTATTGTTGCATCCGATTGCATATTATCTGGGTCAGATTTAATAGAGCAATGCTTTTCTTAACAAGGCTTTTCTTAAAAAAATTTTGGAATCGGTCAGAGCCGAAATTGACCCTACACCAATTTACTTAAAATGATTTGATTTTCAATTTCAATTTTTCTCGAAATAAACAAACTATAAATAGGCAGACATAGGCATAGGTAGATGATATACAGCACCATGTGGGAATTAATTAAAAGTCAAGATGGAGTGGAAAAAAATATAAAGTTAAAAAAAAATGTTCTATGCATTTATGCAAGTGGGTGATGGGATTCAAAAATATAGTTAGTATTGGTTTTAATTTGGCAATGGATGCATTTAGTGTACCAAAAAAACGATTTTATACCAATTTGGACTAAAAAATTTATATCAATATAATTTTTTTCATATGTGTAACAACTTTCTATAAAATAGTAAAGACGATTAATCAGAGCAAAAGGTACCTAAAAGTGGAACTATTTCAAAGTCTATTGAGTGTTAAACAGATACGCTCAAAATACACAATTCTTGTACGACTAGTGGTGTAGATTAAACGAAATTAAGTAAAAAAATTTCTTAAACATTATGTCAATTACAAAAATTTTATTACATTTTATGTTTTTTATAAATAAAACTACAAGAATTTTTTACATGCACTCATTTACACAATTTAATAATTTTTGGCTAATTAAACTATAAAGGCAGCAGCTTTTGTATTTATTTGACCTCTGCACACAGGACAATTTATTTTAATCTTTTCAGAACAATCTTCACAAATGCAAACATGTCCACAGGGCAATAGTATTACCTATTACAAATAAAATGTAGAAAATTCATAAAACAAAAAACTTTTGAAATGCTGTTTATCACATTCTGCCTTTTTTGATTTTATAGAATTTAAAGTTGTACAAAATATAGCGTAACGTGAAAAAGCAGTGGTCTAAATCATTTTCTAATAAAATTGTGTTTTGCTAGTGAGTGAGTCACTACAACATCTAAATAAAGAGTCGCTTTTTATAAAAAAAAAAACCTTATGGAAAGCCTTAGCTTTTACAGATTTCTTTCACCATGTGAAGGGAATTTTTTTAAGATACTTACTTCCTTGGGATTCGTATTACATACGACACACAATTGATCTGTAGTTAAATTTCGCGGCCGTAAAAGGGCGCGACGTTGTTTTCGTTCTTTTTCTAGGGTGCTCCGTATACGTTGTTCTTCATACTCCCTTTTCTTTTTTAAGTGATATTTTCTTAAGATGATACTTATTAAAATGGTTGATATTGCTCCACATACAACCATTTTTAACGCTATTGAAGATTTAGCTTCTTCAAGTTTTTTAATTAACGTGGATTTTGTGGATGTTGTTAAGAATAATGGTCCTAATGGTGATGGCTGTAACCGTAAAACACTACCATCCAATTCCAATTCTCCAACACCGGTTATAAAACTACCATCTCTTAATAATTCTTCTGTAGTTTGTAAGCCTCTTTGTCGTACACCGGAAAAGAAACCAAATAAATGATCGAACAATGATAACGATGATGGCTCATAATTGTCATAGACAACATCTAAATCTAAAATTGCTGCAGATAGTGCATCCACTACTTCGACACTAGCATCATTCAAACGTAATTCAAATGGAGTTTCGTTAGATGACACATGTAATAATTTATGTTGTTCAGACCAAAATCCAGCAAATCCACGTGTTACACGATGTTCACTTAATTTGATTATATGCAGTACACCAGTAACTGACGGTGACATAACACTGTGTATAGGAGCTCCTATAGGAGCTACAGTGCCTCTTATCACGGCATATGGTATTTTTTGGTCTTTCTGTGTGGCCACATATTTCTTTAAATCGGAGTCTATAGGTAGTTGCGGTGCATTCTTTAATAAATTAACATTTTTCTTGTAGCCCATGTACTCTTTAATACAAATACCCAATATTAAAAAATCCACACCTAAGGCTAAACCTTCATGTAAAAATTCCATTTTTCATATATATATGTATTCTTTCTTTATAATTATTTAATAAAGTTTGTGAATCAAAAATAAATTTCATTAAATAATTTAGATGTTATCAACTAGCTGTATCAACTTATTTTTTAAAGAGAAATTCCAAGTACAAGAGAGAGATAGTGAGAGAGAGAAATATGTTTGTGAATAAATAAATATATTATATTTTTATTATACTTTAAACGCATTAAATTTTTAATGTAAGCACTCTTTTTACATACAATTAATTTTATATTTTGAAGTAAATTTATTTAAACTTGAACTATAATGTAATATTACTTGTAGCTTGTTGATCACTTCACCAATGAAAATTATTTACAAATAAATATAATTTACAGAAAATTGATAACATTTCAATATTAATTACAATTTTCATTTTGGTGTAAACTTTCACATATGTAGTAGCATATTTTTCAGGGGTACATAGCAAAAAAAAGCACAAATGTTTATTATGTTGAAATATGAAGGTATATTATCTAAAATTTTGTATTATACATGTGAAAAAATAGTTTATATTATAGTTATGTGCTGGAAAATTAACAAAATTAAATAAAGAAATCCGTAATTTATATTATATACTGATAACTTAGGTCCTAAAAAGCTTTTCTTACGTACTTATTTACGTATGCAGGTACGTAAATCGTGGTACGTCCCACAATATGTGCCACAAATAAAGCCGTAGACTAACTTTCTCTATTATTCTCTTAACGGTCCCGCATAAACGGAACAATGCCTTATAGAGAGAGAAATCATTCGAAAAAGAGAGAAAAAGAGAGAAAGGCACTTTGGCACTTTGTTCGGTTCGGCTTGAATCGGTATTGCACAATAGAACTAAGTCACTGCCAATACTTCCAGTTAGTCTCTGATGTTTATTAAAGCATAAAGGTTCGGGGTAATTATTAAAAATATTTGAGCGCGTCCGAAGCTTTCTTTTGCCTGATTTTTCATTGTTTTTCGTTTACATTTTTTTTTTCTTTACCCAAAGAGTACCGTATTCATTATATATTCGCTGAGTTTTTCTGCGTGTTATCATTTATACGAATGAATTAGGTTTTTTAAGGTTAGGGTTGATCTTTTTCTACATAAAAAAAAAGGAAAAAGTATGTTATTTTAAAAAGTTCAATTCGTGAAATACATTATTATAATATTATAATGAGTTCTCCTCCACCGCTTTATCCATCTTTAACATCATCATCGTCATCTACGTCATCTTTAACAATCAATAATGAATTTAAGTCGCGTAATATATTAAATTTGGAGCAACGCATTCAAGTAATACGACATTACGAGCATTCAGTTCGAATTGGTTGTCCATGTAGTTTACAAAGTTTGGCGGAGAAATACTCTTGCAGTTCCAAACAAATTAAGAATATATTACGTAAAAAGGCAAGCATTATGCGTATTTGTCAATCTTCTATACCAAATGAATTAGATAAAGACGATGCTCAACAACGACGTCGCGGTGATAAAATTGAATTTCTTGGTAAAGTCATGTATGAATATATTCAGAGAGTTGTTTATCATCGTTTACCAGTTGACACTATGAAAGTATGTTGGAAGGCTACAGAGGTGAAAGAATGTATTGCTATTGAGAATTTTATTGTTACTCAAGCATGGTTGACAAATTTTCAAAAGCTATACGGCTTGCCATCCTTTGATCTGGAGACACTTTGTAATAATGTTGTAATATATGAAGCCAAACAGACTCAATTAAATGCCATTGATTTAATACAATATGTTACGCGTCAAGAGCAAGAACAGCAAAAACAACAACATCAGAAACAAAATGAACCAGAAATTAAAAAAATGTCGGCGGCACAAAATTATACTTATAGTAGTGATAGTAATCACTATCATACTCCGTGTAAGAGACCTTTGCTGATAGAGGAAGACAATAAAAGATTAAAAGATTGTGCTGATGATGAAGTTAATAATGATAATGAGTCCTCCTTATCGACAACTAGCGAAAATTTTAATAACAACAATCAAAATTATCCAAAGATGGACAATTCGCGTAATATAACATATCTGCCAGATATAGAGACAATCGATCAAGCTTTGTTACACATTAAAGCATTGGAAGAGTTTGCTATGTTACGGGATAATTTTAGGGCCATTGGCTTATTAACACAATTGGAAATTATGTTTAAAAAAGAAATAGAAATGAATTGAATTTTCATGTATTTATTTACTATTATTATCTACTCTTCGTGACTTGATAACACGATTTCATTCCATTCAACATTCCGTTCATATATTTTGAGTTTATATTACCAAAGAGACTGTATCTTTATTATTTAGAGAAATCATATGGATAGAACATTTGTATTATAATTATTAACATTCATTGTATTACATTGAATTTTAAATTGTTTGTTATATATGAATAAAAAGATTTAAAAACCTTTTTTTGAGAAGTAATGCTTTAAGTAACTTTTTTATGGACAGATTCAAGTAACACAGTTATTTATTGGATCTATTTCTTAATTTTGCGTATTTTTAACTAACAAACTAACTTCATTAATGGTAAAGAAAGTTGTTTTTTTAATTTACTGGTAGGTGAAATATTTCAACATTATAAAATTGTTTTACTGTTACAATTGTTCAAACATGATTTTTATGTAATAAAGTGGTGTCCTTTTATCTACCATTCCTCTATTAGGTGCAGCAATAATTAAATTACATTTGATATTTTATTTTTTAGAAGTTTTAGTCCTTGTTTTCTTATATATCCGTATTTCATCATTTGAGGCCTTCACATAATTATGTAAGGCAAATAATTGTAAATAAGTTGTTTATACCTATCGTTCATTATGATATCAAATTTTCGTTTCATTGTAACGAGTACTTAATATGTCATAATTTTCGTTGGTTTTTTTCTTCCATATTTTACAATATTCCATCAATAACAGGATGAAGGGTATAAATGCACGATTTTTGAGAATTCTCTAAAGGTGATCATGGAAAAAAAAACCCTGAAACCAATGAGATTTCTCTGAACTCAAACATTTTATCAGTCTCTCACATTAAATATAAACGGACCCCAAAAAATATATAGAAGCGTGTATATATATATTTATATAAAGAATATTTTTAATTGAGAGAAAGCTTTCATTGTGAGAATCTACATGAATTTGGACTCTGATGACATTGTAGAGAACAAAACGCTCTCCCAAGTATTAGAAAGCGAGAGATTTGATGAAAACAATATATGTCTCTCAATAAAAAAAAACAAAAAAACTAACTAAAATAAACAAAAAAAAATGCCTGTAAAATTTTACAAAACTGTTATTATAGAGAATGATTTTCAGTTGCCCCTGAGATTTACAGTTTCAATGGTTTGATGGGTTAGCGGCATTTAAAGAAAGATATATAAAAATGATTGTGTGTGCGAATATAAAGGAATAAATATATAGAAAGTGATTGTAAAGAAATGTAAAAGAAAACAAGGAATAATAATAATAAAAATGAAGCAAATAAATAAAGTGAAATTGTATAAAGTGTTTTCCAATTGTATTATAATCATTTAATTCGGATAGAAAAAATAATTTCTTTGTTTTAAAAAGTTGGAGTTTAAGAGAGAGAAAAATAATACTTATATAAGGGATTGTGAGCTTAAGTGTGTGAGAATGCGTGCAATTATTAATTTATTTTCTAATTGTTCAAATTTCAGTTACCTCTTATGAATAATACAAGAGTAAAAAACAAAGAAAAAAAAGTTAAATTAAATTAAATCATGTTACTTAAAGAAGGAAATTCTATTATAAGAAATTAAGAGTTTGATTACCGTTCCATAGTTCCCATATTATCATTGCCGATTTGCTATCTATGAATTCGCATTTGTTAAATTGTTTTATTTTTATAAAACTTCTGCGATTTTCTTTATTTATTAGTTCAATCAATTGAATTGTAAAAAAATGTGAACTGTAAAAAATAAAAAAATGAGACTATTATTATAATTTCTTTAATTAGAATGAAACAGTGAACCAAAGAGATCTGTCAATATAATTTATTATAATAAAATGTAGATCATAATAAATTAATATATAACTTACCACATCTATAAAAGGTGCATTATGCTCATATAAGAGAATGCAATCAACGCAAAAGTGTAATTAAGGTAAGGTTCATTATTTATTTAATATTTAGCCTGCCAATACAATTTCCATAAACTGTATAAGACTTGTTCGTTTAATTCACAAAAATCTCAACCGCTCTGTGATAAAAAAATTTCCATTAAAATTATACGTTACATAATTTAAGGTATGTGTGTGCATGTGGGTGTGCATGTGCATCAACTGTACCATACAAATGTATATAAGATTCAGATGTGGAAGATATACCATAGATCACATCCATTATTTTTATTCATCTATTTATGTGAGGAAACTTTACAACGTAAAATATTTGTGTACATTTGTGATGACGTTTGCAAATCTTAAAATTTACATTAATGTATTGTAATATATTTGGAACCATAACTATATATAGATATGAAGTAATATGCATGTACCTATAAATTTATTTATTATAGTCCCTTTTGCGTATAAAGAGCAAAGAAGCAAAATATTTTGCAATCAGCAAAATAATATTTTTGCAAAAAACAAGAAAAAAAACGGCCGCAGAGAGATATGACCAAACGCTTGATAAAACATGCATAAATAAAGAAGTAAAGCGAAAATAGAGAAAGAGACAGAAAAAAACGTGTAAAACCTGTTGAATAAGTGTATGGAATACGCGAAGGCGGGAGGCATGGTGAATCAATTAAAAAAGAAAAACTAGTTTATTGAGTCTACAGAGAGTTGCATTAACTAGTTTATTATTCACTCTCTTTTCGTTATATTTATATTCATGTATGATGAAAAGAAAACAAAAAAGCGACTAAAAAACTCTCTTTGCTAGTTGTACGATCTCAGTCATAATTTGTCTCGGTGGTGATAGGATCTTCTTTAGATTATAGAGCGGTAAAATTGTGGGGTGTACTGTTTTTTTTGCCATTACATTATTATTTCTTCTTTCACTCGAATTTTAAGGGTAAAAAAAAGAACTTAAAAATAACATAATACGAACCAAAAAAAAACACAATTCATCTCTAATTATTTTTCTGTATAAATTATGTGGTAAGTGGTGAAAAATGCAATTAACGTACACACAAAGTGTTCACTAGACAGAAAAAAGCGCGCATAAAAAATAAAAGAAGAATAAAATTGCATTTAAAATTCGTGTGATAATCTTTAGTTTGCTCTCGTTTCTCAAATATCTTAATTCATAGAGACTTTATTTTGAAGATGAGAGGTAAGGCATAAAAATTTAGAAGTAATTATTGCAGCAGTGACACGAACAATCACATAAATAACAAAGATTTGCGTGTGATGTATTTATAAAATATCACATACATATTTATAAAATATCACATACGATACAGTTCGATACAATTGTTCTATATTTGTGGAACGGAAGTTCAATTTGAGAAACAATGGGAAAGTAAAAAATAAATAAAAAACCGGTTTAGGTTTTCTCTTTTTTTTCCTTTTCTCAATCTCTCTCCCTCTCTCTTTGGTATTCTTTGCTAGTATATCGTAAGTTCAATTGTATGGAAGAACGAGCATATGTTTTGTGATTTTGCTTGTGTAGGTAGATTTTTTTTGTTGTAGTTGTATTATTCCCCGTATTCATGCATATACATAATTGTAAATTAGAAATTTGTAGCGACGCTTCAACTGCAAATGCGAAGAACATGTTTGCCGATTTATTTATGTATATATGTATGTATGTATATGTGTGTGTATGTTAAATAAGTAAGCGTGCGAATATGCGAACTGGTTTTGTAAAATTAAATCAAGTTTACCCGGTTTTTTAGTTATTTATTTATTTTAGATTTTTTTGTTTAGAGATTTTTTTGCTAAAAATTTGGATGCACCACCACAAATAGGAACTGCGTCTGTCATTGTGTTATTGTTGTTGTCGTTGTTGTTCTAACTACTACCAAAACTTTGTAGTATCAAGTGATCTCCACATTTTATTTATTTTTACTTCGCATTAATATTTTTTTGGATTTTTCGTTCTCAATAGCCGCAGTTAAATGAGACAACTTTCAATTAAACGGTGCCGTTTATTTTAAAATGGCTCAGGTGAGTTTCCAAAAAAAGAAAAAAAAATTCAGTTTTTCTAAATATCTGTAGTAGGCTTGGTGAAATAGTAAAAAACTAGAAAATTTGTAGTTTTGTAGAAACAAGCAATTGACTTTGGTGGAATGTAAAACAAAGCATTCTTTATTTGAAAACATTGCTTTAAAACTCATGTTTCCAATTTTAGGAGATATTTTTAAGTATGATTGTGGAAGTGATAGGCTTAATGTATTTGAAAATTAATTTTTAAATAATTCTTTAAACATCTTTTGCCATTGTGCTTAATGCGATCAAAAAATTGATAAAAATAAGAAAAGCTATTCTGGTGAACTTTGGTTAGGTTATTATATCCGAAAAAAAAAAACAAATTTGCCATAAAAATTTATTATGTCAAATTGATTTCTATTTAAAATTCTCAATTTTATTTAAAGAAAAGTTCTTTTTTTTTTATTAGTAAGTATAGTTAAGTGAAGTGATTTATGAATACAGTTGTTCGATGATAACATTTTTACTTTGCTTTTAAAATATTTGTTTACTTTTTTGGTTGTGTTTTGTGAATCTTTCGTCGAGCAGTATCCATGCGATTCAGAAGATTATATCGATGTTGATGCAACTTTAGTGAGACCTAGTTCGAATCGTGTGCGTAACATATTAACATTGGAGGAGCGTGTTGCGGCCATACAGGCATATTATTGCCGTCCCATGTATACGAAAGTTGCCCGAATGTTTAATTGTAGTTGGGAGCAAATTAAAAATATTATTGTACATCGTGAAGCTATTATGGAATTTTACGAGGCAACAAAAAGTAAAGAAAAAAGGCAACGTGAGCAGCAGAAACAACAGCAGCAGCTGCATTATAATCTGCATCAACAACAGGCACACCATGAATCTCATTATATTAATGGTGGTATCGGTGATGATTATAATGCCTATAAGGGCATGGATTTAAAACAAAGGAAGCTAAAATTTCTTGGTGAATGCATTTATGAATATATACAGCGTGTACAGTACCATGCCCGTCAAGATATTACAGAAGAATTGTTACGCATGAAAGCATTAGAATTTCGTGATATAATAGATATTCCTGATTTTTATCCAAACAAACAATGGCTCAATCAATTCAAGGCTGTTTATAATATATCATTAGCCAATAGGCAAATTATGCTAACACGAGTGCCGCCATCTTCCTTAGATTTGAAAGATATTATGACATATTGCTCGAAATGTAAAATAAATAAAATGAAAACCTGTAATCCAAGTTTAATGGAAATAAAAGAATTACAACACAATCGTCAACAACAACAGCAACAGCAACAACGATTGGAACAAGTAGCCCAGAAAACTGCTGAAGCTAATTTATTACCCGATTCAAGTATAGAAGATGTTGAGGCAAAACGTCGAAACCGTAAATTGAATTTTTTGGAGAAAGCATTAGCTGAATATATTCATCGGGCAAAATTCCATCATAAATGCATTCAATTGAATAATGATACATTGATACGAGTGGCAAGAGAATTGAATGAAATATTAAAAGTTCAACAATTTGAACCTACTCACAATTGGATACAAGAGTTTCAAAAACGTCAAGATGAAATACAGAAAGAGAAAAGCCAAAAACAACAGCATCAATATGTAGGACGTCCACCACTTTCCTTGGACCTGAAAGACATATTAAGCTATTGTAGTCGATTGGATAATAAAGACAGAGCCCATACAATAACTTTAAAGCCCAAACATCCTACGTTACAGTACACGTACCGTTTAAAAACACCACCGCCCATGAATTTAAAATTTCCCAATGCGACAGTGAAATTTAAAAACCATTCGATTATTTACCTGGATGAGGATGAGGATTTGGATGAAACTAATGTACACGATGATCAAGAACAGGAAGGAGAAGTTAAGGATATTAAACCTGATATAGAGGAAACAAAAATTCAATCTATAGGAACATCGATCTCATTTTCAGCAAAATCACCTTTGTACACATATACATCAACTAATAATAATAAGCCTGCTGTATCTACTGTATCGCCTTTACCAAGACTACCACCGCCAAATTCACCTTCCATAAAAATACGGCGAATTGAATCAATTAACGCTGATGCTACCATTGAATTAGTAACTAAAATTAAACAAGAAGATCACTCAGAGAAATATAAAAATAATAATAATAGCAAGTATAATAATAATAATAATAATAGTTATAATGGCAATAGCAATAATATCAATAATAGTTTACGATCACAATTATGTAGAGAAGAAAAAAAGACAATTATGGCTTTGAGCCAACAAGAGGAGCAAAAAAATTTAATGATTACAGTGAACTCTAGCAAATTATGTAAGGATCATTATAGACATCATAATGAAAATGACAATAATGACGTTAGCAATGAAAAAGTATTGCCATATCAAGTAAAAAATCACAGGGATGCATTACGCCTACTAAAGCCGTTGGAAGAGTACGCAATGCTTGAAGAAAACTATCGGGCAATCGGTTTAATAGCACAATTAGAAGATATTTTTAAGAATATACCAAATGATAGTAATAATGATGATGGTGAGGGTGATGGTGAAACGTAACATAACGTAATATTGAATTTAACGCTAATTTGGGTTTTATGAGCAACGGCTTAGCCTTTCAAAAAAAAGGAAAGAATAAAGAAAACCAAAAAGGAGATTTAAGAAAATTCACCATAAATTTTGAAAACTATGCGTAGACACATATATCTACACAACAATATTTGAATAAATATCTAGAAATGTATATATGTATATATAACGAGACAATTATTGTCAAATTTACATTAAAATTGTTTATATATGCCTAGTTCCTATTCTAAATAAAGAAAAAAAAAGCTTAAAGCATGCTATACGATTCATTTAGTTCGCTCTCTCTCTCTCTCCCTCTCTCCCTGTTTTTCAAAGATTTATGCTTCATATTTATATGTGCAAGGCTTTTACGGTGGGTGCTTAATATTGAGCCTCAATCAAAGTTATAACAGTTCTGATTTTATTCATTTTTTGAATATTTGTTAAGCTTGAATCTGACCTTGCCACGCATATGTACTCGTAATAGATTATACATCTTTTGTAGTATTCATAAGTCAATTTCCATTTGACAGATAAGAAAATGAAGAAGAGATGTGCTTCGCTTAAAGCACGACGTTACTACCATGTTATTGAACATAATAAATGAAAAAGCAACGATTACGAGTAACGAGTAATGATTATACAGCGTTTCACCCACAAATATACATAGATCACTTAATAATACCAATTATAATTAAAATTTACAGTATATAGAAAAATTTTTCGTTTATATTTGCTTTTTCCATATTTTTCTAATGCAGTTTATTTTTATTATTGCTTTGTATATATAACATCATTGTTATTATAATGATGTTTTTATTGTTAAATGTGTAAGAAATTGGATAGATAATTCTTATAAATAGTTATCTGGTAGATGATACAACATATATGCCTGCAATAATGCAAAAGTAACTTTTACATTGAATTTTAATCATATTTTGCGCTTAATTATCTCAATATTTCATTTGTACTTTAATTTTAATTAACTAAATAAGCAACCAACCAATTAACCTAACCACATAAGTAAGCTACAACTTACCCTGAATCGTGTAGTGCTCCGATAATTTTTAGTTATATAAAATCAGTATAATTTTCTTGTTTGGATATATTGAGAAATAAATGATTGGATGATTAAAACTTCATATTAATTATTTACAAGAAGACACTCGTATAACTCGTGGATTATTCGAAGGATGATGCTCGTGATAGATTTATATAGATGTGTTAAAGGGGAAGAAAAAAATTACTCATCTAAAAGTTTAACTTGGCTCAGCCCAATAATAGCAGCTTCAGTTCGATCATATATATAAACATAAATTTAATAAAATATATTTATAAAATAACTCTATAAGGAATAATAATTGAAACATGTAGTATCATCTGTTAGCCTGTCTGTACGTCTATCCTACTATATACTGATCCTATTCATTTCAAAGCTCTTTAGTCTGGTTCAATAAATGAGCTCTTTTTTCACAATTTTTAATCAGACATACATACATATATATATATATATATATATATATATATATATATATGTATATGTATGTATGCATAAATATTGTCTATAGAGTAATGGTAGATTCTGTGCATATATCAATATAAGGGCATACATCCACGTAAATATTTTATCCACACTGCATGACTAAATAATAAACATGTGCTTTCTATTCGCGTGTACCCATTTGAATGTGTGCGCGGGAGTATGCAGATGTTTTGAAAGAAAAGAGTATATTCGACTGGATATGTGCATTACTTTGGTATATGGTGGAAATAATCATGAATAATTACCCCACCCTGACTGATGCTCTTGTCTATTATTTTTGGCTATGCGCCATTTTAATATCGTACTACTGCAGATAATGGCATAACATATATTTTACTCTTCTTCTTGTACCACTACTACATTCTGTAGCACGGAGGAGTAAAGTATATTTTATGTCATTATCAGTGTAGATGTAGTGTAAAAAGTTTTATCGTAAAATATCGTGGAAAAGTTTTTAACTATAACTAGAGAAGGCAAGGGGGACATAGAGCTCTCTCATTAAATTTGAGTTTAGTAAGAAATATGTCCAGGTTTATAATATTTGAGGTAAAAAAAGTAGAGATAAATATCTCGAACATGCTTTTTATTATTTATGCAATGCCTTCCTCTGTTATCCATAAAAATAAATAGATACTCTTGTATGAAACTGAAAATGTTGGCCGAGCAGATTGACAGAATATTTTTATAAAGTATGCTTACTGGTTCGTTGGCGTGGTCATAACATTTATTCTACTCAAAAGTTGGCATCAGAGCATGTGGATGGTAGCATTTTGATTTGGGCTTAGTTATTTCTCGCATTTATTTTATTATAATTTTATTAGACAGCGCTCTTTATTAAGGTTATTACACGTTTTCGGGTACATTTTTGAATAAATTTTTTTTAAAGTGTCATTTTTTTAAAGTATCATTCTCAATGAGCATGAAATTTTTTCAGATTGTTAGTGAAAACAGATAAAATCCGCTAAAGAAGATAATTCTACAAAATACTGAAAGCTTAAAAAACCTGAATCAATAATTCTATAGATTATCAAAATTTTGTTTCTTCCGATAAATTAGTACAAATATATCATTGGTACTTCTGTTAATATTCCAATAATATTTGAATCATCCACCACTGATATAAAATAAAATATTGAGATAGTATTTTAAATTTGCCTTTATACAAACATAATTTTCACCCCATTTCTCTATTTGTATGTACCACCTACTTATTTAGATTGCTTAAGAATTAAGGGTTTCTTTTTGTATAAAATATAGAAAATATTAAGCAGATCATTTATACAAAATTTCATCCTCTTACAAGCTTAAATTGTTGTAACTTTTTTAAAAATTTTGAAGTTTTTATAATTTTTAAGAAATTTTTGGCAACACTAAACCCAAGAAGAAAAGCCCTTATTCTCCTATAGAGGCAGATGTACAAATTTGATATATAAATATATAGAAATGAAGGAGTAAATTTTTTATGCAAAAATATGTACTCATATAATTTGATATGCGCTCAAGTAGTCAATGAAACGGACATCGGGTTTTCCTAAAAATTGGAATCTTTGACGAAAAATTTTGTTACATTAAAGCATCACAATACCAATTGTAATAATAATAATGATGATGATAACGATAATGATAACGTTCACACACATTTAATAAGATTATTTCGATTTATATAATGATGCTCACGTGATATTTTAGATACAGAATTTTAGAAAAACAATTTATATGTCGTTGACTTTCTATATAAAAATATATTCGATTTTATATACGTTTATTTTATTTGTGAACTCCTCCTAGAATTCTTATACAATTATGGAACATATAATTTCAATTTCAATATCCTCTGTAAAAACTAAATTCTAGGCAGTTGTAGATCATAAAATGAAATTGAAAAGATTAGAAATAAACCAGTGATCAAATCTATAAAGTGTACATATTTATTTTTATATTTATATAAATTTCTAGGGATTCAATTTCATCGTACTATTTTCTTCTGTATTTTATCATTTATCGTAACATATCGTATCGTATCGTATGATATCGTATGAAATCGTATCGCATCGTATGGCATCGTATCATATCGTATAATAAATCCTTGCTTTTTCTGCATTTTTATAAGTTATTGTATTTTATTCGGCGCCATTGTTGTTGTTGTTTTTCATATAAACAGTATCATAGAAAGTTCGACATATTCATTTATTATTCTTTTCTTTTTTGGTTTACATATAACTCGCAGATGCTTGCTTATTCGATAATTGTAGTACGACTAGAGAAACGCTGAGAAATAATCCGGTTAAATGGCTACAGCTCACTACAGTTCAATACAGCTCTTTCTTTAGCTCAACATATAGATGTTTATACTCTATCCAATATTACTACTACTAATAACAATTTTAATATTATAACAACAATATGTGTAGGTTTTAATAATAATAATAACAACAAGAACAACAAGAACAATATCGAGATACGCCTTATAATTTCATTTTTCTTATTAACTGAATTAAATGTTGTTATTGCTACTGCTATTGCTATTTGTTGGCCTGAGTCATATTTCGACTCTCGAGGGTTCTTTTTTAGAGCATAGCAAGCATTCAGCAATTAAATCCATCCGTAATATAGTTTCGGAAAAAATCTACCCACATACATATGCACAAATACAAATGAAATATATATATACTAACATATACATGCCTATATATGCACATCGACACACACACACACACACACACACACCCACTTACATAAACGTATACAAATACATTTATACTATGTAAAACGTATAGCCATCCATATACGAAATATTTCACACAAACGTATCTAAGTTGGAACATTCATTAAAAATATGTATATATATATATGTATATATATATATATATTTTTTTTATTTTCCGATGTACATGTAAGTAGGTAGGTAGATATATAATATAGGGAAGTGACGTCTTTTGAAGAAACATTTTATATATTTAAAATACATTAAAAATGTTTATGTGTAATATGAACGAAAAAATAAAAGACTCTCAGTTGTTAGTCGTCGTATTTTGTAGTCGTCGTAGTAGTCGTAGTAGTCGTAGTAGTCGTGGTAATCGTAGTGGTCGTAGTAGTCATGGCTGTTATTATTGCAATTGCTGTTGTTGGTTAGTTGTAGATATTTGTTTTGTCTGGGTGCCAAGGGTTTGGCTTGGCTTGACTATACAATTGAGTTTCAGTTTAAATTCACTTCGGTTCAGTTGTAGTTGCAGAAAAATAACTTACAAGGGAACAGAATAGATGAGAACAGAAAAAAAACAGAAAAAACAAAAAACCAATAGAATAGAGGTGACATACTTTTCTTCTCGCAAAATCTTGTAAGAAATTTTTTATGTGTGTGCATAAAGAAACATTACAGATTTTGTACTTTTTTAACTTAGTTGAGTATTCAACAAACTAAGTTGCCACAATACCAATCAAACAATTAGCAGGTAAGAAAAATAAGTCAAATCATAGAGGTTATATTTATATTAAATTTAGTGCAGAGATTTTATGAACGTTTTTCAGGTATAAAATGTGTAATAATTCGATTTAGAGATGACAAGATAAAACTAGTTCATTACAGTTAGTTAAATTTGTACCAAATAAATCATAATTAAGAAATAAAATTCATATATATTTAATAAACTGTCATTTAGTTCTAAGATTCAAAAATATTATGGCAATCTTATCAAAAAGTAATAATGTTGTTATTTAATTTTAACTATACCATCATATTAAGAGAAGAATCCATAACAATAAATAGTTGAATAATTCCATTGAATGCATAAGAAATGGCTCTATATGCAATGATGATGATACCATAAAGCGACTAATTGAATTGAATGAAATCTTTTAAAGAGAAAAATGTAAAAAATGTAAAAATTTCTATGAAAATGTAAAACAATGAGATTACCCGAACTAGACGTACCCGAAGCACACAATCGGTCGTTTTTAGATGAACGAAACATTTACTTATATTTACCATAAAGATATAACTCGAGAACAAACAAGCTAAACACCTTGCTAAACAGTGTGATAGAGAATGTGAATAAAAGTGCGAGAGATCATTAATTGTATATCTAGAATATACTAGAAAAAGGTGTGGCAAGTTTTTTTTATACATAATGGTAACGGTATAAAAAATTATAAACCGATGCAGACATGTAACTATAATTTCGAGCGCTGATGCCGAAAGAAGGAAGGAAAATTAAGAGCAAAAGCAGGCAAACAATTTTTAAGTGCCCACAATTTTTTTTTTTTGCTGCAATTTTGAATATACATAATATATAAATATATGTATATATATAAAATTGAAACATTATGTACATATTAATACAGCTCTTGTTAAAGAATAGACAACTAACAGTACGATTTATATACGACTCTCTAATAATACTTTATTACAGTAATTTCAAAGCAACGCCCGATACTCTGAAATATTTATGATGATGGCTATGATAATAATGATGGTTTATATGTATACACAAAATACATACATGCATACATATACATACATATGCATACATATATATAGATGTAGATAAATTTATTTACCAATTCTCTGGTATACAGAAAATTTTCAGACAGTCATCAAGCCAACCAGCTAGTCAATCAGTCCATAATACTTTCAATAGCTGTTGTTTCCTTGAACATATATAATACGTATTTGGGGTATATATATATGTATGTGTGCACATATTTTGAGTGCGTATATATACATATCTACATATACATATATACAGTCAGTTTTGCCGTTAAAGGTCTATCGAGTAAGTGGTGGATTTTCGCCTTTTTTTACGTCTGCCTGCGGAGTATTATTTGTGCTTGATGACGTGTGTGTGTGCGTTTGGGTTTGGTTCGGTTCAGTTCAGTTCATTTCAGTTGGCCTGACATGTTTTTGGATTATTTTCTATACACAGAACTTGCCATATTATAAAATAATATAATAATTATAATGCCAAAATGATAACAACAAAAGCAACAATAAATAAAAAGTATATATATAGGCAATCAGAGTCAGAGCCGTTGCCAGAGCCAGAGCTAGTGCCAGTGCCAGTGCCAGTGCCAGTGCCAGAGTAATACTATATCTCATCAGTAGTGTAGCTGCCAGTAGTAATAATAATAATAATAATAATAATAACAACAACAACAAGTACTCTTACGATTACAACACAATTGCAGCTACTACTAATAATATTTTATGTATATATACTTATTATCATCATTGTGTGCGTACATTTTTAGATTTTATACAATATTTCTTTCCTACTACTACTACGTATGACGCTACCAAACAACAGAGTTTGTTTGTTTGTTTTTCTCTTTGTTGTTTTAATTTTTTGGTTTTTGGGTCTCACGACTTGTCGTCGATGTTTGCTTGATTTCATTTCGTGTTGAGGCGTTGTACGAGACGTTTGTTGTGTATTACTCTTTTTATATAGATTGATTTCGGTCTGAATTTTATATTATTATCATCATCATCATTATGCCATCATCATTATTATAATTATTATTATATATTTGCTATTCGCTATTTAATCGGTTGAAATGATTAGTCGGTTCGGTCGATTCGGTAGATTCGTTAGACTCGGTCGCTTTGCCTAATAAAGTAAATATGTATGTATATGCATATTTATACAAATAAATACTGAATGGGGTATGAGATGTATTATAAATATTATTATGAAAAATATCGGGTTCCTCCTAATGCATTTAAACTTTAGTGAAGAGAAATATGTGTGCACAATATGTATATATGTTTGTATGTATATGGGGAAATGAGTAAAGTGGTAAAATAAGAATCATGAAAAAGAGATATTTGAAAGACTGTCATCGTCATCATCATCATCATCATCATCATCAAAACATCATCAATGTTCATCATAATTATTATGAACATTAGTAATATTTCATAATTTTCATCATTTAAATGATTATTGATCTATTGAAATGCAAATTTCTTGGAAACTAAAATTTATAGGAAAACTAAACAGATATGTTGGTATGAATCCTCCGCAAAAAAAACTTCTCTTTGTTAACAGTAATAATTGTTAAATGAATGAAATATATAATTAAGAATTTAATTAAACGTAAAGTCCTATTAAAATCAAAGTAATGTACAATTATAGCCGAGAAACGATATAAAATCAGAAGTAATTCGAACAGAATTCAAGATAGAAGTGATGAGAGAAACATATTGTTAGAAGACAAGAGAAATTGTTGCAACTATTGTCATCCTCATTATCATTAATAAATAAAACTTATAAACGCTGTCGCAACAGTATTAGTTGTTATTGCAGTAGTGGCAGCAGCAGCAGCAGCAGCTGTAAGTAGTACTGAGTAGTCATTAGATGTTACCATAAAAGTAATAATAGTTTATGTGCGTGCATGTGGATGCATGGCCTTCCCGCTTCAACAACAAAATAGCAAGCAAGCAAACAAAAATGAAAAAAGCAAATCATAAAAAAAGAAAATTAGAAAAACAAACGGGGTCTTGAGAATTTTTTATGCTTAACGTGTGTGTTTGCATTGTACATAAACTCACACATGCACATAACGCGTACATTTTATATATATGTGTATTTATGCTTTCCCTCTGCTCAATCTGTCTGTTGCTAAATTTATATATTTTTGTATTTTAATTTATTGTTATACATTTTTAACTAATTGAGATGACACGATAGAATAAGATAGAATAAGGAGTCATATAAACGAAAAAGAGATGACGATAGAGAGAAACAAGAAAAAGAAAGGGCAAATAAACAGAGAGTTGATTATGTATTTCTCAGTAGCAAAGCGTAAACTGTGAGAGAGGCGACGTGCATGTTAGTAAGCGAGAGAGAGTGAGTAATTATAAAAAGTGAGAGACGTATAATTAGTTTTGTTTATATTTATTTTGTGGTTCTTTTCTTTTAAATAAATTTGGTTTTGTTTTGTTTACTCCATTTTTCTCTATTTTGCGCACATTGTCAATTGTATTGTTTTGATTTGATTTCACTTCTTCCATTTATTTGTTTACATTAGGAGAAACAGATGTTTTTTACACTTTTCTTATTCTGCTTCTTGCTCTTGATTATAATTTTGCAAAACAAGTGGCAAATAATAAAGAAAATGCAATGAACAAGTGTATGTAATTAAATGAAACAAATAAACAATATATTTATGCGTTTAAATTCATAAAAAAGGTATCTTCAATGAATTTAATTCAACAAAAATAAGAGATTTGATATGAGGAGAAATTTTAAGGGAAAATAACTCTAGTTAATGAATTCAATTTTGAATGTAATTGAATTGTTTTTTTTTTGTATTTTTAATTGCTAACGGTAATGTGACTAAAGAAAATTTAGATTTCATATTCTTATAAATTATTGTCTGAGCTTATTGCAGCAAAAATTATGATTAAAGAATAGAATTTTAAACGACCATATAAATTCTGTTTGACTTTCACCAGCCGTTTTTTTCTGATTTGTCTTTCAGATTTTCCGTTAGTAATTTCAATATAATACAGTTTAAAGAAGTAATAGTGTAAGACGAAAAAAATGCCAACGATAAGACGTTGCTGTATTGCAGGTTGTATGTCTAATTCAAGACAAAATCCGCAATTGCAATTCTTTCAATTTCCAAAACCGGATAATCCATTTTATAAATTGTGGACACAAGCCTGCCATGCGTCACTGAGTCGTATACTACCATTTAAAAAGCCTGTAGTGTGCGCAATGCATTTTCATCCAACTTGTATTGGCGGTAGACGTTTAACAGGTAGCGCAGTACCTACATTAAAATTGGAAGTACCGACAAATTTGAAGGCTGTGGAACAGCAAGCAATGGTAGATGAAATTGAGAAAAGCCGCAAGTGTGCATATATAAATGCGGTGGTTTATGAATGGTTAGTACGTGCTAATCTTGATCCACAATTGCGCGGTTCCATTACGCATGGCATGATCAAGGAAAAAGCAGAAACTGCCAAACAAATTATTGCTTGCGACAGTTTTATGGCTGACAATCGTTGGTTAAATCGTTTTCGGGAATCTCACTTAACTGGTTTTGCACAAAAGCTGGCGTCAAATCAATTGAAACCTATGGGTCCCTCTTTGTGGATTCCCGATATAGTACAAGATTTGCAGCATTTATTTCCACCAACTAGTGCAGAACGTATTGAAAGTTTTGAGAATATGCCCGAACAGTATATGAATTACATTAAACAGTATAGCGAATATGATGATGATGAAGAGGCCGAAAGTGAGCAAAGCTTTCAAGGCGGAAGTAATGTTGGTAACAGTGCTAATGGGACTAATAACGAACAAGCTGACCAGAGTTATCAACAACAACATCATCAGCAGCAGCAGCAACAACAACAACAACAGCAGCAGCAGCAGCAGCAACAATCACATGGACATGGGCATTTGCATCAACAAGATTATCATCATCAAAGCCGCAATTATTATAATCAACATAGTGGCTACGATGCTTATATACAACAGCAACAACAGCATCATTTAGCTACTGCTGGTTATAATGCTTATCATGATTATTATAGTCAGCAGCAACAAGCGCAACATCATCATCCACAACATCATAATCAGCAGCTGCCGCATCAACATCATCAACATTCACTTCAACATCCTCATCATCAACAAACTCCGCCATTACATTATCCGCATCATCCAGGCTATGGTTATCAACCGCAGTTACATGGTAGTCAACAATCATCATCAAATCGACCAATGTCACGATCACCACCACAAACTATTCTTCCACATCATCATCCCCATCATCATATGACAAATGGTTCTCTCGGAAGTATATCATCATCGTCATCAACTCATTTAATAACATCACGTGATGGTAGTCCTTATCTTGCATCATCCTATAATACCAATGATAATGGCAATAATAATCCTGCTAAAAGAATCAAATCGAATGAATTTGAACCTGACTTAGAACCATTATGTGAGCGACAATGTGAACGCGAACGTGAAGTGAGCACTAATGAACAAAGCAATGGTGCTAGTGATAGCAACATTAGAGAAAGTCCTACAATAAATCCAATAGAACCTGTAATAGAAGAAGATCCAATTGGCAATAATAATAATATTAAATGTAATGGTGATGTTAATGTTCATGTTGACGCGGATGTTGATAACAATGATGAGAGTTGTGGCAATCGAAGTCAACAACCAAATGAATGTAATAATGAGGAAAAGAGTAATTTTAAAATAAAATTACCACTGACACAAGCGACAGCGACAAGTAGAGCTGGTTCACCTGCTGCATCCACATCTACAAGCGCACCTACACCTACACCCACAACCACACCAACGCATTTCTCACGTACACCAATAAGATGTACATCATCACCATCACTTACACAACAAATAGCATTGAGTACGAAATCCAATAATGGAAGCATAATTAATAATAACAGATCTTCACCACCCACATCACCAAAATCTTTAAACGGTGTTGGTGTAGCCCAAACGAATGGTAATAGTTCATTGTCACCAACGCCCAGTACAGTTGTGACACAAATTAAAGAAATTGAAACATATACACAGGCATTAGAATATTTGAAACCTTTGGAAGATTTTGCGTTATTTAAAGAAAACTTTCGTGCCATCGGCTTGATCTCACAATTGGAAATGGTTTTAAAGAAAGGTGAACGTTCAACAATGCCTAATTTAGCTGATAATTAAGTGAAATTCAAATATAGTGCGATGTAAAGGCAAAGGAACTCTATGTAAAATATGGGGATATGTGTTTTTTTAAGTTCATTTTATTTTCCTCTGTACAGAGATTTTTCGATTATTTTTAATTTTTATTTTAAATGTTTTTTGTACTTTTAATTTACCCTAATTTTCGCTAATCAAAGAAATTTATTCTAATTTTTATATGATCCACATCATTTGGTGGAAAATGTAAGAGCACACGTCATCAGACCTTCACCAGAACTGAATTCTTCCTCCATCAGAATCAAATTCTGAATTATAAATGTTGTCCTAATCGTAAAAATTGTGATATCGTATTAATATTTTTGCGATTTAATATTATGACGTTGAAAATGTACCAAAACAAATTAAAATAGTATCCCATGTCAAAAAATAATAACAAAGTGAAAGTACTACAATTTTTATTTATTATATTTTGTAAATTTTCAAAAGGTTTGAATTTCTGTTGTACACCCATATATGAGTTTAAGATACCAAATTTTTGAGTATTTTTTTTGCGTACTCCTTCACTTTCACTTATCACAGTTACAAATTACAAGTTACAAGGAGCGCTGAAAATGTTTATCCAATTTTAATGCGTTATCTATTCAGCTTTGAAAATACATAGATGCATTAAGAAGAAGTACATTGTAATGAGTATTTAAGACTTGGCCTTAGCCAACCAAATATAATTTTTTTACCACAAACTTTAAAAGTATTGTTAAAACAGTTAAGTACATAATTATGTATAACATAAGCGTTAAATTAATTTGAACATTACATAACATTACTTAAATTCGACATCATCAAATAGCTTATGAATAAAATGGAGAAACTGTAATGTAATTGTATTAAATGACTGATAATATTATTAAATATCTAAATTAATTTAAGTATACTTAATTATAATAAAATTATTAATAAATATGTTTACAAGATGACTTTTTGCATATTTCTTTACTTCATTTAAATTAATTAGTTTTGCTTTGTGAATTGAATTCTTTTGGAACGTGATAGACGTAATAGGAAAATAAGAAAATATCTTATGCTACAAGTAAAATATCTACTCCAGCTATGCTTAGGAAATGCCAATAGAGGAATTTCAAAATATTTTTATAGCAAGGACTATCAAACATGCAGTTTGATAGTCTCTCAGCATTTCACTGATAGCAATTGAGTCCATGGGGGGTCATATATAAGAAAAATGTAATAAAAATTACGTACAGCCGAAAGCAAGATACAAATAAAAGTATTAGTGATAAATAATTTGCATTTAGTTTGTATTTATATCGAAAAGACTAAAAACTGATTTACAAATTACTGCCGTTTGGCAAATGTTAATGTGAGGAAAAATTTATTGAATGATTTTCACATTTCTTTCTGTTCTGTCAATAAGCATAAATAAAAAACTAACTTATTAAAATTATTGGTTTATGTTGCATAATTTATTCGTTGTTTATTATAATTTATTCGTTTGTTGTATAATCTATTCGTTCTCTGTTTTTATATTTAACAGTTAGAAACTGATTCGCTTACATCAATTTTTTCACAGAGAAATTGGAAGGTTGGTAGTTTCAAAAAAGAGAAATAAAAAAACATCATTAGCCAATAGATTACCATTAAATATAACAGAAAAGTAATACACACATAAAATTTATTTATTTCTCATTTTATTTGTATTGTTGTGTAATTTTTCTGATTACTTATAAAGTGTAATCAGTGTAATAAGTAGTAGTAAAAATAAAAATATTAAAATTACTTAATAATGCTAATAATAATACTAATCATAATGATAATACTAATAATAATAAATCTAATAAAAATGGTAATAAAAAAAACGTATTATTGTTCACTCCGGCACCGTGTTTTGTTTTTTGTGTTTGTTGTATTTTAATGTGATAAATTTTTATAAAGCATTTTCTTCAACTTTTTCTCAACTTAAAATTAATTAATAATATGTACATAAGTAATCAACATTATGAAATTTATAAATCATAAAATATTGAGTAAATTTGATGCGGTTTTTTTATGAAAATAGTATCATATTTAATATGTAATTTATAAATCTATTAAATATATTGGGTAAGTTTAAAATAGAATTTTTATATAGTAAAGTTTATTGGTATATGTATATATCATATATATATATATATATATATATATATATATATATATATATATATATATATATATATATGTATATATTTAGAAAAATATGTTACTGTTACTATTTATATTTTTATACTATGCGCTTCTTTCTGTGTTTCTTTCTAATCATCATTTTCCGCTTTCCTCTTATGAATATTTACTTTATTTTATTATTATTGTTAATATTAGTAATGTAATGTTAAGACTTAGTAATAATAAAAAAAACAGAACGCGCAAACCAAATTTACATTAGTTTTGAGCTTTAATTTTGAAGCCTAGCTTCATTCAAAGCATTGTTTTTTGTTTATTTCTTCTTCTTCTTCTTCTTTTATTCAACATATTGTTGAAATTATGATGAAATTGTGAGTTTAAAAAGTTATATCGTTTTTGGATTGAGTTATGTAAGAACGAAATTATTCTATGAGAAATTTTTTTTAAACATTAATGATCTTTTGTTAATTTTTCTATTCGGCTATTTTTGTCATCATCAAATAATTAACATTAAATTTCATGTTTCTATATTCTTCTCTTTCTTTTTGTTCTAATTTCATTTCGTGTACGCTGTTCACATCTTACTCTTTTAATTGCTGTTGATGATACTGATGATGATGCTGCTGCTGTTTATTTTTTAATTGCTGCTGCTGCTGTTGTTGTTGTTGTTGTTGTTGATAAGCAATTGGCCTTGTTAGAGCATTTAGAAAATCATGTTGTATTTGTAGTAATTTTCGAATGGTTTCTAACCATTCACGGTGACTTTCAATTGTCGTTGCATAACAAATCATATTTAAATCGGTACGATTTGGGTCGGTCGATTTCAATAAGAAACGATTATTTGCCAATTCTTCCAATTGCATTTTGTTTATTTGTATGTGCAATCGATAAATGTATGTGGGACTGGTAAGATGTGATTTTGAATTATGCGTTTCGGTAAATATGATACTCTGTTCAAAAATGAATGCATGCATTTCACGCTGCTTCCTTTCCATTGCTGTTCGAGCATTTTCAATGCAACTCAATGGCCCATGTAATAATAATTTCCCTTGAGCAGTTAAACTGCCATCGAAATTTTTCAGTCTTTGCAAAACCATTGTGTCATTCACATTTTTACATATTGCCTAAAAACACAAAAAAAAATAGGTGATCGAATTTCTTTATACCATTCAAATTCTTCACAATGTTCTAATAAAAATATCAAATAAAAAAAACGGATTTTAGGATTTAATATTATAAATTATTGAGACAATAATATATGAATGCGTATTTACCATTAATATGAAATGAATCGAGACTTACATTCATAACGTTACATGCTTCTCTCATACTAGGCATTTCATTTTTAAGACCAGCCAGCTCGATTTGTTTTGTTATTGTATTTAGTAACAGAACATATTTTGTCAAACGTTGTACGGGCTTTATTAATAAATCACTTAAATCTAAACGGTGGCCCAATTTTTGCCGCACTTGGTCAAAATATTGATTATGCTCGTTAACAATATGTTCAGATTTTGGTTTATTATTGCAATACGTTATATACATTTGAAATTTATTCTCATAGCGTTTTATCATAACACCTAAATCGGTCGGTTGTTTTTGGCAATGTAATAAAGCTTTTAAAAAGCAGTCCCGATGCCATTCATAAATCGCTTCAATATTGGCAAAAACAATTAACCATTTTAAACCTTTCAAATCATTTGGCATTATTATATCGCTCTCAATATTTTTTAATTCAGCCATGTACCTGGATAAATGTATGTAAATTGAAAATAAAAAATTAATTTTTAATTTTTGATTGGTGGAATATGATGTATTGCCATTGCCGTTAATTAGAGTATTACGCAATAAGAATATTAGTTTTGTTAATGTTGTTTTTGTTTGGCGTTTAACATTAAATAACTTACCCGTTTACTATTTCTCCTAAATCTTTTATGTATAATTCTTCGGTTGTTATTAATTCGGTTAAAGCGGGGAATTTATTTCTATTTTCATCTATTTTATTAATAGTAGCATTATATTGAACGGAGTTACTCGTTTCTTGCTTATTCTATTATTTTGTAGAAAAGAGAAGAACAAAAAACATCGTCATTGTTTTATTACACGCTTTCTTCCATAAATACATATATAAAATAGCTTATTTATATATATAAAGCTTATTTATATATTTATATATATATAGATGCATGTATATATAAGTGAAATAAATATTTGGGGATTTTAAAAAAAGTACCTCTCTACTTATTTTACCTAAACAGGTCACATTTAAATTGTTTTCTTCAGTTTCCGTCATATCACTATTTGTATTACTTTCGCATGTTGTTGTTGCACTTCCTCCACCAACTGATGTTCGCTTATTGGTAGTGTTTAACTTTTTTAATTTCTCTTCGTGCTTTTCCTGTAAATATTAAAAGTAAAAAAAAAAAAATAAATAAAATAAACTGTTAGCACTGTATTTTACTGCATATATTAATCAAATAATTCCTAATAAATTTCAAATTGATCTAATTACAAATTGCCCTTGATATGGACAATTTTGTAAAGTCGTTTACATGAAAAATACGCTTGAGAATACAACAATTATTTCTTTCATAGTTTTCTATTTCCATAGGAAAATACAAGTTAATCTTAAATTGTTGAGAATTTTCCATGTTTTTCATATTTTTTTTAATAATAAATATCTGCTTTAATCAATCGTGATTATTAAAATAATCCAAACAAATTCAAGTTATTGGGTAGTCAAATATCGAATGTTATAAAAACGACGAAAATGCACTAATAACTTACCGTCTTCTCCTTCACTATTTGTTCAATTTCTGACAAGCAATTCAATTTATCGGCACTTGGCGATGTTCCAGATGTCATTTCTGTCATATCTTTTGTAAGTTTGTTTTGTTGTCCACCATTCACTTTAATATGAGGCTCTTGTATGGGTTTCATTGGTGGTGGTAACTCTACTAGACCAACCTCTTCATCACCATCAAAGTCTTGTTGTTGAAATGATACATTTTGACTGGGATCAACTGATAATAATGGCGACGTTACTATGTTTGTGTTACTATTCGATATTAGATTCGTATTCGCATCCAAATTAAATTGTTTTATGGGTAACTTAAAGTTCTTTTCAGATGCTTTCTTTACTAAATTTTTATCTCCACTACTACCAGCAGCTGGCTTCTCTAATTTTTGTTGTGTAGGTTTACGTCCTATTTGAGGTAACCATTTGCGTCTGCAAAGTAAACAAGATAAGTTCTTTAAATCTTTCATGAAATTATTAATATGTTTTTTTTTATAAATGTCCTCATAATTCGAAACAGTGCCTTATAATAATAATTTGCATATTAAAGGTTAAGAAAATCAATTGTCAAAATCAGAAGCACAAGTGACAATCGTTCTACGCACTTTTATTTATAACTTTATATCTTCAGATAACACAAACATGCACAACAGGCACATAAATTTGTGGGCATCAGAGTACAAAGTACATTTTGGTTTTCCAATGAAATGAAACGTTGGGAAAATGTCTGATTAGTGATGACTAACCAATAGATGCTTTGCTTTGTGATTAATCTCCTTTTTTCCAACTATGAATCAAACTTTGTCCCTTGTGTTGCTCAACTTTGTTTGACCTTGATTTAAATTTTATCAAAATTAATCTGACGCCTGTCTCGTGCTATGCTGCCGTATCGCCTTCCGTCAATCTGCCTGTTCTGTCTGTTGTTAATGTAAAATATTTGCAATACATTTGTCAACTTACCCACCAAGGCCTCGACGTTTTGTAGATGATGTCAAGGGGTCCAATTTATGAGTGCGGTTTTGTAAATGTTCATTTGTTGTTGTTCCTGCCGCTGCTGTTGTTGTTGTTGGTGCTACTGTTGCTGTATCATTTTTATCTTTTATATACATCGTATTATTTGATTTTTGTGTTGTAACAGTTGTTGCCATCGATAATTGCTGTGGCGTTGGCTTCAATATTGACAATGGAACCAAACCTTCTTGTATTGGTATTGTTGTTGCTGCTGCTGTTAAAGTACTTGACATTGTATTACTTGTTGCTCCTGTTGTGTTTGTAGTTGCAGTTGTTGTTGTATTCTCCTCACAATTCACATTTAATCTGACTAAACAAAAATCATTTTCATTTACTGTTAATGGCTCAATAATCTCAACTTGTTGACCCTTTGTAACGGTTAATTCATTTGTACCAGGCGTTGCTATATAATCCGCTATAACCCAACTTGTTTCATTTATTCCAACCTACAAATAAATAAAATTAATTAAAAAAAAAAGCAACAAGACTCTATTAAAAGAAAATCATCATTTCAATCACAAAGGAAAAAGAGTCGGGTCAGGTGGACTAATGCAATGCTATGCAAAATCTATATATTAACAACTTGATTCATTATAAATATTTAGAAGTCATTTTCCAAGTAGAATTTCTTTCTCTGCTTAAATGAGTTACTTCACATCAAAGTGAATCAATCAAGTGATTATGATATAGAATACACGTTCCATCGTATATCATGTTCCATCGTATAACGTTTTAGAAGTACTACGAGAACCCCTTGGACCGTTCAATAGTTGCCGCAATCTGATTAAGATCATTACTATTGTAACTGGCATTTCAAATACCTTACAATTTCTGTTAAACTCGAAAATGTACACCATTATGTGTAAAAGCTCAAATAGGTGAATGTTACTTATCTAATCAAACTATAAAAAGATAACGAAATCGAACAAATCCGAATATTGTATTTGATCGATGACAGTATATGGTTTGTAAGAATAGTTGGACAAAACGTAAGATATGTTTCGCAACATATTTGCGGAAAATTTTATACACAGATTAATATTGAAACTAAAGTCAACCGGGCCGATTATCTAAACTAACAACCATTGAGGTTTTATAACATTTGGAATATTATTGTTTGTATAAATGCTTTTGTAGATAACTTTTCTCCCCTAATATTTAAAAGCATTTAATTTATACGATGGCTTTTATTAATTTGATCTCAGCCTAATATGGAATTTGCTATGAATATACCTCATATTTGGGTGGGTAATGGTACAACCAATAGTAAAATATTGTGAAGCGAATTATGTGCCATCCATTCTATTACAAATACAAATCTTATAGATTACTTTACAAGAAAATAAGATGAACGGAATAGGTAAAGAGAGAAAGGATAATAAAGAAGTAGAGAAAGAGGTTGAGAACCTGAGCAACATCATATTTATTCTCTTGCCATTTGTTATAATAATAAGAGTCTGCTGTATCAATTGTATGTTGACGTGACAAATGTAGACGTTTTGTAATACTCGTCTGGCGATTCCAAAGAGGTAATGAAATTTTTCTGAAACTATTGCCATTTCCTTTAAATGGTTTTAAAGGAAATGATGGTGTTGTTTTTTCCGTTGTCATTGGCCTTAACGATAAGGATTTAATGCTGGCATTGGCATTGATATTAATGATGAACCTCTTATTGCAGTTTCCAGTGTTGGTGAGTTTAATGTTGTAGGCGTTGTTCTTGGAGCATCAACTAATAGTACATTTGCACTTTTGGCAAAATTCTCATTTTGTATTAACGATAACGATGTTGATGACATATCATTTGGAATGCCTGAATTCTTTTGTTGTTGCTTATGTGCCAATAACAATTTCCTATTCATTACATCTTGATGGATATCGACACCGTATTCACTAGCATTATTAGATGGTAAATCATCTTTATATTCTGTAAATGTTCCAGTTTCACCATGTAGCGATCCATTCGATTCAGTGCTTTGTAAACGTTCTATTATGAAATTTTTCACACTCTTCATAATTGTCTTGACCCTTTTTTTTTCATGTACGCTAATTGATTGATTTGCCTTGATTTGACTTGGTGTTGGCGTTAGCGTTAGAGTTGGCGTTTAAGATATAAAATAAGTTTCAGGCACATTTTTATTACGACATAACACAAAAGTCTCTTAGATTTGTATTTATTGTTATATCAGGAAATTCCACAATATAACAAGACTGCATATTCTTTAATTTTTCTCTTTAAATTATTGTGTTATCGTATTATTTTATACACAGATATGAATTTTATAAAGATTTATACTTTTTCTATTAAAAATAAAAAATATACATATATTCTCCCATGCCCTCATATACCCAACCTATGTAAATGAGATATAATAAGCACAAATGTTATATTTTTTTAAGAATTTTTCTTTAAGAATTCATTATTGCACATAAAATAAAAATAGTAAAAATGTTATAGTTGCCAACAGTATTAGCTGCCTTTTTGAATATCTTACACCATGCATCATCATCATAAATTTAAAAAAGATAAGTTCTTCCACATTTTGAGATCAAACACGTGAATAGTCAGATGAATAAAATCACTTCGGAAAAATTTTTCTAAATGGATATCACCATTGCACCATAAAAGGTATAAAGAGATGGAAAAAGTGACAATGCGATATATTACAAGTTTTACCTATTTTTAATGCTTAACTGTTTTCATTTTTCCTGTTATTTCTTAAGTTGTTCTTGCTCTTGTTATTAACTTGTTGTTTAAAATGTATTTAATTAATAGTTAATAAATTATATTTCATTTTTACTTCCATTTGCACATTTACTTTCATTTCTTTACACATGCATATGCAAATTAGTTTTACCTTGAAGTTACCACGTTAAATGATCTATACTCTTAAATTTTATTGTATATCTGATTCGATATCATGATACATTCATGTAACGTTCTTTAAAGCAGCCGCTGTTAATGCGTTAAAATAAATTCCAAGTAGTTAGAATAGAAGTCTTTAGGACGTTAAAATAAATATTTCATAATTTGTCAGAGTTTATTTTTGATGAGGCTTTTTTTAAACAAATAATTTTTTCCATATTGTTTTCTTTATATTCACATTTTCCTTTCCCTTTGAAGTTCATTTACAAATTTAATTTTTCTTTTTTAAATATAATCTACCATGCTATTTATGTATATATATATATATATATATATATATATATATATATGTGTGTGTATGCTGTGTTGTTGTTCCCAAAAGATTTTTACACTTAGCGTTCCTTGTATTGCATTGAAGATGAGCATAAATAAATAAATAAATAAATGTGTTATTTTTTTATTCTTTATTCTTTTTTCTTTTAGGAATACAACAAGCAATCACCACCCACAAGTTTGGATTACTATAATATGCTCATTTTGTTAAAAAATTTGTAACTTTGTATGTGGTAGAGATTTTTCGAGTATTTCAGATGAACTTTACCATTCTAAATTGATTAATTTAGATGCGTCCACCATTCGTCTATAACTTTTATCAAGTTATGCTATAGCTTGTTTTAAATAGCACAAAACTATGGAGAGTTATTTATTGGATTTTGATCATCCAAGAAACAATCATTGACTGACGACAAGTTATATAGGCTTAATACCTCCCAGTTACATTTTTGTGTTGTTCTGGATGACTTAAAATTACAAACGGTTGATTCTAAACGCATCTTTTTGAAGCTTAGTTTTTAGTCATTATTTATTAATTTATTCAGGATCTATTTAATTTTTTTTTTAATATCAATTACGATAAATGGCTGGGTTTGCTTAGCAGTTATCACTCTTTCGATATACAGATGACAATGGGTATCGTAAGTTTGGCTTTAGTTAAATACAGTACCATTTTATGCCGTATATCACAATATTATGAACATTATATAATAAATATATATACACACACATGCATATATGCATTTGCCTAATTACAACATTATATTATTTTATTTCTTTTTTTAACGACAATTCTCAATTCATCAAAAAAAAGTGGTGTAAAACGTTTTCACTTGTCTTTTTGTTTGCCATTTTATAGAATGTCTACTTATTTTATATTTTATTATTATTACGTTTTTGTTGCCTTAAAATTGTTATCAAAATTATAGTAATTATATTAAGCATTTTCTTTCCCCCCTTTCTCAATATATATATATATATATATATATATATATATATATATATATATATATATATATATATATATATATTTCGCCAACAAGTGCCTTTGTTTAGGTGGTAAGCTTTGAAACGCCCAAAAAAAATTGTAAATAAAAATTGCTTTCTTTTTTCTTTTTACTTCGAAATACTTTTTATTCACATATAAGATTTATGCACGCATACACAAATATTAATGGTGCATACTTATAAACAATTTACCGCACCATATTTATGGCAAATCTTCAATTTATACGATAAATTTCTACTGAGCTTAAATAACTAACTAACTAATAGAAGAAGCAGGCAAACAAATAAGCACATAGAGTCAAAAATAGAAAGCGTTATACATATGTGTAAGGGAGCGTATACGTTACATACGCTCTCTCTTACACATGACATTTCTAAAATTTAAGCACTTATTCAAAGAAAGCTTTCACTCTTATGCATCTGTTTCTCTTTATAAAGAGAAGGCAATTTAAGTAATGTGCAAAAAAATGAGCGCTAGCCTTAAACAGGGAAAGGAATAAATAGAGAGAGTGAGAGAGAGGGGGAGACACAGAAAATGTTAAGATCTAAACCTAAATTAACTTTTTTAAAATGGTTTACATAAAATTTGTGTACCTTTATTATTAAAAGAACAAAACAAAATATTCGAAAAGTATGTTTGTACTATACCACCATTAAGCTACTCCATTCATAGTGCAAGACTACAGCAAACACAATTACAACCTGCACATATTTTTTTCATATTGGGTGTTACTAAAACTACTTCATTTAATTTTAAAAAGAATAAAACGTTCAGTCCACATTAATGTCTCAAAAAAATTACACTCAACTTGTAAATTGATTACTTACTTTATTATCACTATCTGTGGTATTGCCTGAACCGAAACTGGCCAATGAACATCTATCATTATCTGTTTCAGTTAATGGGTCATCAAGATCCCGTGACGATCTCTGAGATGAGGCACAATTTTTTGCTGGTGATTTTGGCAACGTTAACGATGTACCCGAAAAACATGTTTCTTGCATTACTTCGCGTAATTTTTTTGTCCAGATCTATTATCATAAAATAAAGAAAAGAAGCAAGGTTTCTGGTTAATATTCACATTAAATACATACATTTATACTTTTCAGTTTTTCTTTTTTTTACATACTTGTTTTGTATCTAAACTGTTTGTTTTTAGTACAAAACGACAATCGGATAACATTGGCGACCTTCCAGTCCAAACGGCAAATTTCGTTTCATCACCTTCTATATGTTCTGTAATGCCAAGATCTAAATAAGGATAGCAATGAAAAATGAAAAAATAAAAATTTTTTTTATAATTTATAAATAGTATTTCTATGTATTTTATAAGATTTTCAAAGTTTTATCGCGGTAACGGATGTAAATTTGAACACAATTATAACGCAGTTGTGATATACTTGCCATGGTCAAAGTTACGAAAATAAAGATTTTTACTTACTAATATCAATTTATAACTTACCGGTTGTCATCAATTTATTTTTATATTGATATTTAACTGAACCATTTGAATCTTTAACTTCCTTGGCAAATAACAAATATAAGTCAAATAAGAAAATACGACGTTCACGCCCTTTCCGTATAATTTGCTTAGTATCACATACTTGAAAGGTATCCTGCAAAACAACTTCACCCAAACTATCATTTGATATATCGCAATTCTCTAACAATGATAAATGCATGGCATCATTAGCTTTTTTCGGTACATTTAACATAACATCTAAACCTTCTTTAATTTCACCATGACCCTCCTCACAGCATGAGAGTAAATCTTTCAATAGTAATTGATATTTTGTTATACGCTGAACAGGTTTGATAAGAAATGCCGGCAATGGATGTTCAACTTTATGTTTATGTTGCAAATCCTCAAAATATGTACCAGCATGCTGTACCAATAAATTATTTGATGTTGGTTTATTTTTGCAATAATGCACATACATATCAAATTTGGTGGCCCATGTGACAAAACAATGTCCAACATCTTCGGGCATCATTTCATACTTTTCCAATTCACGTAGAAAGATTTTATGATGAAAATTATATATATCACGTATATTTCCAAAAATAATATCCTCTTTGCCTAATAATGCTGCGGGTACATTATGGCTACCCAAACGGAATTCTTCCAAATAATACTTAATGCAGATTTCTAAATCTTTAACATACGTCCGTTCTGTTTGCATTAATTCAGCCATTATGAATTCCTTTCTACGGGCCGATTTCCTTTTCTCTTCGTTAATGCCTTTAGAAACAGTTGTAGTGGATGTTGTCAGTTTTGCCTCAAGTGATGGATCTGAATGACGATCGATGCTTGATGATGATGTGCAAGCTATTGTACCTGCTGAAGAATTAATGGATGCTTTAGCTGCCGATTCGGGCGACATTACAGATAAGCCCAATGAATTTTCCAATTGTTCACGGTATGTATCCATGCGAACACTAAAATCTTTATATCTACAAATGATTGATTTGAAAAAAGCACAAAAAGAAATTGATACAGTGTCCACGATGTATTGTCAATTAAAAACTTAGCATTTATTTATAATAGTTAGCTCACCTTTGATCAACCGATGCTACCCATTGTTTAATCGAAGTAGCATGTGCATGACCTTTTTCAACCAAACTATCCGCTAACTGTATAAGTAGTTTAACGCGTTCGCGTGTCTCTTTAGCTGTACCACGAAATTCATTGTGCTCCTTTAGTAAATTTTCCGTCTCTTCATGTGTTTTCCCAGTAAAATTGGAACGTGATGTTAAGTAGACTTCACCCGTATTGTGTATCCATTCGATGGCCTGCTTAGCACTACGTTCAAATAGTACAAACTGTTGGCATTGATCTAAAGACTTCTTACGTTGTGTCCAAAATTCTAAAACTTGGTTCTCCTGTGTTAATAATTTATCTAAAATTGACTTAACACGATTCTCTGAATTGCCCTGGGAATGATATTTGTAATATTGCTGTGAACGATGTGCGTACTTTAAGAATGTTTCTGCAGTGCGACGCGCTAAAGTACATGCCTTAAGGAATGCTTCTTTTTGTTCTTGATGTTTCGATATTAATTGAACAATTGTGTGAGCCTTATCACTGGAACCACCACCACCGCACCAATCATCCTCTCTACGATACTCACGTTCCAAACTATCCAAACTGAGCACACCTGTTCGGCGGTTTTATAGAAATTTATTGAAGCGGTTACCAATTTGTGCCGTTCTTCCGCATATGTTACCAACTGTTGCCATTTTTTTGTGACGTCATCTGATATCTCACGTATTGATTGTGGGTCGTAATGGTTGGCATTAATTAGAGCATCAGCACGATATTTCACTTGAACGGCCGATGTATGAGTCTTTTCAATAGCCACCTGAAACTGTTCATGCTCTTTTCGTAATTGTTCGGCTTCTTGTAGACTATTTGGCGTTACAAAACTTGCCACTAACATGGCTTCACCGTTACGTATCCAAGAAATTACTTGATTAGCATCGTTTTGAAATTGACATAATTGTACGGCTTGTTCCAATTTCACTCGTTTCGCTTCAGACAATTCTTCCAAATCAATTTCGCGTTCACGTAGAAAATTCAATAAATATTCGATGCGCGCTTGGGCTGTATGAGTAGCATCAGCCATTAATATAAAACCAGCCGATTCAAACATCTGTAATAATTCTTGACCTTGCTCTAATACTTCAAATGTAGCATTTTGTATATCATTGACAGACTCATTATGCATTCTAATAAATTGTTCAGCTTTTTGATAATCGCGAGATAAATCGGCATGCTGCAAGCCTTCAGACCATATTTCAAGTTGCGATGATAATTCCATTGCATCACGTTCAAAATATCGTAATCGTAATATCAGTTCGGCACGAAACTTCCTCGCCGACCACAGTTCTTCTAGTTCAATTTTCTGTTTTGATAATTTATCTAAAGTGGCTTGCAATGCTGATATAGATCCAGTATTATCAGCAAATTCGAGTGCACGCATCTCTTGTAGCAAGGCATCACCTTGGGCTATTGTTTGTATGCAACCTTTCATTGTTGTTTCCTGTTGCTCACGATACTGTTGCAACAAACGCTCAATTCCCTCCAAATTTTCTTGTGATAAAATTGTTTCATCAGTTGAGACATCAGCCCGTAATTGATCTATCCATGTTATTACCTCCTTTTCGTGTGTATAAAAAATCACAGCCATATCAAGACGTCTCCGTCGTTGTTCTACTCTTTTCGCAAAATTGGCCACTTGTATTTCTAATTCATGAGCCACTGTGTATATTTCATTTGGATCAGCTTCACCACTCCGTGCCAATTCATCGGCAGCTGCCAACAACTTTTCTGCATTGCTGTACGTATTTTGTGCTACATTTTCGAAATGCTCATGAGATTTTTGGTATACGCGGGCTTTTTGTAGATTTCGTCCTATACCAGTATTCTTACGAACAAATACATCACCATGATTTTTCAACCAATCTAATACCTGTTTAACATCTTCCTGAAATAATCGCAGAGCCAATGTTTGATGAAGACGAATTTTCTCCTGATGCCATTTAGCTTCTAATGACCGATGATGTCCTAGTATTTGATGAATAACTGCTAAAACGTGTGAAGCGCCTTCACTATAATCAGCAGCAGGATTTTGACGTTCATATTTATTATTCGAAGAGTTATTTTTTCGGTGATCGGGCATTCCAGGTGGTGGTGGTTGGTTACATACTTGTACCAAGTGATCCAATTGATATAATAATTTTTTACTAGTAGAATGAACTTCAGTATAGGCTTGACACATGGCCTCATACAGTGATTGATGGGTACGTATAGCTGTTTCTAAGCTTTGGATATCGGATGGTAAAGGTTGAGATGCCTGGCAAGCAGCAGCCCATGATGTTACACTATTACAATACTGTTCTGCCTTGTGATGGAATAGTACACTCAATTGTAAAACGGCCGTTCGTTCATCTAAACTAGCAGCAAAATCTTTCCAGGTGCGATCTAAACGTGTTGCCAGAGTTTTAATATTTTGCGCTGCATAGTGTTGACTTTCAACAAGGCGTGATGCCACTGCTAATATACGATCAATATTAACAGACACATTCATAGATGCTACTGCAAATTTCTGATGCTCATCTTGTAATGATTTAGCTACCGAATAGTTATGACCAATTTCAACATAAGACATTTGAAAAACATCACGATTATGCAATATCCAATCGAACATTTTCTCACAATCTTGTTCAAAGAGACGCCATTGAAAGCATTGATCTAATTTAACTTTTTTATGTTGCCACAAATTAAGTAAACGTTGTTGACCTGAATGGATTAAATCAATTTGTCTTAAAGCTTTACTTATAGCAGCCGACATGTCGGGATTATTAATTGTTGAAGTCACTCGATACCCTACTTGTGCTGGCGCCAAAGCTGGTGACGACGATGAATGGTGAGATTGCACTTGTGCGGAAGCACCAGAATCACAATCAAATGTTCCAACAACCTAAAGTATGTATGAAGAAACAAAACAATTATGAGACCGGGCGAATATCATACTCAAAGCCGCAACAAATTAAATAATTTTAAATTAAATTCTGATTCTTCATATAATGCAATACGTACTGTACCACCACTACTACACAATGTTGTACCAGTTGTGTTTACTTTGGCTAATAGTTTCTTCCCTTGCGAATCTAAATCCTCAATTGGCAATTTTAAGATTTTCTTTTTCATTTCATTATGGTAATCCAAAGAATGCCTAGCGCCATTCACATCCTCAGCAAAATCACTACGTTGCAAATCTTCTTGTAAATCATCAACCCGGTCAGCTAAGTCGCCGGCTTGCCAGAAAAAATCTTCTACTGCCAATCTAGCTTCCGTCCATTGTTGATGATCATATACATACGTGCCATCAAATTCAGCAATCAATTGATTACAATCGGCCACTTTATTTAAGCCCTCAATTGATATTGTTGTTATTTCAAATTTATATTTATGCGACGAAATGGAGGCACGTTGCTTTTGCCAAAAATTATCCGGCTTTATAATAACAACCAAATGTATGTTAGCGTTAAAATGCTCCTGCATTACCTTTAGTATTGTTTTCACATTATTTGTACAATTTCCATTACTGCGCATATCAATTATAACGGTAAAGCCTAAATTTTTCGCTGAATCACTGGATAATTTAATAACAACAAAAAGAAAAAACAAAAAATAAATAAATACAAAAATTCAACTTCGTCAAAAGCAGAGACAGAACCATTTTACCTGGGTATTGTAATTAAGTAGCTAAGTAAACGTCGTAAATCTTCCGGTTTTAAACGATCACGTTTAGGTGTTGCTGGGAAACATAAAAGAGGACCACCGCGACGATCACGTCCACCGGTAAGGTATACAACCCGTTCTTGTAATAATGTTAAAATATCTTGGGCTCGTTGTCCGTCCATTATGTATAAATATCTTCAACATTTGACAATATAACTAGTTCTAATTCTATAGATTTTATCTCCCTATCGTTATTTATTATTAATTTGTTTTGTTTTCCGTCTCATTTTTTTAAATGTATTTTTGCTATAATTTAATCCATAATTATTACTAACATGCTATTTTCACTATAAGTGAAATCGATTCAGCCAGTGTCTTTCTGTTGCAGTTCATGTTTAATTTTACATGGCTATTCATAAAAATTTTTATTTACTAGAAATATTATTGTGTACCACCATCTGGTTTACTTCTTTTATAGCGAATTTATTTACAAGGGATTTAATGCTACTTTCTTTTTTTCATGAAGGTGATTATTGGTAATATTTATTATAAATATTTAAATTCATTAAATGTAATTACAAAGAATTGCAAAAATATTTTTTCCTCATGTTCACGTTTATCCATCACTTCTACATTTCACCCAACACTCTACTCATACGCAATTTTTTTCCCTGTAGCCAAAAAATAAGTGACTAATTTTAAAACGATGTACTTTGCTTTAAATGTGCATAAAATTCTACGTTTAAGAAAAATTCTTTTTGTAAAATCCTATTTCTACGGCATATAGAGAAAACAATCGACAACCATTTTTTCACTATTAGTGTACCTTCTTTATTCCTCTCTTTCCCATTATACGTGCAGTTATCAATCTTTTTTTTAAGATAGCAATTTTAAAAATGAAAACGAGAGAAAGGTAAAAAAAACATATAACCGTCTTCACTATACCTTAAAATTTGTTAATAATATTTCGAAGTAAATTGTTTATAACTAATTTCTCATTTTTAAATAAATTACTTTAAAATTGAACTAATCTAATCTAAAATTGCTACTAGTGCAATAATTCACCAAAATTGTTCATGGCAATGCTGTCCTGCTAAACTTGTGGTCTGGTAATACTTCTACGAATATGTATTGCAATATTGGCAATTGTCAAAGTTCTCAGTGTGTAAAAAAAATTCTTTATATAATTGTAATTAAAAAAGAAGTGATGCGCTAAAATTGATAGAAATGTATAAAAGTGAATAAATAATTAATGTATTATGTAAACACGAAGTGAATCGTGTTACATTAAAAATTCATGCAAAAGAAAGTGTTACATCAGATTGTGTAAGTTGCGCGTTCGTACAAGAAAAATCCGGCAGCCATATTCATAAAACATAAAAAAAAGTATTGAAATGTTTGTATAAAAATCTAGTAATATAGTATGTCTGCTCGTATAAGTCACATGCTGGTTCGGTGAACAATTAAAATTTAAATAAATAAATAAAATAAAATTAAAAAAATGCTACTTAAAAAATGTTTAAAGTAAAAAACTGAGATGGAAAATTATTGTAAATTACCGTTTCATTCCGGCCAGTGTTTTATTGTGAATTCAAATGGCAATATATGTAAAAAGGTAAAAATAATCAGTATTAGTATTATTTTGCATAGAGTACATGGAAAATTGTGTTTGAAGTACATAATATAATATACGTATATACGCAGTTATATAAAATTAACATAAAACCATTAAAACATAATGTACACTAATTTTGTTTTATTCTTTGCCATTTTTAGGTTCATAAAAAGAAGTTAATCCAGATAATGGAGTGTACAATATACTAAAAATTCAAATATATATAAACAATTGCTCAGCTTCATTAGAATTGCTAAATTCTAGTCTTCCGAATAATAATCGGAAATATTATTAGTACATTTTGATATGACGAGGCAAAAGGTAAGCGGTAAAAATTTATAGTAAGTATAATTTCTAGAATTCTTTCTCTGTTTAACATCTCATATATGTTTTACTCTTTCGGCAGATGAATCTTACCAATCATTACAGCGCGATAACTTAGTGCAAAGAAACTATGCCAAAGATTTTAGCATGTCTTTTAAAGAAATGAAAAAGGTTGAGGAAAGAAGACAGGGTAAGCATAAATTGCAAATTAATGAATTGGACGTAAGTAATTTATAACTGATTTTATATATTTAAGTAAGGTTATTGAGATTTGAACAGTTGAGGTTTCGTATAAATAATTCCATTTACTAATGTTGCTCAAGCTTTTTGTTTTTATTAATATAATTCTGTAATTACATAAAAAATTTTCATTTTATGTGCGAGTAATCAGGGAATAAGAGTGGGAATAACATATCTGTCTTAAATATTACCATGAGATAACAAGTCGTTGAACTAGTCTTAAAGTACATTTTGCACAACAACTCACACGAAATTAAATATAGCAATGCTGTATTACCAAACTTATGATCTGGCAATACTTCTAAGAAAAATTTCTCTCTTTTTGCTCATTTAGTGTGGTTGTTTGCTCATTCTTTGTGTTACACTACAGAGTTGCAAATTATATATTAAAAAACATTCTTTATATTAGAGTTTAGCATACAATAATCTAAATGATCCGTGGTGCGAGTGGTACGTGGTTGGCTTTCGTACGTAAGATATTAGGTTCAAATCTCATGTTTGTAATAATTTCCACATTCGGTAATCTTTGTATATTAATAAGTCTAGTGATTAATAATTATAAAATATTCATAATTGACGACATTTGTGCGAGGTAGGGGAAGGTTTTGTTTGTCTTGTATTGTGTTGCGCTTGCGAAAAAAAGGGGGGCGTTTTATAAACATCATATAAAATAAGGTATCTATTCGAATTACCTTAGCATGTGTGTATATTACAAAACAGTAATGTTGTTATTAATATATATATGTAATGGCGGCCACTGCTTTTTAAAACACGGGAAAAGGGGTAATGGCAAATTGCCGGACGCGTGCATGTGCGTTGCTATGGTTGTGCAGAGAGGGGCAAGGCTTGTGTGTGTGTGTGTGTTTAATGACGACGATTCCTGTGAGTTTGACGCAGATTTGCTGCTTTTTTTCCCCTCCATTCTTTCATATTATGTACATGAAAGTATAGATAGAATAAATATAATATATATAAAATAAAAATACTCACATTTATTATTTTTTTATTGTAAAGAAAAAAATAACACATGAAAATACCTAAAAAAAGAAAGTCACGATTTTTACAAGTTTATTTTCTTTAAAAACCACATTCCACATTTTAAGAGATAGAAAACAAGTAGCCTTAAATTATATAATAAAATTATAAAATTATTTTTAAGGAAAATAAATAAAAATACATATACATAATATATACCTTATTTTCGTGTGTATGTATTATTATTATTATCTCGTATAAAGTCTTTATTTTTAATAAGCCAACTATGCTGGTTACAATTATCTTAAAATGATGATGAAATTGCCCCTTTCTGTCTTGAATCCTGGCTGCCCAAGCTATAGAACGCATATAAACAGGGTAGAGCGTTACAAACGAATGTATTTAATTATGTGAATATATTTTTATTTATTTTCTTTAAAAACAATTTTATTATATAATTTAAGGCTACTTATTTTCTATCTCTTAAAATGTGAAATGTGGTTTTTAAAGAAAATAAATTTGTAAAAAGTCCATTTCCAATCGTGACTTTCTTTTTTTTAGTTATTTTCATGTGTTATTTTTTTATTTACAATGATCTTTTTCTTTACAATAAAAAAATAATAAATGTGAGTATTTTATATATATTATATTTATTCTATCTATACTTTCATGTACATAATATGAAAGAATGGAGGGGAAAAAAAGCAGCAAATCTGCGTCAAACTCAGAGGAATCGTCGTCATTAAACACACACACAAGCCTTGCCCCTCTCTGCACAACCATAGCAACGCACATGCACGCGTCCGGCAATTTGCCATTACCCCTTTTCACGTGTTTTAAAAAGCAGTGGCCGCCATTACATATATATATTAATAACAACATTACTGTTTTGTAATATACACATGCTAAGGTAATTCGAATAGATACCTTATTTTATATGATGTTTATAAAACGCCCCCCTTTTTTTCGCAAGCGCAACACAATACAAGACAAACAAAACCTTCCCCTACCTCGCACAAATGTCGTCAATTATGAATATTTTATAATTATTAATCACTAGACTTATTAATATACAAAAGATTACCGAATGTGGAAATTATTACAAACATGGGATTTGAACCTAATATCTTACGTACGAAAGCCAACCACGTATCACTCGCACCACGGATCATTTAGATTATTGTATGCTAAACTCTAATATAAAGAATGTTTTTTAATATATAATTTGCAACTCTGCAGTGTAACACAAAGAATGAGCAAACAACCACACTAAATGAGCAAAAAGAGAGAAATTTTTCTTAGAAGTATTGCCAGATCATAAGTTTGGTAATACAGCATTGCTATATTTAATTTCGTGTGAGTTGTTGTGCAAAATGTACTTTAAGACTATTTCAACGACTTGTTATCTCATGTAATATTTAAGACAGATATGTTATTCCCACTCTTATTCCCTGATTACTCGCACATAAAATGAAAATTTTTTATGTAATTACAGAATTATATTAATAAAAACAAAAAGCTTGAGCAACATTAGTAAATTGAATTATTTATACGAAACCTCAACAGTTCAAATCTCAATAACCTTACTTAAATATATAAAATCAGTTATAAATTACTTTCATCCAATTCATTAATTTGCAATTTATGCTTACTCTGTCTTCTTCCCTCAACCTTTTTCCTTACTTTAAAAGGCACGCTAAAATCTATTGAGTGAGAATAACATATCTGTCTTAAATATTACCATGAGATAACAAGTCTTTGACCTAGTCTTAAAGTACACTTTGCACAACTCACACGAAATTAAATATAGCAATGCTGTATTACCAAACTTATGATCTGGCAATACTTCTATGAAAAGATGCTCTCTTTTTGCTCATTTAGTGTGGTTGTTTGCTCATTCTTTGTGTTACACTACAGAGTTGCAAATTATATATTAAAAAACATTCTTTATATTAGAGTTTAGCATACAATAATCTAAATGATCCGTGGTGCGAGTGGTACGTGGTTGGCTTTCGTACGTAAGATTTTAGGTTCAAATCTCATGTTTGTAATAATTTCCACATTCGGTAATCTTTGTATATTAATAAGTCTAGTGATTAATAATTATAAAATATTCATAATTGACGACATTTGTGCGAGGTAGGGGAAGGTTTTGTTTGTCTTGTATTGTGTTGCGCTTGCGAAAAAAAGGGGGGCGACGTTTTGTAAACATCATATAAAATAAGGTATCTATTCGAATTACCTTAGCATGTGTGTATATTACAAAACAGTAATGTTGTTATTAATATATATATGTAATGGCGGCCACTGCTTTTTAAAACACGGAAAAGGGGTAATGGCAAATTGCCGGACGCGTGCATGTGCGTTGCTATGGTTGTGCAGAGAGGGGCAAGGCTTGTGTGTGTGTGTGTGTTTAATGACGACGATTCCTGTGAGTTTGACGCAGATTTGCTGCTTTTTTTCCCCTCCATTCTTTCATATTATGTACATGAAAGTATAGATAGAATAAATATAATATATATAAAATAAAAATACTCACATTTATTATTTTTTTATTGTAAAGAAAAAAATAACACATGAAAATACCTAAAAAAAGAAAGTCACGATTTTTACAAGTTTATTTTCTTTAAAAACCACATTCCACATTTTAAGAGATAGAAAACAAGTAGCCTTAAATTATATAATAAAATTATAAAATTATTTTTAAGGAAAATAAATAAAAATACATATACATAATATATACCTTATTTTCGTGTGTATGTATTATTATTATTATCTCGTATAAAGTCTTTATTTTTAATAAGCCAACTATGCTGGTTACAATTATCTTAAAATGATGATGAAATTGCCCCTTTCTGTCTTGAATCCTGGCTGCCCAAGCTATAGAACGCATATAAACAGGGTAGAGCGTTACAAACGAATGTATTTAATTATGTGAATATATTTTTATTTATTTTCTTTAAAAACAATTTTATTATATAATTTAAGGCTACTTATTTTCTATCTCTTAAAATGTGAAATGTGGTTTTTAAAGAAAATAAATTTGTAAAAAGTCCATTTCCAATCGTGACTTTCTTTTTTTTAGTTATTTTCATGTGTTATTTTTTTATTTACAATGATCTTTTTCTTTACAATAAAAAAATAATAAATGTGAGTATTTTATATATATTATATTTATTCTATCTATACTTTCATGTACATAATATGAAAGAATGGAGGGGAAAAAAAGCAGCAAATCTGCGTCAAACTCAGAGGAATCGTCGTCATTAAACACACACACACACACAAGCCTTGCCCCTCTCTGCACAACCATAGCAACGCACATGCACGCGTCCGGCAATTTGCCATTACCCCTTTTCGCGTGTTTTAAAAAGCAGTGGCCGCCATTACATATATATATTAATAACAACATTACTGTTTTTTAATATACACACAAGCTAAGGTAATGCGAATAGATAACCTTATTTTATATGATGTTTATAAAACACGCCCCCCTTTTCTTCGCAAGCGCATCACAATACAAGACAAACAAAACCTTCCCCTACCTCGCACAAATGTCGTCAATTATGAATATTTTATAATTATTAATCACTAGACTTATTAATATACAAAGATTACCGAATGTGGAAATTATTACAAACATGAGATTTGAACCTAATATCTTACGTACGAAAGCCAACCACGTATCACTCGCACCACAGATCATTTAGATTATTGTATGCTAAACTCTAATATAAAGAATGTTTTTTAATATATAATTTGCAACTCTGTAGTGTAACACAAAGAATGAGCAAACAACCACACTAAATGAGCAAAAAGAGAGCATCTTTTCATAGAAGTATTGCCAGATCATAAGTTTGGTAATACAGCATTGCTATATTTAATTTCGTGTGAGTTGTGCAAAGTGTACTTTAAGACTAGGTCAAAGACTTGTTATCTCATGGTAATATTTAAGACAGATATGTTATTCTCACTCAATAGATTTTAGCGTGCCTTTTAAAGTAAGGAAAAAGGTTGAGGGAAGAAGACAGAGTAAGCATAAATTGCAAATTAATGAATTGGATGAAAGTAATTTAAAACTGATTTTATATATTTAAGTAAGGTTATTGAGATTTGAACTGTTGAGGTTTCGTATAAATAATTCAATTTACTAATGTTGCTCAAGCTTTTTGTTTTTATTAATATAATTCTGTAATGAGATAAAAAATTTTCATTTTATGTGGGAGTAATCAGGGAATAAGAGTGGGAATAACATATCTGTCTTAAATATTACCATGAGATAACAAGTCTTTGACCTAGTCTTAAAGTACATTTTGCACAACTCACACGAAATTAAATATAGCAATGCTGTATTACCAAACTTATGATCTGGCAATACTTCTAAGAAAAATTTCTCTCTTTTTGCTCATTTAGTGTGGTTGTTTGCTCATTCTTTCTGTTACACTACAGAGTTGCAAATTATATATTAAAAAACATTCTTTATATTAGAGTTTAGCATACAATAATCCAAATGATCCGTGGTGCGAGTGGTACGTGGTTGGCTTTCGTATGTAAGATTTTAGGTTCAAATCTCATGTTTGTAATAATTTCCACATTCGGTAATCTTTGTATATTAATAAGTCTAGTGATTAATAATTATAAAATATTCATAATTGATGACATTTGTGCGAGGTAGGGGAAGGTTTTGTTTGTCTTGTATTGTGTTGCGCTTGCGAAAAAAAGGGGGGCGACGTTTTGTAAACATCATATAAAATAAGGTATCTATTCGAATTACCTTAGCATGTGTGTATATTACAAAACAGTAATGTTGTTATTAATATATATATGTAATGGCGGCCACTGCTTTTTAAAACACGTGAAAAGGGGTAATGGCAAATTGCCGGACGCGTGCATGTGCGTTGCTATGGTTGTGCAGAGAGGGGCAAGGCTTGTGTGTGTGTGTGTTTAATGACGACGATTCCTGTGAGTTTGACGCAGATTGCTGCTTTTTTTCCCCTCCATTCTTTCATATTATGTACATGAAAGTATAGATAGAATAAATATAATATATATAAAATAAAAATACTCACATTTATTATTTTTTTATTGTAAAGAAAAAAATAACACATGAAAATACCTAAAAAAAGAAAGTCACGATTTTTACAAGTTTATTTTCTTTAAAAACCACATTCCACATTTTAAGAGATAGAAAACAAGTAGCCTTAAATTATATAATAAAATTATAAAATTATTTTTAAGGAAAATAAATAAAAATACATATACATAATATATACCTTATTTCGTGTGTATGTATTATTATTATTATCTCGTATAAACTCTTTATTTTTAATAAGCCAACTATGCTGGTTACAATTATCTTAAAATGATGATGAAATTGCCCCTTTCTGTCTTGAATCCTGGCTGCCCAAGCTATAGAACGCATATAAACAGGGTAGAGCGTTACAAACGAATGTATTTAATTATGTGAATATATTTTTATTTATTTTCTTTAAAAACAATTTTATTATATAATTTAAGGCTACTTATTTTCTATCTCTTAAAATGTGAAATGTGGTTTTTAAAGAAAATAAATTTGTAAAAAGTCCATTTCCAATCGTGACTTTCTTTTTTTTAGTTATTTTCATGTGTTATTTTTTTATTTACAAAAATAATAAATGTGAGTATTTTTATTTTATATATATTATATTTATTCTATCTATACTTTCATGTACATAATATGAAAGAATGGAGGGGAAAAAAAGCAGCAATCTGCGTCAAACTCACAGGAATCGTCGTCATTAAACACACACACACACAAGCCTTGCCCCCTCTCTGCACAACCATAGCAACGCACATGCACGCGTCCGGCAATTTGCCATTACCCCTTTTCACGTGTTTTAAAAAGCAGTGGCCGCCATTACATATATATATTAATAACAACATTACTGTTTTATAATATACACATGCTAAGGTAATTCGAATAAATACCTTATTTTATATGATGTTTATAAAACGCCCCCCTTTTTTTCGCAAGCGCATCACAATACAAGACAAACAAAACCTTCCCCTACCTCGCACAAATGTCGTCAATTATGAATATTTTACCATAATTAGTCACTAGACTTATTAATATACAAAGATTACCGAATGTGGAAATTATTACAAACATGGAATTTGAACCTAATATCTTACGTATGAAAGCCAACCACGTATCACTCGCACCACGGATCATTTTGATTATTGTATACTAAACTCTAATATAAAGAATGTTTTTTAATATGTAATATGCAACTCTGCAGTGTAACACAAAGAATGAGCAAACAACCACACTAAATGAGCAAAAAGAGAGAAATTTTTCTTAGAAGTATTGCCAGATCATAAGTTTGGTAATACAGCATTGCTATATTTAATTTCGTGTGAGTTGTTGTGCAAAATGTACTTTAAGACTAGTTCAACGACTTGTTATCACATGGTAATATTTAAGACAGATATGTCATTCCCACTCATATTCCCTGATTACTCGCATATAAAATGAAAATTTTTTATGTCATTACAGAATTATATTAATAAAAACAAAAAGCTTGAGCAACATTAGTAAATCGAATTATTTATACGAAACCTCAACAGTTCAAATCTCAATAACCTTACTTAAATATATAAAATCAGTTATAAATTACTTACATCCAATTCATTAATTTGCAATTTATGCTTACTCTGTCTTCTTTCCTCAACCTTTTTCATTTCTTTAAAAGACATGCTAAAATTTTTGGCATAGTTTCTTTGTACTAAGTTATCGCGACCTAATGATTGGCAAGATTCTTCTGCTGAAAGAGGAAAACATATACGAGATGGTAAACAGAGAAAGAATTCTAGAAATCGTGGAAATTATTGCACTTACCATATTCTATGGACTTTTAATTTGCTCTTACTTAATAATTATAAATTTTTACCGCTTGCCTTTTGCCTCATCATGTTAAAATATACTAATAATATTTCCGATTATTATTCGGAAGACTAGAATTTAACAATTTTAATGAAGCTGAGCAGTTGTTAGTATGCATTTCAATTTTTAGTATATTTCGTTGGCTGCGTTAACTTCTTTTTAGGAATCTAAAAAAAGCAAAGAATAAAGTAGAATTAATATACTTTACATTATAATTGTTTTATGTAACTGTGTATACTGTACATATATATGTTCTATTAAGTATTTGTAAACACAATTTTCCAAATACTCTGTGCAAAATAATTCTAATAATATTTTTTTTACCTTTTTACATATATAGCCATTTAAATTCGTTGCCCATAATGAAACAAAAAAAAGTAATGTTTTACGTGCAAATAATTTTCCATCTCAGATTTTTCCTCTTTATAAAAATTGTGTATTGCTTTATCTATTAATGAAACATTATTTCATTTTTGTATAAACATTTCAGTACATTTTTTATGGATACGGCTGCCGGATTCTTCTTGTACGAACGCGCAAGACACTTAATCTGACATGACACTTTTTCTGCAGGAACTTTTAATGTAATACGATTCACTTTGTAATTATTTAATATACTAATTATTTGTTTATAATATTGTTACACTCACACAATAATATTAATTTTGACGTACAACTTTTTTTAACTCCAATTGCTTTAAGAATTCTTTATTTACTGAGTATTTTGCCCATTGCTAATGTTGTTATAAGAATTTTTAAAGTATTGCCAGACCAAAAGTTCAGCGCTGCAGCATTGCTATGTGCAATCTTAATGAGCTGCTTGCTAACATTTCTTTCTCATCGCAAGAATAAATTGATAAACTAATTGATAACTTCACTGCAAAATTGCGAAATATATAATTTGACAAAGCAAAATAAACAAATTTTTTTTTGAACAGATAATTGGAAAGCCTTTATTGAATTTGTATATTCAAACACAAAAATTGCTGTCAATGAATATAAAAAGGAAGGATCAACGATACCTCCTGGTCCGGGCAGTGCACTAGATCGTCCCGTAAGATATGAATCGATTTGTCGTGCGGCTTGGCGACCTTCGCTAATGGCCCATACAACCAAGGATTGTCCACGCCGGCAATCTCCTGCTGCAAACACTTTAGAATTGGAAGTGCCATACACCCCATCACATGCTTTAATATTACCCCTCCCATCTAACACCAAATTTAGTTGAGTGGGTAGAGCTTTTTCTGGTCCCAAAAAGCCCATTGCAAGTAATATTAAATCGGCGTTAAATAATTTTTCACTATTTGGAATTTCCTTCATTTGCCATTGTCCTTTGGAATTCTTCGACCATTCCACCTGAATAGTTTTAACAGCTTTAATGCAACCATTCTCATCACCAATAAATTCTTTCGTTGTTGTACAATATTGGCGTGGATCATTGCCCCATTTAACACGAACTTCTTCATGACCGTAGTCAATTCTGGAATTAAATTAAAAATTATACTTTAAATTTTACAATAAGTTTGTTGAGTGTTGGTACGAAAAATTTTTTGATTTCGTTTCAATCAGTATGTTATGCTTATACTATACAACATGCTAAACAGAGTGCATCGATATGGATAATGTTGATGTGTAATGGTCATGTGCTAGACAATGCCGTTAGTTTTAATTGATGTGTCAATGCTGTAATAGTAATACTCACCGAAATACTTTAGGCCATTGAGGCCAAGGATTGTCGTTGGCTCGTGATTTGGGTGGTTCAGGTAATATTTCGAAAGTGGTAATACTTTTAGCTCCTTGACGCAATGAAGTGGCAATGCAATCACATCCCGTATCACCACCACCAATAATAATAACATCTTTTCCAGCAGCTGATATTATATTTATATTATCACCTAATTGTCGCTTTTGTTGAGCCTCTAAAAATTCCATAGCAAAATGTATACCTTTTAAATCACGATTGACTAAAGGAAGATCACGTGGCCATGTAGAACCAGTCGTTAATAATACAGCATCATACTCTTTAAGTAGAATATCCGCTGGCATATCTATGCCTACGTTGGTATTTGTTCGAAATTCAATACCTTCCTCTGCCATTAAGTCAATACGCCGCTTAACTATACTTTTAGACAACTTCATAGTGGGTATACCATATTGCAGAAGGCCACCTACACGATTGTTACGTTCAAAAACAGTTATAAAATGACCAGCACGGTTCAACTGTTGAGCTGCTGCTAAACCTGATGGCCCTGAACCCACTATGGCTACCCGCTTACCAGTACGTACTGTGGGAATTTCAGCTTTAATCCAACCGTTTTCATAAGCATGATCAATTATGGCACATTCAATATTCTTAATGGTTACAGGCATTTCGGATATACCTAAGACACATGAACCCTCGCATGGTGCCGGACATACACGTCCAGTAAACTCAGGAAAGTTATTTGTTTGTAGTAATTGACGTAAAGCCTCTTTCCAGTCATCGTGAAATATCAAATCGTTCCATTTAGGTATAATATTCCCCAATGGGCAGCCAAGCGTATTAGATTGGCAAAATGGGACACCACATTCCATGCAACGTGCTGCTTGCATTTTTAAATTTTTTCGAATACGAGGAAAATCATAAACTTCATTCCAATCTTTTTGCCTATCGGTTGCATAACGATATGGTGCCATTTCTCTTTTGTATTTAATAAAACCGCGCGTTTTGTCGAGAACTCGTTCCGCGCTTTTCTGCTCAAGTGCTATATCGTGTATAGCCTCTTCAATATCCTTAATATATGTCTCACAATTATGTTCTTTAGCCGTGCTATTTGCATCAATTTTGCCTTCAAATTTACAAGTATTGTTATCTTGTAACTTTTTTAGAGCCTTCTGATAGTCATATGGGAAAACCTTGACAAATAATTTTTTCTCCATATCCCAATTCTCCAATATATTACGAGCTATCAATGAACCAGTCTTTTCATGGAAATCTTTTAGTAAATCTTTAACTAGTTGCATATCTGATGATAATTCTAAAGGCAATAATTCCACTAATTCCGTATTAACTTTCGTTTTAAATGAACCGTCAATATCGTAAACAATAAGTATGACGTTAACACCACGTACCAAAAATGCGCAAAAACTTTGACCGGCAGAACCTTCTAAAAAGATATCAATAGTTTTACCAATCGGTAAACCAGATTCTCCAAATTTTTTGGCAATGTAATAACTTAATGTTGAGCCGAATGCTCTCTCTTCATTGCGAATGGTCATATTGAGAACAATGCTATCTTGAGAGCCTTCTAAAATACCTTGAGCCTTATCTATTAAATAATTATCCGAACGTTTGTCCAATTGAAAATCCTGTGCTACGGAACCGCCTACAATATTAACACCAGGGCGCAATTTTAAGGCATCTTGTAATAGTAGCTTTAAATCTAATGAATTTGCTTTAAGTGAGCGTTTGTGACTAGCTCGTAGAAGATCGGTACGGCCAATTAAATCCTGAAATTTTCTTATACCCAAACTAGCCATAATTTTGCGAATCTAAAAAAAATTATTTAGTGAAGAAGAATTAAGGAGTTTCCCATTGTCTTTCACATTTTAATAATCTTAATCAGAATGTTATAGCGAAAAGTAGTAAATGCATTCTACCTTTTTCTCACTCTCCCCCTCTTACATACACACTTTTTTCGCATACACTATATAAGCATAAAAAAACTTACATCTTCAGCAAGCATGAAAAAGAAATTGATAACATGTTCCGGTTTACCCATAAATTTTTGCCGTAATATTGGATCCTGGGTGGCAATGCCAACAGGGCAGGTGTTCAAATGACATTTGCGCATCATTGTACATCCTTAACGAATAAAGACAAGCGTATATATATTTATGAGTACACATATATGAACATTTTAAAATTTTGCTTTAATTTCATTTGGTTTCTTACCCATAACAATAAGTGGTGCTGTACTGAAACCGAATTCATCGGCACCTAAGCAAGCAGCAACAATAACATCGAATCCCGTACGGATTTGCCCGTCAGCTTGTAAAACAACTCTATATATATATACGCATTGTGCAAAACCATAATTAATTCATCATAAATAGTCAACAGAGGCGATGAAGAGAATACCAACCAATATCAACACACAAAATACATAGAATTGAAGATGAGATGAAGATGTAAGAAATTTTCAATGTTTTTGTCTTCTTTTGTATAATGGTATATTATTAAAATACATAGTCACATAAACAACATAAATTAGATGTATTCATACATACATAAGCACACACAACTGAACTCAATTCAATTTAATTCCATTCAAATAAGCTGAAGTTAATAACAACAGCAATTTTTATCGAAGTACGGATTGTATATACGGTACATATGTACATTTTGGAAATATGAGAATATATGAACATAGAAAAGACGATTCAAGTAAATGTTTAACGTTCGATATTAATGAAATATAATGCGGCATAGTAAACTTTATATGCCAACATATAATACACATACGTAAGATGATGAATTTTTTAACGGTTTGCTTTATTGTTTTATAAACAATAAAGCGGCTAGTATTTACAATATTAACAAAAAGTCTTGACATCCATGTAATTCCATATTGGTTTGTTTTAAATAATCTCTCAGAATGTATTGGTTAGTTTTCATTCATCGTTTGCGTTCTTTTTATATAGAAATTTTCATTTGTTTGTAATAATATAGATTCTTGCATGTACGTATAATACTGCAGCCATTTTTTAATTTGTTAATCTTAATACGATGTAGGTTTTAACGCTTTTTCTTTTTTGCTTGCTTTGCTAAGTTCCTCTTTACATATTTACGTTTTTTATTTAATCGATAATCAACTCTTGGACTCCAAGAAGACTACGGTTATCTGTAGCAGAGGTTCAAATATTCAAATTGAGAATAACTGCTGATGTTTTATTTATAAAAACGTTTAGTCGACTGTTCTTCGAACTTCTAAATATAACTAGGTTTGAAAAGCAAAATCTGGAAATTATTAGTTTAGAATTTATAAAGTTTACCTGGATCGTAAATTATTTAAAACCAACACTTGATGGGCCTCAGCGATACCTAATTCCCAAGGTAGGCCAGCATTTTTAATGCCTGTCCAGGAACTTGCTCCTGTACCGCCATCATGACCAGATATGACAATATGTTCGGCTTTACCCTACGTTGACATAGTAATAAATGGATTGGATGAAAACTGTTTTAGTTAAGTTGATGAAATTTGATTTATACTTTGGCTACTCCTGAAGCTACTACACCCACACCGACTTCGGATACTAATTTAACACTAATGCGCGCTTTAGGATTAGCGCATTTTAGGTCGTATATCAATTCAGCCAAATCTTCAATAGAATATATATCATGATGAGGTGGTGGCGATATTAGACCTACACCGGGCACAGAATGACGCGTTTTGGCTATATCTTTGGTTACCTTATAACCAGGCAATTCGCCACCTTCACCGGGCTTGGCACCTTGAGCCATTTTAATCTGTAAGTCATCTGCGTTAGCTAAATAAGAAGCTGTAACACCGAAACGACCTGATGCCACTTGTTTTATTGCTGAACGTCTGTTATTTTCAGGATCTTGGTCTAAAACATATTATAATTATACAAATATGGTAAAGGTCCGGTTCGCACAGTGCTTTTACAACGTCATACTTAAATAACGATCAGAATTTTCACCGCCTTCACCAGTATTACTTTTTCCACCAATGCGATTCATAGTAATGGCTAAAGTTTGATGGGCTTCTAAAGAAATACTACCAAAACTCATGGCACCAGTTACAAATCTACACATAATAATTAAAAATTGTAGAAAAAATTTAAAAGGCTGATAAAAAGTCCCGTTTCTTCTCTCATTTGATTTTGCATACATATTACCGTTTTACAATTTCACTAGCTGGCTCTACATCCGTCAAGTCAATTTTGTCACAATTTGAAACAAATTCCAATTGACCTCGTAATGTACATCGTTTAACACTTTCTAATGTGGTTGCCTTAAAGGCCTCAAACGCATTTAAGTTATTGTTCAATGTAGCCTCTTGTAAGCTAGCTATAGCAGTTGGTTCATTGATATGAGTTTCACCACCACTACGCCAATGATATTGTCCTGGATTACGCAATATACGTGTATCTGGTGATACTAAGCAATATGTCATTTCATATCGTTCTAAACTTTCGCGAGCAAATATATTTAATGTTATACCACCAATACGTGATGGTGTACCATGGAAGCATTTATTAATCAATTCATCACCCAAACCGACTGCTTCAAAAATTTGAGCACTTTTATATGATTGCAATGTGCTAATGCCCATTTTAGCCATTACTTTGGCAATACCTGTATCAATAGCTTGGGAATAAGCTTCATGAATTTCATTGTTCGTCATATTTGGACTAAGAACACCATCATCACGTAATCTTTCAGCTAATTCAAATGCTAAATAAGGACAAATGGCATCTGCTCCATAGCCTAATAAGACACAAATGTGATGGACTTCACGCGCCTCAGCGGTTTCTACAATAATGCCAACTTTCATCCGTTGATAAGTTTCAATAAGATGATGATGTAAAGCACCTAAAGCAATTAAAGCTGAAATAGGTGCTTGACTCTCACCAGCGTTACGATCTGTTATGCATAAAAGTTGATAACCGGAAGCAGCTGCTTTAGCACCTTCACAACATATCCTGTCAATGCAATCTATGTAACCTTGAATGCCTTCTATAAAGGGGAATGTTATGTCCAATATTTTTGTTTTCCATCCACGGTGTGTATTACGTTTAAGTAAATTCGTATCAGATATAGTTAAAATTGGATTCTTTAACCAAATTCTATGAACTTGTTCAGGCGAAGGTTTTAGTAAATTTGCTTCCGGCCCTATGGGGCATTGTATAGACATAACAACTTTTTCACGGAATGGGTCAATTGGAGGATTGGTAACTTGAGCAAATAATTGCTTAAAATAATCATAGGGTAAAGGTTGAAATGTCGATAAACATGCCAATGGTGTATCATTACCCATTGAACCTAAGGCTTCTTTCCTGGTAAGGAAAATCAAAACGGAAAAAAGGGAGTGCAATTTAAAAAAATTACGTGGAATAATATGTTTCAATTTACAAAGTCTTTATGTTGCTCTTACTTGTTCTTAAACATTGGCGTCAACAACATATTAATCGTTTCATTGGTATAGCCAAATAAAGCTAAACGTGGGTCTACAACACCACTTTTGAAAATGTGCTTATTTATCCCCGAAATGCCATTACTTTCATTGGAATCCAATATATTAGCATTACGTATCTCATCCATAGTGATCTAAGGTAGTACAATAAAGTATAAACTTAATGGTAACGTAAACGAAAATATTGTTTGGAATTTGAAAATAAAAATGGTGCCTTTTTATTTTGTAAATCATTGAATTTTCATTGCAATAGCACAATAAAAGTGGCAAAAGCCATTATGGATTGTTTAACAACTAAACTAATTTAGTCTAATCTATAAAGCTTACCATCTGATATTTATCCATTTTATAAATTTGTATAAGGGGAATAAAAAATGTTTTAAGAAAAATAAGATAAAAGTATTATAACTTCGCCTACTCCCGTCTTGTACGCTTAAACATTCACGATTTATGGGTGATAACTCTTACCTTTTGTTGTAACCATTCTGAATGTGGTCGACTTTTTGCTATATGAGCTTTTAATTCGACATCTTGAATAAGTTTCTTTTCGTACGTGTCAACTAATAACATACGACCAGGTTTTAAGCGGCTCTTAAGAGTAACTTGAGATGGTTCTACATCATAAACACCAACTTCTGAGGCCATGACAAGTATATTTTCTTTAGTGACATAAAAACGCGACGGACGTAAACCATTGCGATCTAATACAGCGCCAATGTAACGGCCGTCTGTAAAAGAAATTAATGCTGGACCATCCCATGGCTCCATAACACAAGAAGCCCATTGATAAAAATCACGTTTTTCTTGTGGCATTGTTTTGTCATTTTGCCACGCCTCTGGTATCATGGTCATGACAGCTTCTGGTAATGTACGTTCACCAGCTATGGTTAGGAACTCTAAAACACAATCAAAGCTACCAGAATCAGATAAATTTGGCTCCACAACAGGATAGAGTTTCTTTAAATCATCCCCGAATAAATCACTTTTCATTACACCCTCACGCCCTTTCATCAGGTTTACATTGCCTCGCAATGTATTAATTTCACCATTATGAGCTATAATCCGTAGTGGATGAGCTCGTTCCCATGATGGAAATGTATTTGTAGAAAATCGTGTATGAACCAAAGCCATATATGTTTCAAAAAGATCATCTTTTAAATCATTATAATATTCCCACAATTGATCTGAAGTAAATAAGCCCTTATAAACAATTGTTTTCGATGATAACGAACAAATATAAAAGCGCTGTTCCTTTGTGGATAATTCATGACTAGCACGCTTACGCAATAGATAAATGCGGTAATCAAATTTTCTCCAATCCATTTGGGGATCTCTTAAAATGAACACCTGGCGCGACAATGGTTCCGATTTACGTGCAACAACTCCAATTGCATTAGGATTGCAAGGAACGGTACGCCACGTTAAAATTTTCAAATTTAAACTTTCTGCTAGTTCATTAAACTGTTCTTCAGCATTCCAATGAGTTTGTTCATCCAAATAGATAATTCCGGTAGCATAATAACCAGCAGTAGGTAATTGTATACCGTCCAACGATCTATTGTAATTTTAACAATTATAACAAATAAGAAAATTATATTTGGCTAGACCAAAATTTTGAAAACCCACCCAGATGCAATGGTACAGGCAGATAATTGAAAGTTGAATAATTTTGGGTAGGAGTAATCGATTTACGCGATTTTTATACAGATATTGTAAAACAATGGGCTTTATATTTGTACAAAATTTCCGTTTTTCATTACAAGCATAACGACAAAATGAGTAAACCACCAACGTCGTGGTGGTGGGTATATTAATGGCAAAGTTTTCTGCTCATACTACAGAATGAAATTTTGAACTTTGGCTTTACTTCTTGCTTCTTTCTATCATTTGTATTAAATTTGTTAATAAAATTATACTTATATGTTTATTATTATAATTAGTGTATAATTTAAAACAAGCTTTTACGTTCCTTAAATTTATTAAATTATTATTATTTGACTATTTATATATGGAGCATTAGATTGTGAGGTGGATGGATTTGTTTAATAGTAATTTATATAATTTTATAATTTTTACTGCGCTTTATTTAATATTTATAATCGTACGATTAAGAAAGTAAACGTGAATGCAAACATTTTTTGAATGATTGCCCTTTCTAAATATATTCTTAATAATTGAAAGAAACTCGACGTTCTTAATTATGTATTGAAGCTACATAGACATAGACTTAAAAACCTTGCATAAAATATAATATAATTTTATAAAGAGTGTAATCAAAGCATATACTTTTTTAAATATAAACTTACATTGCTTCCATTTTTATATTAATAATACAAGTTTCTGCATATTGTAAAAACTATAAGTTTAATGTATTGTATTATTAAAGCCTTTCGAAATGTGTTTGTCACTAAACTTTTGGGGCTTATTGTTGTATATGAGATTACTTTTTTGCAATTTTTATGTGGGCCTACCTCATCTAAAACTTTGGGAATAAGCTTCATGTGATTTTTATATAATGTCTATTTGTAAACAACAACTAAAGAATTAAAGTTTAGAATTTGATATTCCACAAGTTCCCAAGCAGATTATATTCTTTTGCCTTGCTTTTGCATTTCTTACTTACAAAGCTTTATTGTATAATTCGTGTGGTATTGAGGTTAAAACTCCAGCCCCATCACCAGTATCATTATCACAAGCACATGCACCACGATGATTCATACGTTCTGACAATGTTTGGGCATCTCTTAATATCTGAAAAGCAAAAAAAGAAAGCAAAAAACAAAAAATACAATTTATTATACTTGTAAACGTATGTATTTATTATACAAATATAAAAATAATATGCGGAAAGGTTAGTTACACAAAAAGCGATATAACCGATGTAATTTTGATACACAAAAAGCGTTCTGTATTTTCCTCAATTTCGTCTGTACAAATTAGGTTAATTGTTTTAGCGTCGATTGTGAAACATTGTGTTTAAATACTTTAAAAGAAAATTGCTCGGAAATTTCGGTAATATAACGAGTTGACATAAAACCCTTCCAAAAAATATAATACTACATGAATTTCAATGACGCTTACATATATATAAATAATTATCATTTCTTTAAAAATATTATTTCATTTTATTGTAAATAATTTTCACCAACCTTATGAGAGCGTTTTCCATCAATGGCCACAATGAAGCCGACACCGCAAGCTTCATGCTCTTGTAACGGGTCATAAAGACCCTGCTTAATTGGTGGAATCCAAGGTTTGGAGAGTGCCCAATCACCATTCTTAGTACTATTTTCATTATTAAATTTGTTAATATTATTATTATTATTGCTGTTGTTGTTACTGCAACTCTTACTGTTGTCGTTAGTATCGTGGTCAATCAAAAGTTGAGCTTCTGTCACATATTTACATTTTTCGTTCTCAACAATAAAATTCCTGTTTATTTGAAAATTATTACTATTGTTTTTATTATTATTATAGATTTCACCAAAATCATGCTGTTCTATTTGACTTATTTTATCGGCCAATACAATCGGGGCCATCACTCTTAGATGTTGCCTTCTATTTACCCTTTTTTATATTTTATTCAGTAAATTTTCTTTTAACGAGCTCTTTTTTTTAAATCTTTTTCACTTATTGCCTTTCTATTCACTTTATTCTTAAAGTTCTTTATAATGATTTAGAGATAGAGATGCTTTTAATTATCATATCGGAAAAATTAAAAAAAGTAATAATTTTTATAAAGTGCAATATCGACATTTTTTCGTTTATCTCCCTTCTTCTCCTATCTGCCTCTCTCTGTTTATGTGTGTGCTACACAAATACAGTTATTTTTATTTATTCTCTCTTCATTTTCACAAAAAAATAATAAGAAAAGTGAATCAGGGTCGACTCAATATGACACTGTTAACTTGACTTAGCAATACGAATATAAGGGATCATATAAGGGATAAGCAGAGATCATAAAAAAGTGTGCGCCTAAAACGTTGCACATAAGTGTAGGATAGATGTCTTTCAAAGGTTAATAATTCTGCAAATTATGCACTTTGCCATAAACTTATTTTGGTATAGTATAAACTCATCAAAATTATAAGGAACATATATTTTTATTGGCAGTCTAAGGTCACGATAATGATATGTATAAATTTTGTAAACAAAAGCCAAAAAAATTGAAGTAATATTTTTCACTAAATAATATTGATGAACGAAAAATAAGAGATATACAATGTTGTTGAATAATTGGTTTGAAATATCTGTTTTATTTTTAAATTTACGTTGTTCGCTTTAATTACTGTAATTGATTTTCTTAGTTATTCGATTGCTCCTGTTTGATGGCAAACTAAAATAACGAATTTATTGATTACATCGATTGTCTTTAAATTTTATATATGGAATATATATTTATAATCATTTGTAATCTTTTAAAAGGTTAGGCGTTGAACTTTACCCATACGACTACACACAGTCTGGATTTAATGTAAACGGGTGTAATGGAATGAACGCAACTTTTGCAAAATTTGCTTAGACCTGTGATGAATGCACTGCAATATATTCTATAAGCACTTTCGACAAATCGTTTTACAATTTCATGTTTTGGTTTGGTTAGAAAAAAATGCAACACGATTATAAATTTGTAAGTTTATACGATTACACTGAAGAAAGTCCGCATAAGCCTGCCGGAAGATTAACTAGCTGTATGTAGAAGTTTTTTTTTTAATAATTGTATTCCATTCTATTATGTGATTAGTTCTACAATTATGTAGAACCATACCACATAAACCGTAATGTATGCCATAATGTCTAGGCTTTTTTCGGAGAATTATAAATTTCTACATTATAAATCATATACATTATTTTGCAATTTAGTGCCTCAAGTTCTCAAAAAACTTGTACGTATTAACAGGAGATAAACAATAAGAAAAAATAAAAAAATCACACTCCATGTTCACTCGTACATTACAAAACGTTTACAGAAAAAGAAAAAACGAAATCCACTGATAAGATTAAACGGAAAACAAACTAAACTAATACGTTTTATTACTTAATTAATTACATAGCATGTTTTTCGATTTGAGGTGTATTGAAATTCGAACTGTACAATTTTTATGTTTTATGATCCCGATAATTAGTCTATTACTCCATGCTTATTTATTCAAATCTCACATCATCATCAAATCTCCATCATCCAACATTACAACAAAATTGGGCAAAAGTAATGAGACCTTATTGATGAGACTTATTGATGCTATTCGAACAAATTCTTTCAATTATTACTTCCTTTATGTACTAATTCTACAAATTCTAAGCAAATTCTAACTCCTCTCACTTTTAGCATCTTAAATGAAATCTTAAATCAATCAGGTGATGTTCTTTTGTTTTCATTTCTTCTTCTATTCATTTAAATTCACATAAAATTTTGATTTTTATACCCAATTCCCATTTAAATATGGCAAGCGAATTTATTTTGTTAAGATGCTTATAACACAACCCTAAGGATACGTTGTACTAAACTGTATACCTTAAATTCTATGCATTAAATTTTAAAATTAAAATGCCACCTTCAAATTTGTCAATAACATTGCAATTTCTTAAATTTAGGTTAATGGATCACAATAGTCCACACTACATTCTAAACTGAAAGTCGTCTTTTTAAGTTGATGTTTTTCTCATAAATAATGAACCATTAACAGTTGAAGTTTTATATATTGTACGTATTCCAAATTTGGTCTAGATTGGCCTATTTTATGCATCGTATTATATCAAGTCATTTTAAATTTTCCATTTTTTCACTTTCTTAACTTGTAACTCATAATCTTGACTTTTTAATATTTCAAGAAGGTCCTTAAGAATCAGATTATACCGCTTATGTTTTTACTTGTTTTACGTTTATTATAATGATGATATTGTGATTGTGTGCACAAAAATGGACGTGCACGTATGAATGTCACCTTAATATGACCTCTTATTATATTTTTCAATAATAACACAAATATTAAATATTTTTCAATAATAACACAAATAATGCCAACAAAATAATAATAAAGCAGGAAAAAGGTTGAACATTAAAAATTGGCGAGTGCAATTGAAGTTTTAAGTACTTTTATTTGTTATTTTACGTAAACAACAACAACAACTATCACATAAATGATAACAACTATAACAATAGGCAAAATGATAAAAAAAAACAGTCAGTCAATTGAATTATTTGGTGTTTGTGTTTACGGCTTTTATGTTTATTATACGATATAAATAAAAGTTACATGGAAAATCAAATACACATACACATATATAAATATATACATGTTTTCGAATATTCTACAAAAAGCGAAAAATTCATTATATATATATGCACATATTTATCCATGCGAGCAAGTGTGAAAGTAATATTTCCTTTTTAAATTCCGCACTTCTTTTAACCGAACACATTTGTTCAAAATTTTACAAATAAATTTAAAAAAGATTTAAATTTATGCTGCTCAGCATAAGCATGCATAAGACTCTTTTCTATTCCTTTTTTCGCATAGCAAATGAAAAAAAGCTGTACGCACATACATTTACTTGCGTACGTTTACGAAGAAATTCAAGCGTAATACGATAAACTTTTCTTACATATGCTGTAAAATCGAATTGATTAATAAAATAATTTAATAATTGTTTTTCTTTAATTTTTTTTGTTTGAATAATATGAGTATTTTAATTTCTGTTTACCTTAAGAAATGACTAAAATTTCAATCATTTCTTACGAATGAAAGGCAGTATTTTTCGTTTCCTTTTTACATCACTTATTTTCAGAAATATGTATATATATATATATACGTATATATATATATATATATATATATATATATGTGTGTTTGTGGATGTGTGTGTGTTCTATGTTTTTCTGCTTATTTTTTATTGCATGATTTCTGGTTAATTCAAGTTTTAATTATTTATTTTTTAATTTCTCAAGTATTATATAAAATTACACATTTTTAAGGAACTTTCACACATTTCACGTTACGCATATACATATACGTATTTTATGGTAAATTCACAACAAAAAGAATTGCGTGCGTGCATATGTACAAACGTGTGTATATTTCTATGTATAACATGCGATTTTTTCTTCCACTTATTTTAAAAAAAAATATTTATAAGCTGCAATTCACCTGATTAACACAAAATACAACCGACCTCTACGAAATATTACGCCAAACTAACCAGAGTAATTTGGCTTAATTGTAAAGTACTATAAATGTAAAACAGAAAATTCTCTCCCTCTTACAAAGAATATACAAAAACAATTTACTGAAAGAGTTCATACTCTTTTACAATCTATGATTATCAACTCCCTCTCTCTATCATATTATGTCTGTCTCTTTCTTTCTGCAGTTGACTGCGTCAACAATTTTCTAACTGTGCAATTAAGATGTTTATTATCAATTAATTTAAAAGTAAATTAATTAACAATCTCATTTTAATCTTTTAATTATAATTCGATTAGCTGTTTATTAATTAATAACATAATCTACAAATCATACGTTTTGAATCAACTGTGATAATAATAATGTGTTCAAATGAGCAACACTGAAATGGAAATTGAAAGAAATTACGAATGTGAAAGTTGAAAGTCTAGCAATATTTTTATGGTGTTGCCACATCTGATAAAAAGTGTAATTTTTATTTTATTAATGTACAAATTAATATATAAATAAATATATATGTATATATATGAAGACATTATAATTTTTGTGCTATATATCGCAGTCCTCTATTTTATTTGAAATTTTATTCCATAAATTTTATCAATATAATTATCGATAACTTTATTAATGTGTTTTACACACATCTCTGTGGTTAGGGCATAAAGGAAAATAAGAAGAAGAGCATGACAACGCGTTTCCATGCATGCCAGTGTTACTAAAATATCTCGAAAAGTCTTTCGCTAATTACATTGAAAAAAGCAAAAATAAAATAACTGCATAATAGGAGAAATATGGATCCAGAACAATTTGATGCAATATTATTAGCTATAGCTCAAAAACATAATGGCTTACCAGAGTTTTTGGGTACTTTGGCTAATTTCTTAAAACGAAAAAGTGATTTCTATTTAGGTGAGTGGGAACCACTATTGTTGCGCATATTTCGCAAGGAAGCCGGTGAAGCTATATCGCTGCATAAGGAAAAAGTACAAAAACAGGAGGAAGGGCAAAAGAGTCTAAATAAAGAAGAAAATCAACAAAAAAAAGCAACAGCTGCAGCAAGAGAGAAACAGCTATCTGATAATAAAATATGTGACATTAGTGATGAGGAAGCCGCTCAAATTATTAAAGAAGAAGCCGAAAAAAAGCGGCAAAAACTTTTGGATAACAGTGTCCTTAATAATAATAATGGTGGTGGTGGTGGAGATGGAGTTGGTAGTTCATCTCAAGTGGTGGTAAACGACGAAATATGTAAACCAATTGAATCAGTTGAAGATGAATCTGAAAAGGACGAAATCGGAAAATTGCTACCAAATTCTGGAAATGGCTGCACTCTAGACAAGTATATATGGACCCAAACATTGGGTGAAATTGAGGTAAATTAAAACAGATAAACGAGAGTAGACATTTATTTTGTATCCATTTCTCTCCAATACCTAACGCTATATTTTGTATATAGTTAATGAGTTTTATGTGAGGCTTGACATGAGGCATGAGACATCATTATAAGAAAGAATCGTTGTTTGTGTTTGCATTTACATATTCTAAATAGGGTATAATAAATATTTGATAATAAATTATGTCGAAAATTGTTTGAAATAAATTCGTCCTCAGCCAACCAATTCAATATTATTTTCTCATGCAATAAAAGCATACTTGTCTGAAGTCCGCCCACATATATAAGCCATATACAAGTCACAACTTTAAACAAATGTGATGGAAAATTGGTCGAGGAAAAAATTTTCATTGAACAAGGACGATAAATTTATTTTGAAAAATTTATTAATGAAAATGAAATAGAAAATAACATACTGCTACAGAACAAACCGTTTTTAGGGTTTTTTCTTATTTAATGTGTTTTCGAAAATCTTCTTAAATAGTTGTTTAATGTTTCGATTGAAATTTTTCATTTATTTAAAATAAGTCGGAAATAAGCGATGCCTTTCAAAAAATGCGATTTATTGTACTAAATTCATAACACGTCAATATAAATATTTTATTACTTTACGTAATTGATAAATTAAATTTTTAATGCATTTTATTTTGACTAAAATTTTTATATTAGGGCATTTGTGCATAATTTATTATATGTTGAGTTCAATTGATAAATTTATCTATTTTCTTTAAGAGCAATTTCCTCACTTTATGCAAAGTCCTTCCTTAAATATATTCCTCTACTACTTAATGATGATATTCACTTACAAATTTGTAATTCAATTTTAAAAACGCATTTCTATGAATTTCAATGATTTTTTAATGCATTTATGTAATGAATAATTTAATAATATACGTGGAAATTTTAAAGCGTGACTAGTACTAATATAATTTTTTTGTTTTGATTTTTTTGTATCACCCTAGTTTTATAACAGTTATATGATTTTTTCTTATACTTAACATTAATGTATACCAAATCTATTTAAAGTCGCTCTTCAGCTTTTCATCTACCTTTCTGTCCGTATATCCAAAGTTTGTCCATGTATTTTTATTAAAATATTGTAAGAAGCAATTTTTGAAATATTTATCTTCCGCTTTAGTGTAAACACATGATTTGATGTAATCTGACATCTTCAAATTTTGTAAAATTGATTAAGATCCATATATTGCGGTACTTTTGTCCAAAATTTTAGAAATTAAGATGTTATCCAATGAAATAATTACAAATTTGCATTTCTAAATTACTATTTTTCATTTTTTATTATTTTGCTTTTTTAATTAAATTTATTGTGATTGTGTAGGGTACATTAAACGACGAGAACGACTTTACTTCGTTTTTTCTTTATTTTTATTTTTTTTGTGTTGCCTTTGTTCAATTTTTGTACTATACTTAATCACAAACTTATCCTTAGTACTAGCAATGCTTTGAGAAAAGTATTCTTCTGATAGTTGATACAATGATAATTGTATTTGATATAATCCTTTATTTTTATTGTCCTTTGCACTGATGTTTTTTCAAGTGTTTAAGAGTATGGGAAAATGTGAAAAGTAATACTCTGCTAATGTCTATTACAAATTCTGACTCACATATCTTAAGGGTCACCATTATTATCGCCATATTTTTGTAATATAGAAATTACAAGTAAATGAAATTCAAGTCAGTATGCTTAAATTTTGTATTAATACAAACTCAATTACCGTACAACTCTTAGTTTTCAAAACAAACATGATAGATGAGGTTTATGCGCCCCTCTAATAAAAATTCAGGATTTTATTTAGAACATTTTTATTATTGCTTCTCTCTCTGCCTCTTGCTATTTTCATCTATTCATTTAGTCATCTGTTAACTTTGCAGCATATCACGAGCACGCATTTCTAAAGCAAAAACCATACTTAAAATGAGAATTAAAAATAGAATGCTCATGCTTGTTATTAATATAGTGACTTGATGACCTCTATCACATAAACTTTTACGCTTATCTTTATTATTTCTACCAACTTCACCATTTATCATTGTGAAATGCATTGAGCTAGCTATTGAGACAGCATCTGGATCTTTGGTTGTTTTCATCAAATGTAAATTACATTCTACATCATTTAAATGATGTACTTCAGATGGAAATTTTAATAATGTTTGTTTTTGTGGTACTGTTGCTATCGTTGTTGCCATTTTTGGTGCTCTAATATGACTTGATTCATTTTGTGTTGAACATTCATCTTTGTATACATGAATAGCCGTTTGCAATATATTTACATTACAAATATCTCTGTCTGCTGTTTTATTATTATTTATGTTTTTCGTGTAATTTGGTACGAAAATATTAACATCATGATGTAACGGTAATTGATAAGCAGCATAATCGTTGTATGATGTTGGTAAATATTTAATATTGTGCGAATTTTTCTGTTGTATTGAGGTGAAACGTTCTAAATTTGCTGCTGTTAATAGTAAAGAATCGGATGCAATACTCTGGATAAAAAGAAATAAAATTTAAAACTAAGCTTTATTTTATGTTATCGATCATTGTTAACTTATAGAATATTTTTAACTTTTTTAAAATATTCTACATTTCTGAAATGTAATTAAAAGCTGCAAGAATTTTTTGTTTTCTCATCCTGTCAACCATTTCAAACACTTTGAAAAGAATGATGGTTCAAAAATTGATCGATCTAAACCAAATTGTGTATAATTTATTATTTCAACTTTACAACCCTAAGTTTTATAAATAACCAACTTTAAGTTTTTTTCAAATGCAGATTCTTTTTAAAAATTGCCAGATATTATTAAAACTGGTGATCCTGTGGTACCAAATTAAATCTTTGGGCCGATCGCGTGAACTCATGAATGCCCCTAAAAATCACCTTCTGAACAAACAGGCAGACAGAGACACACACACATAGAGAACTTTAAATCGTTTTAGAAAGTGTTTCTGAATCGATCCATAAAGTAAAATGCCCATAAAGTAAAATTTTTAGAAAACGGAGACAGAGGGACATAAAGAGAGAAAAATGGAAGAAGAGAAAATAGTTACACTTGCGCTATTATTGCCATCACTATTACTGCTTTGTGATAATTTTGATACTCTTTTTACGGTAATTGCAGAATCTGGTTTAACGTTGCCAGTAAAATTAGTATTAACATTTTGATTAAACATTTGAATTGCTTCATTTTGCTTATAATATGGCTGCTGCTGATCTATTCTAGTGTTATGATGATTGAAATACCATGGACAGCCATCATTTTTATATTCAAACGGGATATTTTCATTCAAATATTTAGATGATGTTGTCCAGAATGATCGGGGTTTTGCAATTTCTATACTATTTTTTAGTTGATGCAGTTGTTGTTTTCGTTTCTGTTTTGCCGCAATTTCTATTGCTGATATTTTTTTGGATGCATTCAATGGCTTCGATAACGAAGATGTTGGCATTATTGTCACTCTCGGTATCTGCCAATTATCATACATGATCTGTGTATATAAACACAACACACAATACATGAAAAACAGAAAAAGAAAATATAAAAGGAAGTTTTTATTATAAATTACATGCTTTCAAGGTCGTCCTAAACGTAAAGCGAAATTAAATTTAAAAAAAAAATTAAAAAAAATATAAATAAAATGAAAAAGTTCACTAAATGGAATCTCATTTTAGAGTCAAAGCTCTCATTTCGTTTCAACGTAACCGGATCAAACACAGTTAGAGTTTATTTTTAATACTTTATCGAAAAAACAACAAAAACAATAACAACAAGTAAACAAGACCCACGGCGTTTAACGTTTAACGTACACGCATACTTTTATTTGTGTGTAAATATTTTTTTATTTTTATATTTATTTTGATTTATTTTTAATGTTTTGTTGTATGATGCTATAAAGCAAACGTAACACATTTTTGTGGTATAATTTATAAACTCTCTTGAACGTATTTTCAGGTATTTTCAGGTCTAGTCGCATTTATTTTGTGTTAGTCACGCATTCAAAGAGAATAAAAAATTTATATACATACACATTTTTGTATACATAAATAAATGTTTAATTTGCATACGTATGTAAAGAAGGTTGTATGCGTACGTGTTTGTTGTTGTTGTTGTTGTTGTTGTTATCGAACTTTAATGCCGGTTTTTTTGTACATTTTTTACATTGTAAATAATATAATTGGCTTTTTTTTATTTTTTGACAGTTAGCTAAGGATGGATAAGTTAGCTAAGGGATGGGATTGGCTAAGAAAAACAGGATTACTTCATTTATTCATTTATTTTTTTGCATTTTATAACATTTATGGTACAAGATGTATAAATTTCTTGACGTTCAATGGCATTGTTTTGAGACAGATTCTTAGTTCTTTACATTGATGGATTCGTTTAAAAATTTCGATCTGTCTACCGTCTATGCTTGATGTTTGCTTAAGCATGATTATATTATTTGTAGTTAATAGGACTTTAGCAAGATAATTTGATATTCTTTTACATAAGAATGAAGGCTCCTGAAAGTTTTGTATGTAAAACATCTATTTAAAGCAGAGTGCGAAGAAATTTATCTATTTCGTATTTTTGGGAGTTTGAATCACTTTTAAAAGGAATTAAGAGTAGGGGTCAATTGACTGCAAATGACCTTAACACTTTTACTTGTTCTCTTTCATTTTTTATTAATTTTAAAGTGATTTTTTGAATTTCCTCACTTTGTAGCTTTGACTTTTAATTGGTGTCTTAATTATGGAGTGTATTTAATAATCAACTCGAACTTACTTAAGACTTTTTTCAGTTGTTTGGCTTTATAAAATAAGCGGAAAAGAAAATTGAAAAATTTATAAATAATCGGAAAATGGCGAACAAACACGATCAAATGCGTCTTGTTTTTTCCTCTTGTTGTTGTTTTTCGATCTTATTAATTTTCTTTGATTGCTTTTTAAATTTTGTTATTGATTATTTTTGTGACTGCGAATATCGTTTCGAAAGTTTTTTGGTTTTCTTATTGTTGTGTTTTTGAATTTTTAATTTTTTTGGTTTTGATTTGTCGAAAATATTTTGAAAACCCAAACTTGAAACTATTTTATGAAAGTAACGAAACGGAACGAAGAAAAACGACGGATGGAGCCGTTAACTAACTATTGAAATTTTTTATGAAATTTAGAACCAATCTAAACGGCAACAAAAATCCAACTGAATATTTTAACACACACGATAAATATGTTTAACTCGTTTTCATTTTATTGTTATTGTTGTTATGGGTCTTATTTTGTTTTTTCTCATTTTTTTTGTCTTTTTTTCTCAACCAGCATAAAAAAATATAAACAGCTGGCTCGACTGATCGAGGGGAGCAGCTTGTTTTTTTTTATTTGTTCACTTGTGTTTAACGTTTTTGTTCTTTTTTTGTTAATTTTTTTTCTACTCATCACTCACTTCTTTGTGTGTTTGCATTTGGTTAACAACTATAGAAAAAACAAGATTGATAATTTTTAAGTTTAACACTTTTACAGCGATACAAAACGAGGGCGTGAATAATACTTAATAATAATTACTTTCTGATATGTTAGATCTGATCTGAGATTTGATTAAATAAGGAATAACGTTTGCGCTTGTCTGTAAGATTTATTTTTTTTTTAGGCTTAAACTTGATGATCCGTTTTTTTCTTTTATTTTCTATTGGCTAATAAAAAATCAAAAGGTTTTTCTTATGCTTGATAAGTCTAAGTAATGGATCACCGATTATTTTATCTCCCAGAGAAATGTCATGAATAGTTTTACGCTGGTTATTCTTATCTTATTGTTTTTTTGAATTGCACCTGTCCATTGCGATTATTCGTATTTAAATATTATTACGAGTAATAATATTTAAATACGAATAATCGCTTTAAAGGCTTTACTCTAACAATAGAGTAAAGCCTTTAATTTTGAATATTGCCCAAGGAAGAAGTATCGCTTTACAGATTTAAGAAATTAGGGCTGCCTTGCGTTGAATCAAAAACTCTAAGTATCACACAGTGATTGATGAATCAACATTTAAAATCAACAGTTTAGTCCTTTGGGCATTACTTTACAAGTGAACTTTTTGTATATTATCGATAGATTCATGGTTAGTGCTTACTATTATTCTAATTATTATACCATAAATTGCTGTAATAGTTCCTTTAAATTTATCGTATATTTTCTTTGACGCATATAATTAAGTTAATAGGTGCTCATATATGAAGTATAAATATGCGATGGGCAGATTATTTCATGCTTAAATAAAAAATAAATAAAAAGAAACAATAACAGGTCTCTGCATAATTTAGCTATACATAAAATATATAGAGGCTTATATGTATAACCAATTTGAAAAAATTTAGAACGTCACGACGTCTTCTATGTTGTAAGTCACTTTTCCGAATTTCTTTTTTTTTTCAAGTTTTATAATTGGACTTTTATTTTTGTTGATTCGTTTTTGTTGTTTAATCTTGTTTGTTGTTGGATATATTTTTTTTATTGTTCTTACTCTTTACTTGATTTCATAGCTCTCTCCTCTCTTCTCTTAAGCTTCTTGAGTTGCTACCCACTTATTTTACATACTAAAAATGACGATTAACGATTAAAATTTTAATTAAAAAAATAATTTAAAATCTAATGGTTGGTTCGATACGGCGACACGATACTATAATAGACTTTATGTAATGCATACAAAATTAAATAACTAGAAAATAAACTGAGTAAATAAATACAAGCAATAACGAAAAATGTATTAACTCGAAGACACAAACTTATCTTTAATACCTTTCATATGTGTACGTGTACTCTAGCGTGTCTTATACGACATGTGTGCTGTACGTACATATAGTTTTGTATGGAAGCGTTTCAGAAAAATCGGTCATTGGTCGTCGGTCATAATTTGACTTAGTTTAAGAAACGAAATGAAATTATCTCTCTTTCCTCATTCGTTTATTGTTGCTGCTAAATATAATCCATAATTAATAAGTAATGTCAAATGAAATTGAAAGAATGAAAAGAAAGGAAGAGGGAGAGGAGGGATGAATGATGGAAGGTCATGCAAGCAAATGTAGTATCATGATTGAATAGAGATGTTATACAGTTCAATTCAGTTCAGTTTAACTAATTTTTAATGAATTTGTCAGTTGGTAGAATGGCAACTGCCTTCTTTCGATCTATTTTTCCATCTTAACCACTTATTCCCTAACATTTATTGATATTGTTGCCGACTGGTTGGTTGGTTATTATTATAACTATTACCACTATTATTGGTTGGACAAGACTTTTTATTATGTGTATTATTAATTAATCGTCAATTTAGTGTAGTGCGTTACATTAGGACATTTTAAAAGAAGAACGGGCGCACGGAAATGTAGATAATTTCAACTCATTGAAAATCATTTCAATGTCGATATCACCGCCTGGTACCCAAAAAAAAAAATAAAATGCTTTTCTCTTATTTTTTTTGTTGTTCGTTCTTGGTTTTTTGACTAAGTTATTTATTTTTTTTCTTGAGTGCTTAACATTTTAAACAAAATGTTGACGAAAAAAAATTGTGAGAAAGAGAATAAACTTCATTAAATAGAAAGTGTACAACTTATAAAATCTAAAATAAGCAAGAAGCACCAAAAAATTAATGGTAACCTATAAAATGAAAGAAAATGTAAAAATTTCATGTGTTTTGTTGCACTGATATTTCTATAATTAATTCAAATTACCATCAAATTATATTGACAGCCATAAAATAGAGAATTTTGGGCGACTATTACATGCCTACCAACATATTAGTTACAGCTTCATCTAACTTTCATGCCCTATATAATTTTTAATAGAATAATACAATAAATAAAGTGGGTATCACTGTCCGCATATAAAATAACAATGCTTTAAGAATTATATTTCGTGTGGTGAAATAAAATTATAATTAAATAATCAATAGTTTATGGAATTTACATTAAATTCTTTACAAAATAAACAATTTACTGCACATTTTCATTATACAATTTTATTATACAATTGATTTTTATAGTTATGGCAAGTTATGGCATAATAAATTGTGAATTAATTTTTTTTATATTTTTTAATGAACTTTGCTGTAAACATTTCACTTGCATAATCATTACTATCATCATTTCATGAATTTTACATATTATTATCGTGATCAATTTTCTAGTTTAATTGTAATTGTAATATTAATTGTTATTCTATCGATCAATTAGCTAAGAACAAGCAAGCAAACATATGTATAATGCATGTTCTTGATTGTTTTGATATTCAGAAATTTGCTTGTCAAAGATAATTGCGTTTGGTGATCGCGATTTTCATCCATAAATTGATGCAATATCCGATTTATGTGTATAATTGTAATTGTTGCTTCTTAATTTTTTTATTCATTTTTACATAAATAGTTGAAAATTCCGTTTAATGTAACATTCGCCTTGCGGGGCCGTGATTTGGTAATTGATATACGTAAGAAATGGCTTAAGGTCGGATTAAAGGGCCAACAGCCGATTATCGACGATGAGCTGAGGCATGAAGTGAAAATGGAAGAATCGTTATGGGTATTACAAGATAATAAAACAGTACAAATCAATTTAGAAAAGGTAAGTCACCTTTATGTAAATGTACAAGTCAAAGTCATTTCTCGATTTTTTCTTTTTTTAATCACGTTAAGGGAAATGATATAAAGTATTTATGTAGTTTTTTTTTGTCAATTTTTGAATATTTTATTTGTTTGAAAGGTTAATAAAATGAATTGGTGGGATCGTCTAGTAATGTCTGATCCACCGATATCAACTAGAAAAATTAATCCAGAGCCATCAAAACTATCCGACTTAGAAGGCGAAACTCGTAGTTTGGTCGAAAAAATGATGTACGATCAACGACAAAAAGAATTAGGTTTGCCAACCAGCGAAGATCAAAAGAAAATGGAAATATTAGAAAAGTATGGGCAAAAAAACAGGAAAATTAAATATTTCTATTTTTTTCTATATTTCTTTTCTTTTCCAACGTTTTATTTTTTGGTTTTTCTTTTTTAGATTCAAGCAACAACATCCCGAATTGGATTTTTCAAAATGTAAATTTAATTAAAGGCTTTTTTTTTGCCTTTTCATAAATAAGTTGCATTATAAAAAGCTAAAAAATGTCTATCAAATTACTTTCAGTAAATATACAAAATAAAACTAAAAGCAAAAATTACAAGATGAGTATTATTTTATACTATAAATAAAAATTAATGAGATTTTTTTTAGAACAAAAAGTTTTACCGTTGTATGTTTCTTTCTTTTGTCCCCTTCCTAAGCATAATATTTTATTGTTTTATTTATTGTTAAAATTGTTAAACAATCGAAACTCATCGAAACCTCTCGAAATTTTTATTAATTATTGTACTTTTATGAAAATAATTCATAAAACTCCCAAAAATTAATCATTGTTAATAATGTCAATTTTTAAAAGAGAAAACAACGAACAATTAACTTCTTCGATTATTTTTTTTTTTAATTTTTTATTATATTAGCAATCGCGGTATGTAGTTTTGTGATGCATATAAATGTATAAAAATTGTACTTTTTGTTCCGATTAGGCCAATTATTATACGAATTTTTCTTTCATTTATTCAGAAAAAAGCTATAAAAAAAAGAAAAAGAAAAAAAAGAGAAATAGAAAGTGTGTCATCTTCTATATCATGCAGTCTAGTGGCATACCATCAAAATATCGGAATAACCAAAAATAGTGTAGAAAAGAAACCTTAAAGAAATTGTCATTAAATTAAATAAAATAAAAAAAAAAAATCATATGAAAAATTGATTAACCATTTAAATGAATTTATGTACCCCGGAAGTTTTATTTTTATATATTTTGCTAAAGGTTTTTATTGTTACTTTAATTGAACAATGAATAATTTCTGAATTGCAAAAATATCAATAAATCTAAAAATACCCATAAATTTGATGTTTTCTGCCTAAACAAAGAAATCGAATAGGCATTTTATGTAAAATTATAGATACCAAACTTAGAAGATTGTAGAGCAAGAGTGTGTAGTTTTTTTACATGTTTTAGCCAAATTACACAAATGATGAAAAATTTATTTTTTCATTCTGTGGGAATTTTGCTTGCATTCCCAATTTAGGTGGCTAAAGTGAACGTTACTATTTTTTTCATTTTTTCTTTTTTAATCTTTTCTCTTACTTATAACAATCAAAACGATCAAGTGGTAGATTCAAGAGGAAAGAAATTGTAAATTTATCCATACAAAAAAAAATTACATATATAAGAGTGGAAATTTTAATTTTGTTTAACAAACTTTTTAATAAACTTAATACAATTCATTTATTTCATATATGTACAAATATATTTATATGTGTATGCGTTAATGTATAATACATAAACATTTATATGAATACATGTATTTCCATATTTTACATTCGTTATACGTAAATGGATGTCAAGGTTTCATTTGCCTAACCGTGTTAATATCATTTTTTTTTCTTTTTATCTTTTTATGCTCTGCACACTGCACAATAAATGCTTACTACGCGTTTACTACACGCTTACTATACGGCAATATTATGTGATTAATTATAAATAATTGAACAATAAGTAGTCACAGAAATAAAGAGAAAGATTTGAGTTTACTCATATTGCATACGTCCATATTTATAACAAAATTATATAGATATTTATATATGCAACTACAACTATTATTTCCATTTTTAAAGATCGGGGATATTCAACGTAAGTTTCATTGCTGTTAAATAAGGCAAATATAGCGCAAATCGTTGAGTTTTGAATGCTGGATTATACAGAAATTATGAAAATATGTGTATATTCACGTGACAAATTATTAAAAAAGTGTAAGTTATTGTTGCTACTGGTAACGTCATTATCGTATTTTTTTTACGATCGTCATTGTTTAGTAGTTTATTCATCTGATCATTGTGATCATTAAAATAATAAAACAAAAAAACCGAAAGAAACTAATCCGGGTTTATATCTCTTTGACGTAATAATTAATTGATGCAATAAAAACAAATACAAAAAAAGAAACAAATATAGAAAAAGCAAAAAAGCAAATAAAATACTGTAAAATAAAAAAAAAATACTTATAAAACCAACTTAATTGCAAAGAAGAATATACATTTGAATTACAATGTTTTTACAAAATGCAATTATTAAACCGCACTTTTCATTCATTAACTTAACAAGTAAATTAAAAATCTATCCGGCTATCTATGTAAAATTAGAAATTTAAATTGGAATTTCATTTATTTATGGAATGTTGTTAACTCGTTCTCGCAGTAGCTTCTAAATAGTTATCATTTAGAATTTTATAACTATCCAGTTTGTGTAATTTGTAATTGGACATACAATAACGAGTACTTAACATAATAACAAGTACTTTTTTAAAGACTTTTTAGAGCCAAAAAGTCAATGTACTTATAATTGATTTTGAGTTTAATGACAGGCATTAAGTTTACAATTCAACTCGTAAATCAGCGTAAAAGATTACGCGTCATGAGTCAAAGTTCTTGCTCTTGTAAATTCAGTTAGCGAACTGTTTAATTTAAGTACTAAGTAATGAACATATTGCCTTATCTATTATCATATACAAAAAACCTACACAAAACGTTTTAGTTGAATATCTTTAAATAGCGCTTGGAATTATTGTCACTAAGCGCTTGGGCAATTGTCAAAATCATATAAAAGTCTAAGGATGAGAATTTATTGAATGATGTGATATATAAATAAAGTCAGAAAAAGTTAGACACATTCACACACAAGATCATGTAAACTTGAAAAAGGACTTTCTCTAGCCCATCTAATTCATTTCCTTATATATATTTTATTCACATGCAGTGCAGCTACACATTTATGTAAATGATTTACAAGTGCATTTTACATTATATTTTTATTGTTTACACTGCATGCTTAACCTTGAAATTTGCAACCACAAATATAATAATTTCAAGGCTTAATTAATTAGCACATTATTTAGTTTCATTTCATTAATTTTGTTATTGTTATTGTTGCTATTATTATTATTATTATTATTTTTAGACATACATCACATACATTATTATTTTATATCATATAATTTCTTTTGTGCTTATTTTGTAGTAGTGTTAGGCATTAAATTAAGTTAACTGCCTAATTTGTATTCAATTAAATTAATAGTTAATGTAAATGTGTTGGAGAAATATATAAATAAATTAGAAGAGGAAGAATTTTATAGAGTACTTAGATGGCATAGAGAGAATAAGAAAAACCAGAGACGATTATTTATAATCAAAAGAGATTAACGATTTTTATGGCCTTAAATTTTACATGAAAACTTTTGTTGTTGTACCGCTTCTATTATTATTGTAATTATTTTCATTTAACTGATTTGAATAAAAAAAATTGTACAAGACGTGAAATAAATGAAAGATAACATTTAAAGTATTGATTGATTTAAAAGTGAATCTTTATAATGGATTTATGAAATTAATATTAAAAATTTTGCCACTTTAATAAGGATATCAGTATTAATCTTGCTGTTGTTGTACAATAATTTAAAAACTTTTTATTACAACATAATTAAATGTTTTACAATACTATCGAAAAATTTTTAATCTAAAAATCATCATCGTCATCATCATCATCAGCTAAAATTAAAATTTTTGTTTTAAATTTTATTCAGTTTCGGTTTTTGTTATATTTGCATGACGAGTTAAACCACCTAAAATTTGTTGGGTAAATTTATGTAACTCCAATGGATCACGCTTGTTAAAATCATCCATAATCATTTGAAATTGCTCTTTTAAATTATCCGATATTGAGGTAATAACACGTTCACGAAATAAATTTGTAATCGGTGTTAAAATGATACCAGATATATCACGTATTAAATGTGCACTTTCATCCAAATTGACTTGCAATTTACGATATTTTGTTAAACGAAAATCATATACATACATTTTATAATTGCGTACATCTAAGCCCAAATGTAAAAACATTTTGATATTGTCCATGGTGCCAACAATTTTACCATAACCGTTCACTACTGTTAACAATTTCAAAATGAAATCGTACACGAATTGTAATTTGCCAATATTTAAATAGAATTGTATTTGAAAGGTACGATTTGTATACGTCATGTAGGCGTGACCGTAACGTTTTATAAAAGATAAATTATATATGCGACCATTGGTCAATTCAAGTTGAGCATTATATGTGAGTAATAATGGTCTCACCGAGATGTGTTCACGTATATTTGGCAATGTAATATATTCCAGATTTGTTTGTTTTAAGTGTCGTAATACCAAAGGTATAATAGCATCTACTTCCTCATCGATTATTGCCCATCTAACGTCTAGCACAGCTTCCCTTTTTCTTTTTAATCTTATAAAGTAATTGTATGCTATTGTTGCTGTTGCTGTTGTTGTTGTTATTATTGCGTTCCATTTGCCACAATCACCATCAAAATCACTAAAATTATCAACATTTTCTGAATATTGATGATGATGTTGCTCTTGCTGTTGTTGTTGTATTTGATGTTCGCAGACTGAATGTGATGAAGGTACCAATGATATTAATATGGACAATAATAATAAAAATAATGTTATTAATTTCTTTTTGAATCCAATCGTTTTATTACACATTTTTATGCATTTCATTTTTTATTAAAAAATGGTGGAAAAAAACCGTCACACATCAAAGTAACAAATATTTAATATAAAAAAAGCACAATCGTTTTGAAAAATTTCATAATAAACTAAACTAAATTGATTTAATTTAATTAAATTGAACTGAATTGAACTAAACTGAAATGAAATGATATGAACTAAATGAATAACAAAATGTATTATGGAAAACGAATAAACTAAACGCTAGCTATCCTCAAACACAATTTCGCAATTGCCAATCAAAATATTTAATTTAATTTTTTTCTTATAGTATTAATATTAATAATAAGTAACAATGTGGAAAATATTATAACAATATCAGGAATTATAATGAAAACTTTTGAACTATTGAACTTTAGTCTAAGTTAACATACAAAAAAAAAACGCGACAAATGCGGCATTTTTTTATTTTTATTTCATTTCATGCAATAACGTAAACAAGGCAAATCAATGGAATATATAATAAAGAGAAATTTTTTTGAAGTCAATAGTGTAAGTCGATTTTTAAATACCGTAAACTTAATTATTGCATTTTGTAAACGGACAAATCTTACTTAGGAAATTTCATTTTACAGTAACTTTTACCTTTATTTTATACGTATTAAGGAAATTAAATAAATAAAAATTATTTTATCTATTTCTAAGAACTTCAATTTCATTTTAGGTATCCTTAAAAATAAAGTTTAGTTTTAAATTTTCAAAAAAAAAAGAAAAACATATAAGTAAAAAGAATAATAATAATAAGAATAATAAGAAAAAACGAAAAACTGAAACACCGAACTTTATGCTGAGCAAAATCAAAACTTCAACATACCTGTATTAAATAAATATGCATTTCGAAAATTAATTTATATTAATTTTCAAATAAATTATAATTTCGCATTTTTAACAATATTTAAAAAAGAATTTAATATATTTATTAAGAGAAAGTTATACTTTTATGACGAGGAAATGCATTTACATAAATGAACTATACACATACCCGTTTTCTTAATTGTGGCCAATAATCTATTATTTTTCCCTGATTGTGATTTAATAAGAAAGAGGAAGATGATAATAATACACACACGTGTTTTGGAAACATTATAATTTTATTAGCAAAAATTAAAAAAAAAAGCGAGAGGGGAAATTATGGCTGATCAACAAGTGTTCCATAGACCAGGACCATTAAAACAGACGAATAAAGCACATAAAACAGGGCGGCATCGTTCTAAAGGTGCTATTGATAATGCTTTAAAAGGTAAAATTTCATGTAAATCCATAAGCATAAAGCACAAGGTTATGCAACGAAAAGACCAAAGACGTAATCATATGAATCAATTGCGGAAAATGAAACGTGAAGCTGTCATAGAATTAAAAAGGAAGTTGGGTCAAAATAATGCACCACCATTTCTAATATGCCTGCTCCCAATGCATGTTAATATAGACGCACAATCTGCGTTAGCAATATTGAAACATTGCGATACAGAAGCTGTTATTCAACATACTTCCGATGATTGTTGTTACATCAATTTGCCACGATTTAAGAAACGTTATACATTTGTAATACCGCCCGTGGGACGAGGCAATGAGATTTTCGTACTAGATTATCTAAAAGTATGCGATACAACACTAATGTTAACATCAGCCTGTACGGGTGAGGAAGAGTTTTTTGATGCATGGGGCCATCGCATATTCAAAATGATTTCAGTCCAACATATACCCTCACCAATAGTTGCTCTTATGGATTTGGAATCTATAAACCCTAAGAAAAAGATAAACATGAAAGCGGCTGCTCAAAAATACATTTCAAAATTCTTGCCCAACGAAAAAATCATGCAATTAGATACTAATACGGATGGTTTAAACATTATGCGCCGCATTGGTAATCAAAAGCACAATATATTACATAATCGGGACAATCGTCCGCATTTATTTGGTGATTTTGTCGAATACAAGCCTAACAATCGTATAAATCATGATGCTAACGGCAACGATCATGAAAATTATAACGATGGTGAATTGCATGTTACAGGATTTTTACGTGGTATACCATTGGATGTTAATGGTTTAATTCACATAATAGGTTTCGGTGATTTTCAAATGTCCAAAATATTAGGGCGCAAGGATATGTGTGAATTGGAGCAATTTAAGAGCGAATTTTCAGAAAAAAGTGGAGGGGTTCGTTTACTAAGTGAAGCTGATCCGTTAAAACAAATTCCCTTACAAAGTGAAAATATTCCAGATGTCGATATGGCTACTGAACAGACATGGCCCACGGAAGAGGAAATTCAGAAGTCTCAAATGGCAACGAAACAAATGAAATTGATAAAACGTGTACCAGAAGGTTTTAGTGAATACCAAGCAGCTTGGATACCAGATACGGAATGGGTAACAATGGAAGAAGAACAAGAAGAAACTGATGATAATAAGGAGAAAGAAATAAATAAAATCGAGCAAAATGAAGAAATGACTAATAATGACAGCGAGGATAGTGATAGTGATGGAATTAATGATGAACTTATGTCTTGTGATGAAAATTTTTTTGAAGATGAATACATACGAACTGAAATAAACAATGAAGTGCAATCAGAATGTGCGGATTCGAATTCAATATCAGACATTGTTAATTTAAATGAAGAGAAATATGATATGGAAATGGATATTCAAGAGGAACGTGAAACATTAAAGAGAATTAGAGAAGAACGTAATGATCGTTTTTGGCCTGATGAAATAGACACACCCCAAGATATACCAGCGCGTATACGTTTCCACAAATATCGAGGACTTGAATCATTTAGGTAAAACAATTAAAAACGGTATTTACCAACAATACCCGTTACTTTTTGTTTTTCTCATTTCTAAAATACTCATTTGTTTTACTCGTTTATAGGACGTCGCCATGGGAAGCCAAAGAAAATCTTCCAATTGATTATTCACGTATTTATCAATTTCAGAATTTTGAACGGACCAAACGTCGCATTTTAACTGCAACTAAAAACGCAGACGGCATAATGCCTGGTTCTTATGTAACGATTGTTATCTCTGGGGTTATTTTTTCTAAATGGAAAGCATTCAAATCATCATATACACCAAACAATGTTATAATTTATGGTTTATTACCGCATGAACATCAAATGTCTGTGATGAATGTAATATTAAAACGTTTACCAGATTCTGAAGCGCCTATGAAATCCAAAGAACGTTTAATTATGCAATGCGGTTATCGTCGTTTCATTGTACAACCAATATATAGCCAACATACAAATGGCAATAAGCATAAGTTTGAACGTTATTTTCGACCACATAGTACAGTATGTGCTACGTTTTACGCTCCCATACAGTTTCCACCTGCTTCAATATTGGTATTTAGAACGAATCCTGATAATAGTTTAGCCTTAATGGCTCATGGCAGTTTATTATCATGTAATCCGGATCGTATTATTGTTAAACGGATCGTATTGAGTGGTCATCCAATGCGCATACATCGCAAAACGGCAACAATCCGTTATATGTTCTTCAATAAGGAAGACGTCGATTATTTTAAGCCGGTAAAACTACGTACTAAATGTGGCCGTTTAGGTCATATTAAACAATCATTAGGAACACATGGGCATATGAAATGTGTATTTGATGGTGAATTACGTTCGTATGATACTGTATTTATGCATTTATATAAACGTGTGTTTCCAAATGGACATATGAAATGATTGTTTGACGTAATTTTTTAGCAATACCGAAAACTGATTTTGGTGAAATTTTATAATTAAATAAAAGATATGTGGATTTCACGCATTATAATAAAACAATAAAATAATAATAAAATATTTGGAATACATGAATTAACTTCAAATTCGTACATAATATCCTATGTCCCACTTTCATAATCTTCTTTTTCCTGTGCATTGCTCTTACAAGCATGTGCAATTGAATAACCTTAAATGTACTAAATAGAGAGAGTAATTATCAGAGACCAACATATTTGAGAGAATTTCTACTCTCTCGAAAACAATTGTTCGAAAATATTTTAGAGAACCTTTGTTAGTTATTGTTTATGCTGCTCAAAGTATCTCTCTCTCTCTACCCAAGTGTGTGTGTGAAATTATATTTAGGCAGAGACTCCAATATATATTAGAGAGCCTACGCTTTGGTTTAGGTGCGCTTTTAATTACTCTATTATATTGTTACCTGTTTTTGCTTTTAATATTTTTTATAACGGTAGTAGATGCACAATTTGTATTAGAGTAAAGTGTGTGCGCGGAGCTTAAAAATACCACAATAAGTCACATATCAGTTCTTTTTATATTTTTTGTTTTGCTCTTTGTACGTTAAGTAGCAAGAATTTAATTACAAAACGGATGATGAAATATATAGTAATAACAAAAGAAATTACTTTTTTTCTAAATACCTAATATTGTATTTACTTTACTATGATATAAGAAAGTTGCACAAAAAAAACAACAACAACAAATAATATAGACACCAAAGAATGAGAAGGATTTTGGTTTGATTATGTGAAATTATCATATAGAAAAGAAAAAATTTATAATATAATAGCAAATTTTACATATAATTAATAAAATAATAAATTAAAGTGTATAAAACACAAGTACGAGTACGACTTCAACTAAAATTAACTTAACATTTTAACTATTATAAAAGTTAATTTATATACATAGCTACACGCATACATAGGCCTGCACATTTCCAAATCAAATTTTCAATCACAATATGCCGTTATTTGGTAAAAAAACGAAATCGAAAGATGTGCGTGAATTGAATAAAACTATACCCATCGAGGAGAAGTATATATTACATGGACAATTGGGGACTGGAGCATTTTCTGAGGTACGTCTGGCCGAGAGTAAAGAACATCCAGGTACCCACTATGCTGTTAAAATAATTGATAAAAAGGCACTTAAGGGAAAAGAGGAATCTCTTGAAAATGAAATACGTGTATTAAGAAGATTTAGTGCCAATCATCAAAGTGGCATTGAGATGGAACAATTTCAACAAGGCAACAGATTAACACATCCAAATATTGTACAATTATATGAAACGTATGAAGATAAATCGAAAATATATTTAGTTATGGAATTGGTAACGGGTGGTGAATTATTTGATCGAATTGTTGAAAAAGGTTCATACACAGAGAAAGATGCCTCCGATTTGATTCGACAAATTTTAGAAGCCGTAGACTATATGCACGAACAGGGTGTGGTTCATAGAGATTTGAAACCGGAAAATCTCCTATTTTATAGTCCAGACGATGATGCCAAAATCATGATAAGCGATTTCGGTTTATCCAAAATGGAAGATTCTGGTATAATGGCCACAGCTTGTGGAACACCTGGGTATGTGGCGCCAGAAGTATTGGCACAAAAACCGTATGGAAAGGCAGTAGATGTTTGGAGCATAGGTGTCATATCTTATATATTATTATGCGGTTATCCACCATTTTATGATGAGAATGACGCAAATTTATTTGCACAAATCTTAAAAGGCGATTTTGAATTCGATTCACCTTATTGGGATGATATTAGTGAATCAGCAAAGGATTTTATACGTCATTTAATGTGTGTGGATGTAGAAAAACGTTTCACATGTAAAATGGCTTTAGCGCATCCATGGATATCGGGTAATGCTGCAGGCAATAAAAATATCCATGCAACTGTGTCTGAACAATTGAAAAAGAATTTTGCAAAATCACGTTGGAAGCAGGCATATTTAGCCGCTACCGTTATACGTCAAATGCAATTAATGGCATTACGAAGTAGCAGCCTTCACAGTGGTAGTGGTAGTGGTAGTGGCAACGCTTCAGGCGATGGTGGTGATTGTGGGGCCGGTAGTAGAAATAATTTACTTAAAAATACAAATACGCTAAATGCATCTGCTGGCGGTAATATAATGGTTAGTGAATCTGTAAAATCAGTTGCAGCAACAACAGCAAAAACAACAATGACGAATCTTAATTCGAATCATTCACAACAAAACGTCCCTGTATCATCATCATCATCATCATCATTATTGGTATCATCAGCAAACACATGTTTAAATGGTAATGGCAGTGGCAGTGGTAGCTGCGTTGGTGGTACTGGTAATGTTAGTCAAAAAAATAATCATTCCACCCAAGAAAATACTTAAAATGAACATCGCACACTAACTAATAAAGTTGTTTTGTTTTTTTAAAGCAATAACAACAACAACAACAACAACAACAACTGCAACAAATATAAATAAAACAAAACGGATCAAAAATCCATATTAAAAAGAAACGTATTGCTTTTAAAGCTCTAAATGCTAACCGAACATTTGTATAAACAGTACCAACAATAACAACAATTATAAATTTGTTATGTTTGCTTTTCCTTTTCAGTTTGTTTATTTCACAATTTTTTTCTGATTTCATTGTTTGTTGTTTTATATTTTTTGCATTGCATTACATCGCATGGCACCGCATAGCACAGCATCTTGTACATCATGCTTAATCGGAACATTTATTTATAAACTTGCATAATTTCCGACTTTTGTAGTTCTTATTGTTGTTGTTACTGTTTACGCTTCTTTTTTTGTTAACTCGATTTAACATTCAATTAAATTTCAAATACAAAAAGATTTATGCACAAGCACCTCAAAAAAACATAATAATAAAATATATGAATTTTGACCAGTAAAAAGTAAATATTTGGCCGGGGCCAAATCTCTTATATCAAACTATCCGTATACCATGATATTCAGAGCCTGTTTTAATTTTTCATTAGTAAATAGAAATCGTAAACATAAAAATGTAAAAATTTGGTATTGTACAATTTCGTGTAGACGGGATCGATTTGTATGATTTTATACAGGTATTGTAAATCAACGGCCTTACTACTTGTACAAAATTTCAACTTTCTATTTTTTATGTTTGCAAATAATTAGCATTTTACTTATAAATTTTACTTTATAAAACAGATGGGTTATCAGTTTACGTTGTCCTGTGAGCATATTCTTTGAACGATTTTGTCCAATACCAAACTGTCTGCAAGAATTCTCAATTTGATTTCAAGAAATATTAACAACAACACGGGCAGGCAGATAGCCATGTATAAATGGATTCAGAATTTGATTTTGATACTTTGCAGGGTCTTTGACGCTTACTTTTCGATGTTACAAATATAATGACAAAATGAACATACCTTGAATCTCAATGTGATAGGTATAACATGATTTTCGTTATACGATGTAGCCGCTATTGTATGCTTAAGGTCAACTACACCACAAACACACACCATTTGAATATTTTAAATTACTTTGTTTTTTTTTTGTTTATGTTTTATTTTTTGCATTAATTTGCCTCAATAAGCAATTGATATTCTATAAAATTTGGAAACTGCTGGTACAGGAAATTTAATAATCATAACCGATCATTTATAGCTCTTCTTAAATATTTGTTATTGTTTTTCGCTTTGCTATTATGTGATAATCTTCAATAATAAACATATAAGGAAATTTTTTTATTGATAACCCACAAATGTTTAGTATAAATAAACGTTTCATATTTTTGTAAATGTTTTTCCTCTTACGAACTATTTTGCAATTTAATAAACTATGTGATATTGTGTACGCCACAAAATGGAGGCAGCATCTCAAGACTAATGAATAGTTAACAAAATGTTAACCATATTCATGAAAGTTATATCCATTTTAGGCCTTTTAGATTTATATTATTACATTTTAAATTTAATTACAATTTTCTTTGTCCTCTTGCCAAATTTCACTTATTTATTTTCACATTTCTCTTTATATTGCTCGAATCTAAATTATTATTAATATAAAACTGTATAAATACATCAAATTAACTTTCTTTAATAACTTATTTAGAATACAAATATAGATCTCTCTCGCGCGCGCTCTCTCACTCTCTTTACTAGAAAAAATTGAAATGATTACTTACAAAATTGTACAAAAAATAAAATAAAATAAAACAAAGCATTAATCGTTCGTTAAAATCCCTCTGAACACACGCACACATATATATACACACACACATATGGGTACATATAATTCTACTAGAGTTAATTAAACAAATGTTCAGTAAAAAAAGAAAGCATTGAAAAATATTATGAAATTAAAGAAATAATTGATAGCAAATAAAATTTGGAAAAGACAAAATATCAACATATATAGAATGAATTCTTTTGAACATTCTTAAAATGATTCTATAATGTATATGTACAATACTAAGGCCATATAATTTATAAGCATTTTATACTTTGTACTATAATAATTGTAACACGCAGCAAACAGAGAACAAAGCACTTTTTTTATTATTACTTTGAATAATTATTTTGTATTGGTATTCGAATATTTCTACTTATTGATGGCTTTTTAATAAATATTAGTAAATTTATTTTATTTTATTACTCATGCAATGCGATTGTAATTTAATCTTGAGTTTCTAATTAAGTATTTTGAGCACATAATTTCTTTTTTGCATTGAAACATTTCTACTTACTGTTTAAAATACTTGAAATTACTTAAATGTAAATAGGTAAGTTTTCGAATTCGAATTCGATTATAATTCTTACAAAAAAAAATAAAGAAATTAAAAATTATTATCATTAATAATAAAAAAATAATGGTAAATTAGTAATATCAGTAATAATAATAAAAAATGAAGCACATTATTGTTCACGTATGTGATGAATTGAGTGTATTAATATCAAACCAAATATCTATAAATTTTAAAAAATTTCCTTTTTTATATTGAATGATTTTATTTTCTTTCGAATATTTAAAAAACTTCGTAATTGATTAAAAACTGTCATTTAAAAAGTACTTAGACATAAAATCGAATTAATATAATTATCATAAATTATTACAATTATTATTATTATGAATATTAACAAAAACTAGATAAGCAAAATATTTAACTTATACTAAATGAATAAATATTATTTAATAATAATAAAGCTAAAATACTCCATTTCAGATATTTAATCGAATAAACAAACAAATATCTTAAAGAATTTATAAAACATTTTTTAACACATAAACAGCAGGAAGATATATTTTCTCTCGATGCAAGATAAGCAAGTTCTTAGTAATAAAATAAAAAATTAAAAAAATAATTATAAAATTTAAAGAAAAAAAGAACAAATTGCAATTTTAATAAAAAGGTATTTTCACATATGTAAACGGACTAAAAGTTTAATGAGATCAGCCGAAAAAGAAATGAAAACATTATAATAAATCAGTGACGACTTTTAAGTATCCTATACCATTTGCTTAGCTTAATCAATGAAAAAAAAAACTCTTTTAGATCAATTAAGCAATTAATGTAATGTTTTAAAAATGCTAAAAAGTGCACTCCTTGAAAGAGGATGGAAGAAATAATTCTGCATGGTCCTTTCCGCCAGAAAGCTATATAACACAATTGGTGTAGGGTAAAATAATTGCAATGAAATCAAAAATGAATAAAAAACCAACATACTAAATAAATAACTGTTATACATATTAACTTATTTATTACATAATATTACAAATAAAATACGTTTAATCAACTGTCAAATTTTAATTACTATTTATTGTAAATAAACGAAGATATTCGGAAAATAGTTGTGAAAAAGATAAATATTTAAGCCAATAAATTAAAAATATATATTATTATACACACATATATGAACCAATCAATCCATAAATAAATAAATGCTTATAATCTTATTGCATACGACAACAAAAAATAAAAGCACAAAAACATGACTTTTATTATTATTAAATTAAAATCATTTTAATTTAATCAAAACAACTGTTTGTTTGTGCTTATTTTATAATTAATTTTTTTTTTGTGTTCGATTTTAAAGGAAATAATGTTATTGTATTACAGTTCTTATCATTTTCTCTGCAATGCAATAGAAAAAAGGCAGGTCAAATATCACTTTTTCATAAATATACTTATCAAATTAAAAGTGTATTTATTATATACCTCCCCTATTTGCTTTTGTAAACATAACGGTTTATTATTTTTAACTTTTTATTTTTGTTTACTTTGCACCTTTGTTATTGTTTGTGCAGTCCGACAATTGCAATGTTGCACGGTAAAATTTGCTTGGTGAATTTTGTCTGTTAAATTATGTTAAATTATATGATAAAAGAAGCATATAAAAAACTATAATTGAAATATTCTACGTTATAATTACTTATTCTTGTATATTATTTCTTCACATTTGTACTATATACATGTATATATACATACATATTAAATTGTTCAGGCATTTACTTTATATAATCAAACAATAATATATTAAAACGGGTATGTTATTAAATATCTAATTGTGTCATTTTACTTTTGCTATTACTTGCATCACGATGTAGTTGCTTTGTACAATTAAAAAATTGTACAATTTTCCAAAATTTAAAAATATAGAGGATTTTTACTTATGCGCTAATTTAATTTAATAAATAAAAAAATGTCTGAAAACAATATTAAAAAGGCAACAACTGCACTGACCGCCACAATTGATGAAGTTTGGGATGACTCTCTGCTCATTAAAGCTTACGATAATTCGGTAAAATTATCTCGTGAAGAATTAGCCAGACGTATAGCGTCGAATACAAGCAAATTAAATTCAGAAGATAATCGTAACTTATTTAATTATACAATATCAGCAAAAGAATCGGCTGCAGTACAATCGAATAATTCAACAGAAAACACTACTACTACTGAGTATAAAGTTGGTGATTATTGTCGCGCCACCTATAATGAAGACGGCGTAGATTATGAAGCAAAAATTATTTCGATAAATAATAATAATGGTACATGCTTATTAAAATATATTGGCTACGAGAATGAACAAGAGGTAATAATGTCAGCTTTGGTGCCATCATGGGGTAAAAAGGCCAGACGTTTACAATTCGCCAAAGCAAAAGTAGATGAACAAATGAATGATGCACCAAACGTACAAAAAGTTTCTGCCATGGAAAGGAATGTTAAGAAGCATAATAAATTCTTAAAAAGCAATATTAATATACCACCACCGCCACCATTGCCACCAATGTTAAATACAGTTAATAATGGTGAAGATTCAGAACATTTATCTGCAATGCTAATGTCATGGTATATGAGCGGCTATTATACTGGTGTCTATCATGGCATGCAAGTGTCTAAATCCTCATTGAAATCTAAAAAGTAATTTAGATCCTTTCCTTATAATCTTTTAATTAGTAACTTTGCCATTGTGTACTATTAATTTTTTTTTTTTTAATTTGAAAGACCAAATAATTTTTAATGAAAAAAGTTGTATTGTAAATTCATATTTCTTTAGTTTGTTATGCAGTATAAACAACTTTTGTTTACAACATATGACATTTACATAAACATTTATTCACTTATTTAATGATTTTTGAGGTGCTTTTTTTTGATCTGTGTAAATGAACTAATTCTGTATCCACATATCATTTGAGCCAAGTTTATGAAGAATTTAATCCTATGGAATAAAAATGATTAGTATTTGTATTATGTAGCACTACTGTATCGATTTAATATAAAGATTAGTCTAATTCGGCCGAAGACTTATTGATCGATGTATTACCACAGTAAATTAAATGAGAACTAAATCATACGTAATTTCTTCTTCTTGTTCCAATTATTATTGTTATAATGGCATATATTAATGCATTTGATTAAACTATTACTTTGGCATTGTAAAATTCAAATTAAATAAAGGCCGTCGTTTTTGCTTTTTTATACATCAATGTATTTGCTTTTAAGTTTAGAAAAATTGAGATATTGAAGGAGAAAATATTAATAAAATATAATTCTAATTAATTACAGCAAAAATGCAATCTCATATACGTACGTCACATATAAAAAATATCAAAAAGTATTCCTCCCTAGGTAAAGCAATTAACAAATCGCCAACTAGAGAGTTTGTGAATATAACGATTCCTGTGCCTTGGGGTCAATTGTCAGGTAAATGGTATGGACCGCAGCATGAACAACCAATATTAGGATTGCATGGTTGGCAAGATAACGCCGGTACTTATGACTTATTGGCGCCATTGCTACCCGCACAGGTACCTTTTCTATCATTAGATTTGCCCGGTCATGGGCTTTCATCGCATCTACCCAAAGGCATGCTCTATACTAGTTTTCACAATGTGTACGTTATACGCCTAATTATGGAGTATTATAAATGGGAAAAATTATATTTAATAGGCCATTCAATGAGTTCTATTATTGGTTTTATGTTTGCTGCCATTTATCCTAAAAGAATGGCCATGTTTATTGGTCTAGATGGTATTCAACCACCGTTAAGTAACATCGATACAATCAGAGAACATTTAGATAAGACGTTACTTGAAGACAAACGGAAATTGGCTAATGCTGAGCCACCGTTTTATACTTACGATGAAATTATTGAACGTATTTTTGAGGGTTCAGTACAATCGATCAATAAAGAGTTATGCAAATATTTGGCACTACGTCATATAGAAATTTCGCAAGAATTCTCAAACAAATATTTCTTTACCCGTGATCGTCGTATTAAATATTTCGATTATGGTGTATTTTCTCAAGAATTTTTTATTGACATGGTACAACGAATTACATGTCCATGCCTCTTTATAAAAGCCTTACAATCTTCAATTAAGACATCAAATAATTTTTATAATAAAGTGCTGACAGTTTTGAAAAAGAATGACAAATTCCAATTGTACGAATGTGATGGAACGCATCATGTCCACTTAAATAATCCAGAACGTATTATACAACCTATAATGAAATATATTGAGGGTTATGGACCATTTTCAACAAAATCTATACAAATGGACGATGGCATCTTTAATAAAAGTAATTCAATAATTACCAGTAAACTATAAGCAGAAAATACATTCTATCAATTTCTAGGTGACTAATTTCTTTAATTTGTGATAAACTTTATATAATTAACTGGAGACACTTACTTACATTATATTGTACTTACAAAATTTATTATTTTAATAATAAATAAAATAAGTAAATGAGTTATTGAATCGTAAATAATGAAAATCACATTTCATTGAAAACATTGGAGGGTTTTACCTCTTGTAGAAAATGTTGTAATGGTTCATTCTCCCTTTGTAATTTTTTATTTTTTCTATACTTTTTAACAATTGTTTCATTATTGTTCGTTCGCGATTGCAGTAAAAAAAAAACAAGCGAAAAACAGGAAAAGTAACGAAATACTAGAAACGAAATTGTTACCAGTTCTAATATAATGCAATTCTTTAATTGCATTAATTAGATGAAGAAAAAATGTTAACTTTCTAGTTGTACAATTAGGCAAAGCATTTAGCAGCAATATTTTTGCACTGGTCCATTTTACTTAAGAATGGGATTCCAAAAAACAAGTTTTAGATATAGAAAATCTACGTACATCAAATTATTGAATACATCAAATTATAGCAACATCAGGTACATAGAATAATGTGAATGTTTTCTATTACAATTTGAAGAAATGCTATTTAACAAAATCTGATATGAATTAAACGATGAAAATTAAATGACCCCTAACTCAAATTTTTCTTGTAAGCATCTTTTTATTTAATCAAAAATTGGAGAGTGTAAATCGTTTTATAATAAATTTATATTATCTGTTTCTTTTTTAAAGAGCACATCGAAAGGAAAAAAACAATGACAAGGGATTCTTTAAGCGATTGTGCAGTTTATATTGTTACTATTATTATTATTATTTTTATTATTATGTATTTCTTTTTTTAATTATAATTTGTTGTCATTGTAATTATAATTATTATCGATTTTACGATGTCTTTTTATATACTCCAAAGATCTTAAAATATAATCGGGCGTTTTTGGTATATGCTCACCTATAGGATGATAACCATCCTCATCAGCTGTATACGTCAATGTAATTGGTATGCCATCATTTGAAATATATTGTAGCACTCCACTAACACCAAAAGAATTACCGGCTGCTTTTGCCGTTATACCATTCGTTGTCCGATATTCATATTTATAATCACCATTTCGATTTGGTGGCACGTTTTCATAATGCGTCGTCTTAGCAATTTTATCTATTATTAACATTGCTTTAGATATGGACGCTGGTGCTGCTACTGCTGCTGTATGACCATTAATTATAATTACTATGCAAATTAGCAGTGAAAGATTTACGATTGCCTATGTATAACATAATCGTTTATTATTATTAATTTTTTTGGAATTGGATTTCTTTTTACAATACTCTGCACCACTTTGTTTATTGTGTAAAACGATATTTGAGATAAACTCAGTTTATTTAACGTTCTATTCAGACTCAGAAACATTTTCTAAATTTTCTAAATTAAATCATACTCACTAAATGAGATTGCACTAACCTGCATAATTCGTGATTTTTGTGGTAAATATTGTTGTGGCTTTGTGATTTGTCCTTTAAGATGCATATTAATTCCCTTGTTTTGTGCCTTCTTCTTTTTTATTATTCAATTATTATATTCTTTTACAATTACTACGATTATAGTTTATTGTTACATTAATTACATTACCATAAAAGTATTTACTATTCGTTGTATTTAATTGATTCCTTTAATTATTTTATTTGCCTTTTAGGAGTAAATGATATTATTTAGCATGATGATGAAGTTTCGATTCGAATGTCTTAATCAAACAAAAATTTATAGACGACTAAATTAAATTTCCAAAGAAATTTATTTTACTTTGATAGATAAATTTTTTATAAAACAGCAATTTTTTTTTCGAAAAAATTCCAGTTTGTTTTTTTTTTCTTTTTTTTTTTGGTTTGTCTATTTTAATTTTTTGTGAATCGATCATATGCCTAATGATAATTATGCTTAATAACACAACACATACAGACAAATATAAATAATGTTTAAGCCATACCCCCATACAATTATAGATTCACATATGCGCTGCTATAATGCAGAAATTCTATTGAAATTCAAATATTTTTAAGAAAGAAGAAAAAAAACAGAAAAACTTGTATAGCATTTGGATTCTTTTGTATTTATTTTGTTTATGTGTGTTTAATATTATTTCGGTATTATTTATTTCTTATTTCGTTTTTGGTAATTTGAGAGCTCTTAATTTTCATATTTCTTTATATATAAATTAAAAAGTTTTTCGCTTAACTAGCTTTTAAATTTACCTACCTGAACCTGTCCGTTGTTAATGAATTTAAAATAAATAAAAAGGAGAAATTTTAAGATAAATCTCATATAATTTATAGAGGTACTGATTATAATGCTCTAAAACTGAAGTTCGCAAATTTCTGTGAAAAAGTGATAATAGGTTTTCTTTCTCATACAAAGAGAATTGATGTAGAGTATTACTTTATTGTTGACCATCATTAATTACATTTAATTGTTTTTTATATGGAATTTTCAATTTTGGATTTGTGTAATCTGCTGCCTGCTACAGCGACCCTCTCATCATTAAAAAAAAGTATAATTTTTTCGTATTATTACGTCTGTCAGTCTGTTAATCATGATATTTGCTAGTTATGTGGGTTAATGCTATTTTCTGCTGCGCCTTCTTCTTTTGAGTCTTCTTTTTCTCTTTTCTTATTTTTTTATTTTTTGTTAAGCGATATTTTTAATCTGCATAAATTTAATGATGATGATGAAAGGAATATTAATTATAAATATAGTTAAATACCTCCTTAGTATTTCACATAAATAATTAAATTATTAAGGTGAACTTGAGATTTAGATAGCAAAACAAATCAAAAGACAAACACGAAAAATTGCATGCACCTTTAGAAGAGAGAAATTAATTTATTTAATTCTCTTGGAAAAACAGCTGAAATATATGTATTCTTTTTGCTTTTTTTTCCTTAAGATATAAAAAAAAAATGATGATGACAACAAAGATTACCATCATTATTATGATTATTGTTGCCTTTAGAGCATAAGTGACTAACATTGAATATTGAAAACATGGAAAACCATAAATTAAAACTGAAATAAATTGCAGTCAATCAGTTTAGGCTAAATCTTAAATATTCAGTCTACATCTAATCATCGTTACCTTGATACTGATTTTATATTTTTATTTATAAAAAAGGTATTTATTAAATATGGTCAAGGCTTGTATACGAACAAATTTATGCTATTTGTGGATATGACTATGAAGAAATCATTTGTGATCACAAAAGTTAAGAAATTAATTACTGTTAATTTTGAAAGAAAAGACAATGAAACTATGAAAGAATATTGAAAGGCTTAAACAAAATTAATCAAAAAAGCTATTTCTTATTACTGTAATTTGAAAATTGGTATATAATAAGTTGTATTTTTTTCAAGCTGGTAGTCTTCTGCCTACTTTTAAGTTTTTTTAATAAAATTTTATTTTCAATTTAGATGAATGTATGAAAAGACACAAATTTCATACCATTTAGATAATTATTCTTAAAAGTGTTAAATATCTACTCATGTATAAAATTTGTACTTTTAAAGTATGTTAAATGGAATAAAACATCCCGCTAATCTTAAAATGATTCTATGTGTTGTAACATGTATCTGCCCCAATTTGGATGCAATATAAGAGAATGCAATATCAATTAATGGAAAGAATTATGTTTCTTTGTAAGATTGTTGTAAGATTATTGTACAAACAAGGTGGGTGTAAATGTAGTTCACTTAGTAATAGTTCACCATAAATGTTGCCATTTGGTGTTGCTATTTGTTTATTATTGTTTTTCATCATATCCATCATTTTAATTTATTCTTTACCTTAGGCATAATAGGCCTATAACTCTTACACATATTATTATGATTATTATTATTACACATTTTTTGAATAATTGGTATTGGTATTGGTATTGTTGTAAAAATATTTATGTATAAAAGCATTTGTGCTAAACAATTTGTAAGCAGTTTGTTGAAATAACTCTAAATATTAAATAAATTCAACCAAGAATATGTTAAAAATTGTGAGTAAAAAAAAAAAAGCTTAAAATAATAATACTTTTTGCCATTGGCGCACTCTTTGTACCCTTTGAAGTAGCTCGTGCAAAGTCTAAGATCACAATAAGTGATTCTAGAAGTTTGTTTTCTTTAATAAAAATTATTATGTCATAATTTCTTTAAGTACTTTATTTATTTGATCTATTTTCGGACCCCCTTCATTACAGTTATTACTTGCTATTTTATGTACGCATTTTTATGACTTGGTAAATGCTGATAATATTGATCGAGATGCTGAAATATTGAATTATAGAAATGAGAATGCCGATGCTGAAGGCAATTACGCATACGAATTTGAAACTAGTAATGGCATTCAACAGCAAGAAATTGGTAGAGAACAAAGCGTTAGCGGTTCATATGAATTTATAACACCGGAAGGTTTGAAAATTCAATTACAATATGTAGCCGATGAAAATGGTTATAAGGCAATTGGTGAACATTTACCTACGCCGCCACCGATACCTGAAGCGATACTAAAATCTTTGGAATATATTGCTGCCCATCCGCCCGAAAAAATTATTCATAAGAATTGAAAAAGAAATAATAATGTAAATATTGGCAATTGAAATTTTCAAGGAAATAACATTTTATAATAAAATTATAATGAAAGCAAAATTAATTTCTTTAATAATAACAAGTTTCATTATTATTTATTATTATAAATAATTTAATTATTTTAATCTAATGCTTTGTTATAATAACAAAACGAATATTTTTATTTGAAATCACTAGAATACAAAAATATGCTTCCATTACATATGATGATTCTATTTCATAAGTAAATCGATATTGAAAACATCTTCACATAAGAATTTCCCATCAATTATTATACCATTAAAGTAATAGTTTGAAATTGGGCTTTCAAAACTTCCTGCACATACAAGCATGTATAAAGTTCATAGAGTGGAACAATGCTTTGGACATTATTGAAAAACTTTACACAAAACTTTTACCAGACTGTACAATTTAATAGTCGTATCACGGCAGTTTTGAGGCCTTTTAAATCATTATTATTATTATTAATACAATGTTAACATAATTCATTATATTGCTACTAGTTTTCTCTTTGACAAAATATAAAGAGAAGAAACTTAAGCTAATAATATATGCAAATAAACTTTAGAACTGATAAGTCGAGTTTGATAGTGATTAAAGTCATATTTTTCGTTATCATATTTTTCGTTTGCTCTTTTTATAAAATCTAAGAAAAAAAACGAAAAGATGGACAAAAGATAGAGAATCGAAATGAAAGTGTTTTCTTTTTAATGAAACTGCAAATTAGTTTTAACGCAATTTTTATACAATTTACAACGATCAACAATCAACGTTCAATAGAAGGCTAAATATCAACATACAATACAATGACTTCTATTATTGTCACATATAAAAGATTTCGGCCAGCAATACTTCTAATAATAAAAGAGATATCAAAAACAATTAATTTAGTACAACAACATCATTACAGTTTATGTACTGCTGGTGGTGTAGATAAGACTTCCTTATACGATTTCCATGTAAAGTATGGTGGTAAAATGGTCAATTTTGGAGGTTATTCATTGCCTGTTCAATATTCAGATCAAAGTATTACGGCATCGCATTTACATACACGATCTCATGCTTCCATATTTGATGTATCACATATGTTACAAACTTACATACGTGGCAAAGATGCTATCAATTGCCTAGAAACAATATGCACAGCCGATCTGCAAAATATGTTAAATAATTGTGCTACATTGACTGTATTCACAAACAATAGTGGTGGCATTTTAGACGATTTAATTATAAATCGGATAAGCGATCGTGAGTTATACGTTGTATCGAACGCTGCCATGAAACAGCAAGATCAACAATTAATGGACTCAATTAAAATAGAAGGCAAAGATATCCATATTGAATTTTTAGAACCAAAAGATCAGTCGTTAATTGCATTACAAGGACCAAAGGCTATAGAGGCTCTAAGTAAGTTAACACCAAAAACAAATTTAAAACAATTGTATTTTATGAATACAATCGAAGCGGAAGAAATTGCCAGTGTTCGGCATTGTCGTATAACACGTTGTGGTTATACGGGAGAAGATGGTGTGGAAATTTCTATACCATCACATAAAGTTCATTATATAACGGAATGTTTATTGGAACAAAAAGAGCAACAAGTAAAATTGGCTGGATTAGGCGTCAGGGATTCATTACGCCTAGAAGCCGGCCTATGCCTATATGGCAACGATATTAATGCGGAAACAACGCCAATTGAAGCTGCTTTAACGTGGTTAGTAAGTAAGCGGCGACGTCAAGAGTTGAACTTCCCAGGAGCTGATGTAATTACCAAGCAAATAAAAATGGGTGTACAAAAAAGACGTATTGGCCTGAAAATGCTATCTAATACAGTTGGGGCCGATGGCAATGAAGTCAAGTCTCCCCCATGTCGTACTGGCACGCAAATCTTTTTTAATAATAGTTGCGTCGGTCATATAACAAGCGGTTGTCCTAGTCCCACTCTTCAATATAACATAGGTATGGGTTATATTATCGAGGAATTAAAACAACCTGGTACTAAAGTACAATTAAAAATTCGGGATCGTTTCTACAATGCCGAAATTGTAAAGTTGCCATTTGTTAAGGCAAATTATTACCTTAAATCTAAATAATTATTTTAAAGGAGGAGGGTAAAGCAAAAAAAGAGAGCTTAATCATTTTATTTATATAACGTTTCAAAATATCTTCTTCCAAATAAAATGTAAATATTTTGTGTTCACTTCCACTTAAGATTATTGGTAAGAATTCGTTCTGACCCGTACATGGATATGGACTCGAAAATTTATTGGATTTAAATTTAACTCTTATATAATGAATATGCGTTTTGGATCAGTAATTATACAATCTACATAGAACATAAAAATATCTTCCACCAAATAGATACAAATTTTAATGCATTCACAAAATAATACTAAATCGATTGCAATTTATTGTAAATAAATCTCGAACTATCTCAAATCGTTTTGAATAAATATTACACATATTCGCAAAAAATTGCCTTTAGTGCAATTGATTGTGTTTTGGAATTTTTTTTTTAATTATGAATTCATATTGAATTAAGCAGGCTCCTTCTTTACACATTATAACTGCAATATCATAACTGAAATATAAAATATTACTGTAATTACTATATAATACCAAAAAAGTGGCCATAGAAGAAACTTTAAGAGATGAAACAGAAGGATCATAAATATCAAGTTGTTGGTGCTGCTTGTTGTTTTTTTTTCATTTTAATAGTAACCATTACTTTTAATTAATTATTTATAAAATATACACATATATATAAATATATATATATATATATATATATATATATATATATATATATATATATATATATATATATATATATATATTGTAAGACTGTAAAATAATTATTTGATATATCTTAATGTACATCATATTACTACAAAATAATTAATTTTTACTGTTTATATTTAATTCATCTTTCAGTTCTCGTTTAATAAAAGTAATTTAAAAGGAAAACTAAAGGATATTTTCCTTCTCATTGGTTTCAACTTTCTCAAAGTATAACAACAAAAAGAGAAAAATGAAAAAATTGCGAATAGAGAAAAATAAGGGAAGCCAGTTTGATTTCTCATAGCACTCTCCCATTCCTCTCTAAATTACCTTTCCTTCCCTTAATACCATTCCCCTTTTCCTTAATAATTCCCCTTGAATACTTTTGCTCACCCCTACTTATCATTTTCTTTGTCTGGCATATTTTTCGTACTTTGTTAGTTCAATACTAATAAGATGAGTTTTTGCTCTTTTGAATGGTTACACACAATACTTTGGATTACACCTCTAGAATGAGGGACAAAGATAATTATTATATAGTTGCTTATTTGCCTATTAACGGTCTTCTTTTTTCGTTTCTGTTTGTAATTTTTTTTTTTTACTTTTTACTTATTACTTATTACATATGAAGTACACTTATTAAAGTGAATAGAACATAAATAGACACATTCACACGCCCCCACATTTGGGGTAGATGTTATTTTTTTGCGTTTTCTATTTCTGACTTTTATTTACATCTAATTATTACAAAACGTATATTTAAGAAAAAAAAATATGAAGATAAAATATATTACATCCATACACAATCCTTTGAATGTATTTACTACTATACTTAACTATTTCATAGAGAGAGAATATATATATATATATATATATATATATATATATATAGTGTAGTGCAGTAATAAAATAATAGAGATAAAAATAGAGAAGAATGAACATTCTTCTTGTACAATTCCCTTTTTTTGTGTTTTGTTTTTCGTTTTTACAATTTAATTCTTCCTTTCTTCTAATCAATTAAATGTTGGGGTCATTTAAAAACAAACAAAACAAACCAAAAAAAAGGTATAATAAAATTAAGAATTATTGGTAATTAAATAATAAAACAGCATTATATTATTGAAGGTATGAATGAAATTACTTATATATATATATATATATATATATATATATATATATATATATATAGAGGGCGAGAGAGAGCGCAAGGACATACTTTTTTTTAAGTGATATATAAATGAAAGGAAAAAAGGGGATAATTAAAAAAAAATGAGAGTCATTTTTAAAAGTTGACTATACTGAATACTATTCTCACGCGCCTGACTTCTGGCGGATGATGTCACTTTCTTTTGGTTATATTTCCTTATCAATAAATACGTAAGCTTACCTTTCTATTGTACGAAGATTGTAAATTCAAAAGTAAAAACAAGGTAAAAAGATCCCAAAAAAGTTTATAACTATTATTGTACCGTTATAATTATGATACAATGTTGCGTTGTTGGTTATGCTGCTGTTAGTTTTGCTGGTGGTAACTCCATAATTTTGTAAGAATACGTAATAATCCTAATTGTTATATATTCCCCGCATTATATACTAAAGAACCAGAAAATGGGAAAAGCAAAAAAAAAAATCGAAAAATATAAAAATGCAACAAGAACAAGAAATTCATTCCAATTAGCATTGTGTATAACCAATTGGAATATATATATATATATATATATATATAAATATTATTATTGCCTTTTTAGTCTTACATTCGCCCTGTGTTCTGTACAAGTTATTAAGAAGATGATGCCAATGTAGTAAGAATATCTTAAATTTTGATAAAGAGTAAGAGGTACAATTATTACTATTTGCTTTTTCATCTAATGACTGATCATGTATATATATTTCTTCTGTTTATAACAACAAAGTATGCTTTCAGCTTTTTAAAAAATATTTAGTCCAATTTATAGTTAATTCCTACACTATACGTTAAAAGCCTTATTAAAATACGGGTTAAGTAATTCGTTAGAAAAACATTGTTGCGCATTAGGGTAGAGAAGAATGATATTGTAAAGTAGTAAAGAAAACAGATAAAAGGGATATAATCAAAAAAAAAAAAAACTTTTAAATATGCTAATGCTCACCAATTAATTAAATTTTCATCTTTCGCCCAAAAATAAATACACATCCTTCCGCATGTGTGGTACGATATTTACGCTTTCGTATGTTTTTTTCTTTGCTTGCTTATGTTCATTGTTTATATTGTAATTACAATGCCTAATCGGTTTTTGCTTGTGTTACATTACTGGCTGCTACAGCTGTTGTTGCAGTTGTTGTTGTTGCTGATGACTGTTGCATTAATTCTTCGAGAGCAAAGAAGCCACCGCCAGTTGTACTACCTACACCAACTCCAACGTTGTTACTAGCACCACTTGTTGTTGTTACTGGATGTTGCACAGTTGTATCATCGATTGTTGTATTGCCACCGCTACCAACACCAACTGCATCAGTGCCTTCAGCATTTTCTTTTTCGAGTATTGATTCAGGGCCACCAGCTGCTTCCAGAACTTGTTGTTGCACTTGTACAATTGGTTGCCCATCTTCTGTATAAGAAACAGATACTGGTATACGAGTACCGTCTTCGCCAATTACATGTGCTGCACCATCGCCATCCTGAGACTGTTGTATTACCAATTGACCTTCAGCATTTAAAAGGGAAGCGTCTATCAATTGCGTTTCATTATTTTCACCATGAACTAACACCATTTGGCCATTGGCATCCGTGACCATTTGTAAAGTTTCACCGTCTAAGCCATCGCCAGTTTGTAAGACGCCCACTGATTGTAATAATTGTTGGATTTGTTCTGGGTCCTGTACTAATATCTGATTACCGTCAGCGTCAGTAATAATATGATTGTCCAGCTGAAGTAATTGACCACTTTCATTTAAAATGAATTTAATTTGACCACTATCCACTTGAGCTTGCATAGTAGCCTCATCCAATTCCATTGCTACTTGATGTTGTTCATCTGCACCAACCATATGTTCTTGTGCAGCAGCAGATTCATCAGTTACATCTTCCGAGGCAGGAACCGCAACAGACATTGCTGCTTCTTCGCCGACATTATTCGCATTATGTTGTTCACTACCAGATGACATTATACTTCCGCCACCTCCTTCTCCGCTAATCCTTTCCGACGTACTTGTTTCAACTTTTATCGCATGACCAATCGATGCTTCATTAGCATTCTGATGGTGGTCTCTAGTCTTTATGGTGGAATGATGTTCATCCATATCAACATTTATATCCTCCTTCTTCATAACATCCTTTACATCCTCATTCATTTCAATTGAAGATGTTGCCGTTTGTTGTTGGGCACCTGATGTTGGACTATTGGCCTCTTCATTATCATCATCTAAACTTGGCATGCTAACCGGGCCGCTATTAATTGTTGTGGTTGTTTTAGTTGACTGTAGATTATTCATTATTGCCGTAGTGGTGCTTGTTGCTGTTATTGTACCATCATCTGGTTGATCTAACATTGGCATATCAATACTTAAAGATGCTGATGCCGTTGATGTCGGCACATGTTTCTGTTGATCTTGTTGACGATTAACTCGATTTGATGTTGTTGTTGATATTGTTGTTGTTGTATCAGGATCTTGTTCTTGACTACCTGGGATGGTTATATTAAATGTTATACCGCCACCCTGCCCAGCTTGTGATGTAATTACAACATGTTCATTATTTCGATTTGTTGCTGCAGTCGTCGTTGTTGATATAGTTTCACCCTTATCTGAATGCATCTTTTCAAAAATACTTTCAATATCTGCTTCAGAAATTGTATTGTTAGAATTACTTAAATTAGACTGCTGCTGTTGTTGTTGCTGTTGCTGCTGCTGTTGTTGCTGCAGTTGTTGATGACCACCCAATTTATTATTAGAGTGCATTTCATTCATGTCCAACTGTGACGTTTCACTAAGCAACGCTGCCGCATTTGCAATAGTAGCAATAGCACTATTGTTAGTGTTATTATTGGCATTACTACTACTGTTATTGGAATTCTTTTTAATATTCGTTTCACTACGTTGATGAGTTTCCATATGCTGATTATAATAATGTTCTTGGATAAATGTAAGTGAACAAATGTGACATGAAAAAAAACGTATATTATTGGCGGAAGTAGTGCCAGTGCCACTGCCACTGCCACTGCCACCTCCACTGCTATTATTACTTATGTCACTACTAACACTGCTGGTTGTAACAACCGGTGTTGTTGTATTGGTGTCACTCAATGCTTCATCGATTGTGTCCTGGAGAAGTTTTTGCGTGGTGAGAAGGTTATGTTGTGTACTTTGTTGTTGTTTAACCGTCACCACCTGATGATGTTGCTGCTGTTGCACCACTTGAGGTTGTTGTTGCATTTGCAGCTGTGGTTGCTGTTGAGTTGCCTGTTGATGGACTTCAAAATGTTTGACGAGAAGTTCACGTTTGGCGAATGACAATGAACATGTACCACATTTAAATACATTACCCTGATGCTGTTTAGCATGCGTTGTCGCCGCTTCACGCGTCTCAAATCGTTGTGCACATAATCGGCATTTGAACGGTTTTGATTTAATACCGGCCACATGTTTACGCATATGCTCGTCAAACATGATTTTATCGGTAGATTTAAACTGGCAATGATTACATGTATATAATGGCGTTGTGTGGGTGTTAGTACCAGTACCATCGACAGTTGGAGGTGGAGCCACTGGATTAAGTGGTACTGTCGTCGTACTGGTTACTACCACACTTGTACTATGATTCATTTCCATATGTTTACGTAATGCACCCTCGGTAGCAAAATTTATATGGCAAACGGCACATGTATTATCCATTGGAGTGTTATGCTCACGTACCATGTGCAATTTCATTGCCCCGAAATTAGTCAAGATTTTTTTACAGTTTTTACATTGGAAATTTTGCGGCTTGCAGGTCTCATAGTGAGTATTAAATAAACGCATATCTGAAGTCTTATAATCACAAGTTAAACACTTGTATATTTTAGTTGTCTTTCGCTGCAATGTTTGGGTGCCAGCTGACTGTTGATGTATAATGGTGCCAGTTGATGTAGGAGATGGCGTCGACATTTTCATTTGTTGTTGCACAGTGTTAACAGCCGTACCACTATTTAATTTTTGTAATTTATTTGGTGGTGGTGTTATTGTATTAGTATTAACGCCAATGACAGTCCCAGTGCTAGGGCCATTGCCGGCACTATCATCATTTAAACCATACTTTTTATGTAGTAAATTCATTAAATTGGTACGCACACGTTCCACATCATTTTCTAAACGATCTAAATAATTGATTAAATTTGTGCAGCGTGCACAAACGACATCTTCCACGCTAACAATAACCATAAATGCATCGCCTACTAATTGTCCAATTTTATTCGGAAATTTTGTGGCGCTATGCGACGTTTGCATTTCCGTTAATTGATTTTGGGCCTGATTGGCTCCCAGAATGTCATCACATACGTAACAACGGTTTCCACTATTAACAGCTGTGCTACTAACTATTTGTTGTAAACTATTTCCTGATGGATTACCAGCCACTATAGTGGTACCACTGCCACCTCCACCACCACTACCTGAACCAACAATTTTTTGTTTTAATATACGAGGTTGATTTGGTCCAGTTACAGTTACCGCGCCACTTGATAATAAATTATGTATTTTGCGTACCGCACTGTTCATTTGATTATTCATTATTATAATTATTTGATTTTTCCTTCTCCGTATAAAGATTTCTTTAATTTCTTATCCACAAAAACTAAATGCATAAATTTTATATAAAAGCTTCATCTAATTATTGTGTATTCTTGCTGTTGGATATTATTTTAATGCCCAACGTTGCCTGCATATGACACATTACCGAACTAATTCATATATGTATTAATCTTCAAATCATATGTGCTAAAAAGAAAAGAATATATGTGCGTGTAATTTATAATCAGTACAGAAATATATTATCCTAAGTTTCGATAAGTTTTTACTGTGGCACATGCATTCTTCGTATAGCACACGAGTTATATATATAAGATACCGCACTGTTTTATTAAACGAAAGACTATGGATATTGAAACTGAGAATTCTTCAGATTGACATATGAAAAATCTAACGCGCCAAAATTATTTAACAAATATATATATATACGAACGCCTACTACTCTTTTTCTTAATTCATATAAGTAACTCAAGTATTGTATACTGACAATATTCTTTAACAATTCGCAATACAAAATTTATATTGAATAATAAAGTAAATAATGAATTATACGACATAGTTTAAATGACCGCTACTGTACGATGAAAATCACTGAAAATGGATTTAACGAAAAATACACTTCTTTTAAATCTTTAATGGGGTGACTTCATATAATTGGCATATTCAAATACGAGCACGAATGTCATTTTACTTAATTATATATATAATTTCATTAATTTTCACAACTAAAGCACATTCTTTAAAGCATATATTTAGTTATCAACAACGTTTATTTTAAAATAATATTACAAAATATATAATGGGTTACAAAATTTTGTTTTACAATTAGACTGACATTTTCTCAAAAAAAAAAAAAGCGACCTAACTTACAAACAACGCTGCACAAAACACTCTTGTTTTTAAGATATTTATCAACTATACAAACATACCAATTCGTTATAACCGCTCTTTATTCGATTAGTTTTCGTTAAAACTGAAAGCATAACTGAAAACGTGTATTTATCGCCGTCACAATCGCACCATCAAAATAACAGCCATTGAATCCTTCGTGATAAAAAGAGAAATGTATAAATCACATTTTAATTCTCATTTACAAACGCTACTCTTTAGATAAGTAAGGTAAAATGGCTGCCTTTTGTGCACACTTTCGTTAAATGTGAATGCTTTATACAAAAAAAAAAAAAAAAAACAAAACCAACCAACATTTTTCAGCTGTACAAGACAAATGACCGCGCTTATTTTCTTATTCTTTTTTTGTGTTAAAAATTATTATAAGAATTTTTTCATAAATCTTTTGAAAATGATCTTTATCACACAATACACATTTGCTTATTCAATTCTTTTCCCGTTTTTTAAATTTTTTTACTTTTACTGAGTGATGGGCATCACATATAACAAACAAAAATACATGCTATTTATTCCGTTGCTCACTAAAGACTACTGCTGCTAATATTTAACGCATAAATTTTTGTTCTAAATTTTAGGCGTATAAATTTAGGTAAATATTACTTTCACACTACACTAAATCTAATATTTGAGTAAAATATTACAGGCAGATAAGAAGCAATTTGATTTTATATTATAGTAAAGATTATTTATATTATAGTAGAGTAATGCTTCATGTGCCCACTGAAAAAATGTTATTAATTATCATAGTAAAATAGAAATAGAGAGAGAGAAAAAGTTTATTATCTATGAGAAATATAGGCATCATAGGTAACACTGATCTTTGAGTAATACTGCAAACAAACGCCTTAATCAACTTAAGATATTTATATATGCATAGTTATTTTAGGTATGATTTTAAAGAGAGATTTATTCAGATTTGCTTTTTGAATTATTTTTGCTTCATTTTAGGTTTCTTTTTTGTAACCATTGGTTTTGCGTTAATATGTTAAAATGTTAAGGTCAAAACAAAAAAAGGTGTCTATTCTAATTTTCTGAACTTCACTAAAATGTTTATATCATTATAAAAATTATAAGTATTAATAAAGATCATTTATTATGCGTGGAGTCTTGAAATGGTTGGAAAAAGTGGAACTGTCTAATGTAAAGGAAGAGGATGTAGGGTAAAAGAAACCTTAAATTTCCATTAAGGATACTTTCCTAAGGATACATAAATATACAAAACTCAAAAGTATTTATATTATTATCTCTAAAATCTTCCTCTCTATCTCTCTTTATTTCTTTTTTTGTCACTCCATATTTCACAATATCATCCTCTTTGCTTTTTGAGTTATGATATTGCAGAATTCAATCGGTTTGTTATAGGCCAGATGGCAGTCAAATAGTTGTTGCCGCTAATAAACGTATTTTACTATACGACGCAAATAATGGGACTCTTTTAAATACATTAAAATCTCATAAGGATATTATCAATTGTGTGGCTTATGCTAAAGATGGTAAAAAGTTTGCTAGTGGCTCAAATGATAAAACTGTTATTATATGGTCTTCACAATTGGCGGGCATTTTGAAATATTCTCATGGAGATTCAGTACAATGCATGTGTTTCAATACAGTATCACATCATTTGGCCTCGTGTTCGAAGGTAGATTTCGCTTTTTGGTCGCCCGATCAAAAATCTGTGCAAAAATATAAAATTCATGCGCGTATAAGCGCTTGTTGCTGGACAAATGATGGACAATACCTAATAATGGGCTTGGTAAATGGTACGGTAACAATACGTAATAAAATGGGTGAAGAAAAAAGTCGCATAACACGTCCAAATGGTTCACTTAGTGCAATTTGCGATATTAAGTGTTGTCCAAATATTGGTGAACAAGACAAAGATATGGTTGCCGTTATTGATGCGGGTCAAATTCTTTCATTTTATATGCTAAGTGGTCAACTGATTGGTAAAGAGCGTCCGCTAAATTTTGATCCAATATGTATATCTTATATATCAAATAGTGACTATTGTTTAGTAGCTGGATCAACCGGTGTTATTTATTGTTATAATCGCGAAGGTATACGTTTAAGTCTACTAGGTGATGCCTTAGATGATTTTCCTATAAGAACGATGGATGCTCACCCTAATGGCCAAGCGTATGTGATTGGTTGTAAAAATGGCACACTTAGCAGCTACAGCATAGCTCTAACAACTGTACATGCCTTGTACCGTGAACGTTACGCTTATCGAGAGAATATGTGTGATGTCATCATACAACATTTGATAACGAGAGAGAAAGTTCGTATCAAATGTCGTGATATAGTCCAAAAAATTGCCGTATACAAGGAATATTTGGCTGTTCAATTACCTGAACGAATATTATTGTATGAATCAAACAATAAGCCAAATGAGTTGTCGTCATCTATGCAATACAAAGTGAAAGATAAGTTAGAGAAAAAATTCGATTGCAGTCTACTGGTAGTATGTTCTGAACATATTGTTCTATGCCAGAATCATAAATTACAATGTTTAGATTTTACGGGTGTACTACAACGTGAATGGCTAATGGAAACATATATACGTTACATTAAAGTAATTGGTGGCCCTAAAGGTAAGGAAGGCCTTATGGTGGGTTTAAAAAATGGCCATGTAAGTAAATGTAGCAAGTTTATTTTAAACCATGATAATTATTTTTAATTTTTACCTATTTGAAAAACAATAGGTTTACCGTATATTCATAAATAATTCTTTAGCAGTTTCAATTATCAAAGCTGCAACAGCTGTACGTTGTTTGGATGTGAATGCAGATCGCACGAAAATCGCTGTAGTGGATGATGGTGGCCGGTTAATAGTTCGGGATATTTGTAATGATTCTTTATTATATCAAGATGTGGGTGTTAATTCAGTTACTTGGAATACTCATTTAAATTCCATGTTATGTTATACGCATAGCACGGGTGGCTTAACGATACGCATGGGTAACTTACCCCCAAGAGCACCGCAACATCTTTTAGGCGTTGTTGTTGGATTATATGGAGCTACAGCATTTTGTTTACGTGGTAATATAATGCATAATGTACCATTACCGTTGGGTGCTACAATGTGGCAATTAATGGAAACAGGTTTATTTGAGTATGTAGAAAATAATTTAAACTTTTTTTTTTAATTTCAATTAATTATAAAAATGAGTTTTATTGTTGTTGTTTTACCTTTAGAGATGCTTATCAAGTTGCTTGCTTGGGTGTTACAAATGGTGATTGGGAAAGCTTAGCTAAATCAGCTTTGGAAGCCTTACATCTTAAAGTGGCACATAATGCTTACGTAAAAGTTAAAAATTTTACTTGGTTGCAATTAGTGAATGATTTAATGGAAAAACAAAAGCGGCCTGGTGTACCTAAGGAAGTTTTATTGGCAGAGATTTCAGCATATGCTGGGAAATATAAGGATGCTTCGAGGTATTACGAGAAATGCCAATTAATTCGGAAATCTGTAGAAATGTATATGGACTTACGTATGTTTGATATGGCCCAAGATTTTATGCATGACATGAATGAAGATGATAAAAAAACCATCATAATAAAACGTGCAGAATGGGCGTACACGGTAAATGAACCAAGGGCAGCAGTTGAATTATTATTGAGTATAAACGAATATGATAGAGCTATAGAAATTGTTGCTGAACAAGAGTGGGCAGATATGTAAGTGTGATTGATTAGATTAATGTTTTTCTTTTTTCGTGTTTCCTTAATTATTGAGGTGTATTTATCATTAAATAAGATTGCTATTGAAATCATAATCACATATATGTTATTTTATTTTTATAGTCTTTATGATATTGGTAGGCGTTTAAATCAAAATGCTGCAGAACATTTAAAAGTAGTGGCCCAACATTTAAAACGTTTAAAAGCGTTACCGCTAGCAGCGGAAATTTTTAAGAAATTGGGTAATGAAAGAGAAGTGGTACAATTACATATTGAAGCACATGATTGGCCAGAAGCATTCAATTTAGCCAGAGCAATGCCCGAATTATTACCAACAGTGTATTATCAACATGCAAAATGGTTAGCGGAAAATGATCAATTCATAGAAGCTCATGAAGCTTATTTAAAATCGGGCCACATAAAAGATGCGAATCGTTTACTAAAACATTTGAGTTCAGCGGCTATTGAAGAAGAACGATTTCTAGACGCCAGCTATTTTTATTGGCTTCTGTCAAAGCAATATTTAGATATGTATTACCAGAAAGAAGAACAAAGTTCAATTGATTTTCACTTAAAAGAGTATCAACATTACTTTCATATAGCAAAAATCTATTACGCTTACAGTATTATATATAATTACATGAAGGAACCGTTTACTACTTATTCAGCGATTAGTTTATTTAATGTTTCTCGTTTCATATTAAACGAAGTGGAAGTTAAAGGTGCCCCCAAAGGTGTCAGCTTGTTCGGCGTCTTATTTACATTAGCTAAACAATCAAAATTATTGAAAGCCAATAAATTATGTTTAATTGTTAATAAACGCTTACAGTCATTGAAACCGCCTAACGGAGTTCAAGAACAAAATGATGTAAGATACTACAGTTTTCTGTTATTATTTTTAGTTTTTATATATTTTAATTTCATTTAATATATGCAAAGCACAAAATTAATTTAGACTGCATAATAAATAATGTAATTCTATTTTTTTTTTAAACACAATATTATTTTTAAGATAAATTATCTAAATAGTAAAGCATGTAAAACTGGTTTTAATGATCCTGAAGAATTATTGCCATTATGTTATAAATGTTCCAATTATAGTCAACATTTAAACGGCAATTATTGTCCAACATGTAAACAAAATTATATCTTTTCGTTTGTTTCCTTCGAAATTCTACCTTTGGTGCAATTTTATCCCGAAGTTGATATAAGTGATAATGAAGCAGAACTTTTACTATTAGCACCACCAAAGGTCGAAAATAACAAAGAATTTGATCTTTTCAATAATGTGAGGAAAGTTGCACGTTTTATTAAATTATCATATTTTTACATATAATTACTATATTTTATTATTTATGGAAGGATGTTGCCAGTGCCCTGCCATTAAGCTTAGATCGCAATGCTTTACGATCTGTTGATCCGAATCATGTATTGATATTAAAAAAACGTTCACATCCACAAAGTAAATATCTATTTTATCGTAACATCTTGCCAGAATTACAAATTACTTATTGTCCTGATTGTTTATTGACATTTTATGCTGAAGACTTTGAATTACATTCATTACAAAAGGGTCATTGTCCATTTTGCCGTACTCCAGCCGATAAATTATTGGAAGAGTATTAAATTTTTACCAATCATTTTTCTGACCTTAAAGCCATATTGAAAAAGTTTACAATTTTGTATTGTTTAAATTATGTAAATGGTCTATAATATATAAGAGCCTCACCTTATTGACCATAAAAGTTTTTCTATTAAGCTACAACTTTTATATATTAATAATAATAAAATAATAATAAAAAATATAAAAAAAATAATAATAAAATAATATATAAAGAATAACTTGTTTCTACCATGTCTCCTCTTGATAACGTTTTGTTTGAATTAAATGTTCTAAATAATTTTGATCATTATTTAGAATTTCTAGAAAAGCTTTCTGGACCCCTTTAGGCATATTATTTGAAGATCCCGCTACAAATATGTAAGCATTTGATTGTGTAATTAAATTTTGTAAATATTCAGAATGCTCTTTTATTAAATGTTGCACATAAATTTTTTGTTCTTGATCGCGCGAAAATGCCACAAATAATTTTATATAATTCTTTTGAGACCATTGTTCGAAATCATTACGGAAAAGGAAATCTTTGGACCGATAGCGGCAACCAAAGTAAACAATTAATTGTTGTGCCTGCACGTGTTGATAATCTGTGGTTGCAATTGCTGTTGCATTATAAACTTTATTTTGTATAATACTGCGAAATGGTGCAATACCAGTACCAGGTCCAATCATTACCAATGGCGGTGGTGATATAAATGGTAAACTTTTTGGTAATTTTAGTGTACCTGGTTTTATAGTGCCCCATATTTTATCACCTCTTTCTAAATTTCTTAACCAATTCGAACATAAGCCGATACGTGGTTTGGCCATTATGGTTTTATATTCCACTACAGCTACAAGTAAATCCAATGTTTTCGATTTTACACAACTGGCTATGGAGTAATTGCGCGATTGAATTAGGGTAAACATCTCAATTAATATATTTAATGTTAACTGGCTACAAGCATGTGGAAAATCATGCAATACTTCTAGAATTGTACGTCTTGGTCTATTTATGTAACTGATCAAATCATTTAAACCTTCTGGCGTAGTAAATTCCAAAAGTTTCTCCCTTTCCAGTTCATCTAAACAGTTTATGGCTAATAATTGAAAAACTCTTTGTTTTGGTTGAGCATTTAAATCCCATATATAATGTGCCATTTCTTTCACTGTTAAAGATTTAGAGTAACACATTGGTACTGTCATGTCTTTGAAATGACTGGTTATATTAACCGTTGTATAAGCACTAAAACCTAACTTGTGCTCTTCCACTATAGAAAAGAATTCTTCAACCTGTTGTAAAGAATTGTGAGGTTGCACTTGAAGAGAGGCTCCAGGCAACCATTGCACTTTTTCATTGGGTAAGGCAAATTGCAAAAAACGTACATCTTGAAAATGATTTGGATGTGTTAAGCGTTCATTATTCAACAATTTGAATTTCCAGCTTGACTCTTTTGTTACGTAAGGCCACAATATATGATCTTGTTGATGATTGCCATTACTATTGTCCATATTATCTCTCAACACTTCACAATTCCATTTAAAGGTATCAAAATCATTAATTTCCACTTTTTTCGATACATTGTATAGTTCTTGTAATTTCTCCCATAATTTTTTAGACCATATGAACATTTCATTGTAGTAACCATTATCATGCTGATCATCACATAACCCTAAAGGCATAATCGGTGTTGCTCCCAATTGTTGTAAGCGTTTATTTAATTTTTTCGCCGCGTAATTGAATTTCGTATAACTGGAATCACCTAAACCCAGGCAAGCGTACTTGAGATTTTTAAAACATTCTTTTGTTAATTTACTTCTTAATAAATATCGCCATGATTTTTGCATGTTATAAGGTTCCACACCATCACCAGTCGTTGATACAACGAATATGGCTAATTGTTCTTCTACTAAATGGTTCATAGAGAAATCATCCATAGCTAAAACTGGGCCATTGAATTGATATTTTTTCGATTCACGCCATATGTATTCTGCTACATCTTGTGCTGTACCTGTCTGACTTCCATATAATACGACAATCTTCATATTTCTTCAATCAAAATAGAATATAAGTAAGAAATATATGGACAAAAAGAAAAAAAATTTTGATGGGGAGTTTAAAAAAAAGTTTAAAAAAAGTGGACCAATGGCCAACTCTTTAAAGTATTCATGACTAAAATAGTAAACCTTATATTGTTCTCAAATATTTTAATATTAAAAATTTTATATTTAAGTGAATAATGTGAAGATAGTTTCAAAATTACACCTCAAAAACGACGCCTTAGTAATTTTATTAATTCAATTCAACAAATGGCAAATATTCACAAATCAGCTGCTTTGAGTTTTAGAAATTATTTAAATTTCCCTCTGGGTTATTTTGTAGTAAAAGTTTAATATGTTATCTAAATAATGATGCATTTTTCTAATAAGTTAATAAAATATTCTCCTTTGCATTGTATGATATTTTAGGATAGAAAATATTTTCCGAAAAATGCTTTCCACAAAAGAAATCGCCATAATTTTTGCATTTTTCAGAGTCCAGGCGCCCCAACGTTGCTATAACGTTTTTGACATGGCAAATTGTCCTGTTAAATGCCTCATTGGAAAATCGTCTATGTCTAATACTGGGTCATTGAATTGATTTTTCCATTCACGCACGTTACGGTCTACTACATCTTATTTGGTACCTATTTGACTTTCATATAATACACCAATTTTCATATATATTTAATCAGGATAAAATTAAATATACAATAAAAGTATGTCATGCATGGCTAGGAAGTAGAAGATCTAAAAGAAATGTGAACTACCAAGTTTAGACAAAGTTGACCACCGGCCAAATAAACACCGCATAAATCGCATATTGTTCTTAAATATTTTAGTAATAGAAATAATTCTATATTTAAGTAGAATATCAATAATTTGAAAATAATTTCGAGAACAATATTTCAAAGAAGTCTTAAATCATAATAATGTTTAATTTGATAAGTTCCAAACATTTACAAATCAGCTGTTTTATGTTTTAAAAGTGATATCAATTTTACTTTCTACATTTTTCATTTCATGTAAAAATAAAATAAATAATGACACATTTTTATAACAAAATTGCGAAATATTTTTCAATTATTTGCGTTACAAGAGTAAATGAAATTCATAAGGAAAATATCTTCTTAAAATACGTCTTCATACAGAAAAGATGTTTACTACAAAAGAGACCATCTCATGAACATTTTCTTAAGAAAAGAAATGATGAGAAAATTACACCTTTAGGATGGCTTTTGTTGGTCAGTGTAAAGTTTGTAAAAAAAAGCTATTTGCAATTTTGCTATATTTGCTATCAATCCATTTCAATATTTCATTGTTTATTGATAAAAATATTTGCAGTTTATGCCAGTTACAGCCTTTGGTTTGGGTTGTTGGCAAGTTAAACGTAAACTATGGAAAGAAGAATTAATACAAGTTTTGGAAAAAAAACGACAAATGCCACCAGTAGATTTGCCCGAAAATTTAGATGACCTCAACGACATGGAATATCGAGCAATTAAAGTGCGTGGTACATTTCTATACGACAAGGAATTGTATATGGGTCCAAGAAGTTTAATAAAACCAAATGATGCAAGTGATAAATCGAATGGCTTAATATCTCAACGAAATGGAACTAGTGGATACTTGGTTATAACGCCTTTTCAGTTGGCCAACAGAGATGAATCTATACTTATTAATCGCGGTTGGATATCACGTCAAGAATTCGCTAAGAAAAGAACTGTAACACAAAACTCCTTAAACCATGCAAAAGGTGATAACAGTGAAATTGAGTTAATTGGTTTGGTACGTAAAGGAGAACCAAGGCCCCCATTTACACCGCAACATAAAAGTGATATATTTCTATACAGGTATGTGGTGCTTCTCATATATTGAATCTTTCTGTTTAACATATGTTCCTCTAAAATAATATTACAATGCAAAGCAGTTTTTTAATTTTTATTTTACATTGTTATACATTTTTTACTTATCTCAAATATTTTATTTTGTTGATTTTTATGTTTAGAGATCTTACGAAAATGTGCAATTTAACTGGTGCAAAACCGGTATTCTTAGATGCTGTGTATGATAATGGCGTGACTGAAGGCCCTATCGGTGGCCAAACACGTGTCACCTTACGAAATGATCATTTGTCATATTTAATAACATGGTTTAGTTTATCCTTGGCCACCGGTATTATATGGTATCGTACTATATACAAAAGAGCACGATTTTAATAAAAAAAAAGGAGATCATAAAAATATTATAGACGAGCATAGCCGATTTTTCAAAGTAAAATTTAAGTATGCCTTTTTTTATTATGGAATAAGCAGCATTTATTTTGGATTTTCTCACACAACTTCTCGTTTGTCATACCAAAATGTGTTGCACTCTGAATAGTAATTACGCGTAACATGTTTCCTAGTAGTACTGATAGTAAGAGTAAAGACATGCAGGCAAGGATCTTATAATTAAATGGAAATTTTCTATAGCTTTTTGTTTTTTTTTATCTTAATTGTAACTATGATTAATTATAATTTATAATTGGGGTACACTACCCCAGGAACGCATAACCCCAGTACGTTGATATTTTTTACCAATTGTTTGAACATGAAAACCCATTTGTTGTAAACTTTCATGATGGAGTATTTTACGGCCATCAAATATATATGCGGGCTTCATCATCGATCTATAAATTCGTTCATAATCTAAAAACTATAAGTATGTGATAAGAAACCAGACAGAGAAATAGTATTTTTTTCTGAAAAATGGTAATAAATAATGATAGTTATAACTTTAATTTACCACAAATTCATCCCATTCCGTGCATAAAACAATGGCATGTGTACCTCTGACCGCACTATATGGATCACTGTGTATTTGGACTGATTGTTTAACACTCTCCGGTGATTCCGTTACAGCGGGATGCGTTAAATCATCAATAATTTGTTCAGGTTCAACTTTTGGATCATATATGTCTAATTTGGCCCCTTCTTCTAATAGAGTTTTACATACGGTAATGGCTGGTGTCTCCCTTGTATCACCAGTATTCTTTTTAAATGCAAATCCCAGAATACAAATATGTTTATTGGACACTGTATTAAAAAGACTTTCAATAATCTATAAGAGAAGGAGAAACAAACATAGACAACAAAATGTATTTAGTGAAAGGCAGTTGTAGTAGTAGTAGAATGCGAGGTAAGAAAGTCGCGAACCTTTTGAGAAAAACGTCGCTTCTGGTAATCATTCATATCGATAACTTGCTGCCAATAGGCAGCTACTTCTGGTAAATTTAAACTCTCACATATGTACACTAAGTTGAGAATGTCTTTTTGAAAACAACTGCCACCAAAGCCTACAGATGCTTGTAGAAATTTGGAACCAATACGTGAATCCAAACCAATTGCTCGAGCTACTTCGGAGACATCGGCACCAGTTGCTTCGCAAACGGCCGATAAGGAATTAATACTTGATATACGTTGCGCAAGAAAAGCGTTAGCAGCTAATTTTGATAATTCTGAGCTCCAAGTGTTCGTTGTTAATATATTCCTTTTAGGTATCCAATGTTCATAAATCCATGACAATTTCTCTACAGCTTTATAGCCATCAGAAGTATCTTCACCCCCTATTAGAATACGGTCAGCATTTAAAAGATCATCAACGGCAGTACCTTCAGCTAGAAATTCTGGATTCGATAAAATATCATAACGTAAGCCGGGTTTTTGATTTGCTCTCAGTATATGCATAATACTCTCAGCTGCTCGTACTGGTACAGTACTTTTCTCCACAACAATTTTATTTGATTGTGCTATATCGGCAATTAAACGAGCAGCACCTTCAACATATTTTAAATCGGCAGCACGACCTTAAGATAATGACATATTACATTTTAAATAATTAAAATGTACGCATATTTCTGTGTGTTTGTTTGTTATTAACATACCTTTACCATTACCAAATGTTTTTGTTGGTGTATTAACTGATATGAATATTAAGTCGGCTTCTTTAATGGCCGTTTCAATATCCGTTGAAAAAAATAAATTTACATTGCGGCATTTTTTAACAACATCATCAAGCCCAGGCTACCCGTATATATAACCAAAAAAAAAACATTGTTCATGGAAATAACACTGTTATTGCTAATGCATGAAGAAGTTGAAAGAAAGAAATCCTTACCTCATATATTGGTAATTTATCTGAATTCCATTGTGCTATACGTTCAGAGCTTTTATCTACAACAGTCACTGTAATATCAGGACACTTAAGTGCCATAACAGAACAAGTTGGACCACCAACATAACCAGCACCAATGCAACACACTTTCATTCCCAACAATTGTTCTCAAGTATAGTATTTCAGATATAAAAAGTAAGAAAAACCAAAAGCAAAACTGCAAAATGAAATTTGGTTCTTTTATCTATATCTTCCTGATTGAATTTAATGAAATAAGCAAAAAATCTAAAATATTAAGGATTTATTATAACAAATTAAAAATGAAATTGCACTCTCCACTATTTCTTGCCTTAGATTATCGTATATCCAGAACCAGTTAACTGTGAGAAATTTACTATATAAACTAATTAAACGCCTAATTAATCAATTGAACTAGTTTGAACTAAAACGTATCACAATTAGTTCAAATTGAGTTAATTGATTGTGAATTAACTTTTATTAATGTAGAGTTCATTCGCAATCATCATTTAAAAATTGTTCCTTCCATGGTAACCGTTATTTTCTATTTATTTTACAAAAAGAGAAATCTGTCATTTTATTGTTAAACTGTAGACTGATTAATCAAAAGAAATTTACATATACACAAGCGACTTTGAAAAAAAATCATATTTTAATACAAATAATTTTAAATATACTTTAACCAATTTTAAGTAGCAAAATAAATATGGCCCAAACTCATACAAACGATAAAAAAGAAGGTGACGAAATCGAAAAATTAATGCCACGTGCCATATTCGGTATTAATGGTACGGTAAATTTCGGTTTACATTTACATCCGGATAATGAACATATAATATTCCCGTTGGGCATGAAAATCGGCATAGAGAATACAAAAACAAATAAACAAGACTTTATAGCTGGTCACACAAATAATTTATCATGCTTGGATTTAAGTCGAAGGTTTATACATATACATATAATATATATATTTTCATGATTTGCTTTTCTGTTTTTTGCGTATTCAATTTTGTTTTATTCTTCAATAATAAATTATAAAGTGGTCGCTACATGGCTTCGGGTCAAATTAACCATATGGGCTTTCCTGGTTATGTTATACTTTGGGATTTTAAAGAGCGCCGTGAAATAGCCAGGCATGATTTACATAAGGTAAGAATAAAACAGAGAGACAAATATAGAAATATTTTTTATATATGTATATTTATGTTTTCTTTTTAGGTGCGTGTTGCATCAGTATGTTTTTCATCTCATGATAACTATGTTGTATCAATTGGTGGACGGGATGATGGCAGCGTTATAGTATTTGACATTGAAACAAGGTATATATATTATGCATATCTTAGTTATAACTGTCCATATCATTCATGCCACTATTTGCTTATTTGTTTTTATTGTTTATTCAAAATTACAATTTAAATAGAACTCCCATATGCCGTTCAGTAGCTTCACGTGGGATAAGTGGTAATGCTGAAGTAGTAAGAGCTTTAAATTCTAAATCATCATATTTTATAACGGCAGGTGATCGTAAGTATCATAGTATTAGTCTAAGCTTTTGAAAATTCTCTCATCCTCCTCCCATTCTCCTATATCTTTTACTAATAATTGAACTCAAATATAATCACACTTTATATCAATTCAATTTAGGTCATTTACGTTTTTGGAGTATACAAAGGGAAATGAAAAAAATAAATGTGCTTGATGTATTTATGAGTAAACAGCACCGACGCATGACATCCTTGGACATATGTCCTGGTGATGATTATGCCTATTTAGGCACGTATAGTGGTGATATTATAAAAATCATTATAAATTGTTGTGATCCAGTGAATGTTGCTCAAACGGGTACAATGTCATCAATGGTGGGTGCATTTGGTACTCATAACCCGCGAAAACCATGGGGCAAAGACTGTAATCGTTATGTGAATGGTGTACGTGTAATTCATATTGTTGACAATGGCGTCCTATTAGTGGGTGCTGGCGATGGTGCGGTTGAATTGGTAGAGGAACGTAAAGAAGTTACATTTGCCATGTTTAAAAATTATCCAAATCCAACATGGCCAATGTTAAGAACGGTAATTGTGATAACATCATTTTAAATGCAATTTTATTAGTTTTCCGTTAATTTTACGATCTGTTTTTATTAAAATTATATGAAATAATTTATTAGTTGAAGAAAACCAAAGTAAATGGCGCGGTTAGTTCTTTGGTACCCATTACTGTAGAAGAATATTATATTGCTACAGATTTAAATGAAATCTATTTGTTAAATATTAATACATTTACATTGAAACTTTTAAAGACATCGCATAAAAAAGCTGTGCATGCTATTGTTTTCCCCAGGTAAAATTTTCACTTTTCTTATTTATCATTTAAATATTTTTTGATGGTATTTAGTTAGTAATTAATGTAATTAGTTGCCCTGATAGATATTAAATATTTGATTCTAGCCAAATACTGTTTTAATATAACTTTTAGTAATAATTAATTAATTTTTATTTATTTTTAGGAATCTATCGAATGTTTTTGCTACAGCTGGCTATGAATGCATTCGTGTTTGGTCGACAAAACGTCTACAAGAATTGCTACGAATTATGGTTTATAATTTTAAGTGCGCCGACTTAGAATTTAGCTATGATGGCACAAGCATTGTATCAGCTTGGAATGATGGTGTGATTAGAGCTTTTACACCCATTACCGGACGTTTAATTTATGCTATACCGAATGCTCATAATAAAGGAACGTATATTTTTATTTTTTATTTTTATCTTTATATTATACATGATCGATTGTGTGTGCTTTAAAATCAGAATAACTTTTGATAATCAATGAATTTCTTGAAAATAATCTTATTGTTCTACATTTGCCTTTTTTATATTTTGTAGGTTGCAGTGCCTTGGCTATATCTTCTACGGGCCGTATCTTGGTAACGGGTGGCATTGAGGGTCAAGTACGTGTTTGGAAAATTGAACCATTCCGTCAAAGTTTATTGGGTGTATTAAAGGATCACTCGGCTCCAATCAGTTCATTGGATTTTAATAAATTTGATACGGAAGTTATATCGGCCAGCAGTGACGGTTCATGTGTTATATGGGATGTAAAGTTAGAATCTTCTTTTTTCTCCCTTGTTACAAAATATTTTGAAAAAATATTGCTTTAAATTGTTTTTCTAATTGTTCACATTTGTAAAGCCGTTTGACGCGAAAAACTGTGGTCGCTGCCAATACACAATTTATGAGTGCAAAATATGTACCATCAGGTGTGCAATTTTTAACATGTGGCACTGATGGCGGTATTAGTTATTGGATGACCTATAATGGCAGTTTGGTACGTGAATTGACAGCTTCACTGAAATCATCTATTAATTGCTTGGCTATAAATGGTACAAGCGATTATTTTGTATCCGTTGGTAGTGATCTAAATGTTAACGTGAGTGGAGTCCTTATTTTTAGTTATTGTGTAATAAAAGAAATATTTGAGTAATTTACATTTTTATATTTTAGTTATGGAATTTTAATACTGGTGTGGTCGTGGCCCAAGGTCGCGAACATGCGTCCGCCGTAATTAGTGTGGCATACAGTCCAAATCGAAAATTTTTTGTTACTGGTTGTATGGATGGATGTATAATTATTTGGGATGTACCAGAGGTAAATGTTTATTACAAATTTTTTTTTCTTTTTTGTATACCTTGAATCTCCAAGTGGTATATGTAAGGACAATTAATGTACACTACAGATAATTTTTTATCTACATTAAACTATAGATATGAATTAAATGAAAACAATGTCTAGCATTCATCTATTTTAAACCTTTCTGCATTAAAAGATAATACTGCTTAATATTACATAGAAATTAATACCTTTTAGAAATATTGGGGTAAAGAGAATCCACCACCGGAACAACCACCAGCAGAGCCAGCTCCAACTACGACACAGCCCAAATCGGCGTCTAGTTCACGGAGTTTGCATGATAAAGAAGAAAATATTAATAAATTAGTAGTAAAAACGGCAAAAAATGATATTTGTTGCGTCGAATGCCCACCTATAAAGACGGCCCGAAATATTGAAAATTGCAATATTGTGCATGATGTTAAAAAATGTTAATTTCTTTTATACATATCTCTCTATGCATGCATATATACTCCTACATATATACATATCCTTTTCTTTTTGGATACAAATAAATAAATACTTCTATGGATATACGCTTTTAGATTAATCATTTTAAAATCAACTTTATTGCAATTTAAGGTGTTGCCTTTGTGACCTGGGGTATTGCGAGAGGTTACTTTAACAATATGTATGTACAGTAATGTGGTGTGTGAATTGAGCAACTGATTTATGTTGCCAATAATAATTTATTTTACTTCTTTCACATTACTTTGTTTTGCTATCTTTATCTTTGTCTTCGTCTTTGTCTTCGTCTTCGTGTTCATCATTGTCTTTATCTTCTTTTGGCTTTGGCCTTTTCAGTCTATAAGGGTTTTCCTTTTCAATTTCGTGACGGCGCTTTCGTCTTTTAAGCTCTTCTTTGGCATGCTGTTCTCTTAATTCTGCTTTCACTTGTTTTTCATCAACCCTTTCCTTATAACGTGGCTTTTTGCCCTTATCAGCTTGCTCCTCTCCACCTTCTTCAGCACCCTCTTCTTGTTCACTATCTATTCGCTCCTCTTCTTCTTGGGGATCAAAATTATGTTTGCCATGAAAGAGGGATAATCTTCCATCTCCCCATGGGAAACGTTTATTATGCCTATATAAATATTCATATGGTATGAAATTACGTTCTGGTGGTTCAGGTTGTGTCGCTAATACAACAAAAGATGTTAAAAGCACGGCTGGTACCACCATTAAAGAAAGTTTTCGCCAAAATTCTTCATTAGAATGCTTAGGCTTAAAGATATCACATTTATCTTCTATATCGCTTGAGCCCTTTGCATTTGTCTTATTCGTTTGTTCCGTTTTTACACCGGCACATACTCCTTTCACTTTTTTTTGTCCATCACCTTTACCACTTGGCTCTTTAGAGACTTTCTCCGCATTATATCGTATAGCACCAAGAGCTTCTGCTAAATTTACGACTTGTTTCTGTCGCGTTACATATTGTTGCAACAATATACTTACTGCTGTCAACTTTCGAAATTTGTTGGGCAATTTAAACATGACCGATAATTATCCTTATTAATAGTTGAATATACTAAAAAATTTTGCTTCTTTTTTTGGTAAATTTACTATGCTTTACTATCCGATTTAACTGGCAAATAAGAATTCAGAAATATACAAGAAATTTTCTACTCATATTTTCTTAAAATGAATGAAAAATTTCTGTCAATGAAATAAGATTGTTGTTGTTTTGTTTGAGTTAAACAATTTTTTTTGTTTTTCTTTCATTTAAAAATCTTTATATGTAAATACATTTCATAAATAAGTCAAACATATAAAAAAAAGCCTCCAATAAAAAATATAAAAATGCTATCCTTTTTTTTCTTTTTGTTTGCATTTAAAAACCTTCTTCACCCATATAAAGCATACGTCTCTTGTATAATTGATACTCATAATAATCATCATCACCATCATCATCGTATATTTCATCATTATTTTCTTCAGCTGCATCTTCTTCATCTTCGTCAATTTGGGCACCTTTTGCTTGCTTTTGTTTATTACTGACTTCTACAGGTTCTACATCCGTATTTTTTACATTTTGTTCGTTTTCATTATCGTCATCAAGTGGTAGCATTGCATCTTGCATTGGCCAAGTCGGGAAAGTCATCATTGTATCAGCTTCATCATGAGATAATATCTCGGCTGCTAAATATATCGTATAACTGCTAATTATTGTCATCAAAAAGTAGCAGAAATTACGGAAGTATATGTAAACTGAAAGCGAAAAAAAGACAAAAAAGGCAGAGGGGGGGGGGGAGACAGTGGGAGAAACCAAAGAAAGGAAAAATCCAAATTAAGTATACAATAAGTAAAAATATTATAATCGATCAGGACCGATTTTTGTTTATTGTACATCATCGTCATCATCATCATCATCATCAAAATCAATACGGGGTCAAAGACATTTTTATTTTAATTAAAGTGCAAATTTAAATGTGTTTACACAGGCATACTTAAATAAAATCAGATAATTATTTTGAGTAGATTATCTGTACTGTATAAGTAAGTGTTACAAACATCTATCCAAAGTTATAATGTCTTTTAGCATAAGCGGTATAAGGAGTAAAAATATTGATACAATTTCTTCACTTAATGACATTTGGTTAATATGATTATTAAGTCGGAAGAAAGTTTTTGGATTCTGTATAAGCCTGCCTTTAACAGTATCCCGATTTCGAAAATGAATATATCAGCTTAAAGTTTGCTTGTTAAGACTATACTTGCCGGTTTATGCAAGTATAGTCTTAACTAAAATGTCGCATATTTATACTAGTTCAAAGGTAAACGGAATCGATTTACAGTTATTAAATTTATGTTAAGAAATTTCACTTTTTCTGATCGTTCGTGAAAACTGAAATTTTTGAGTGTGCATTCTAAGAGATGTTCTACATTGGTTTTCTACATTAGAAATAATATTCCACACCCATCAGATATAATGCAATGCCTGTATAGTTTGCCTTCAAGAGTCGATACCAAGCGAATATAAATTCACTATTTAGATATTTTATACTTAAGATTCTTGGACACTGATTTCTTATTATTATAACGCCGCATTAATTGAACTGAACAGTTTTGTTTAAATTTGTTAATAATTAACCTTTAGAAGGCGTTCCTTTAACATAATGAATAGTTGCTCCTTTAGCCTTGCTGCTACTGCCAATGCCATCACCATTATTACTACCCGCACGATTGCCACCTACAGTCGTACCTTCTGTATCATTCCTTCGTTCACTAGTTTTTTTTGTTTTATTTAGCACATCATTTGGGTTTATTATTTCAGCTAATTTTGTTGCTAGAAAAATGATCGAACAAACGAAGAAACGACCCATTATATACATTATTTGTTTCATATAGAAATTACGAAAAGAAAACTGTACTACTTGCCTTGATCCTTGTACCCTTCTAGTTTGAGCATTTGCGAATTATCGCCTTTCAATTTTGTTAAAATTTGGCGAAATGATTTAGAGGTATTTCCTAAAGAAAAAGAGTATACTTTATTTGTAGTTCATAAATGAAGCTATTATAATTATAATGGTAATGTAATGGATTGTTTAATAAATTTTGCGTAATGCGGATTTATTGTAATAAAGATATTCAGTCATATATTACTTACCCTTAGTTTTAACGTCAGTCTTTGTTTTTACTTTTTCTTTTGTTATTACTGCTGCTGCCGGTGCCGGTGCCGGTGCCGGAGCCAGTGCCGGTGCTGGAGCTAGTGCCGGTGCCCGAGCCAGTGCCGGTGCTGGTGCTGGTGCCGCTTCTGATGTTCTTGCTTTTGCGTTCTCTACAGATCCTCTAACTTTGCGTTTAATTTTTGCGACTTTATTTGAATACCAATTGTTTACACTATTTTTAATACCTGGTACATTTTTTGGCTTGAATATTTTTCCTTTTAATTTTTCGGTCTTTGATCTTAATTTCATTTTTTCTGGCACTAAATCTTGAACATTTTTATTAAAGCCTTTTTTAAATGGTTTTTTTTGAGGTTGTGCAATTATTTTCATTACGGTTTCACCTTTCTGAGTTTTCAAATCTATTTGGGCCATTCTGTTCTTATTACTTGCACTTTTAATTACATTCATTATTTTATTTATGCCTGTTACATCCGATGGTATATTTATATAAATTTCAGCTTCATTTTTATTTGTTTTATCCAATTTTGTTTTATAATTTGTGTCATAACTTTCTTCAATTTTATGTACACTTTCCATATCGATTACTTGAGTTTTAATATCATTAACTGTATTTAAATTATGTTCATTTTGAGTGCTATGTAAAATATTCATTTTTGAATCTTTAACATTATCAATATTGTCCATATTTATATCCTTTTTATCCAACATTGTATCATTCACTTTATTTTTATGAGGTATTGTAGAATCCGGAACTAGTTGTGATCTTATTATTAACTTAATTAGCATGGGATCATTTATTTGCTTTTCTATCATAAGAAAATATCAATAACCAAAACAAAAATATGTCTAGAAATTTAGATGATTTTCATATTCTAATACTAATAATACAAAATTTTGTATAGTCTAAATTATTTCAAATGCTTTATAAATAAGCAGATGAAATATTTATTAAATGCTTTCTCACTTAATGCTTTATTATTATTTATTATTATTTGTTCTTTGTTAAAATATTAAATCGAAAGATTAAAATTTTCGACATTTTTAATATACCAATAATTTTTAAGTCCTTTGCCTAGCCAGTTCAAGAAAAATACAGTTGACTATTTAAAAGTCCGATCGTTTATAACAGTTTCCACTTGTTTTTAATTTATTATTTTTATATTCTTCTATTACAGCAAATAATTAGTATTGAACGTGAAGGTTTCAGTTTTTTTTTTCGTACTTTACTAGTTACTTTACTAGTTACAATTATAAATAAATTATTAATACTTTTTTTAATATTTACCTAATTTTTTTAATGGACTTAAATCTTCTGCTTCATTTTTTGGATCATTATTATAACCACTAGAAGGTTTTACAATATCACCGACATTTTTATTAATTAATTCCATATACTCAATGTGAACTGAAAAGTAAAAACAAAAGTCAAATGAATATTATTATTTCGTGGGAAATTAGTTTCATATTGCTCTGTTAAATATCTACCTGGCTTTAAAGGAACTTCTTTTTTTATAAAACTCATTTCCATATTTAGCTTATTTTCTATGGCACAGAATTTTCAAATGGCAGAAAGATATAAAACAAAAAAAAAATAACATAAAATGATTATTGATAAAAAAAGAGGAGATTCATTAAAATTGTTAATATTAAGGTCATAAAAAATATATAATTTATTATTATTATTATAATTGATTTCATGTACTTTAATTATGATAATTAATGTAATTAATTTAGAATCATGCATGTTCAGAGATATAAACATACTTGAAGGATTTCTAAAACGGCCTTTCAACGGTGCCTTGTATGACTTATTTTCTTCACCACGATATCTATATTTTGTTGTACCACGTAAATATTTTCGATGCCTAACAATTACGGCTGCTGCTGTTGCTTTATTTGTATTTGAAGTATTCTCTTTATTTTCGTTTATATTGGATGTACAAGCATTGCACGAAAAAGAAAGAAATATATATATATATATATATATATATATATATATATATATATCAATAAAAATAATAAATAAGAAATAAAAAATAATATAAAAAATAAAAAAAAATGAACGTACTTTCTGTATTGATTTTATGATCATCATTTTTAGTATTTTTGGTATTACTGGTAGTATCGCTACTACTCCCAGTAGTGTGTCCGTTATTATTAGTAATACTGTTACCGCTTCTATTGCTGTTAGTAGTGCAAAATCTTTGATTTCGTAGTAACATGATGTCCGTTAAATAATCATAATACTGACCGCATTGACGAGATACGTGATCCTTAATTAAACCAAAGCTATTAGTATGATCTGTTAAATTTTGAAATCTTATTAAACGGAACATTTTTATTATTAAATTTTTTCTATTTTAAGGGCCAAAAAATTTTCTGCCTGTTCTTTTTTTTTTTTAAGTAAATATTTTAGTTTTATGATAATTCCAAAAAGAAAGAAAAACAATTTTAATAAAATATAAATTATGTAAAATGTAATCTGTAGAATATAAATAATTTTGAAAACTAAATTTCAAATTCCATTTTGAAAGAAAAGTAAACAATTTTCAATGTTCAATGTTCAAGCACATGTATTGTCAATTTAATATTTCTAATGTCAAAATACTCTTTATTTTCCCTTTTTTTTCTCTGGCGCCTTCTTTAAAAGAATGTTCATACAAATGTTATGGATATTTATGATCTGTTATGGTTAAAAAAGAATCTTTAAATATCTAATCTAATCCAATCTAATCTAATCTAATTCAGAATGAATTTATATGTGGAAGTAAATTTTTCCTTAGTTTTTTGCAACATTTAAATTAAAATTACATTTCGCCATTTATTCAAAAATGAAGAACACAATCGATTAGTTCAGAAAATTTGCCATTATCATTAACTATTGCATAATGCCTAAGTACTTGGCATAAATAATTTGCTCCTTGGCCATTTATTATATTTTCTCTGTTTCTTTATGATACAAAAATTTGATGTTTTAAGAAATTGTCGAAACTGTGATTTTCTTATGCTTAATACATAATTTGCGCATTTATCTTCCATATATTTTCATTTGTATTTTTATTTTTAAAGATTTATTATCGTACGACTAAGTTTACCTTTACATTGAAGTGCCATCTAACCCTCTTAGTAGAGAATTATCAGAAAAATAAAATAAAATATTTAGTTAATAAGTTAAAACTTAAAAGAATTAAATAATTGTAAATTTTGTGACAATATAAGTGAAATATTATTCAAATAGTACAAAAGACAAGAAGATATTTTAGAATATGACAACTGCACCTGCCTTCGCAACTGCTACTTTATTTAATTATTATCTTCGTCTGGTACTAACGATTTCCTGTGTTAATTTATACGTTTATGGGCATTTATTACATCGTTGGAATGGCGGTTTCTTAGGTGATCCAAGTAAATATCCTACATTAGAACGTGATTATGAGCAGCAAGATAAATGGTTTGTTCAACCGTTGGATCATTTTGCACCATTAAATAAAATTCAATGGGAGCAACGTTATTTTGTAAATGAAGATTATTATTTATTGAATAATGATAATAATAATGAAGATGAGCAACTCTCGCCAATATTTCTATTGATTGGTGGTGAAGGTGAAGTAGCCAAAAAATGGATGCATGAAGGCTCTTGGATACATTATGCTGAACATTTTAATGCATTATGTTTCTACTTGGAGCATCGTTTTTATGGCAAATCAAGGCCTACTAGGTAAAACGCGATGCATCATTTGCTCACATATATTTATTTTAAAGATTCCTTAAGATTATTTAAGATTCCTTAATTTTTTTTTAGTAATTTATCTACAGTCAATTTACGTTACTTAACATCTGAGCAAGCATTGGAAGATTTGAGTGCTTTCATTAAAGGCATGAAAGTTAAATATAATCTGGATTCGAGACAAAAATGGATCGTGTTTGGTGGATCCTATCCTGGTAATTTAGCTGCATGGGCTAGAGAAAAATATCCTGATTTGATTTATGGTGCCATCAGTTCAAGTGGACCTTTATTAGCTAAATTGGATTTTAAAGGTATTCTCATCACATTTACTTTTCTAATTCTCATAATAACTATGCAGAGATAATAAAATAGATGTTCCACTTAAAAATTTTTTAATTTAGTTAAAATTTATTTATTTAACTCTTCAATTTTCTGTAGCAGAATTTTCTAATTTGTATTGTATTGAATAACATCAATTAAATCGTACTACAAATATCAGATAATCCATTATAATTGCATATAATAATTTAGTCTCCTTTCACATATTTTTTTCTCTACATTTCAATTTATGCTCATTATTAAATATAATTATAAATAAATAGCGTTATAATGGTTTGCAAAAATTTTGGCTACAGATAAATATAACTTTCTCTATTGTTATTGCTTATTATTTAGAATACTATGAAGTGGTGGAAAATGCCTTACGTAATTATAGTACTGATTGTGTTGTGGCGGTAAAGAAAGGTTTCCATCAAATTGAAATTTTATTAAAACATCCTATTGGTCAAAGGAGTTTGAATAAGAAATTCAGAACTTGTACCAACATTACCGATTCCATTGATAATGAATTGGATTTATCAAACTTTTTTGAGTCCATAGCCAACAATATTGCTGGCATTGTGCAATACAATAAAGATAATAGTCCTAGAGCAACGATAACTATAGACAATGTTTGTAATGTGATGGTAAATGTTACAAAAGGACCTCCAGTGAGTCGTTTGGCTAAAATAAATGAAATGATTTTACAACAACAGAAGCAGAAATGTTTAGATTATCGCTATGATACAATGATAAATGAAATGCAAAATATTAATTGGTCATCGGAATCAGCAAATGGTAGTCGGCAATGGACATGGCAAACTTGTAATGAATTCGGTTATTATCAAACATCTGAACAAGCAACCCAAACTTTTAGCGGCCGTTTCAATGTAAATTTTTTCATACAACAGTGCATGGATATTTATGGACCAAACATGAATGCAAATTATTTAAATGATATGATTGATAAAACAAACTATCATTATGGCGGTTTAAATCCAAAGACCACAAATGTACTTTATATACACGGTTCAGTTGATCCATGGCACGCTTTAGGTTTAATTAAATCGAAAGATATTAATCGGCCAACCATTTATATTGAAGGTAATTGAAAATCTTATAGAAAAAATATATAAGAAATTTATATGCTATTCTCTTTTTACTTTCATTTTTAATATATTACATTTAGGTGGTGCCCATTGCGCCGATATGTACGAGCCATCAAATAAAGATTCGGTTCAATTGATAGCAGCTCGTAACAATATTATTAAATATTTAGAGAAGCTTTTAAATGAACCTTAAAACGAAAAACATTTAACTGTCTTTCTCATAATCTGCATACATATATATTTTTTAAATAAATATTAATTCTTTACAAAAAAAAAAGCTAAAAACAACTATAACCAAAGACTCTCAAAAATAATTATCTCTTTTGCGTTGAGTTGTGAGCATACTAAATTGCGTTGTACTCAACTGCTTATTATTATTAATAATTTTATTATTATGTTTCACAACCAATTTACTGATTATGAATCATAATAAAACTGACAGTTTTATATTTTATAAAAATCATATAAATCTTAGGAAGCATTTTAAAAATAGAAAGGTTTGAAAGTCTGTCTTCCCCTTTTTTTATTTCCTCTCTTTATTTGTTTTTCTCTTTGCCGATTTTTTTCGTTTCTAAGAAATTTTATAAAGTACAGTACGTCAAGCAGTAAGAACGCAATTTTATTCCATTTTTTATAAAAGTCTAGGCAGGTGAAAAGCTTCTCTCTCTAATAAAAAGCCAGCGGCAATACTTTGAGAAAGTATTACGATTATAAGAAAAAGCAATAAATAAACTTTAAAGTTTTGCAACTATTACAAAAAAATCGGAAAAAAGACATCAAAGCGTCCTCATACATAAATAAATAAGTAAGTATAATAATAATTCTCAGTTCAAGCCATTAGAATTTTCCGGTTTTTTTTTGTTTTTGTAATTTGTTGTACATTATTTTTATATTGCACTTCATACATTTTCATTCAAATGCCAACGTAATTAAAAAAGCAAGACCAAGATTAATCATGTTAGCTTTGCGTGGCATTAATGTAAAAGGTTTTATAATATCAACAAGAAATGTTTGGACAATATATAATAAAGGTCTTATTACAACAACAACAACAACAAAAGCATTAGCAAATTGTGCTCAAGGGCAACGTGGTAAATGGCCGGCATTAGCAATGCAAAAAACCAATGACAATGACAACAGCAATGAGCAATTGTGTCGTTGGCAATTTCAACATAAACGTAACTTTTCCAAAAAAAAAATTCTTAAGTTGCCTTATTTGATTAATATGCAAAAATATGAAATGTGCATGCAAACACCGCCTGCACAAAAGCCATTAATTGTTGAAGCATCAAAATCAACTGAATGTGAAAGTACAACTAAACATGACGCATGCGTTGATACACCATCTCCAACTCCATCTACAACTAAATCCACTTCAGATTCATCTGAATGCACTTCATCATCATCATCATCAACAACTAAATCTTCAAATAATGATCAGAAAAAATCTACAGATACTTTGCAGATGCCTGAAATAAAATTCCCATCACGCGAGCAACTCGAGAAGTATTTTTATCGCGCCATTGTAATTACCTGGGATCTTGGCGCTTATCTGTGTGCTGTAGCAATGAAATTGATTGATCAATACATTTTACAAAATCCTACCTTTAAAGAACATTGGGGTGTAATTGTGCAAAAATTAGAAAATGCACGCAAAGAATTGAAAAAATGAAAATATCTTTCACATATTCTCAACTTTTAACTATTTTTTACATTTTTATGAATTTATGTATTCCATTTCTCTTTTTGCTACTTTTCAAAATGAATAAATAAATGAATTGAAATTTACTAGAACGCATTTCAAGAATTTCTTAACAAAATTCCTTCTAATGCTCTCATTTTATAATATGCTGAAGACCATTTGAAAGGTTCCTTGAAATTGAATGCATTAAAATTAATGCATTCTAATTCTACCTTACATTATATGCTTTCTGTGGTTTACTCGGGAACATGTTTAGAATATCTAACAATTTATTCTCTGGTTTTTCCTGAGAAAACAAAATTTTTATTGAGAAAACTAAATTCTTCCGAAATGACGCTTTTAAATAATAAACAAATTATTTTATCCATAAAATGTTTTTGGACATTGATTATACGTTTTGTATTTTGTTTAAATTTATGTTGCAAAAGAAAAAAAAAGAAAAAAAAACATTTACAAAATAGCAGAAAACAGTTAGAATTAAGAATACTATACACTTAGTGATAAATGCGTAATTAACAATTTGTGAGGTTAGGAATTTTGGTATGCTGTTAAAAAATGTTTTATATATATGCTGATTTGTAAGTTGTGTGTATATAAGCATGATAACTAATAATTTTTCAAAAAAGAATAAAAGATAATTACATTTCACACATTTAACTATACATATAAATACATTTCATATATATATATATATATATATATATATATATATATATATATAGTTTATTATATATATATGTATATATATATATGTGTGTGTATATATAGAAATAAAATGTTTTATATGCACACATGAGACTTGACGCATACCCCTGCTAAATAAATTAAAAGCATATTTAACCACAATCAAAAATAAAGATGGGATGCCTCCATTGTGCGTATGTATATATGCATGTGCTTGCATGTGTATGTGAATGTTCATTTTTAGGACTGTCGGTAGTTAAAAAGAATAAAAGAAAAAAAAAAAGGAAAATCGAAAATTATGTCATGGTACCAAATACTGGATTATGGCGACAAATGCCGGGACCATATTCTTCATAGGCTGCTTTAGCGTGACAAACCTGATAAAATTCAGGCTAAAAAACAATTTCAATAAAAAACAAAATATTAAGATTAAATGAATATCTATTATATTTATAAGCTATTTTATATTTATAAGCTTACCGTGGAAGCTAACATACTGCCACCAAACCATACCGCATAACGTTGCATATGATGAGTTATTACTTGAACATCAATTGGTTTTGGCTTTCAAAAGGAAGAAATTAATTGGAAATAAAAACATTATTATTATGATGAATTACAAATTGTTTGAAGAAAGGATTATTTGAAAAGATTGTTTAAAATTATGATTACTATGATTTACAACAGTTGTTATATAATAAATATTCACAAATTTATATAAATTTGTGTGTTGCAGCTTATATCATTCTAATTCTAATTGCTGCCGGATTATAAGGAATTTTATTATATCTTAATTCGTCCTTCGGATAAATTTTCACTAATGCGTAAACGTGTATCAACGGAACGTTTAATATCGCGTTGTAAACGCCTGCCAAAATCTTTAAACATGGTTGAACCACCACTTAATACAATATTATTATATAACGGTCGTCTAACATCAATTGGACAATTTTGTATAACATTATCAACGATTTCCGAAAGGGGTATTGTAAAATCTGGATTTGAGAATTCCGGATGGAAAAATATTTCAGGGCCCAAGAAACGTTCATAGCCAACATCAACTGTAAATGGTTGTTTTGTGACAGCATTTATACTTGTATAATTTCTTATCCATTTGCCCGGCTCTGCATCATATTTGGCGAATTCTTTGGCAATATCGGGACAAATGTAACAATGTTTTTCTTTAATTGCTTTGGCAGTTTCAAGACTCTGCTCAGGCGGTATACCAACTTCACGTTCGCGTAATAAACTTTGGATGAACGAGGTGATATTACGGCCAGCAATGGGTATATGTTTAATGCATGAACCAATCACATAACCTTCAGCCTAATAAAAATGTAGTGGACGAAGACCAAAAACCGATAAAATAAAAATACAAAATTCATATTTTTCGCTAACCACAATTTGATAGTGAAATGCATGTAAATAAATGTATAATTATACCACAGGTATGACATGAGTAACACCATCACCGCTATCTACTACAATGCCTGTAAGAGTACGTTCTTCTATTGGCCGGGAAGCCCAACTGGCAGATAAAGCTAACACAGCCTGTACAGCTATATAAAGACCAGGAACATTAAATGTTTCAAACATAATCTCTGCAGTATATTCACGATTTTCTGGTGTATTCAATGGTGGCTCAGTTAATAAAAAATGATGATCTTCCGGCTCGGCACGTAAATATTTAAACACACATTGCTCCATAAAACGTTCCATTAAATCCCAGTCTTCTACTAAGCCATGACGTACAGGATACTAAAAAAAAATCAATATATAAACAAAAGACCAACATGTTATAGAAAATACAGAAATGTAGAGACAAATCAAAACTCATTTTACCTTAACAGAATAACCAGTTGCATCAAAAGCTTCATCACCAATATAAAAATCTAAATCCTCAACACCTTTCGTAATGCGCCGTGTATTGGTGTCACCAACACGTGCTGTTTCTTTTATAGCTATCGCTGATGGTATTATAAATTGAGGTTCTTTATTGCCAGCAAAACCTAATTTCGTATAACTTTTCACACGAATACAGTGAAAAAAAAGTAAAAAAAAAATGAATATGTTAATTTATAGCTTCATATTTGAGTCTTTTTTTAAATATGACATGAAGTTAGGTTAACCGAAATTTGCTCATATTGGTTGGAATTAGTTGAAATTATACTGCAGCACCACCACACCACGACATCGTGCAACTTACCCGGTACCTATATCAATGACACATGCCGGTAATCTATTAGCCATAGTGTCCTTTTCATTAAATACAAATATATCAGAAACTAATTAAACTACTTTATATCTAATGATTTACAAAAAAATTTTGCTCAATGCATTCGCGAAAATTGAAAAACAAATCGTATAAATATATTTTGACAACCACACCTCGGCCAATAAATGGTTGTGTCATATACAAAAACAAAAAAAAATACTCACTATCGAACTTCGCTACAAAAAATTTTCAATAAAAAACAAAAAAAAACAAAAAAACAGTAAAATGGGAACAGCATGACATAATAAAAGCGAATTATTATTATTTTTCTTAATATACAGAGTTGCATTTCCGAAATAGCATATCAAAATGGTGATAACAATAAGCAATGATAAGGCATTACATTTGGTTTGGTTTGCGTTCATCCTATATTATTACAGTTTGGTTTGTTAACACAGTTGCTTTTATTAAGTATTAATAATTTAATCATAATTAAGTACTTTAAAATATAAACAAAAATAAGTGCTTTTCTCACACATAAAAAAAAATTAAAAACGTAATATACAATTTGTTTAATTAAAATAGTGTTACATCAAATTAGATGTTTAGAAATATCTTTAATTATGTAAGAGAAGAAAAAAAAAACAGTTAAAAATTTCCTTCCAAATGCTGAATATTTTTATGAGTAACAAGGAAAAATTACTTTGAGTATTTATGTTGTGAAAGCTTCTTGTGATGATACGACGTATTATATATTTTATAATAAAACATACATACACATGTGCATTCATGTAAATGAAATAACGAAAATAAGGTACATTCAATAACTAAATTATGTGCGTTTAAAGTGCTTGCCGTTTTTTTTTTATATTTTCATTATACGTTTTCAGTTGTGGTAAAAAAAAGAAACAAGGAAAAAATAATAAAAGTTTTTAGATGAATACATGAACGGGTTGAACGTATACAAATAACTAAAGTTTTTAACATTTAACGTTAGTCAAGCTGCCAAAAAGTGTGGGTGTACCACCCATTATTTTCTATTTACTGTAAAGTATAAAAACAGTGTTAACCATTAATAGAAATCGTAAGCAGAACTTTGTACAATATATTGTTGAAAAACGTTTGTCATACCTGCGTATATACGAAATATAAAATAAACCCTTATAAATACACGTCCAAAGCTTAGAAAGAATTGCAAACTGCATACGCACAAAATTATGGATTTACAACATATGGAAAATGGTATAGTAAATGGTGGAGTTGGCAGTGGCGTTGGTATTGGCGTTGGTGCTGGTACTGGTGCTGGTGCTGGCCGCACCATAACTAATGCGGGTGTATTAAGTGAAAACGATTTCCAGAAATTGGCACAAACTGTGGCCAACAGTATTCAAAAAATTCTACAAAATGGTAAATAATAATAAAAATAAGCTACCTCACAAAAGAATAATCATAACAACTGCCAAAGCAATAAAACAAAATAATGCAAATGACTTTTAAATCTTTTGTAGTATCGAAAATGCAACGCATGGCTAATCAATGCAATACTCTACAAGATTCACCGGATTTGAAAAAACAATTGTAAGTGTAAAACAATGCAATGCATTCGAAAAAATCGAAAAAATCCAAAAATTTATGTGCATTTTTGGTCAAGGCCGATTGATTACACCATTCGCCTACATTTATTGCGTTTTTTTAAAAAGTTACAATATCGAAAGGGGCGATTCAATTTAACTCATTTCCTATTGGTTTTTACTCTTCTTACAATCTTAATAATGAGTGCAAGGGTAAATGTAAAATCGACAAAGTAACAAATAGATAGGCAATTTTTGCATAATTTGTAGTATAATTTAAATATGTGAACGATTTATCATAGCTCATAAATTTATACATAACGCATTTAACAAGAAGTAGTAATTTTTTTTTGTATATTTTTTTGTAAACTTATTTGTACATTCTTTTGAAATTTATAAGGTTTCTTTTGGTTTCGTTTTTAGACATCATATATTGACATACACTCATCAGCTCGTATCAGATACAAATAATCATGTCAAAGAATTGGATCGATGTAAAGAGCGCCATTTAAAAATACAACGTGACCGTTTAGTTGATGATTTTACAGCAGCATTAACATCTTTTAAGGGCATTTTAAGTAAAACTGTAGATATTGAGAAAAGTCAAGTACTTCAAGCACGAGCTCATCAACTCGCTAAACCTCCAGGCTCTAATTCCAATAATCAGAGCAATTCTTTTTTCGATGATAATACATCAATATTTAATAATAAAAAATCGCAACAACAACAACAGCAACAATTACAAATTCAAGATGATATTGATATTCAAGCATTGGAAGAGCAAGAGAAAGCCATCAGAGAATTAGAAGATAATATTTTAGCTGTAAATGAAATCTATAAGAAACTGGGTGCTATGGTGTATGAACAGGGTCTAACAGTTGATTCTATAGAATCCTCTGTAGAGCAGACCAGCGTATTTGTTTCGGAGGGTACGGAACGTTTACGCAAGGCCAGTTCTTATAAGGTACAATTTTTTAATTTCTTAGTTACATGGTACCACCATTGCGGTGATATAAATTTTTATGCAGGTGTATTTAGCATGAAGAAGGTGTTGTGGTAGATCAACATTTTAATATACTGACCGATTAAAAATTAGTTTTTTGACTGGATATATTTTCACGTGATATTCCCTATGGAATATTATCAGGAATTTCGCCTTGTATTTTGGTCTTAAAGGAAATCGGTAAAGGTTCTCTAATTGAAAATCGATGCGAATGCGAAGTAAGAATTGGGCAAAACAAATTAGTAATCTAATTTGGATCAGATCGCAATATACAGATTTCTATTTTCATTTACTCTTCCTATTGCCTTTTTAACTTGTTATTATATTTTGCAGACGTTTTCCTTTTTGTCTTCTTAATTAACTGCTTGACTTTTTATTTAATTTATGTACTAATTTAATTAATATTTATTATTTAGTATATGTGGCCGAATTTATTGTTTTTCTTTTGCAGAATAAAATACGAAAGAAGAAATTAATCCTCTTCAGCGTATTATTTGCAGTGGCTATCGTGTTATTGATCATTCTTATAACGCAATTTAATGGAAATTAGTTCTTTTCTTTGTTAATTGATTTTTTTATTTATTTATTTCATTTTTTTTTTGTTTGTTTGTTTGTTTCGGGGTGTATAAATAAAAGACAAATAATAGAAAGCCAATCAAAAAGAAAAGCCAATCAAAGAAGGGTAAGAGGAAAAAAATGGTGATAGAGGACGCGAGTGTTCATTGTATAGATAAATGTTTTCAAGTATTACCAAAAAAAAGTAAACGTATTTTAAAAAACACAAAAGTAAAAATAATAATGCTTATTCCAAAAACAAAAAAAACAAAAAAAAAGCAAATTAAATAAACTTAATAATTTAAAATCTAACTAAAATACAAAACAAAACAAAAAAAATATGATATTGAATGTAATATAAATGGAACAAATGGCAAGCACACACTACCACTAACATAAAAAAAGCGAAATTTATAAGTATAGCATAATTCATTATAATGCATAAGCTATAAATCGTTTTTGTTTCTTGTAATTACACATTGCGGATTTTTAGTTCGAAATGACAATTCAAAATTTAACATTCATCAATTAAATAAACAAAATAATAAAATAATTGAACACACACTACATTAAATTACAAAACTTAGTATTAAAATTGTAATAGAAAAAAAAAATACAAAAAGTGAGAAAAACTTTAACGTTTGTAACTTAAAGTGGAACTACTAACTAAAATGGAACCTAAACGTTAACTGAAAAGATTAAGTAATCTTTAGCTTGGATTTGAAGAATTTCGTTCAAAGGCGGAGGCTAAGGTTCACAAAAATATATTCATGTAAGTAAATAATTGCTTAAGTAATTACTTAAATTTCATAGACATTACTTTACTAAACCTGAAAGAGAATTATAATTGGCAGAGTTATGTTTACATTTACGCAAGGTTTTTAATGTTGTTAGATAAAATTTTTTTCTTAATGCTACTTCACTAAAATGTATAGAATGTTTTTTTTTTTTTTTTGAGATCTTTTCGTTTAGTCTGTATTTGATTTGCATTATGATTTGTATTTTTAATGTCAATTAGAAGTAACGTTGTTATGTGATATTTAGTGGGTAATGTGCGGGATGCGTCTCTTGCACTTTCATTCCATTTACAAATATTTACAAATGAATCAATAAACAACATGAATCAACAAGCAAGAAAACTTTTATATGTTATTATTATTGACTGAATTTCATCATGATCATGATCATGATCATGATAATGAACATGATAATTTTGTTCATATTCATTGATCATCCTTTTAAAATACGAAAGACAGCAAAAAAAAAGAAACAAACATTACGCAGATATTGATTACTACACTTAAAGAATTTTTGTTTTGTATTTGTTATTGCTTTTTTTCTCTTGGTGTTTTTTTACTTTTTTGGTGCTTTTTTTGAAAACTCATCACTTGATGATTTTCTTAATTTGTAGTAATTGTTGTTGTTATTATAATAATTTTTTTTTGTTTTTATTTATTTTTATCTTGCGTATTTTGTGTGGCATTAAATCATGGGGATCATTATCCTATAGCCATTACCATTACCATTCTCCATGATTATTACGATTATGATTGTTATACTATCACATATCTGTCTATGTCTCAAGTATATTCATTTTTTTCATTTCCATACTAAAGGAGATGCAAAGTCGATTGCATTCTCATTGAACCATTTGATGTATTTTTATTAATTCTGTCATCATCGTTCTACTAAGAGAGCGGAAAAAACATAAAAGTGATGTAAGTAAGGCGATAATGGAGAGACGTAACTTATACTGCTGCAATAGATTTATAGCAACAATTATTTTCTTCAAAGTTTAATTTTTACGTGCGACACAGAGAGATTTAGAGGATAATTACCTTGTTGAAAAACATTCGAAATGTAGCTTCAACAATTCTAAATAATCTAGTTATGATTGTCAATTTGGTTGTTTATTACAAACATCATTATGCTTTGACAAAATTATGGACTGTATTTTGAATGATGTGTATAATCTGTGAAAAAGTTAGAAGATATCGATATTAAACTTGTTAGAAACGTTGTAAAGTCTTTTACCGAACTAAACTTTAGTTTTTTTTATTTTTCCCCTTTATAGATTCGCATGTCCAAAATTGGTAAATAATATATTGTTTATATGGCTGAATTATTTATATCCAGTTATGGCAAAACAAACAAGTAAAATTTGGCATAAAAATATTATATGTGTTATAAAATTGGATTATCTTCCAATTTCCAATTGAAACGTAGCCCAATTCCAATTACTATTTAGTCAGCCTTATAAAAACGATCTACTTGGGACTATTCGGTTACAATTGACTGTATTACTCTCTTAAAAATTCATTTACTCTTTATAAAAATCGCGAATTTCTTTGTGTAAGATGAAATTAAGTCAAGAGAGAAAAGTTTTTCAACTTCCCGTTATTCTATTTAGAACATTGATTATTTAATGCACGTAAAGACTTGCATAAGCATGGCTCTAGCTAGCTAAAATCTAATTGCAAAATTCCTGCGTGAATGCATTATAGAGATTATTAAATAGTTATTTATTGCTAGGTGTAGGGCATTCATTAGTCGACCTTAATTAAATAATAGATATTTACTTGTTGAAAATTCATCTTCAGAAAAGTTTTTCAATTTCCCGTTATTCCATTTAATATTGTGATTATTTAATGCATGGCTTAGCTATAAATCTATTGCAAAATTCCTGCGTGAATGCATTATAAAGATTATTAAATAGTTATTTATTGCTAGATGTAGGGCATTCATTCGAACTTAATTAAATAAATGATATTTACTTGTTGAAAATTGATCTTTAGAAAAGTTTTTCAATTTCCCGTTATTCTATTTAATATTGTGATAATTTAATGCAGACTTGCATAAGCATGGCTCTAGCTAGCTAAAATCTAGTTGCAAATTCCTGCGTGAATGCATTATAAAGATTATTAAATAGTTATTTATTGCTAGATGTAGGGCATTCATTAGTCGAACTTAATTAAATAAATGATATTTACTTGTTGAAAATTCATCTTCAGAAAAGTTTTTCAATTTCCCGTTATTCCATTTAATATTGTGATTATTTAATGCAGGCTTGCATAAGTATGCTTGAATACATTATAAAGATTATTAAATAGTTATTTATTGCTAGATGTAGGGCATTCATTAGTCGACCTTAATTAAATAAATGATATTTACTTGTTGAAAATTCATCTTCAGAAAAGAGTTTCAATTTCCCGTTATTCCATTTAATATTGTGATTATTTAATGCAGGCTTGCATAAGTATGCTTGAATACATTATAAAGATTATTAAACAGTTATTTATTGCTAGATGTAGGGCATTCATTATTCGAACTTAATTAAATAAATGATATTTACTTGTTGAAAATTGATCTTTAGAAAAGTGTTTCAATTTCCCGTTATTCTATTTAATATTGTGATTATTTAATGCAGACTTGCATAAGTATGGCTCTAGCTAGCCAAAATCTAATTGCAAAATTCCTGCTTGAATGCATTATAAAGATTATTAAACAGTTATTTATTGCTAGATGTAGGGAATTCATTATTCGAACTTAATTAAATAAATGATATTTACTTGTTGAAAAGTGATCTTTAGAAAAGTTTTTCAATTTCCCGTTATTCTATGTAATATTGTGATAATTTAATGCAGACTTGCATAAGCATGCCTCTAGCTAGCTAAAATCTAGTTGCAAAATTCCTGCGTGAATGCATTATAAAGATTATTAAATAGTTATTTATTGCTAGATGTAGATGTAGGGCATTCATTAGTCGACCTTAATTAAATAAATGATATTTACTTGTTGAAAATTCATCTTCAGAAAAGAGTTTCAATTTCCCGTTATTCCATTTAATATTGTGATTATTTAATGCAGGCTTGCATAAGTATGCTTGAATACATTATAAAGATTATTAAATAGTTATTTATTGCTAGATGTAGGGCATTCATTAGTCGACCTTAATTAAATAAATGATATTTACTTGTTGAAAATTCATCTTCAGAAAAGAGTTTCAATTTCCCGTTATTCCATTTAATATTGTGATTATTTAATGCAGGCTTGCATAAGTATGCTTGAATACATTATAAAGATTATTAAACAGTTATTTATTGCTAGATGTAGGGCATTCATTATTCGAACTTAATTAAATAAATGATATTTACTTGTTGAAAATTGATCTTTAGAAAAGTGTTTCAATTTCCCGTTATTCTATTTAATATTGTGATTATTTAATGCAGACTTGCATAAGTATGGCTCTAGCTAGCCAAAATCTAATTGCAAAATTCCTGCATGAATGCATTATAAAGATTATTAAACAGTTATATATTGCTAGATGTAGGGAATTCATTATTCGAACTTAATTAAATAAATGATATTTACTTGTTGAAAATTCATCTTCAGAAAAGAGTTTCAATTTCCCGTTATTCCATTTAATATTGTGATTATTTAATGCAGGCTTGCATAAGTATGCTTGAATACATTATAAAGATTATTAAATAGTTATTTATTGCTAGATGTAGGGCATTCATTAGTCGACCTTAATTAAATAAATGATATTTACTTGTTGAAAATTCATCTTCAGAAAAGAGTTTCAATTTCCCGTTATTTCATTTAATATTGTGATTATTTAATGCAGGCTTGCATAAGTATGCTTGAATACATTATAAAGATTATTAAACAGTTATTTATTGCTAGGTGTAGGGCATTCATTAGTCGATCTTAATTAAATAATAGATATATACTTGTTGAAAATTGATCTTTAGAAAAGTTTTTCAATTTCCCGTTATTCTATTTAATATTGTGATTATTTAATAATCATGCATAAGCATGGCTCTAGCTAGCTAAAATCTAGTTGCAAAATTCCTGCGTGAATGCATTATAAAGATTATTAAATAGTTATATATTGCTAGATGTAGGGAATTCATTATTCGAACTTAATTAAATAAATAATATTTACTTGTTGAAAATTCATCTTCAGAAAAGAGTTTCAATTTCCCGTTATTCCATTTAATATTGTGATTATTTAATGCAGGCTTGCATAAGTATGCTTGAATACATTATAAAGATTATTAAATAGTTATTTATTGCTAGATGTAGGGCATTCATTAGTCGACCTTAATTAAATAAATGATATTTACTTGTTGAAAATTCATCTTCAGAAAAGAGTTTCAATTTCCCGTTATTCCATTTAATATTGTGATTATTTAATGCAGGCTTGCATAAGTATGCTTGAAAACATTATAAAGATTATTAAACAGTTATTTATTGCTAGATGTAGGGCATTCATTATTCGAACTTAATTAAATAAATGATATTTACTTGTTGAAAATTGATCTTTAGAAAAGTGTTTCAATTTCCCGTTATTCTATTTAATATTGTGATTATTTAATGCAGACTTGCATAAGCATGGCTCTAGCTAGCCAAAATCTAATTGCAAAATTCCTGCTTGAATGCATTATAAAGTTTATTAAACAGTTATTTATTGCTAGATGTAGGGAATTCATTATTCGAACTTAATTAAATAAATGATATTTACTTGTTGAAAAGTGATCTTTAGAAAAGTTTTTCAATTTCCCGTTATTCTATGTAATATTGTGATAATTTAATGCAGACTTGCATAAGCATGCCTCTAGCTAGCTAAAATCTAGTTGCAAAATTCCTGCGTGAATGCATTATAAAGATTATTAAATAGTTATTTATTGCTAGATGTAGATGTAGGGCATTCATTAGTCGACCTTAATTAAATAAATGATATTTACTTGTTGAAAATTGATCTTTTTAAAGCTTGTGGATATCGGCAAAACAACAAACTATTTTTTCTTCATAACTTACTTGGGCGCGTACGTGTATGCGCTTGGTAGGGTGGCAAATCTTCTGGAAAGTATATATAATTGAAATCGGCAATAAGTTTTTTTTTTTGATATATATATACATTTGTATATAAATATGTTTATTTAAGCATAAACAATAATAAAGGCGTTAAACACTTTTTTGTGACACTCAATTTGTTTAGTTAAATGTGTATATGCGGTGCATTTAATTATAAAATGCATACTTTGTAATATCCCGCCTCACTCGTCATACTCTCTACACACCAGCTAACCAAAAAGTAGTGCATTCTAAAGTTGCATTATAATTATTGTGTAGATTGCGGCACTTTATAGTAGCGGTATGGCTGTGCAGAAAAATTATTTATTTTTATTGAATGTTTTATCCAGATAAAGAAATTCATTAATTTCCTTGGCGAATATCTTCAAATGTCTATATGTCGAAGCGGGACATTTTCAAAGAAAGAGAATTTGGAAATTGGAAATATTGAGAAAAATTAGACATTACTTATACTAAGCTTTCTTTCCTATCACTTATCTTAAAAAGTGATGTTCCAAAGTGTCCAAAGTGTGTAACAAAATTAACAAATGTTATTATAATAGCTTTAAAACATTAACCAATTATAGCGCCATTTACTAAAATTTGTCTTTACTGTTTTTTCTGGTTATTCTACGTAAATTTCTGCTAAATACAATAAAGTCATACCAAGCAAACAATGCGTAAAGTTAGAAATTTGAAAATATTATAAAGGCAATTCGATGAACTTATTTCTTACTCCACATTTCTTACTTCCTTTACAAAAAAAATTATTATGGATGCATTTTCAAAATAGATATCTAAAATTTCATAATAATTTGCTTGAATTTATTTAAACAAGTTGCGATTCTTCTTCTTTTTTATTGGGCCTATCGTTAATCAATTAAAAAAACTTTTCCTAAAGTCAACCAAATTTTCATGGATTCGTGAACGATGCTAAAATATAAATTAGTCAAATGACTTTTGTTGTAGATTTTAGAAGTTTTTGAAAATGTTATACAAGGTTTTCTTTAATTTTTATGTAAATGTACCTTCCTTTACAGGTAAAATTGTTAAGACAATCGTAATTATAAAAATTTATTTTCAAGATGTAAAATACAAAAAACTACGCCTGCATATAAACGAATGCAATTTTAATTTTTTTATTTATTTTTAAATAAAAAACACCAAAAAACCCATAAAGGAAAAAAAGTAAAGTAAAATCTGAAAAAACAAAAAGATGTTTACACAAAATCAAAATCCGCAAAATGTTTAAAAATTACAAAGGTTAAGCAAAACAAATGGCATGTTTAGTACGAAAATACGAAAATAAATAATTTGAAGGAAGAAAAAGTGTTTAACATTAACAATTTTTTCAATCTATTAAATTCAATCAAAAGTGACATGAAGATCACCCGTGTTGTTATATGTCTCTTTCACTCTTCAATGGATTATTATTGATTTATTGCTTAAGGATTATTATTTTTAATTAAAAAATGTATTTGCTGAAAATTTATTAAGAAAACTTCAATTTCTTATTCATTTCAAATTGTGAAAATTTAATCCGTTTTGAAAAACTTAAAACTTTTAAAAAATTAAAGTTATTTTTCTTGATTAGGATTCTTTGTTTTTAATTAAATTAAATATTTGTTGAATTGATTTGAAAATTTGCAATTTCTTACCAAAAATTTGAATTATGTTTAAAATTGTGATGGTTAAACTGTTTAAATTCTGAATCAAAAAATTCTGAAGAAAATGTAGGCCAATCTGCAGGGATCTTAAAAAGAAATTTCTAAAGTCGTTGATATTTTATTTTGACTGTTACAAATGTTTTCACTAAATGAGTCGACTATTAAAATTTTAGGTGGTGTATCCAAAAACCACTGAAAAGAGCAACTAATAGAAATAGAAAAATCAAAGACTAAGATTAGCTGCTTAAAAAAATAAAATAAAATCGAAGAAAAAGCAAAAGACAAAAGAACGTGATAATTTAAGTAAAATAAAAAAAAGCGAAATAAACCGCTAAATAGGGAACTGAGGGGAAGCAAACAATATAACCAAAATGCCACCTTGTAATTGTTATTTAATCGTTGTACGTCTTCTTTAAAGGAAAAAAAAAATAAAACTTAAAAACACAAACGCAGACCAATATCTTTTTAAAAGCAGGCATTCAAAAAAAAAATATTGCAAAAGAAAAAAATTATAAGTGAAAATGAAAACACAAACTCATTTGCTTTAAGTTAAAAACTTTGGAATTGTTTTCGCAAAAAAAAAAGAAAAAAAAAAAAAAGAAATATTGGAAAATAAGTATTGCATTTGACAATTTAAATTCAATCAATTGAAATGAACGTTTAAATATGAAACATTAATGATCACATTAATGAATATGAAAAATACGAACGATAGTTCGTATTGTTAGTGATCATTTCATAGATCATAAATATAACGGCGTCTGCCTGCCAATCAATATCATTCCGTTAATTTATTAATGATGCTAATCATTTTTACATTACATTTTTTACATTAAATCTTATCGAAGATCTCTATGTAAATATAATTCTTTTTTTATTTGTTGTTATTGCTATTGCTACTATTGCTGCAATTGCTGCTATTGTTATTGCTGTTTTTATTGTTGTTTTATTATCATTATTACTCTACGAATAGTAGACACCATGTCGACGAGCCATTATAATTATTTCCAAGAAGTATTAACGCTAATAACGTAGCTATGTAATGTAAATATGTAATGTAAATATATAGATGCACATGTAAAAATAGGTTTAAAATTTTTTTTTCGAATAAAATATACACCACGTCCGCCTCATTGATCATCTTTTCATTTGCTTGTCTCTCTGCTCGTCTCTCCGTCCATCTTAAACTATATTTCAGATGATCTTTTTCATCATAATTATTTAAACGAATTTTATCTTAAAAGTCTAGCTATTTTTTACATGCCATTTAAATAAGAAAAAATACTTGAGTAGTCCGTGTCAGAGTCCTTCGAGCATTAACAATGGTATAAGTTTAATAATAAAAAAAATAAATTAATGTAAAGAATAATGAATCTAAAAATATAGATGTGCCATGATGTGCCACGCCCTTGCCATTTTGTTTGACATGAATATTGAATTTTAAATGTTTATATGCACTTTTGCATATTTAGATAATTCGTTGTCTCAGTTAAGGGAGTATAATTGAATATGGGCATTGAATGTGGGCATGGCTTAACCATGGCCACATTCAATCAATGGTTGTCAAGTATGCATGAATACATGCTGCCATTGCTATGGCAATTGCCTTGAAAGGTAATCAGCTGAATCATTCAAAATTCATAACAAATTTATGGTTCCCAAACAACTGACCTCTCTAAATGTCTTATTCGTTATACCTTTTTTGTGTATATTGGCATGTAGTTCTTTATGAATGTAATTATTCTAAATTCTGTAATGTTTATTCTCTTCTTCTTCTTTTCCGCAATTCTTGAAATTTTTCGCATTTTACACTTGATTGACAAGCAAAAGAAAAAGAATGATTGCAGACGAGTTGTATGGATGGTTGGAATGGTTTGGAATGGTTTGTGTATTGTGTATTGTGTATTGTGGCCAACTTCTTTGCCATTGTTTGTTTCTTTTTTTGTTAGTCCAATTAGTCCTATTTCGTTTAGTTTATTTTTTTCTAGCTTTTGCAAATTAATTTGTGAGAATTTACTTCAGTTTTTTTATGTATTTTTTTATATATTTTACGTTTCATTTCCAGCAAATTGTTTAATTACCTAACAAATTTTTTTTACTTTTTTTTACTCTCATCCTTCTTCTATTTTTTGAAAATAGTTTTTATAAACATTCTATGAATTTTATTTTTATATAAATGTGTATGTGTATGTGTGTGTGTATGTAATGAATGAATTGCATTATTGTTATTATAAATTGTAATATTTCTATTTTATTTTATGAATTTGTGACTTATCCAGAAGAAAGAAATTTTAAAATTTTGTACGCAAGAACTTAATCACTTAAAATTATTGATTCATTATTTTTCATACGAGTAAGTGTAATAATAAATTTTACGATTGGATGTTGGATGTTAAGTTGGTGTCTACTTTTTCACTTAAATTTTGGCTTTTCTTTGTGCCATTCTTTTTAAGCCATTGCAAGCTTTTTTACACAAGATTAAAAGGTTAGAAATAGATAAAACAAGCTTTAAATTTTATACAATTTGGAACTAAGTTTAAATTAAAGAGCCGTTCTCATCAATTTCGACATATATTTTTGTAATTAATTTCTAAAATGTCTAAAATTAAATCAGCTCAACAGCCGACGGCATTTGCTTTCTGCCATTTTAAATGAACCTCGTAAAATAGAAGATTTCAATAAATCGTAACTAAATTAAAAATTTTATTGTATGTCATGTTTTTGAGCTCTTGAAACATTCTTTTTTTTATTTATTTACAGTCGGCCTTGACCAATTGCAAATTTAAATTAAATTTCATAAAGTATCATGTTTATTGACAAATTGTAATGTTTTGTTATTATGTAGAGAGGAATGGAGAAGAAAAAACAGTATAGGACAGGAATAGGAGAGACAAAAGTTAGTGCGAAGAGGGGTAGAGTTTAGACAGAGAGAGAGAGAGAGAGAACGATTAATTTTTCTTGAACTAATATTTGATTTATAATTAACTTTCACCACAATTATTCAACAACGCAGGGCAGGCAACACAATGCTATCACAATCGCTTAAAAATTTGTAAACAATTTCACAGAATCCGTATACAAGAAAATGATGGGAGGGATTGTTGTTGAAAAGGGAAATTAAATATATCAATAAAAGACGGTGATGGGAATTTAACAGCTACAAGTTAAACCTGAGGGGTATATTAAATGAACGAATGTAAGATACATATGAACCACATATACATACACACGCATATCCATATATTTTCATACATTTTCGTCGATATAATTTATTCTCCCTCCTCTAATTCTATTTTACTCTCTACAATTATGATGATTATTTTGTAACAAATAAATAAAAAGAAAAGCCTTGTTGACCTGAACGTTTTATTTTATTTTTTTTCCTTTTCATTTTGCTTATGCTTGCTTATGTTGAACTTTAAATGAAACATATACACAAATGTGGCCAATTATAATAATAAGTAGAAAAAAAACTTCCCTTTATTTTCATTCATTTTTTTTTTGTTTTCTATACTTTTTTGCTTATATTTAATCGAACTGATCCTTTGGATAAGCAATTGTTACAGTTTATGTGTAAAATGCTGTCTATCTGACCGTCTGCCAGACTTACACAATTGTGAATTAGAAACGTATTTTTAAAAGAAATATTTGAATTATTTTTCATAACTGAGTAAAAATGCTTTAGATAATATTTCAGGTTTTCGAAAATATTTCTTCGATCAATTGCTGGTTCAAATTAATTAATCACCCTTAACTTTTCAAATTGCTATGTTAAAGGAACTACACCATGTTGGTACAAGCTGTTCTTCTCATTAAAATAAACGTTTCCAAGGCATACTAAAGAATTCATTCTATTGACAATTAGTCGTAAGATTTTAGAAAACAAAATTACATTACATTCTAGTTTTACTTCCGACATAACATGCCTTTATTTTCAAATTTCAATTTTATTCATGTTTTTCACTTGAAATAAAATTATTAAAAAAAAGCAGAATATAGAAAAGAGAAAAGCAAGTTTAAGCGAGACAAAACAAGAGAGAAAACTAAAAAAGAAAACAGTAAAATAAATAAAAACAAAACGTCAGTATGTCTATCAAATTGAGTAAAACCATTACTACGCACAATTTATTAGTTGTTGTTATAAACACACACATATATTTCAGCATGTACATGCATGCACATAAGAATAATTATTACATAGACTAAAAGACTCCAAAAAGACTATCTAAAATTTGTGTCGTATTTATTATCAATTGAGATGATTGTGAATACATTAACATTGATATGACAAACAAAATAACCGTTATAATAAAGTAATTCATTTTTTATACTGTAAAAACGATTCTTAGAATTAGATTGATTAGAATCGTGAATCTATTCATGTATATTTAAGCATTCAATATATCACAAAAAAATTTGTTCATGTTTTAAATAGAAAATAGAATAGTTGCTTTGCTTTGGATGGATAGATCTTATATATATATATATATATAAAAGGATCCCAGCAAACCTGGAACCAAAAAGATATAAGAAGAAGAAGCAAAATAACTCGAGCGAATTGAATAAATGAATGAATGAATCCGAACGTGTTAGACCATGTTTTACACAAAGTAAAAAAAAAAGAAAGTGCCACATCTATTCGTATTTGCATTTGTCCATTGTTTTTGCATTTGTTTTATTGTTAAAATGTGGTATCCATCCACAGAATAGATTTACATGTCGTATGCATAAAAAAAATATGTCATGAAATGTTTACATTTCATATGGATGGATAACTTTAGGTAGTTGGGTTTTGAAACGCTTTTGCCTCAAGCATATGTAAAAAATACAAAACAAAAAAAACCAGAGGCGCAAAAAAAAGAAGAATAAAAACAGATATAATAATAACATTATACATTTTTCTTATTATACATTTTTGTTTTGGGTGCATATAATTTAAACGACAACGATTGGACGCTTAATATATTTGATGAAATTGATTTACAATTTTAGTTTCTATTCTGCTTAACTTTTTAGACTATCTTTAACATATACGCATATCTAAAAACACAATTGTATATATATAAATATACATACACACACACACACATATATATATATATATATATATATATATATATATATATATATATATATATATATATATATATATATATATATATATGTATATATGTGTGTGTGTGTGTATAAAAATTCCAAAAAAAAATGCTCTCTTATGTTCTGTTATGTCATACATGTCTCTGCATTTAAAAAATATAAATTACAGATTTTAGCTTTAGGTTATATTTTATTGTGTGAATGTAGATATAAATGTGTATGTGTGTTGGATTTTCTTATAAGATTCCGTTACTTATCATTTGACAAGTGACTCTCTCTGTTCTTTTTTTTTTTTTTTGATATAATAATTCAAATTTCAGTCAACCAATAATGGAATTTGTAATGCGCTCCTAGTAACGGAGATGTGAGAGTATGAGATATTTTATAAATAAAGAGATAAAGAAAAAGAAAAATCGAGAAAAGAATTGTTGTTGTTTTAGCTATTAGTACTGCTGTTAGATATTAAATGATGCGCGTTAATGTGCAAAATTATGCAAACATAAAAAAACAAAAAAACTGTGAAATTATGCCTTTAGCTATATGCATCATTATGCATCTACACATACATATATACCTTTTCTTAACACATTGATATCAAATAATTTATTAATACAAAATAGATGAAAAATATATGAAAATTTCTATTGATATTAGTCGGTGTTTTGAGAAAAAAAATATGTTGCGAAAACTGCGTAATATCTTAGTAATACTAAGAATAAACGGAAATTAGTAGTCAAGGCAGGCAAGCAAGCGCTTGTCATTCTTTACAATGATTACTTCAATGAACTTAAATGAATGAATTTTTTATAAGAAGAATAAATAAATAAATGTGGAGGAGACGACTATTTGTATAGTTAAACGGAAGTCAAGATGCCCATTTAATCCAACGACCAAAATATGTAAGGAAATTCATGTCATAATGCAAAATTGATGTAAATTGATCGACCGTATACAAATGTTTAGAAAGCGTTAAATATTCTAATCTTTTCTTAGCAGAAGTCGAGTTCATCATTTTATTTTGCACAGATCTTTATTAAAAACTTAACAATAGATCGCTTGAATGTATGTTTCCTATCTGGATAAGTGATATGACCATGGTCAGCCATATCATTAGGATGGCTTTCATACATTGCAGTTTCAAAAACGTACAAAAATGATAACTTTTTTTGTTTTTTGTTTTAGTTTATAAGATTTCATTATTTGAAAGGTCAAATGACATGAAATCAAGTGATTCTTTCTCTCTAAAATTTAGGGACATGTACTTGAGAAAAATATTTGACATTTTCTCTATTCTTTATATGTTATATAATTGAATGAAATATATTCTTTAAGTAGCAATGAAATGTAATCCCTGTAACACTTGAATCTGTATAACGTCTAAGAAAGATAAATTACTTTGAATTTGTAGGAAATGTAAAGTAAATCTGTGTAGACAATAAGGCGGCTTATTTATTTATTTTCTATTAAGTATAGATTTTTACAAAAGTGCAATTTTAGAATTATCAAATTGTGGATGGCATGTACATTACACATTAAGTAAAGTAATCAAATGAAATGGTTATAATACTTCCAGTCAACTCAAGTCAAAATACCTCTGAATAGATAATGTAGATAAAAATAAAAAACAATCTTAAATAATCTGTAAATTAACTCTTACTAAATAAATTAATGCAATTATCAAATACAAAAAAAGGTAAACAAAAAATAAACAAAGCATGCAAATATGAAAATAATCATGAATTTCATGAACAATTTCATGCATAAGTTTGTTTTGACAAATCATAACTTCTACTTATTCGTATTTAATATGAAATGCATTCTATATGTCTACTCTTTTATTGCATGCATTTAATTGTCTTTACTATTTTATAGAAAATCACAACAAAAAAAATATAAGATAAAATATTATAACTGTAATGAATTTCTTACTGTAATGAGTGCGACACATTCAATCAAGTGAAACAATGATATGCATGAAATTTTAAGAACCTCTCTCTATTTTGTCATTTTGTTGTTATTTTTTCATGTGCAAGTATTTACGGTTATTTATTGATAATAAATAAGGAGATCTAATTATTACTATTTTGGAAGAGTCTTTCTATATTATTGGAAGAGTCTTTCTATATCCATTTTCGGCTTAGCTATTCTACTACTAACATGATTAATATGATTTTAATATGAAATTTAAATACCTTACATAAGCATATACAATTGGAAATTGTACATAACTTTTTATGGGAGATAAGAAATTTCGTTCTTCCGTAAGCCCTTTTTTATATTCTATTCTACGTAGTGGGGCAGAGTTTTACAAGTTACTTGAGATATTTATAACAATTTAAAATGAATGAAGTCGTTTATGTCGACTCAATGTCATTTGATATAAATCTATTAAAATAAATCAATTTTTTGGGTCTCTTCCCTCACGTAACTAACTTTTCAAAAAGTTAATTATTTATCTCTTAATTCACAGTGTTGAGTTTTAATCACATTAGACATAGTATTGTAGGTTATAGGAGATTTAAGAATCGACTCCAACCAGCTAGAATGTTTTCATTTCATTTTTTATGATTTTCTTTAAGCAAAGAGGAAAGGAAATTAAGCGTCAAATTTCTTTGCCCATTGATATTTCAACTTCCTAATTTTATTTGTCGTTGTTTTTTGTTTTGTGCGTTGAGAATACATAAATTTTCCTTTAGTACTGCATCTAAAAAATATGGTTTTCATGTTGATAGTGACAATCTACTTTATAATCAATCATAAAATTGTTAATGAATCGATTCCATAAAATTTTTTTCATTAAATTTTGAAAGTACTTACGGTGGTGCTTTGATTTTTAATTACCACGTATGAAAATTTGAATAGAAGTGGAAGAGATTTAAAGAAGATTGGCGTTATGATAAAGTATAAAAATTTAATAAATAACTAAAATGGAAAGTTCCGATAATATTTTCAAATTTGTTGGAAGAAATTTAGATTTTATTGTATTCATATTACAAACATTCCATTACATCTTTAATTTTTATATTTATATATATATTACATTTTAATGTGTAAATGATGGTGGCTCTTTTTCTTGTTGTTGTTTTTGACAAAATATTCGCATTTCTATTATATTAATATAATTAATATGTAAATCTTTATCCATTTTATATATAGAAAACGTTGTTGTTAGTGTGATTGATATTTTAGTCAGAATTGATGTTTAACAAAAACAAGAAGCAAAAACTATTGTTATGCTAAAATCTTAAATATTTTTATGCCCAGTTTTTCGTCATTCAATTTCATGATGAAATAAAAAATGGTAATAAAGAGAGCAATAATAAATATCGAGTTACTTTTAATTGATACATCGCAAAAATCTTTAATTTTGAGAACAGCATTTTATTAGTGTAAAATTTTTAGATTAAGTCCTCCTGTAAAAATTTTAAGAAATTTCATTTTTCATTTAAGATGAGATTTTGTAAAGCTTCATAAACAATACAATCATAATAATAAACTGCATAAACATGCTTTCAAAAGCGAGTGCATACAAATTGAGATACGTCAAATATTCTTATATTCCCACATGCATCATATGGGAATATGTGTATGCAATTCGCAAGGGTAATAAGAAGTTTATTCAAAAAGAATTTTATTGTTCTTCGTATTAATTTTATTGTTAGTTTTAATATTCTGAATATTATGAAGACAGGTGTCAAAGTGAAAATGAGCAATTGGTGAAAAAAGGGGTGCAAAAGAGATAAAGTGAGAATTAGAGTAAGAGTGAGAGTGATGAAAGGAGGAAGAAAAATAATAATTAATTGTAAGGCAAACAAAAACAGAATTAGATTTTGTAAAATTCTCTCTTAAATTTTGTTGTTGTTGTCGTCGTTGTTGTTGTAGTTATCACACAAACACTGCCTGTGCCTGTTAATAATAATAATTTTATTGTGTAATAACGAAATTAATTCATTGAAATGATTGTATTGATGAAATCATGATTTAATATATGAATTATTTAAAGAAAATAAAAGTAAAAATAAAAACTAAAACAAAAGAAAAAGTAAAAGAGAAAGAGAAAGAGAAAGAGAAAAGAAATAGTAAACGTTATTTTCATTTGATGAATTTTCGCAATATATTTTTCATCGTTTGATTTGAACATCTTACGCCCGAACGTATTTTATTTTCATTTGTAATTTCATGCAATTTCATGAGAAAACGAAAAATCATTCGTTTAGCATAAACGTACACACATGAATGGCAAGCAAAGAAAACGTATAAACAGAATAATATTAAAATCAACAAAAAAAAATAATGCTTGATACAAAACAACAATACACGATTTTCACAATCAATATCAAATAGAGAGAAACATAAGAAAAAAATATTTTTTATATATAGAAAACTAAAGTAAAAATATTGAAGGTGGCTGCTTCAATTAATACGAGATCAATTTGGTAATGGATTTTGTTTAAACAATGCCATTGTTTACATTTATTCCACATAGAAAAAATAGTAACTTGCAAAATTTAATATAAGAAGAGAATTTAACGGCAATTAATAACATTGATCATCTTTCCATCAAACGAGTCGTCTTTTCAATTACTACTTTTTTTTTGGAAATCATTAATGTTAAGAATCAAATAATGAGAAGGAATTCAATGATCATGTCGCTGTTAAGCGCTAGTTCTCAAAGTTGCATTAAAAATGCTGCCTAATTTATATTTTATATATTTTATGAGATTTTTTTTAAATTTTCAAAAGTAAGCCCATTGAATTGCTAAAATGGAAAAACTACTTGAAAAAAAATTTTAATGCCCGGCAATGAGTGTAACTGGATAATTTGTGAATTAATCTACGTCCATATTATCAAAAATTCATATTGCAAAAAAGACTTAATCATCACAAAATAGTAGCAACATTGAATTTTGGCTTAATTTTTTGGTATAAAAGTAAAATCTTAACGCCGCATTGCAAATTACTTATTTTTGGATAAAGGAGAAATTTTTATAGAAATAATAATATAGCAAACGCCAATTACTAATATCCCTTCGAGAAAAAAGGAGAAAACCAAAACAATTGTAAAAATAACAATAAGATCAATAAGGATAACAATAACAATAACAATAACAAAATAATTTCAATTTATACTGAAAAAATATGAGCAATTGTATTTTAAATTGCAACAATTTGCCGTATTGGCTAACTGTATTTGATGCGATTGCAGGGTGTGATACTCATCAAAGATAATATATATATGTAAAATAATAGTGAGTACGAGAGAGTAAGAAATATTAATTTCTACATTTATATCTGGAATATAAACAATTTATTGAAGCGTATAAGATTAAATTATTAGCTGTCGGCGTTATTATGTCAGTCTTAAATTCTTCTTCAATTTATATTATTTATGTACATCGATACATGTATATAGATATATCTATTTATTTTACACGTACTTTTGTTATTATTTTTATTGGTACATGGTCTCTTTTTATATCACTACTTTTCATTTATGCTGCTTATAACAATGATTTTTGTATAACATGGATATCAAAATTTGCCACAAATATTAAGTGTTCAGATAAAATAAAGAGACAGTGAGTGAGTAAATGAGTGAGTGAGTGTGTGTGTGAGAGAGAGAGAGAGGGAATATAAGAGGATTGAATGTGAATTTTATAATTTTATGGATTTAAAAAAAAAGTAACCGAATAACAAATAGTTAAGGATAAATTATGATGTAAAGAGGATTGGAAGGTCCTATCCATGCATTTATCCATTTTTTACTTTATCATATAATGTACCTACCGCAGATGGTATAAAGTGAACCATAATAAATATAAAAGCCCTTAATTGCTGCTTTATCAAATTTTATCATGTAATTTTTAAACAATTTTTTTGTTTTTTTCATTTCAACAATAAAAGAACATAATATTTAGAATTCTTTAAAATGATGGACTTTTTTTAAAATGTGCTTTTAATTGAAATGAATGATTATTTTCTCTTACTAAATAAAAATATGATCGTGTAAAGAAAAATTTTGATAAATGTCATTCCTTCCGTATGCTTACAATTTATTTCAATTAATCTGTTTTTATACTTCCTTTTATCCACTTTAATTAGCTTTGTCATCTTATTTTAGGAGCAAGTGAACAAGTTTTATCATGATCCGTTAATAAATTTCTTACTTAAAAAGCCTGATGATGTGAAAATGATTTTGGGGAAAAATTTAATTTATATGGGAAAAATCAAAAAGGATTTACCATGCTAAAAGATTTTGTCAATATTTCGAAATATTTGTTTTCATTTATTTCAGCTAAATCTATTTGTATTATGAATGTCTTTTTTTAAATTAGAACAATTTTACACTTTATAATCTTTATTTAAAAATAAAATGAATTCTTTTCTTTACGTCACGTTTATTTGATTCGATTTGATTTGATTTGATTATCTTTATTTTATTATTTAATTATCCTCAAATATTATAACAACATTGAATAAGATTGATCAATTTAATTTTGATTTAATTTGGCACCTACGCTTTTTCGATTGTTTGAACACTCACTTTTTCCATCAATCAAAATTTGTCAAATCATCATCTTTCCATTATTATCATCATTATCATCATCATCATTATCATTATCATCATTGAAGTGCTGTTCTAGTGTGCATTTGTCTACAATGCTTTTTAGTTGAAAGGAAAGAAAACATTAAAAAAATTATAAGAAAAATGAACTGAAGCCGTTCAGAGTTATAACAAAGTTGAAATGATTTAGCAAAATTTTCTTTCAAACCATTATTTTGCTACTATGCCATAAGTAAAGAATTTCTTTAAAAAAAACAACAACAACAATAACAATCAAGCACCACACATTCCAACTGCAATTGCATATGACAATTTTGAGTGTCTCTTTTTAATCTCCCCATGGTGTGGAGTTTGTTTTCGAAATAATTTGTCCAAAATGTAAGTCTTTACGATATGTCATAGATGGAATTCGACAAAAATGAGTAAAAGTTTTAAAAAATAAAATCTATGACCACTTCAAAAAGTATCCAATTTAAAATATTGTCTATTTTTATTTTGTCAGTTCCACGTTATAAATTTATGTAGTTTGAAAAAAAGAAGAAAAGCGATTGCGTCTGGCCCATTGTTGTTAAATATCAAAATTGTTTGATTTGTTTCGCTTTCCTGCAAAGTTAGAAAATAATAACTTAAAACAAGTAGAAGAAGCATACATGCAAATTCAAAAAAAAAAAAAATGGGAAAGAAGAAAACATTTAATCCAAAGTTTTCGTTAAAAGATCATGCCATTCATTAAAATATCATTAAATGTTGTTGCAAGGAAAATTAATAAAATCATCAATAAATCAATAAATTTAAAAAAATAAAAGCTCAAATTTACCTTCAAATTTTATCATAATAATAATAATTCTCATATCAGATCATAAGTTGTTAAAGTCTCAAGTCGAAATTTAAAGCAAATTAAAAGTTTTTTTTTATTCGTGATTTTATTTTATGATTATTTTGAATACAATACAAAATCCATACAAAATCCATATAAAATCAATATAAAAAAAAGTTAAGTAATATTTTAAGAAGTTAATACAATAACCAGTAGTCTCTGGCACGTTGTAAGTACTCACAGTAACCACAAAAACAACAATAACAACAACAACAACAACAACAACAACCAATAATACCAATAATAATAATAAGTTAAGATAAATCAAAACAAAAATCATAAAGAAAAAGGTTATAAAGGTGTTAACTTATTAAAATATTACGGTACCACCTTATAAAATGCTACCATGCCATATTTGCTTATTATGCATAATGACCAATGTAAATATTGAATTGTGAAATTTGAATTGATGACTATGACTACCTGCAGTGTTTGTTGATAGATTAGATTTGGATTAAAATTTTATTGTCTGTGGCTAAGCAACTAAATCTTATTTGTGGAGTCAGTTTTTCATTATTTCAATTTTTCGTGTATCCATTTTCTTCTTTTTATTTGTAACTTTTTCAACATTTTTTTTTTTTTTGACAATTTCCTTTTTTTCATTTGTGGATTTTACGAAAATCTTTTAAATATGTCAAACTGATGTTTTGACTTTTATTCGTTTAGAATACTCAAATGATAAGATCAGGCAATTTTTTCTCCTTTGTAGACCTTTGGAATTTTGTTTTTATTTTATTAAAAATATTTAAAAATTTTGAATATTGAAATTTCATTATTAAAAATATGGCAATTTTAAAAATTTTATAGCACATTTAATCTTTAAAGTTGTCCATTTACATGGAAAATGTTTCATTCTGTAGAAAATTCACTTTAATTAAATGCCTCAATTTTTATTGAATAATAATTTCATTTTGCGTTTCTCACCATCTACCTCTTTTTTTCTTCTCTTAAAAAGCTTAAAGATGGAAAGTGCAATTGAAAATTACTTATCTAATGAAAGAATTTTATATGGAAATGGTAAACAGTATTAATTGAATTTGCTCATCTTTGTCTATTCATCTTTCATTTAAGGTATAAGCTCGCTAATTTATGTTTTTTTGTATTGTTAAAAAAAAAATAAGATGATTTTGGTGGAAAAAATTTCCATCATCTTTATTAAAATATAATAATCATAATAATAATTTTTTGGTGGTGACAGGTGTGCGCTTATTTGACCGATTTCATGAATAAATTAAAATGAATGAGGCGCCATTAGTTATTAGCATCCTTCAATCCGTGGATATAGATGCCGCCGTATATTCGATATTTTTTCATAAAGTGCAATCACTCTCATATCACAAGTGTTGGCACACACACACACGCACACACACACACACACACACACACACACACACACACACACACACACACACACACACATGTAAAAAAGTGTACAGCAAAATGAAAGTTTATGGTTTAACAATGAACAGTAAACCTGATGAATAGAAAATGACCAAAAATAGAGATTGAATGTTAGAGAGAAAGAGAAGCCAAATGCGAAATGCCAAATGCCAAAACAAGTTTTACATGAATATAAACAATCTCATATGCTCATATGTAATGTTGGCAAATGTAATTGTGGTGGTTAGTTTCTTTTTTGTGGTGGTAAATTTTTTTCCATCTATTGGGACAGAAGCCCAAAAATGTTCACACAGCCATCCGTATACAAATATATGTAAAAATATATGTAACAGATTTGTGATATTTCATAGAGAAGAAGAAGAAGAAAATGAGGTGCTTTCTATCACACTCTCTATCTCTCTCTGCCTTAACAAACTAATTAGAACAAAAGAAAAGAAAATTTTTTTTTGAGTGTGCGTACGACATAAAATTCAGTGCTATCCTCTTCTAGACACACTTTTACCATATTACATAGAAAAAAAAAATACATACACATACGCACAGATTTATATGGAATTTTGAAAAAAAATTGATTGGGCGGAGTCTTGAATCCCAAGTGAAAATTCAATGAAACAAGAATTTTTTACAACACATTTAGCAAAATATTTGTGCATGTATGCGTATGTATAATATTATCTTTCTTGCTTTCTTTTGATTTCTCTCTCTCTCTCTCTCTCTCTCTCTTTTTCTCTCTGCAGCTCATTTTGTGGTCAATTTTGAGATTAATTAGCGCGTTTTCCTTATTTTAAATGAAATTCCCTTTTCCAGGATTTTACACGTACATATACGTACGTATACAACTACACATTTTTTTTGTATTCACCATCCGAAGACTGAAGATATGCTCCTTTTTGCCCTAATGTATTTAATATCTAAAATGAAAGTTTTAAAGGCTTCTAGTAAAATATTTATATTTGTGAGTCCGTAAAAATTTTTAATCGATGCAGATATAAACTATTCATTTGTTCGCCCATTAATTACATACTTTTGATCGCAAAATATTTGAAATATTTATTTAAAATTTAGTAAGAATTCAGGCAAAAAATTTTCGTTTTCAAATTCTCTGTGAATAAATTTTCCATTAAATTTATTCTTTTAATTGATTTATTCAAAAAATGATTAAATGTAAGAAATATTTAACATAGAAATGTTTTAAAGTGTAAACGAATTGTATATCGATAGCTTTCAACCAACTTTATTTAAATTGAAAAAAAAAATTTATTGGTTTTTATTTTGTTTATTTTAAATTAAAATGTATCAGCTGATTTCTATTTAGCTCTTGGCCATTACATTTGTTATCAATTTATTATCACAAATATAAATATAGAGAAGGGTGTAGACGATCCATGCAGGCCACACCATACGTTTTAAATGTTAAGAAGCTGATTAAAAAGAAAATTTTTGAAGAAATCTCATGTCAAGGGTTCACCAAATTCCTTACATAAATTTCATAGGCCATCAAGTAATTTTACATGGCTTTTGAATTATGATAAATTTATACTTTTTTTCAATCTTCTCAAAACAAAATATCTTTTCAAAATAAATTGTACGGGGAATAGCCCTTATAAAAATACGATCTAGATGTTTTTATTTTGGGAGAAAATAAACATTTATCTCTCAGTTTTCATGAAAATGTCTCAAATGGACGAATGGACGAATGGACGAATGAACGTTGAAACTTAAATCATTTCAAAAAATAATTTTGAATAGCTTGAATAAAAGATGGGTGGGATTATCCCATAAAATAAATATTCGCTTTTATTCTACAAATAATGTAAAATATTATAATTATTGTTTTTGTTGTAATCATTTTTCTTTCTAATAAATAATTAATTAATGTTTTATAAATAATTACGTAGTAGAGATTTGTTTAATTAATTAATTAGATGCATATGCTCATACAAAATTTTTAATTAATAAGAGATTGCCACCGATAGTTTTTTTTCCCGGTTTTCTAATTAAATTTCACTTAACATATACAAAAAAAAATTAAATTAATGGCAACTATTTAAGTTTTAAATTATAACTCAAAGGCGATGTATAAAATTTTACAGAATGTACTTTTTTTACTGTCCTCGCTCAAGGACGCCTCAAAAATGAAATTTTCCATAGTTGGACTTATAGATTTTATGATGTCTCATTTATTTATCTAGGTCTTTCATTTAATTTACAATTCAATTTATATTTTGATTAGTAGAAGATTGCTTCGTTAAACTAAGAGGATTTCTTTGGCAACATTTGAGTTAGGATATGTCAGATTAATATTTCATTTCAATGTATGGATAAAATTCGATTTTACTGGATATTCATTTGCAATGCATTCAGCATTTCATTTTTAAACGTTCTTAAATATTTCTTAATTTTGAAAAAAATAAAAATTTCCCATTTTGTTTAATAGACTTTACTTTTTTAAAGTTTTAAATGTTGCATAACTTTTTTTTTAATTAAAAGACCAGATAACTGGAAATAATAGAAGACGCTTTAGCTGAAGACGCTTTTGCTTCTTCAAAAATATTAAAAATTCCCTGAATTTAATCTTTTTAAAAATATCTGTAAAAATTATTGCAACCATGATAATTTTACTTTGTAAACATTTTATCATAAACAGATAATTTTGAGAGAATATTCTATGCACAAAAAAAAAGAAAAAAAAATGATAATGATTCTAAATAATTCACTTCTCTAAATTAAAAATTTTATTAATATTTTATAATTTATCTATCAGTGAGAGTACATTGGTCACCAACATATATTAACTTAAAGATTTTTACCTTCCCTGTAACCTGCACGATGTTTTATTAAGTAAAGAATAAAACGGACAGACAGTATTCAACATTCTTGAATTGGATTTTCCTTTTTTATTTATTTAGTGATTTTTCAGTATATAAATTATTCACACTTAGGCATTTGTATGCGTATACTAATACAAAATGGATTTTTTTTTGTTTTCAATATTATTATTATTATTGTTATTTTAGATGACAATTCAATAAGCCACATGACAGTCAATGTTTATTTAGTATAAATGCGATTCTAAAAAAAGAATCAAACTAATCGCAAATGGAATGGAATGAAGGGTAAAAAATGAAGAAAAAAAAGAAAAGAAAAAAAAAAGAAAAAATTATAACTCCAAAAAAGGTGGATAAGAGAAAAAAAGAAAGAAAAGACATATGATGACGATGCTGATGCTGATGATGATGATGGAAAATGTTGAAGTTGAAAAGGAGCATGTCAATGTGGCAAATGCACTGCATTTCCACACTTTGACAGTTTTTTTTATAATAATAATAAGTCATATATATATATATATATATATATATATGTATGTATGTGTGTATGTATGTATGTATGTATATATATATATATATATATATATATATATATATATATATATATATATATATGTATATGTGTGTGTGTGTGTGTGTGTGTGTGTGTATTATATATATATACCCACACATGTGTTATAAAAATCATTGGCCATATTTTAAGTATAAGTGCAGTGGGTGCGAGAACGAGAAATAAAGCGAAAAGGAGAAGAAAGTATAAGGAATTGGTTTAGTTTCTATCATAAGAATACTGGAGAATATAAATAAAAGTGAATGATATTAGAATGGGCAATATGGGAAAAAGGGGAAGAAATCTATAGCAATATCCAATGCCTGTTCGATCCACTTTACTGTTAAGTGGCAGACGGTCGCCATGTTATTCTGTAAGTAAAAGCAAAAAAAAAAAAACACACACACACAAACACAAACACAAACTGAAAAAAGCAACCACAAAAAATCCGAAAAAATATAAAGGAACAATTCAACAACCACTATATGACAATAAACCAAAAAAGTAAGAGCAGTAAGAGCAGCAGTTAGAGCAAGGAAAGCAGCAACAAAGCAGAGTAGCAGCAGCATTATTATTTCCTCATAAAGATAAAATGAATTACAGCAGTAGCCCTTTGATAATATTTGTCACTTAAATTGTGAAATTGTGAAATTGTTTGTTTAGGACATAAAAGATTAAAAAAATATGTGAAAAGCACATACACACACACTTATATCTTAGTGAAACGTAGAAGAAGGAAACGAAGAAGGATGAAATACTCTAGCAACATGTTGCTAACAACTTTTAAGATTGATATTCCAAAAAAAAAAAAATAGAATTCTTAAAATAAAAAGGTCTGAAAATTCATTTTTTCTTTTTATTTCTACAGCACATTATTTTTACACCTACTTTGGTTTTCATAAAAAAAAAATAATTTGCTTTTGTTCTTGAGCAAATATATTATAATTTTTTAAATAAGTAAATGAATGGGCATATCATTCAGAACTATAAATAACTGTTAAATGGTGTCAATTGTTGAATTCATTTGATAATTTTCATTATATTTTTGGGTATCTAGAATTTTGACAACACCAGCATAAGCAACAACAACACAACAGCAATAAAAATCGATTGCTACATTCTAAGAAATTTCAAAATTATTTCGCTGTTAAAGCATATTTGTACTTTATATTTTCTTATTCTTCCTTACTCGATTTGTATTTTTTCTAGTTTCTTAAATTTAAAAATCACTTTTCATTGTACTAAATGGATAAAATAAATACAAAACAAATTTTTGGGGGTTATTATGTAAGAAGATTGTATTACAATGAGGCAAAGAATATAAAACATAAAGAAATACAATAACAACAAGAAGCAATAACAAATAAAATAATCAAAACATTAAAAAATTCCGATTAATCAGTCAAAATATGTTGATATTTTCCGATTGTTTATATTAGCAGTAGCAAGAATAACTACAAAATCAATAACAAAAAGAAGCAGAAGCAGAAGCAGAAGCAGAAGAAGAAGAATAAGCATCAAAGGAACATGTATTTTAATAAATTCTTATTCAATTCAATTCAGTTCAATTCAATTTAATTTTTTATGCTCTACATGAATTTTTCTGAATAGATTTTTTTATTTTTGCCGTTTAGGATAGATTCATTGTTAAAATTTAAATAAACTGAACAAATTATTTCTATACTTCTGAAATGATACATGCCATTTTGTCTGTCCATCCATATTGGGGGCAATCAGTACCGAGAAGCACCTGCTCAACTGGGAGTGGCTCATGATATGGTCGTTGGTGATGCCGGCCATCAGGGGGCATTATGAGTCACGAGATCAGATCCAAAGAATCACCAGTTTTAATATGTCCATTGTGGTGATATTGAGGTTGGCTTCGTGGGGGCTGTGGTGGCCAAATCGCGTGACGTGACTACCAACGCTAGCGATCACTTTGTACGTTTGTGTGCCATGCATTTGAGCCTTCACGGCAGGTATGCATGTAAAACACTCACTGCACTGTCCATCCATATTTCATTTTATTTAAACACAAAATTAAAACTGAAACCGAGAGCATAACCGTTATTTAGTTATCTTCACATTGTTATGATAAATTATCAAAAAAAAAAAAAAATTGACAAATTTTCTGAAATACATAAAAAAATTTCTTTATGATTTCTTAAACAAGTTTACCAATAATATAAAGAAACCTATGTGCCTTTTACATAAATTCAATGATTTTTTTCTGATTGCATTGGAATTTTTAAGTAACGATTTCTACGTTAAATAGTAATCGATCAATTTATAAAAAGACGATATTTATTTGTACTTTATAACTTTCCATTTGAATATGACATGTTATTTAATAGGCGTGGCTGACTCTTGCTTCTAAATTAATATTAGGAAACTAGAGAAATTTTCATTCATTTTCATTATCTAGTATAGCATAATTATTAAGGATACTAATAAAAAACGTGAACAAACCTGCTTTTTAAATTACAAATTATTGTTAAAAAGAAAAACAATTGAGGTGAACTCCAATTTAGAGTATTCAATAGACATATTCTTTAATTGGTTTTGCATTTGTTCTCCATAAGAACTTACTAAAATATGGGAACTTGTAAAGTTGCCATAAATCTTATGGCTAATATTTTAATTTTCTCTAAGCAGATGATTTAAATGATCTGATATAAGTAATTCAATTCAGAAATTATTGCAATTCTGCAGGTATATGTATAATTTATAAAATAACATTTTGCCAAATCTTCCATACTTTTTTCAATTTGAAATGAATGGTTGATGGATCTAAAAAGCTGCGATTTTTTTTATAGAGATTTAGTAATGAAGTAAAAAATAAGAAAAAGAAAAAGAAAAAAAAAACGAAAACTTCAATCATAGTGAAACGCCATCTGCTGGTGGCATTTATTATAATTACAACAATAATAAGTGTAATAATAATAATAATAATAACAACAACAACTGGTGCAATAATAATAAAATCATAACAATTTGAAGTCTTAATATAAACAAATTATAACGGCAGCAATAAAAGCAATAAAAATAAAATAAAACCTTAAGAAATGAAATGAAATGAAATGAAATGAAAAGCGAAGAAAATAAGCAAAAAAAGAAACACTTGACACCTTATAGCCATCAGTTGCCGCTTTCACATCCCACATACTACTCATTTTATTCCCTATTTCAATTGAATTTATAAACACTTTAGATATTTAGCGATATAAATAGCTTGATCAAATAAGTGTAAAATTCTTCATGCGTTTCTTTATTGTATTATATCGTTGTTGTTGTTGTTGCTGCTGTTGTTGTTGGTGAGTTCTCCTTTACTTTTTGTTTTCATTCTCGAAAACGATACATTTTGATATGTACATCGCGTCTTTTGATCTATTTTCATCAGTGTATATGTAAATAAGCAGATATTTTATTGAAATTTTTTTTCTTTTATTTTCTTCGCATTTTCTGCTTTCTGTAAAAATCGATAATATTGCTTATACAGATAACAGCATATAGAGCGGAAAATGACAAAAAGAACAAAGAAAATGTGCTAGAGTAAAAAAGACAAATGGAGAGATATTGAGAAAGAATGGGATGGATAGCGAGATAAATAAATTATATTGGAGATCAAAGACAATTGTTTTAGTGAGAAAAGAAAGGATAAAAGATCAGTGAAATGAAATACGTTAATCGACTCCAACCAGACAACAACAATAACAAAAAAAGCAAAAAAAAAAACAATAACAAAAAAAAAACGAAAACAACATAATTATAAAATAAATCACATAACTAATCGATCTGAAAGTATTAAATCATAACATTAAGTAAAAATTTTAGAGATGAACTTGACTAGTTTTCTCTCTTTGTTTTATTTTGTTTGATTTTGCTTCTATTTGTATAAATTCGCTATTTTTATTATTATTAACTCCACTATCCAGATGTTGATGGTATACTTACTTTATCATTACGCTTGTAACGCGTAAAAGAAAACGTCGGAGACCCTATTAAGTATATATATATTCTTGATTTTGAGATTAAAAATGAGAGGAAGATAACGTAAATTGAAAGCAAAAGGCAAAAAATTTGTAGTTTTTCGCTCATATCTTGAAAAGTAGATCATATATAAAAAGCTGGAATTTTGTACAAATATTAAGGTCCTTATTTCACAATGGCTACAAAATCATACAAATCGGTCACGCCTTCTTCAAATTATACAACTTTAAATTATCAGTCCCTACGATACCAAATAGTGTCTGAGTGGTGGGTATTCAAGATTTGACTTCAGCCAAATATAAATTTCTCAGTAGTTTCACTAATAAAATTGAGAAGAAAAAAAATGAATTCAATCCATTTCTTTCTCACTAGCTTTGTCTTGTTCATTTTTTTTTCTGCATTTTTCTGTTGTATACGAATTATAAGCATCCATTGGGTTTATATAGAAATATTCTTTTTACTTTAATTTTCATTTTATAATTTTCATTCCGGTTATAACAAAACTTTTTTACAATATTTTTAGTAGCTCCGTGATTTATGCGAATAATGTAGCATAATGATAGATGAAGGCTAATGAGACTAATGAACAAGATGAACTTTTCATAGGGTCTATTGATTTTGTCGTAGACATTATAATTTTATATATGTTTGATTAGTATTAAATTCTCAAATAATCCTGTATTCTTGTAGTCATGTCCGCCTCATTGAAAAGTAGGCTTATAAACTTTTAAATTCAGATTGTTATTCAGAAAGGGGTTAAATTATTAAGAGACTCACCATCTCTTAAAGAAAACCTCACATATTTTTTACTGACTTTACTTGATTTGTAAAGTACTCGAGAAGGAATTGAAATTTACAGTGCATCAATTACATTTGTTCAAAATTACGTAAAATATCAAATTTTTGATTGTTGCTTTTTTTTTGCTGGCTAAAAAAGTAGAATAATGAAATTAGAATTTGAATTTCTTTAACGATCAATTGATTTGCAATTTTATAACAAAAACTTATTATACGCATTGCTTGTTGTTCTTTTGCAGAACTCGGAAAGCAAAAAATTGGAAAAAGGCCCTGCCAAGGCACATGCCTGTGCCTTTCTGAATTTTCTTTCTTTAAATTATTTGTTCAATCCAATGAGTAATTAAAAAAAAAAAAGAAAATTTATTTCAATTGTAATCTAACAAAAATATTAGTTTGACTTTAAGGCTAATGTTTTCAACGCAGTCATTAATTAAAATTGTTGTGATTGTGGTCGTTGTGGCTGCTGTTATTGCTTTTATTGTTGTTCCAAAGTAGGAAATATTTGAATATTATTTCATATAATTGGCATAAAATTCTGAGCAAGACACGTTTAGCGCCTATTGAAGATATCAATTCTAATGATAATTATCACAATTATGATGATCATTAATTAAGCATTTATTCGAATGATATGTTTTAGAAAGAGATAGAGGGATACAATATGTATGTGTGTGAGTGATAGAGATAGAAAAGAAGGAAGAAAGACAAAAGGCACACGCAATGCCACCCTCGATGCTGCCAATTAATAAAATTTACACGATTTTCAAAATGTTCGCCCGCTGAGTGCAAGTAATTTTGATATTATCCGTATTCCGACTCGTATTCATATATAAAGAAAAATTGCAATATCGATCCGAAATAGATATAATTAATTTTAATTTTGATTTTTTTGATGACATACATATACACACACATATATATATACATATTTTTAAAGCCTTGTGAATAAATAAAAACCCAAACAAAAAATTAACAAATTATTTTTTTTTCAACGTAATTTGTTAATTATAAATATTAAAAGGTTATTTATATATGAAGCCCATATATATATATATATATATATATATGGGCTCGTACATGAACCATGTAAATGTGCCAAAGAGGAAGCTAAGTTTGATATTTCTAAATTTTTTTGAAATTATGCCAGTCGTTACCTGTCCTTTGGAAATAGGAAAATGACTGTTCAAAGATACGAAAAAGAATTTTTAAAAAACTGAAATGCCAAAGTTAAGATTTAAGAAAATTTGCGGCATTGTTTAAAGGGAAGGTTATTTCAATTCTTGTAGGATTTACATATGAGTTTAAAGTAACAAATATTTACCATGAGAGTTGAAGAAAATCAGAAGAAAAAAATTCAGTTTTCTGCCAGATAATTATTGGATTATTTGAAAAGCGTAGAAATCTTTTCTTCTTTTATTTTGCTGAACGTTTTATTAAAAAGCGAATCATTTTGCTTCTTCTGTTTTATCAGCTTTCCTTTCTTGCCATACGTTGAGTGAAGACAATCCCATAGAACAGAATGTTTTAGTTATTTTATTGTTGCTATTGTTGACTAGTGTCTGTTTTCTGTTGTCGGTTGCCGATTGTCGATTGTTGTCTGTTGACTGTTGACTGTTATGATAAGAAAAATTCATGCATAATTTCTTCTTTTTCACAATGATTATGTCTGTCCATCTGTCCATTTGTATATCTGGCTTTTATTATAATACCATTTAAAAAAAAAAAACGGCAAATTTTCAATTTGCGTAACCAATAATCCAATAATCTAACTCTCTCTTTCTACTTATTGTTATAGTTGCTGCTGTTATTATTGTTATTTTATTATTTCAGTTTTATTTTTCATTGTTTAATAAATTATATTTTGTTTTCTAAATTCTATTCAATTATTGTATCTAACTTAATATCATTATAAATTTTTTTTTTATTATTATGTAATGGATAATAGAGTTGTTATTTTGTTGTTGTTATTTTTGGTGGTGGTGGGAATTTGTTATCTTGTTTTGTGGGCGCTTTTATTTGTTTTTTGATTTACATTCAAATTTTTTTGGTTGCTTCTTGTGATTGTTTTATTTTTATTTTTTAATAATCCATGACGCATGCCATAAAAAACAGAGTAGTTATAGACCCTTCAGCAAATCAATTCAATTATTTATGCATAAGTATTTAATACTTTTTTTTTATATAACAGAGAAGGTCAACCTTCTTAAATTACTAAATTTTGAATCGTATGATTGTAAGGCAGGATTAGATGACTTACAATAGATTCTGTAGCATTCATCGTTCCATTCATTCTATTTCTAAAATACTTTATAAAAGAAGCTTCTATCAAATATGAAAAGGTAGAAGGAAATTTTTCTGTCCAATTATTAACGTTAAATATAAACCAACAAAACTTATTGAAAGTCTAATTTATAAGACAACAACAACAAGTCGGTTAAGAAGAATTTTTTTCCATTAGGATTATTATTAGTCCAAGCAAAATTGTTAAAATACTTCACAATTACAACATGTGGATTTTATTGAAATTTTATATCCCTTAGAAAGAAACTTCTTCGTAACAGTAAAAAGAAAAACAAAGTATCTCAATTGTAATTGATATAGATTGTTTTTATTCGAAATACTTTACTGTACAATTAAAAAAAAAGGAAAAAAAAAATTAAGTAAAAAGAGAAGCAATAGCAAAGAAAAACAACTGGTTTTATTAAGAGATGATTAAATTTCCGCATGTGATTTGAAACATATTTTTGCAAAACAACAACAACAATAATAAAAATACAAAAAAAAGCGGAAAGACACAAAGAATTTTCGAATTCAATTTCATTCAGCAAATGCCTCCTATAAAATTGTATTTTTCTTTTTCCTTTTTTTTTTGACATTTATCTATTTTTGAGGAAAATAATTTAAGTTTATGTCGTTCTTGTTAATAATTTTATTATTTAATTATTTTATTATAACATTAACAAAAACTTACATATAGAAATGTAGATGTATAAGTAATAATTTTCTATAAAAAAAAAAAAAAAAATTATTAAAAATATATTAATTTTAATAATAAGAAATAATTAATTAAAGCAACAATTAATAAGCCCAATCATTTTATTTGATATTTTTGATTATTTATTTATAAAATTAAATTCATAATAGAAATGGAACGCACATTCAAAACATTACCTGTCATTTAACGTATAAATATTCATTATAAATAATTGAAAAATTAATTTAGAAAGGAAAAATATTTTGAGATCTTTTTTAACAACACATTTTTAGAATTTTACGACTGTAAATTCAATGCAAGTTAATTTTGTTACTCTTTTCCCTTTTTTCTTTTTTTTTTTTTTGAGCGTTTCAAAGCAAATGTCTTCTTCTTAATTGATAAAGTATTGAACATCAATTCGATTATAAGATTTAATAATTGGACTTAAGTTGCATTGAGGGATTTTTTTCTTTCATTTCAATTTCTTAGATCTTTTTGGATGTAAAAAACGAAAAAAAAATAAAGTGTAAAAAAAAATGATTAAAAATTGTATTAATTTATGATAATGATGCTAATGTTGGAAAATTAATAATGGCAAAAAGTGAATGTTAGAAGTATCTGCAATTTCTGTATTTCGTGCACTTTGCACAATCAACTAATTAAACAAATCAATCAAAACTAAATCAAGACAGTCGTCAAGCTCTATAAATGTAATATCAATTTAGTTCGATTAAATGCGGTACTACATTTATACTCCATATTTAATGCCATAATCCTGATAATGATGATGACCGACGTGTGTACGGAAATGTGATAAATTTGTAAAGTTGCTTGCAAGATTCGTTAGATTACCGCCCAAATGTGTATGTGTATGTGCATGTGGTGGATGTGTATGTGGATGTGGATGATGATGATGATTATTAATAACAGCTGCTGCTGCCGCTGCTGCAGCAGCAGCAGCTGCTGTTGCTGTAGCTGATGTTCCACCACCTATCGAGGATGCCCCAACAATTGTTGCATGATGATGTTGATGTTGATGTTGATGTTGATGTGAATGTTGATTTTGGCTAGCAATGCCAATACCTCCATTACCATTCACCATTGGCGGGCTGCCAGATGATTGTATACTACCATTGGGACTGTTACCTGCTTCCATTTGACAATTATTATGATGTCCTTGTGTATCGAATATTATGTCACGGTGGAAACTTAATGTTGCATGGCCACCTAATAAATTATTATGCGATGGGCTGTCGCTGTTATTCTCGTTATTGCTATTATTGCTAGTATTGGTTGTTACTGTTGTTGTTATGTGATTACTAATAATATCATTGTTATTGGTATTGTTGCTATTATTGTTGTTGTTATTACTATTGCTACCATTATTTGCTATTGCTATTCCTGTTGGAGTTATTTGCTGTGCACTATGCTGGGAATTATTAGTAACTGGTTCAGATGGTGGTGTTTCTGGCGTATACCAACCGCCATGCAATGGGCCATGTGTTGGTGTTGTAATAATTGTGGGTGAATTAGCAGTTGAATTGCTTGTAGTGAGCGGGCCAACAGTACCACTACCGCCGCCACTGGCAGTACCAGCATTACTATTATTAATGATGGTGCTGTTACCGCCACAATTATGACTGTTGCTGATTGGTGTTAAAGGTAGACCATGCGTTGTTCCATGTGTCATTATATTATGATGTTGTTGGTGATGGCGCATTTCTTGGGCATGATGAGCATGATGATGGACAACGGCAGCTGCTGCAGCATGATGATGTACATGATGTATTTGTGTTGTAGCTGCCGCAGCAGCAGCTGCTGCTGCCACATTCAAATTATCTTCGTTCAAGGCAACGGCGGCTGCCGTATGATGATGATGATGATGATACGGATTATAAGCACTATGATGTAGGCGGGGATTATAAACATTCATAAGTGAATCGACAGTAAAGTTTGCATGTTCACTGCCACCACTTCCGCCAGCCGTTAAATTCATTTGAGTTAAGCCCTCATGACATGAATTTAACATGGCGGCCGTACTTAAACCGGCTGCGGCGATTGCCTGCTCTTTACCACTTAAGCAACTCAATTCCATCGTTAAAGTTTCTTTCTTAAAATGTCCATGACCATGCCCATGGCTATGACCATGATGATGATGATGATGATGGACCATATGCTTAGCATCTAAAATGCCATTGGCTGTCATCAATTTTAATGGTTTGATTTCGGCCAATTTCTCATTCATCATAGCTTGACGTTTCATGGCCTCCTCTTTCTCTCTTAAAACATCTTTCTTCTTGAAACGTCGACGCCTCCGTAAAAATGAACCATTATCAAACATATTATATGAATCTGGATCTAAAGTCCAATAGCTGCCCTTACCCGGTTTCTTATCATCCCGGGCAACCTTTACAAAACATTCATTCAAACTGAGATTATGCCGAATAGAATTTTGCCAGCCTTGTTTATTATCACGATAATATGGAAATCGTTCCATTATATATTGATAAATCCCATTCAATGTTATCTTCTTTTCAATCGAATTTTGTATGGCCATCGCTATTAACGCTATATACGAATATGGCGGTTTAACAATCTCTTTACTTTGATGTGGTCCACCTAAACCGTAAGCACTCGTGTGCGGATAACTATAACGGGAATATTGATCGTAAGCATAATGAGCAGCAGCAGCTGCTGATGGTGATGACATAACACTAACGCCAACACCAACACCAACACCAACGGCCGTGGCAGCGGCTGCTACACTGCTGCCACTACCATAACCACCCGTTTGAGCATAATGCCGTGAAAACGCTGTATTTTGGTCACCAAATAGAGTGTGCATAATTTTATGAACGTTTTAATTATCTTTAATTTTATTGTTATAAATATTTCCAGTAGTTATTCGTTATAGAAATTTGCGAAAAACAGAAAACATAATTTAAAAAAACTACGAATCACTTTGTACCCATTCTACTTATTTTAATTTTTTTTTCTATTTTTTTTTTTTGGAACTATACTAATTTTAATTTAATTCACTTAACGTTTTATTAGCTAAATTGTTTGTTTATATGTAAATTGTTTTTTTTTTTTGGTGTAAATGTTTAATGTTTAAGCATTTTTTCTTTAAAATTTCAATGGATACTTTACAAAAGCTCAAATTATATTCATTTTAATTAATGACATTAATTCGACTTAATAGTTAGTATTTTTGGTACATTTTACTTATTTTTTTTATTAATCGTTTGCAATTAGAACTTTTGGAATTAGTCTTTTTTGATGATTTTTACTTTCAAATTAAAATTTTTAATTGTTAGTTTTTCTCTTTTGTTTGTTTTTAGTTGATTTTCTTTTCAAATTTTTTTTTTTTTTTTTGGTAAAATTTATTTGCGATATTCATTTATATTAAATGATTATTATAAATAGTTTTATGTAAAATTGTTAATGATTAATCACTTAATTACACACATAAAAATATTGTTTGTAGGTCTGCATTTTTTTTTTATTTATTTCTAAAATTGATTGTTATTGAAAGCGAATATTTGTATTTCAGATTGTTTTTTTTTTCCAAATTATTTGATGGAGGCTGCTTTTACTTGTAAGTTTTTTCTTATATGCATAATGCTTGTGTCTATTGATGTTTCCTTTTAAATATTAATTTAAAAAAAAAGTTGTCAATTGTCTGCGTTATTTTCCTTTTTTTTAATTGCTTAATCTTCTTCTTTTTTGTTGAATTTCAAATTATACATTGTTATTATTATTAGTACTTTTATCTAATACACACATTTACATGCATGTGTATGGGTGTAAGTGTATACGTGAGTGAATATTTGTTTTTGTTTGTTTTTATAAAGCGGCAGCAGCACTTATAATAAAACGGCACTAACCGCACTTCTTTTTTCCTCAAATTACTGCTATTGTTTCTAAGTTTTGAAAAGTTATACGCTATAAGTTATACACACATAAACAATAACATAAATATATATATATATATACAAACGCACACTTATGTAGGACACGCACATATATACAAAGAATTTAATGAACCGCTCAGACTAGAAACACGCTGGATACTGAATCTGTGACTGAAATAACAAAATGCCTTGTGTGATGGTTTATACTTTGGAAGAAAAACAAACTGAAAAGGAAAAACAACCAACAACAACAATAAAAAAAATATATATATAAAAGTAATAAAAATAGTAATACGAACAAAGCAATAGTGGCAGCAGCAGCGGCAGCAGCAGCAGATAAACAATCTTTAAGCAAAATGTTATACAATACATACGCACATCCACACACATGCACACACACACATACACACACGCACACACACGTAAGAACAATAACATTTCGGTTGGTTGCATTAACACACCTATTGTTTCTCTCTCTCTCTCTCTCTCTCTCTCTCTCTCTCTCTCTCTCTCTTCTGTATATTCTTTTAGAACTTTTTGTGGTAAACGCATAGAAACATTCTACATATGTATGCCTATGTATATTGTTGTTATTATTATTGGTGAAAATTTCTTTTAAATTTTTATTACATATATGCATTATAAACACGTATACATACCGCACTCACATACAAATTTACATATTTTTTGCCATCACCATTGTGCTAAACCAAAGTTTTTTCATACAAACATTCTTAGTATAACAAGCATTTTGGTTTCGCTTCTGTTGTTGTTGTTGTTGTTGTTGTTGTTGTTGTCTTATTGCTATTCAGCATGCAATTATGTATATATATATATGTTTGATTTAGTTCAATTTCACCACTGGCCGACCAACCAAATCAACCAACCAACTAACTAATCAATCAAACAACAAACAAACAAACATGTAAAGTCGCAAGCAAACAAGTTACAATAGAAAATAAGCAAAAACACACATGAATGAGAGAGAGTATGCTTTGCATTAACTCATTAACACTTTCTCTTACACTTTCATTAACACTTATCTCTCCCTCTCTTTCACATTATTTGTTTTAACAGAAACAATGAAAAGATTTTACAGCTTTTCTTCCTCTCTTCTCTTTTGTCGACGCTATTTCATCGCAAATTAATTTGATTATTATTATTGTATTGTGTTGCTGTGGAGAGTGCAGCAGTGAGTGAGTGAGAAATTTTTTTGGTATTTTTCTTTTAGGAATGTACCATTAACTATTGCCTGCCCCAAATATTATTGTTATTGTTGTATTTTGTGGAATGCCATTCAAAATATTCTTTGTTTAGTTTTTCAATTGTAGTTCATATTAGAATAATTGATATAATTCTACAGAATTTCTACAGAATTCTAAATTAATTTGATCAATACCTAAATTTGTGAGAACTCCTCTTTGCTCCTTCTGCATTATCTACTCTTTAATAAAATGTAGAAATTTAAAACTTTATTCTGAAAGCCTTCTGAGGATAATAGATATTGTAATATTTGTGTTAACACTTACACATTTATATAAACCACCAACATAACCAAATGCATAAATATTGTATGTGTTTACAAGAATAATCGCAGCAACATCAAGTATTACTGTTTTCACCACTACCAAAAAATTTATATAAATTTTTAACGCCATCATCATTTGCCATTTTAATGTAATCTGGCCATTTCTAAGCCATAATATAATATATATACATATACACAAATACACACACACTAATATATATATATATATATATATATATATATATATATATATATATATATGGGGTTAATAACAAAACAAGAAAAGGTAAAGTAGGCGGAGTTAAGGCAAGAAAAACAATTTTTTGTTTTTGTTTTGAATTTGCATTTCGGAAAAGCGAGTTCACTTGAGAGAGAAATTGTTGCAGGTCAAATGGCATAATGAAAAATGGGTAAAAGAGAGAAGCATACGGAATTAGAATTCTTGCAAGTGATTGGCAAATGTTCAAATAGAGAGAGAGAAAGTCAGTGTGTTCATTTATTTCTCACTTAAGGGGCGTTATCTGCTTGTGTTATTTCCTTTTGTTTTTGTAACACTTATGAGTGATAGAGAAAGAGAGAGAAATACAGTGTCTCAATTAGCATTATAATATTCACCACTTGACGTTTGATTTCTTCTTTTCTTATTAACGAAAATTGAGTATTTTAATGAACAGTAAGCACAAAAATAACACCAAAAACAACAACAACCCACCAAAAATGTTGTACGTAATACTTTTTATTGTTGTAGTTTTTCATTCTACTATAAGGATAATTGAAAATCGTCATTGATAATTTCCAAAAAAAAATAAAATTTCGAATAAGTTCAAAACGCTATAGTTCTTTGATGTGTGTGTTCAGCATATTATCGTTAAAAATTCAGTCAATACTTCAAATTGATTTAAAGAGCATATCGAAAACCAATGTATCTAGAATTTATTTGATATTTGATTTTTTATACTAATTACGTAATTATTAATCACACATCTCTGAAAGGTGAAAGGTGACTTTCAAATGAACTCTCAAAGATCTTGTAAAACATAGTAAATTATATTAAATTCTGGACCGATCTATTGACGCTTAATCGCCTGTCCTGGTTTTTCAGGTTGCACCTGATTGCAATCAGTTTTCATAAAATCGTTAAGTAAATGCAAAATATTCACTGATTAATTTATTTCTTAAAGAAGATTATGCATCATCATTAAACCCATGAGAAACTTGCATTGACAAGACTTGAACAAAAGGTATGCCAAGGCCTTTTTAGCATACATATTCAAAACTTTTAAGGAGTAATTTAATGAACTTTGTGTGGATGATTACAATGAGATTTATTGAATTTAAATTTTTATTTAACTTTGTAAGTAAATCCAATTGATTTTCATTGTCACACAACCGACCGATTAAACGACAATATCACAAAGAATAATGCAATAAAAACAGCAACAAGAAAAATAAAAAGATTTGTATTGCAGAATAAAAAAAATATAGAAAAAAGCAAAAAAAAAGAGAGATACAATTTTGAAAAACAAGATGCATAAATTTGACCAAAAAAAAAAAAAAAAATGGAAACGATTTAGATAAGAGGAATAGAGAATGTGATAGTGAGATAAAAAGGAAAGTGCGATAACATATTTTAAGTAAGCGATCAGTTTTACTGAATCATATTTCTCTTGTTGATGTTTTCGGTTCTAGTAAATAAAAAACCAAAAAAGAAAGATAATCAGGATTAGCAGGCATCTTTAAAAGTTAATAGTAAAAAAAGTAACAAAAATTTATATTATAAATAACCAGGCGGACGGATTGAGAAATATAAATATATTTTCTACTACATTTGGCTGGGGTCAAATCTTGAATAGCCATCAGTGAGACACTATTTTATAGATAGATAATTTGAAGTTGTACAATTTCAAGTAGGTGTGGCCGATTTGCATGATTTTGTAGCCATTGTAAAATAAAGACCTTAATATTTTAACTTTTTGTATCTGCTTTACTTTTCAAGATATGGGCCTTTTTCTTTCAGTTTGTGTTGTGAGTGTGGGCATGTCCTTCGACCAATTGGTCTTATTTTCAATCCCAAGATCAAGAATATACATACTTAATGGGATCTCCGACGCTTCCTTTTAAGCGTTACAAGCCTTTTGACTAAGTGAATATATCTCTGTGTTTGGTGGATATAAAAGAGGAAACACTTAAATTAAATTTTAGTGTTACATGTATTTAGTTTTTTTTTCTACCTCTCTCTTTCTTTTTGTCCCTTTCTTTCTTCCTCTATGTATTTCATCCCGTTAAAGAATGTCTTCCTTTAATTTTCACAAATTTACTGCTGTGTGGGTTGTTTGCAAAAATCATTTAAATAAATATTTATTTTGCACGATTCTCGTTTATTCCTCTTTAAAAATCTGGACGAAAAGAAGCAATAAATGCTTACAAAATTGTTACAAAAGAACAACAACAATAATGCGACTACTGAGCCTTTTTGAATGAATTAAAATTTTTGAATTTTTTGGGGGAATTTTTATTTTTCTTTCATCATTTTTTGGTGTTAAATAAATATTTTCTTTACCGTAAATTATAAAACAAAAAAATTTTTTTAATAATTTTTTTTTGATTAGTAATGAGAAACAAATATGAAGAGAAAAAAAATTAGTAAAAATATTTTCTTTTTTGCTTTTTATTGCTTTCAAAAAACAATATGACATTTTTTTGTAGTTTCATTATTAAGAAAAGTAAATTAAATTGCGTGAAAAACTACTTTAGAAAAAAACCAAGAAAAGAGAAAGGAAAAAATGAACTAAAACTATCAAGTTTAATTCAGAGTTGACAGATATTTTATTGCCGAATAGAAAATTCTTGTTGCACTTTAAAAATATTGTTATGGTGTTTATAGTGATAATGAAATTATCAAACGTCAAATGGTTAAAGGGCTTCAGTTCAATTGTTTTTTAAGGCTTGATTGTTTATACAACTGACCATTTGAGAACATTGAGAAGACTTTGGACTTGAATGTTTCGCTGATTACATAAATTTAATAAAAATTTTGAATTTTGACCATAAAAGCATCAAACTTTTATCTACTGCCATTTATAAAGGCACTGTTGCAATACTGTTATTGATTTTAGTGGCATTCCATTTATTATGGAAAAAATTGAACTTCCTCAAAAGCCGATTTACAATAAAATTGTGAACTACTTCCCTTATATGCATAATTTTTGCTTCAGAAATGAAAGGAAGAGAAAAAACTTTACATGATTATTATTATTACATAAGTTTATAAATTTATGATTAAGGCAAAATTACTTTTAAATAATTTTCAGAAATATTAAAAAAATGTATATGAAATTTGCATATCTCTGCTATTTCATGAGAATTGCTCTTTGCATTTGACAACGCAAATAAAATTACCATAAGAATTTGTCAAAATGTTTGCAGCTTATTTTTTTAATTTTTTTGTATATCCTGTTACTGCTGTTCTGCCTTTCAGTTAGAAAAAAATTGCGGACGAGCTAATAATGTAATGTGAATAAGTAATGACATAAATTAACAGATCGTTGAATAGGATTGGTATGTCCACAATCGTCATCCGAATTTTTCAATTAAATTGCAGGAATTTCTATTTAATACTTTAATTTGTCCATCATCTAAATTTTTCTGCAACAATAAAACTTTTACGATCCATTTATCATTAATTGATTCTGATTGCATGTTTAGATTCAGGTAAATACTTACTTTCCTTCAATTTTTTTTTCCTCCATTCAGACTTTTTCGTACATTTTTACAATTACAAAGGAACTTGTAAGAAAAACACAAGCCAGGGACAGAGGCCGAGTTCAAGAGAGAGAGAGAGAGAGAGAGAGAGAATAATTTTCGCTATTATAGTATTATTGTGCCGTTTAACGTTTACACGTTGTCTACAGACATTGCGGATTAGTTGGGCGACACTCGCTGATAACACTTTCATCTAGATAAAATATTAATCTCATAGATTACATTTGGTTAGTTCATTTGATTAGTTATTATCAGTACTTTACTAAACAAGGGAAAACAAAGGGAAAAATTGAAAATTCAACTAAAATAAGAGGAAGAATGAATGTAATAATTTCTTAAATATTAACACGTTAGAGAAATGTCAATTGTACAAAATATTAGACAGATTGAACTACTCTACGGAAATTTTCAAATCATATGGTTTGAATGGCTTAAAAAAAGAAACAAGAAAGTTTCTCTTGCTTTTTAATTTTTTTTTGTTTTATATTTATTCAATTTATTTACTTCTCATTATTGATTTGAATCTCTAAAACGATCAAAACTCTTTGAATCACTAAATTTGTTACAACAAAGCCCCTTTCTATGGTTATTCTTTAAAGCCCGTTTTTGCTTATTTTAATTTTTATTTGTTATTTTTTTTATTAGAAAAAACACACTTGTATTTATATTTAGTTTATTAGTCAATTGTAGTAATCGATATTACTTAATAATAATTTAAAACGGTTTCTATAGATACAAATTGTTTATTTGATTGTTTCTATTATTCATTTCCAAATTTTTGATTTGTTATTGTTAGCGTTTTTCTTTATGCAGGCAGAGCCATAATATTCTACAATTTTTAATTATTAATTGTTAGATTTTACGCCTAAACAATCGAGATCTATAATTGAGAAAAAGTAATGAATACAAAACATTTATTTTTAGAAATTTTTTTTCAAAATTTCTTTTCTTTTATATCTGTCTTAGCATTTAGTTTCATTTCAATTGATTGATAAAAATTTGATTTTATTCAAATGATTATAAAATACCAATTTAGGGTTTTATATTTAATCTTTAATTGTAATTGAATTTCGCATTATATTCTCTTCATTGGAATCTAAGGGCTTTCAAATTAATGTTATACATTTAAATATATTATAATATAAAATACCAATATATTTGCCTCAGTATTTTTAATAAATTACAATTTTGTTTTGCAATATAATTTATTGGTTAATAAGTTTTGCGCTTTTGCGTTAAAAAATATGCCACAATTAGAGTTATATTATGTTTAATTTATACATTATTTTTATTTCTATTTGCTTTTATCATTTAATACAATAATTTATACCACTGGAATCAATTAGATTTAGTAAATTGTTTATAGAAATAGAAATGCGTATGCCTCCCAAACGAAAAAGTTACAAAATGTAATTTTATTTAACTAATTTTTTTTTTACTACTAAAAACTTTGTTATAATTACTTTTTATATTTAAGTACACAGTACAAGTGAATTTTTGAGCAATTTTGAATTATTTATTATATTTGAAGTTTTATACGTTTCTTGCATAATAATAAAATAAAACTTGGCAGTTTTCAGTAATAATGTAATGTAATGTAAATAAAATATAAAAAATTATATTATTAAATAATTAAGTTCTTATGCAGTATGTGAAATTGATATTTCTCATATTTTGTAGTATTAGAATTATTAAAAAAACAATGTAGTTCCAATTTCTTGAAATATTTATTAGATACATCAAAAATAATTTCATTACTGGTTTTATGCTCTTTAAGAATTTTTAAGTACTTTTAACCATATCCTAAATACTTGAAATATTTTCTGAGTATTTTGAATACATCTTGAATACAAATATATATAAAATAAAATATATAAAATTTAGTGAAAATTTTATACATATGAACGTAATAGTTTCTTGTATTTACGATGTAATTATGGGTAGGAAGTTAGAAAATAAAAATCTACAATTAAAAATTTAGTATCAAGATATATTTTTTCTTTGGAAAATTGAACTAGATGTGTTCATTAAAACAAACAAAAAAACAAAAAACAAAGAAATAATGTAAATTTTCTCAAAGTGTAATGAAGCCCTTAATCGTTACGACGAAATAACGTTTCGTTTTAAATTTTATACTCAATGCGATTTGTAAGATGCCATTGCACATGTGCACAACGTCTAAAATAATTTAATAATCTAAATTAAACGTCTAATATAATTTAAACGAAAATTTTAGAATTATTTTGTGAGATGATTGAAAGTCTTCTAATTTCAGTTATGTTTTTATACTTTGATATTGATAGATATTTTCATACAAAATTTTTATGGTAGCGATTTTACAATATCAAATAATTTTTTAATGAAATGAAATTTCAACGAATTTAGTCCGAATTTCTGAATCTGCTTCCATGTAACGTTTGTTTTAATTTTCCAATAATTAAAAGTTATTTCATTGTATTCGTAAATACATTCATTTTTCTTTATTGAATTCTTTCATTAAATGTAATCCGTGAAAAATTTTTTTTTTTTGCTTAATTCTTCTTCTTTTTGGCATCAACAATTATGTATATAAGTTTTGAAAGAAATGTATAATTAAATTAAGAAGAAAAATAAAAATTAATTATTCTGTTGTCAGTGCACGTTTTTCTTAAATTTGTTTTTTTTTTCAAATACAAAATAAAGAAAAAAAATAGCCAAAGCAGTAATGAAAGGAAATCTTATAAAATGTTAATTTTTAAATTAGGTATAAATTTTCTGAATAAGCGTACTTTGCTATTATTTTTCCTTTCAATTGGTTTTTGCGTTTTTCTTCTTTTCGCAAGCCGTTGATGTGCGTTATCTTTCATGTTACATGTTACATGTTACATAAGGGAAAAATTAAATATATTATGTATTTTATATACTGTAAATATTGTAAAATGTGTCCTTTGGTAAGTAATCTAATTTAATTTCATTTAATATCAAAAGAAAAATAATGAATTAAAGCGAAAATACAATTTTTAAATAATATTAGTAACAATAATTAATAAATGGCATATATTTAGTTCATTATATTCTATATAATGCTTTCATCAAATGCTTTCACGTAGAAGAACACAGACAGTTTTCAATAATCAAATTTCATTTACATTTTTGAAATGTAACTTTTTTACTTTTTTGTTCCGTTTGGTCGTTTATTTGTTTATTTAAAACATTGATCGTTAAGGTAAATTAAATTATAATCATTATATTATGCTGAGAACATAATCAATTGAATATATGTATTACTTACATCTTCAACATTTAGAAAAAAATGTAAATCCATAATTGATAATATTTTAATAATAATTATAATAATAATAAAAAAAATACAGTCTCACTTATTGAATACAATACGCTGTATAATAATAAAAAGATTGCATTAATAATAATCTAATCACGATTTTAATGTGGCCATTAAGCCTTGCCATATTTTTATTCAAAAAAAAAAGAGAAAAAGATACCGCTGCGTGTACCCTACATACCATATGTCGCCAATGCAACTTTGTGATATACAGTTCATGGAATTTTTTGTAAGATCTACTTTCGTTTGTAAGGTTACACCACTTTATATAAATGCTTTGTTCATATGTTTTGGCAAATTAGTGATTTATCCAATTTATACAATTTGCCTGAAGAGTTATTCATTCTAAGTCCTACTTCTCAGAGCTATCTATCTTAGAAATGTTTTTGAAATGAAAACAAATTTCAATTTAATATGATTTTATGACCAAATTGATAGGATAACTCTTTTAATACATTGCATTTGAATGAAAGCAATGTTTTGATGGACTAGTCTTAGGAAAATTATTAATTTCCAAAGTTATCAAATTTGAATAATTACAACATACAAGACACAATTTTGTTGAGCAAAAATTCTAATTTTATTGACATTTGATGAATTGTACTGGTTGTTTAGGTTTCTTTGCTTTGAATTTTTTGATACGCGCTGTTTGGCTTGAATTTTATCTCATCTATAAAATGGCCACTTTATGGTGATGTAGGATGAATATATTTTAGTCAATCGATTGAAAAAACCTCTTTTTATATATATATATATATATTATTCTAATTCAAATGCAATTGGCATGAAAAAAGTCATCTCTCTTTGTGTATATTCGTATATATCGTATATCGGTTTATAGTTATATATATTGAATGCTATTATGGGAGTATATTTATGGTATTTGATTTTTCATTATATTTATGTATATGTATATCTGAAATTGCAACTTTAAAAATGATGATGATTCTTAATAAATAAATATGTATTTTTTAATTTGTCATCCTCTTTGACCATCTTATTTGTCGAAACCAAATTAAATCACTTTCGTATAATCACTTTTTATATAAAAAAATAAGCCTACATTTTAGTCTTTTGTTACTTCTCCAATGCTTTCCCATTTAAATCATTAGGCGATTATTAAAATCCGAAAATTAAATGGAAGAACTTTAAAAAAACATTTTTTTCTATTCGTTTTACTCACAAAATGAAATGTTAAATAAAATGTAAAAAATGTTATAAACATCATTTTCATAATAATAATTTTATCGTCGTTATCATCATCATCATCATTTTAAAATTGAATTTCAATATAAATTACTTAGTCCTGTTCTGTTGCACCAGGATAATAATATGGAGGTGGCCGCTCATATTCTGATGCCGGTGGTGCTATTGGCGGATTCTGATATCTCGGTGGACCACCATCCCAATGCCTGAAAATCGTAATAGAGATAAAATTAATTAAAGAAAAATATATATTCAGAAATTTATTTAGGAACAAATTAAAACAAAAACAAAATCAAAACAAGAAATAAGTAGTACATATATAAAACATTATCATCAAAATCGATTCTAAGGATTCTGATTGATTAAAACTAAAAATTAAAAAATTATGTCTCTAAGTTCATTCAAAGAGTAAATAACACGTTTAAAAGCTTATTAGGATAAAAGGTCATGCTTAGTTTTAATAAACAGAAACAAACATTTTAATGTAAAATCCAATTTAAGAAATCTATGAACTTACTTGGGTGCCATATCATTATAACGATTATCACGCACGTTAGCAGCCGTTGTAGGTATACCATGTGTTGTTGTTGTTGTTGTTCCAATTGGCTCTTCATAATAATCACCACGGCGTCTACGATCCTTGATTTTACGGCGCTTATTTTTTGGACCACTAAGTGTACGCAAACACAGACGTAATACGTACAAACAAACACACGCATATAAAATAATTTAAGACAAGAACAAGAAAGAACCAAAAAAGAAATTAAATAAATAATAAACAAAAAATACACAAAACAAGTAAGAAAATTATGATTTGATTGTGGCCATCTAAATATTGCATTATACATTACATGCATGGCAGATTTACATAACTCATAAAGAGTGAGTGAACAATATAAAAATACGAAGAAAGGACAATTTAATATTTTAGAATTCAAGTTTATTGTAGCCAATTGCTTTATTTTTTTCTTTGGGGGAAACAAATCATTTTTTATGAACAGACATGTCCAAATCGATTTAGAAGATGTTGATGTTTAATTAAGAATAAAAATGTTTTATAGATAAGTTAATTGTAGTAAAAACCAAAAAGTGAAGCGATACACTAGAAAATTATCACATACATTTGCTATACCAAAATAGTTTTTAAATTTTTTCTGTATTAGTCGTTTCTACGGAGTAGGCATAAAAATGGTTCTATTTTATATAAATTTAACATTTTTTGTTTTTTGGATCAAAGCAAATTTTAAGTACCAAATAAATTGGGTCCTGCAACTTTATAAGTCGACATAAGTCAAAGAGACGAGCTTAGTTCGTATCAAAAAATAAGAAAAGAGTCTTTATCCAACTTGTATAACTGCATAAACTTATACTGTATTTTGCAAATGGTATCGCCTGGAGAGTGGAAAAAGGATTAAAAGAAACAATTCAAAATAAACTAGACTTAAATTACTTCATACGTTTTCTTAAGGGAAAAGCTCATTTTCCACAAGTGAGAGGAATGTAAATACAAAAAAAAAAATAACTTTTTTTTTCTTAGTTTTACTTCTGTGAACTTACTTGGACAATGGAATGTGGTCACGTTCACTGTACGCATCATATAAATACTCCCTGAAAATTATTGAATATATACATATATATATTTTTATAAAAGAAAAGAAAAAGAGTAAATTCTTTTTCCACATCGATGTCTCTCTTTTTTTAAGTACTTAACTTAAAGGGTTAGGAAAAACTAGGTTTAAGATTTTTGGTATAAAATACATTAAAATTCGAAAAAAATCAAATGCAGCAGAACGTTTTCTAAAAGCACTACAGTAAGATGAAGATAAAGAATAAATTGATAAAAGGAATTCACTAAAAATTCTTAAACAAATGCAGAAGAAAAGCGAAATTTCAAAATCGATAACATTAAACAACAAAATGGTGAATTGGAATTGAATTTTTTTGCGTACATTTAAAGAAAAAATGATGTAAGGCAAAAAGTAATAATAGTAAAAAGTAGAGAATGAAAAGAAGCATTGTACTTACGATTCGACTAATGGTCCTGGATATGGATCTGATTTTTGATATAAAGTTGATAATTTAACAGCAACAATTAGTGTTGGCAAAAACAATAATATACACCAAACGACGCCAGCCCAAAAACCGTTCTATTTGCGAAGGAAAAGAAAAAGCAAAATTATTAAATAGTACAAAAAATATTGCAGAACAAATAAGTGAAAATGCAATATCTGATTTATGTTTAATTTTTTGTATTACGTTATCCAACAAAATGAAATACCATATTATTTGGAAAGTCACACAAAACGTTTGGTTTCTGTCATAAAATTATTTATTTTATAGGGTTATTGTAAAATAAAAAAATGTTACCCATATTTTGGAAGCCCAAATTACGAAAATTAAGTAATCCCATTTAATATTCAGTCCATATTCTAACTCAAATAACTAAATTTTCAATCAGAAGTTAGGGTCCTATGAATGGTGATGCTTCGTAAGAACGTTTATGAGGTTAAGCTAATTTATCCAACTAAACGGGATCGCAACGTTGGAGCAACGTGAGATCGACCAGCGTATAAAATGGAATTTATTAAGTGACTCCCCTCCCTCTTTATCTATGATAAATTTTTGTACATACCAGGGGATCTACCATGCGATTACATATGGCTACAACACCAGCATCATATACTTTAGACATTGGTGTACAAATGCCAATTTTTTTTTCAACAGCGAATACAACCATATTTAAGTAACGTTCAATTTCACTTGTGAAATACCGTGTAAAATTGGCTGCCGTTGCTTTTACAAATGCTCGACCATCCTTTTGAATGAATATTTGAGCTCTTTCAATTTCATTTACTAACAATGGAATGGATTCTTGGAATGGACGGTCTCTATAACGCAATATCATATCCAATTCATGAGCCAATTTAATTAATTCGGCCGATTGATTTTTCATTGGTATTACTAAATTTTGATCGTACGTTTCTAAATGCAATGCCTGATTGCGTAAACTGACTTGTACGTCCTTCATATCTTCACTTGTTACTTTTTTGGCTGTTTCTCTTAATTTGTTCGCTATGACAGTTAATGAATGTTTTGTAATTGTATCATTTAAGTTATCAATAAATTGACCGGAATCGAAATTCTTTAATGCCGATTCACCCAAATCCAATATACGTCTTTTGTCTTCTGGTGTTAAAATTTGTATATTACTATTATCGAAATCGATGCCATTTACTAAATCCTCCAATGTTTCATTAATTTTATAATGAGCAGGATATTCATTAATTTCGTGTATATCAATATAATTGTGTATACGTAAAACATCGTATATGGTTTGATTTGCTTTGCAAGCGGCAATTATATGGGAAATTCGAAATGGTGGTAATGTCCCAGAGACTTGTTTTCCTTTGATTTTCGATGGATATAATATTTCGTTTAAATCAATTAAATTTTCTACTTCGGCAAATATGGCATCGTTTTGGGGATTTCTATATAATAAAAAGAAGGTATATACAAAATAATGAAAGTATGAAAGAAAAAGGATGTCAAACAATTAATCAGAAATAATTAAATTTTTCTTACCTTAGAGGAACACAAATACCTCTGTAAGACACAATACCAATCAAAAAATGTATAAGAGCAACAAGACTTATTACGGAAATTGACAAAAATATTGTGGCCACGGCACTGTAATTACACAAAAAGAAAAACAAAAAAAAGCATTAGAAGACCCAAAAAAAAAATGGTCACATAAATATTGAAAGTATATATTTTGTTAATACATACAACATAAGAAAACGTGCACCAGAGCCTTTATTACAACAATCATCACCATAACCATCGGGCCGTTTGCCGCAAATACCACAAAATAGGGCAGCAACTAAACATATTAAAATCTAAAAAAATATACGGTTTTTCCGCTTATTAATGAAGGAAGATTTTTTAATTGATTAATTTAAGATCATTTTTGAACCTACCAATAGTAGCACTGAACAAACAGACATGCCAAAATAAAAACGATATGGACTATATTCTGCCAAAATGTCATCAGCCATATTGGTATATTTATTCGTATTCGTATTAATGACTTTTGAGATTTTGTCTAATGCATGCTTAATGTCATTGGAGGCTTTTTGCAAACCGGCACCTTACAAAATAAAAAAAAACAAGAGAGGATAATAAGAAATATCTTTTAGGAAGAAGTAGATTAATCACAGCTGGATAGTGATAGTCGAGGAGAGCCACATACCTGCTTTATTAATACTTCTAATAATTTGTGGTGTATAATTGGCAATTGTTTTATTTAAATGTGTGCGCATATTTTCCAGAGCTGCTTTACCTCTCTCACCAGCCGATGCTATATTTTCATTTATCAATTGATCTAAGTTTTTTATAATCTCAGTCACATCAGGCAGCTAAGAGATCAAAAAAAAAAAATCAATCAAAGAATGCAGTTTAAGCTGTTGTTTTAAATAAATATAACATTTCTGACTTTCATTAGACTTTTAATATGGCTTTTAAAAGAATTCCAAAAAAGCCTAAGAACATTTCTGCCATTGCCCCTACAATAATGAGATCTGTACTGGCCTTTTTCAATTTATAAAATTTCTTTTTAGAGGCATTTTGAAACGTTTATCATTAAAAATGACAAAAAGGGAAAAAAGTTGAAAAAAAAACGAAAAAACATTATTACATACCTTTGGAAAATAACGGTCTACCATCTTTAAAGAAAGCAGCATTTAAAAGATGTATAAGATAAATATCGTAATACATGTTAGAAATTTACATATTTTCAAAATAAGTTTTATTTATTATTCCTTTATTCGTAAGAAAATTTTCATTTGTAGAGACGCAGTGAATGAAATGAAAACACTTCATGGTCTTTTAATTTCTTCCATTAATTTACTTTCACATATAAAGTTTATATATGATTGCAAAACATAAATTTATAATTCTTATAGCTAAATATATAGAGAGATAATTATTAATGTTTTCGCCATAGTAAAGTTTGACTGAAAAAAATATGGATCCTGCCCTATTATTCCTAATAATACTAATATCAATGAGAGTTATTGACTTTTTTATATTCTTAAAATTTTTTTTATCTATCATTCATTTGAATGGCTTTAAAGTTTTTTTATAATTTACAAAATACAAAAAGATCCTATTATATCACGTACGAATTCTTTTTATCTTGTTTAAGTCAATTCTAATCATTATCATAATCTCTCTATTATCATATCTCTATTTATTAATAATTTTCTGTATAAAATTATGTATATATATAATATATTTACCTGATCGTAATGTATGCCATTAGCATCCAATTTTCCAATTTCATAGTTATTTAAAACATCTTGGCAAGCTTTAGCAGAACATTTCGTTAGCATTACTAATAAATCGCGTTTAACGCCACGTAAACCTAAATGCATAAAATATGTCATATGTTTTTTAAATTAATTTACAACGCCTTTTCAGTAACTCTCATCTGACTCTATAAAATTTTGTGAATCATTTATTAACTCTGTTAGTAATGATGGATTTTTTTCGCTTATTGTAAATTATTTTTTTCATAGTATAACAAAAATAATAATAAACTTCATTACCGGAATGAAGGAAGGTTTCAAATGATTAAATAAATAAATAAATATATTAAAGACGTACCATCGCTTAATTGTGAAGCGTAAACTCGTAGATCTTTAGTAATTGATTTCATATTTTTTAGTTTCTCTTTTAACTCTGGTAATTTTGTTAAAAAATCTGTTAAATAACCCACAGACACAGCCATGGATTTCTTTTCCAATTGCGCTATAATAAATTGAGATGTTTCTACAAAGAAAAATATATAACAAAACACAAAAAGAAAAAAGGAAAATATAATTTGTATTATGATTTTCAAATTGAATTTAAACTAGTAGGTGCAACTCATGCATCCAAATGTTATAATTTGCCAGATATTATTTTGTTTAAATTAATAGAACCGCTAATAATGTTTGATTTACATAAATTGTTATTGTAACGGAAAATACTTTAAATCGCATATGAAACGAATTTTGATTATTAATATCCTGTATATGCCATAATATATAGCAAAATTCACTGAATAAATATATGGTTATATTTTGAAAAAACTTTTCGCTATGTGCTTTTAAAAATCTTTATGCTAGACGATTTCCGATAAAAAATTCTGATTCATTTCCAACACATATAAGAATGTAATTTTTCTACCAATAATTTAAACATTTCAGTTGTAAATATAATAAAAAAAAAAAGAAAATAAAAGAGAAAGGGAAGGCAACAATTTACCTCTTAAAATATTTTCAAGTTGATCGGATAATTGTTTATAATTAACAACGAGTATATATTCAACTTGCTCTGAGGTAACAGATAAGAATTTTTGCGTATCATTGCTGCCCACTCGCATGGCACTTGTACTGCCATCAATACCAGTTTGCATATAAGCGTTTGTAGCAAAAGCAACAATAACACCAAAACTGATGAAAGTACGAAAAAAAGAAATAAATAAACAAAACCGTTATATGTATAAATTTATAGATATAAAAGAGTAGAAATATAATTTCTTACAGAACACCAGTGGCTAATATAATTAAAGCGAAACCTAAAAATACACGACGACAAGTATCGTGTTTTTTATCAAATGGTTCTGAGCGGCCACCACAGGCTCCAGCACAACGGCAACAACAAAAACATAATCCGATTATTGGCATAGAAACGATAAGTAAACTCACGACGATGATAATTAATAAAATTGGCCAATAATGTAAAATGAAGTCGCCCCATTCATTCCGAGCAACCTTTGGACCAAGTTGTACCTTATTATCTTTGAATACTAAATAACCTAAAAATTCAAATTTAGAAAATGGAGTGGAATTTACCAGACCAGAATAATACCGAATCAGATATATTGTACTTCTTTTTGTAATATGTGATTAGTAATCTTACCTTCGGGTATCGGTTGATCACCATCAATTAATGTCCAAATCATTTTATGAGTTATTTCATATAACGGTTTCATGCCACGAGCATTATACGCATCTGTACTACGATATGTGATATTACGAAACCATTCGGTATATTTTGTCGGCTTCAAATTCAATTCATTGCCATTTATATCATATGGAGTCAAAGCATTTGCCATATTTGATGTTAAAATTGAGAATAATGTTAGCAACACTATTCCACTAATTATTATTAAATGAGAATTATTTAGTATCCGATGTTGACGTTGATGTGCGTGATGATAATTGTGAGTATATCTCGTTCTCACTTCATTGCTGTCAGTGTTGCTACTTTTCGTCTTATTCCATTGTTGACCATTGAGCAATTTTAATCGAAGATGCAATTGTCGTAACATATTCTTAACTGTCATTTCTGGTATTTGTTTCTTTATCATTTAACGGCTTCTGCTGTTCGGTCTTTTTAACTGCTTTTTGCTTACGCTGCGTGCACTTATCTATAATAAATTATATTTAAATACAAAAACAATAAATCACAAAATATTCTTTGCACTAAGTTGCTTAATCAGTCACAACTACTTATTAAATAATCTACACTTAAATCACCTTCGTCAAGAGTAAATGAATCAAAAATGAAATTTTAGTACATGGACCCAGGCATAGACATACTTGATTAAAGTTTGCAATTTGCTACTGGGCGCTATGTTTATTTGATTTTAGTTAAAAAAATCTCCGTTAATAAAATTACCATAAAAGTGATCATTTTATGCCCATTTCAAACAATTATGATTCAGAAATATTAATGGATAGGGGAATATAGGATGAGAGACAGAGACAGAGACAGAGAAAGGAGGAGAAGATAAAAAAATTTTTAGATGAAATCTATACAGGCAGAAGTCTCAGTATCACAATTATTTCACTTAAATAGTGATCAAAATTATGATTAAAAGTTTATGTTTATAACATTTTTATTATAATATACAAACGGGCCAGTTAGATATTTTCATAAAAAATATTATAAATTAAGTTCCTATATTTTACTTTATCATAGAAATTATTATGGGGTCTTGTTCCCTCTCTGTCTTTTGAACACGCACAAACATGGGCACTTTATCCGACATAGCGATTATTATCGTGTAATTGTAATTTTATTATTTTTGATAAGACATCTCATACAAATTACATTTATTATTTATCACATATTATATATCCGCACAAACTATCCATAGAAAGGTTATTTTAGAAAGAATTTATATTATAAATTTCTTTATTATATTTCCATAAAATTCTACTTACATTAACTAAAATACTTTCTCTTTACGCCACTCTTTCTTTTTCACTCTCATTCCCTCGGTCAATGGATGTCTGATATAAATACAAAGCAAATATTAAATTATTGTATTGTTGTGATGGCATAAACAAATATAAAAAATAAACAAATTAGATTAATTTGTAAAATCTCACTTTCGTTCAATTCGAATTTATTATTATATAGGACTTTAAATTATATAGAAAAATGCATAGAAAACATGCATTTAAAGAGGAGTACATACGAGAGGAAAGAGTTTAAAGAAATTTTAGGGCTACATTTCTGAATTTTCACAGCAATGACTTTTATTTATTGACACAATTTTTACATATTATTGTTAATAACAAGCAATTTTATTAAGCAAATACATGAGTAAAAAAATATTTATAATATTTTATGCAGAAATAACGGTAAACAGTAATTGTGTTTGAAATATTTACAAGAAAAGATAAGGTATGATTGACTGTTGTTTAAGGGCAAAAAAAAAAATCTCATTCATTCAACAGCAGTGCAATGATATTTAAGCAACTCTTTGCACAATAACAATAACAATAGTAAAGGCCCATTTTTCGTTTTCGTTTTACTCTTTCACTGTCTCTCATTTTGTAATATGTGAATAATATGAATATACAATATGTGGAACAAATGTTAAATGTAGAACAAACCATCTCGCATACATACACGTACACACACTCAACATTAAAATGAATTATTAGTTTAATTTTCTTTTAATTGATTTATATGACAATTATATTTTTTTTATTATATTTCATTAACTTCAATTATTTTACTTAAGTATCATACTTTTGTTTTTATAATTACAATCTCGCCGTTTCGTTTCTCTTGCTGTCCTTCTTTCTTTTAAAAGAATAATGAAATTGGTGCATACAAAGTAAATGCTTCTATATATACTTTTATTTGAATGTGTTTGCATACAAGTATCTCACTTACACGTATTTTTTTCACTTTTACTAATTCCCAATTATTGAACTTCATTTAAAAGAAATTTGCCTTTTATTTTTTTCATTTTATTTTACAAATTTCACAACATTGAACATTGCGAAATTATGTTCTTTGAGCAATAGAAAGATCGTATTCTTTTTGAATGTTCTTTTTTTCTCTTTTTTTTATCTTTATTAATTTAAAAAGGAAAAAAGGCCAATAACCAAGTCCCGTCTCCAACAGAGATGCAGCAATACCCAAACAGAAACAAACGCAATGAACACTGAGAAATTAATTTATAAACAAAAACTAGTATATATCTTCCTTTCTCTTTTTTAAATGAATTAAACAAGACTGTGTAGTGTTAATGGGGAACACTGAAACGAAACAGCGAGTGGTAAAATGAACCCCATATAAAAGGCTGTATTATTTTCATGAAATTAGACATCGCTTGCAAAGATAAAAGGTTCGTTACAAACATTCATATTGAAAATATTTAAAAAGTAACTTATGAAAGCATTTTAATAATTGCTTAAAATTCTTTTAAAAATAAGAGTAAAAATATTTGCCATTATTTTTAAAAAGTTAAGTAATAAAAAAAATCTCTGTTGAATGTAATGCTAAGATAAGCAAGAAATTTAATAAATGTTTTAATATTAATAATATGTTTTATTATTAATATTTAATATTGTTTATAATTTTCATTATAGACAAAATTTTAATAAAAGCTTTACGAAAGCGTTTACTATAATTACTCATTTTCTAAAAAAAACTCAAATCCAATTTCTACTTGATTTTATTGTTTAGACAGAAAGTGAGAAACTAGTCGAATTTGTGCTTCACGGAACGAACGAATCAACATGATTTTAAATAGTAGTAATGGATGATGTATTCGCTAAATTAACATTTATTTGGGTAATTGTCTGTGATATTAAAACTTATCCGATTTGTGATAAAGTTTCCAAAATGAACATAGATGTTACCTATTTTATTACCATATTTTTTATATATATTTAATTTATTATACTTATATGTATTTAATTTATTATAGCTCTTTTTTCATATTTCATAATAATTTTTCTAAGTTATTTTTGGAGGAAAATTTATATATATGCAAGATGTTTAAACTTTTTTGGATTGTTTCGAAAACAATATTTTGCATATATTTTGCATAATATAAATAGAAAAAAAGGGATATATGAAAAAATAAATTTTCGCTGTTTACAACATTGAAATTTTTTGAGTCTTAACAAGTCTTTGCTTTAATCAAAGTTAAAGCTTTTTCTTATACTTGATTCATTTTCTAAATGTTAAGTGAAACTAAATAAGTTAATGATTTGAAGTATAAATTAGAAAATTTCAAAAACATTTAAATTTTCATCTGTTTTTATTTAATTGTTACGTTTATACAATGATATTGTCTTGTTATTTTATTTACATGAATTACATCGTTCGTTGGTTAGATTATATGTATGTATATATACATAAATTTATATATATGTGTATATATATATAAACATAATACAATTAAAAAATATATGACAGTTATTTGGATTAAGCTTTTCAGTGTTTTGTTTTTCATTTTAGTTGTTTGCTTGCGCTTACGTGTTCTTTTTTGTTTTTTTTTTGTTTTCGTTTACGTTTTGGTTTTTCGGATAATAATAAGTAATAATATATATGTACATACATATACATATACATACATATAAATATACATATACATATATATATATATATATATATATATATATATATATATATATATATATATATGTATGTTTATATATAGATATGTATTACGTTAAAGAAAGAAATACAAAAAGAAATGGGATAATTAAAAAGTAATGTTAATTTTTTAAAGAAATATAGGAGTGCAAGAAAACAATGTTGGCATAAAGAGATACGAAAACATCCATTAACATGTGTGTATGTGTGACATGTAAATGTAAGTGTAATGTATTAGATTAGAGATTAGGAATATTAAATTTAAGTACGCGTTAGCATGCCATTGATCATAATATTGGCTAAAGCGTTGCGCCGTTTTCGCCATGACCCCATACCTTGAGCATGATATTGTAATGTTGTATACCATTGTTTAGTGCGATCGTTATCTTCGGCCTTAAATATAAATGTATCCTTTGATGATATCTCTTGTACTTCAAAATATTCATCCCAATCGCCTTCGCTACATATTAAACATTTATCTAAAAATAATGGTTCATGTATAAACGTGTAACGGCCACATTTCTCTTTAATTATTAATAATGATGCTTCACGTATTCCCGTATGCTTTGGAAAATTGATTCCATCCGATGGAATTTTTTCAACTTTATAATTAACATTTGGCTTTAAAGTTGATTAAAAACGAATATTATAGAAAAGTGGGGAAGAAGAACATTATTTGTTATTATTATCAATCATTATTAAATAAGAATTCTAATACTATTCTATATCATACCTTTCCATTTGTTACCAGTAATGCATTAATTTGTACTAATTTAAGCGTACGAGCCCTTTTCCAATTATTATCCGTTGGCTGTGTAAATAATAATTTACCTTCCATAACGAAGCGTACTTCATCATGATTCCATTCTAATAGATCAATAGCCATTTTCCTTAATTTAATATTGATCATGTCAATTTCATATGAGACGCGACGATTTGGACTAGATGATGAAATTCGGCGCCACAATTTCATCGGTACATCCTTTGCTTCCTGATTGATATGATTTAAATGCAATTCAATTTTCTCTTGTGCCTCCCTTAATTGGTCACATCCATCCAAATGTTGTGGTGTCACTTTATGTAAACGAGACAGTAATAAGGGATATTTCGTAACTCGTTGCACAGGTACCATTAAAAATGAATTTAAATTCATGCGCCTCAAGACGGTATTTTCCATTTGTGATACTTTTAGAAATATCCGTAATAGTTCTTTTTCTTTTTCTAAATTGGCTAATAGTAGACTGGCTGCTGCTTGCCGTACGCAATAACTTTCGAATGCATGTAACATTTGAGTTGATATTAAAAATATTTTACCAATATTTACAGTTAAGAGATCATCGTCACCCTGTTCTAGGGCAATGTCGAGAGCATCACGCATACGTTCCGCTAATGTTTGACTATTCTCTAACAATTCTTCCGTGTTTAAGAAGATTGCTGAGAGTTGTTCTTGAGTTAAGAGGCCGGCCACTAGCATCGGTTGGTAGAACTCTTCCAAAATGATTTGTAAATCTCGACCGTATTTTTCTTCAGTTTCGACAATTTCCGTTATAATTTCCTTACGTTCCATACGTTTCTTACCACATTTTCGACACACCAATGATGCAAAGAGAATGCCATCGTTTGTTAATTGAGTTTCAACATGACCGTCACAATCTTCACATAAATGTAATAAAGGGCTCGAACATAACTGTTTTCCAGTGGTTACATCTTGATGTTGATTTTGATGTTGTTCTTGTGGTTGCTGTTTACTTTGATATTTACTACGTGAAGATTTGCTCGTTTCAGAACCAACGCCTGAATCATTACGTTCAATATCATTTGATGTTGTTGTGTGTTTATTATTACGTAATATAATTAAACTCTGACTGGGCGAGGTAGTATCTTCTGTATTGTCCATTTGCTTATTGTTATTTTCGAAATTTTTCATATATTCTTTTCTGCCGTATTTCGTTTTTTGAAGACGTTTATCCAAATCACTTAAAGTATCTAACGATTCTTCTTCGATGATAATTTGAGGATTTAAGGGAATACCACCACCACCACCACCATAACCACTACCACCACCACCACCACCACCACTCAGGATAGAATTATCACACAAAGACTCTTCTTTAACAATACCACGCTCTTTAGCATCCACCAAATATGACAGTATATCATATTTAGATGCACCTTCAAATATCGAACGGGCCATTTTCTTATCTGCGTCTACATTATTTAAAGGTGGTGCTGTCTTTGGCAATGGTGGCGGTATCTCAGAGATTTCTTCATAGATAGGATCACCACTAAAACATATCGATTCATAATCATGTTCGTTATGAACATTGAGATTGTTTTCATTATGCTTATCATTGTGTTCATCATTTACGTCAGCATTTTCGTCATTCATATCACTTTCATTATTCTCATCATCATCGTCATCTACTACTTCTATCGGAGCCTTCCTCATTCTCGTTTTATTTATTACATTTTCTTCTTCATCTTCTTTTAAATTTGTTGTTGATTCAATTTCAGCTAGAGTGGCATCAACTAACATTTTATAAAATTTAGAACGTGCCTCTTGATTAGTACCGAATTCATCATCTATAAATGAAACAATTTCACTGGAGCAGCTCTGATAACAATCGGATTCATTATTCTCATTATAATCAAATATTTCATAATTATGAGCGGATGCGAAACTATTTGTTGAACTTATACTCCCACGATTTGATAAATTTTCATCATCTTTACATGTATTAATATTATGGGCCGAAACTGTTGTTAAAGCATTTGATAATATTTGATTGTTGTGATTATCATTTATTATTTTATTATTAATGCGTTGTTGATTATGATTATTAGGATAATTAAGTGCAGCTTTTTCTTCTTGTATTAATTTTAATGATATATTTATTAAACGATTTATATTCCCGATATTGTTTGTTGTTGTTGTTGACATACATGAGGATGTAACCTTAGAAGAGTGATGCATGTTATTGTAGTCTTGCGCTTCTTGTAAACGTCTTAAAGAATTTTCAATAAGTTCGAATATTGTATCGGTTTCTAAGCCATCAGCTACTTGACTCAGCATTGGATCTTCTAATAATTTTGATATAAAGGATTCATGCTCACCTTTTAATTTCATTGTACGTGTCGCAGTGGTAGCGATAGGGCTGCAGGCTGGAATGCTGGTAGTTGAGGTAATAGATGTTGACGAAATGTTCGTTATATTTTTTTCATTATTTGCTTTCGTCTTATTATTATTATTAGTATCGTTATCATTATTTTGCCGTCCGCAAACATGAGGAACTAGATTCAATTTAACCGCCTCTATTGGATTACGTAAAATTTTATATAATTCTTCTTCATGTGTTAACCATAATTTGGTGCTTGAAGGTGACGGTGATGGTGTTGGTGATAGTGATAGTGATGGTGGGCACTGTTCTTTGGTTTTTGCGTCGTCTCGTTTAGGTGAAGTATTCTGGTCTAACGTTAATGATGATTCTAAACGTATTAACGTACGATTGCTTCTCTTCAAGTGCTCATCATTTCCAATCCCATTGCTATTTCCACTATCACCATTGCTACCACTTCCACTTCCATGACCACTGCCACTTAAACTTGATAAGCTAATTATAGAACTTGCGGAAGATGCTGATGATGTTGTTGAGGCGGAACGTTGTAAATTCACTTGCTTAATGGGCTCACCAATTGGTATAACTGATTTAATGGACATGTTAGACGTTAAAGATGTACCTACCATATGTTTTTGCGATTGTTGCTGCTCCTGAGAATTGTGACCATTTACATTAATCATGACCGAGTTACTATTTTGACTAATTATACTAAGATCTGCTATACCCTTTCGTCTCACATCATTATCATTAACTACGACAGATGACTGATATAACGGTGTACATGTGTCATCACAACCTAAATTTGTAGTGGAATAGCAATCGTCGTCACCATTAATTAAAATTGATGTTTTTTTTTGTTCAAAATCAGAAACCGAAGGACCGCAAGATAAGTACGAATAATTGACTGGAGATTTCGGAGTAAAATTATTCATAGTAAAATGATTTGGACTATTATTATTATTATAATTATTAGATTGAAGCGCATGATTTAGATTATATTGTAAATTTTCATCGATATGATTGATTTTCAAACGATGCACCTCTGTGGGCTTTTGATTAAATGGTGCTACACGTACCACAGTACGTTGTGCTTTATTAGGTGATGACAACGATGTTGAGAAAACTTTTGATGAAGAGAAAGCAGAAGAAGAAGAAAGAGAAGAAGAAAAAGATGATGCATGTGTAGCAGTTGAAGATTGAACTTTTGTGGTGTACACATTTTGTTTTACATTCCTTATCTGGTGTTCAGTTTCATATTCAGAACAATTTTGATTATAATTATTGTCATTAGTATTGTTGATATATGTCGTTAATATTTTTGGCTCAGTTGTAAATATTTTTGTGGCAATTTTTATGGAAGGACCTATGGACGATAGATTTTTAATAGATTCTTTGATTGTTTCCACTGCTTTCTCTCCTTGTTTTTCATCTTCCTTTTCTTTACCTTTCTGATGTTGTACATATTCTTGCTGTTCTTTTTCTTTGAATTCTTCTTTAATTCCATTGTCTTTTGTTTCAGTTATCATTGATGATTTTCCTATTGTAATTCTAAACTTTTTCAAATCTTGGGAATGCTCTTTCTGCTCTTCCTTTGTAGTAATGTTTCTATTATTGCATTCATTATGCCGTTGAAGTTGTTGTTGCTGCTGTTTAAATTGTCTATCGCGCCTATCGCTTGTTGAACGTTTAAGATTTGTGATATGCTTTTTTTCAATATCTAAGGATGGCAAACATTCCATGGATAAGCAATAATTTGTACGTTTTATATCACATTTAGAATCTTTATTTTCTTCTTTATTGGAATTGTCCGCTGTTTTGGGTTTGGTTATTTGCAATATGGTTCTACTATCATTGTGATTATCGTTATTATCACTCTCCTCATTATGATTATTGTTAGTCATTTTTTGCTCAACATTTAAAACTATTTTTGATAATTTCTCTTTTTCTTCTTGCAAAACATTCTTGACCATTTTTATTTCATGGGTATTATCAACCGTTATATTATTGCTATTATATGTTGTTGTTGTTATCAATGTTGATGATAAAACGTTATCACATAAAAAATTTTCGTAATTATCATTAACTTTATTATGAGATATTTTATTATTGAGCTGTGACAAATTTGAATTGAAAGAGTCTTCATTTTGATTCCCTTCATACGGATGATGATTGTTGTTCTGTTTATTCACGTCTTTTGTATCCAATTGTAATTTTTTCAATAACATTGCTTGTATAAATTGCTTATCATAAGGTATAATACATTCTTCATTCTCATTATAATTATCATTAACATTATCATTAAAATTGTTGTTTCTGTTATTATTATTGTCATTAACATGCAATTCATAATCATTCGGAAAGAAATATTCTGATGAAGTAGAAGACACAGAATCATCTTTTAGTGCTTGTTGCATATTTACATTTCTCTTCTTATTATAATATTCATAATTGATTGTCATTTTTACATCATTATCATTAAAATTTCTTGGGCTTTCTTGATTTTTACCATTTTCATTGTCATAGTCACAATCATCAAAATCATCGCCATCATCAACATTATCACCATCATAATAATTTTCACTTGCCAATGAATAATATTGCTTTTGTTGTTCTTCTTCGTGTTCGTTTTCTTCTTCTTGTATTAGTTGCTGTTTCAATTGATTTGCATTTAATGTTATCACTTTATTTTCCATCATAAATTGTACTTTTTTACGTGTTGTTTGCTGTTGTTGCGGTAAATTATTTAAAACATCTGATGGAGAATGTTTTATCATATTTGTTTTTGTCGTTGATGTTGCTACTTTTGTTGCTATTGTATTGTTCTGTAAATTGTTTTCGTATGTTCGTAATTCATGCACATTATTGCCATTTGTATTTTCATAATAATCTGGCATTGTTGTTATTCTTGTTGTCATCATTGCAGTCGAATTGATTTTCTTTTCTCCATGATCGTTTAAAGTTTGCAATGTTGATGTTGTAGCGGTTGTTATTGTTGCTGCTGATATTGTTGTTGTTAATGGTCTTTTCAATATAGATTTAATATTATATGTGGGCGTAACAGTAACCGTAATAAATTCTGTGATATTCTTCTCCTCAAATGATGATATTTCTGAACTATTTTCTGAACTACTGTCTGAACTATTTTCTGAATATTTCTCTTTATCTATTTCCTTGCACCGATTATTATTTCCAATAAAGTTTTGATGATTTTCTTTGGATACAATTGCCTTCTCGACCGCTTGATTAGTTTTCACACAAATTTTTGATTCCTGATTTTCAAATTTTATCAAATTTGTCTTCTCTTCATTCTCTTGATATTCCTCTTTTTCATATTCGTTTTCGATTTTCAAAGTTTTATTTTTACTTTTTAATTTTTGATTTTGCATGTTCTTTATATTAATCTTTTCCATTTGTTGCTTCATTTGGTCAACTTTGTTAGATATGTTGGTGTTGGGTGATGGTGCCAATGATGTTGACGACAATCTTGATAATGTTTCATTATCACTAAATTTATATTCTTTATCTCTTAACGGGAGTTTCGATTCATGTTGCAACTTCTTTTTTATGAATTTGCATTTATCCAATTGTTTCTTTTCAATATCACAAGTTTTTAAAGGATTTTGTGACAGTTTATTAGCACTATTGTGACCATTAGGATCATAATCATCATCACTGAGTATTTTTGTTGTTGAGATCAATTCGTAAGGATTAACATTACAACCCAATATTGAACGTCTTAAATGATTTATTGGACGCGTTTCAGCTGTTGATTCTGATAGTAATGATATTCCAGCTGTTGGTGATGGTGATGATGCTGTTAGTGTCGGTGATGTTGATGGTGACGATGCTAATGATTTAATATCGCTATTTTTTTCCATATCATTTAGCCAATTATTATCGATCTGTTGTTTTAAATTATTCTCATTATTATTGTCATTATTAGTGTCATCGTTACTATTACCGTTCAGCATCATCGTCATTAACATTTTCGGCTTTGGTATGCGTGAACGTGAACGTTCTCGCATTGAAGTTGATACTGGCTTGCTCATATGATCTTTAACAAATAATTTACTATGATTTATTATTGGTACCGCTGGTTCCGGTGATAATAAACGTGTCCGTCTCATTAAATCATACGGATCTCTTTGTGGATCCAATATTGTGGGTCGTAATTTTTTCGTTGTACTAACACAACGAACAGTGGCTGCTGTACCAATTGGTCTTAATAATTTCGTATTTGTTTTATTCGACAATGGTAGTATATTTAAGCCACCTTCTAAACCTACCCCCATACCCATACCCATACCAATGTTAGGACTTCCTATGTTCGCCAAAGGTAAACGTGTACCTTTACATTTTTTACAAATAATTGGCTTTTTCATATCACGATATTTTTTTGTACCACGAAGATATTCGATACATGAACATATGACAACGGCCATGGCAGTGGGCGTGGCAGCCGATGCTCTTGTAGGTGTGGCAAAAATTGCCGTGGTTAGAGCTTGTTGATGGAGGGGATGTGAATGTGAATGATAATGATTCGAGTTATACTGTTGTTGTTGTGGCGAATACGGTAGTGGTGGTGGTGGTGCTGGTGGCGGCGTTATTGCTGATGTGGCTGCTGACGTTGTAATAAATGGATTTTGATAACAGCCATAATAATATGTTGAGGCATAATGATGGCCCGGTATACCACGTACTGTACTATATATCCACGGCTCTGTATATGTACGTGTGTATGTTCCAAAATTATAATCACGATTTATTCTTGCTGCTGTTGATGTTGTTACATTACCACCACCATTAGAATTGTTGGCAACAACGGCAGCAGCAGCGGTTGTATTGTAATCGTATCCCATTTGTAGGCCAATGGGTAAATGCATTACGGCATTTAAGTGTGTTTTAGTTGTATTTGGTGTAATTGTTTGTCGATGAAATGAGGTCTGTGGTCTTTGCTGCTGCTGCTGCTGCTGCTGCTGCTGCCACTGTTTCTGTTGTGTAGTTGCGGTTACCATACTAACATTATTATGATCAAAATATGTTAATGTTGGTGCCTGTTTCTGATTTTGGTGGTGGCGATGATATTGTTGTTCATTATTACTATTAAATTTTTTACATGTTACCGATGTGGTTGTTGCTGTTGTTTTTGCTGTTGTTCTGGTTGGCGTTGTTGGGTTTTTTCCTGTTGATATGGCTGTTGTTGTTGTTGTTGTAGTAGTAGCAGTAGAAGTAGCAGGATTAGATTTTTCGCTTTTATGTATTTTGAGTCGTTGACTCCAAGTTTTCCTTGTCTTATCATACATGAGAATAAACTAAAACAAGAGCATAAAATGCAAGAGAAAAAATAGAAAAATAAGAACTATAGCAATAATAATAAAACTGAAATCAATTGCAACTATAAAAACAAAAACAAAATAATAAAAATTTATACCTAGTAAAAGCTGTTGCAAACATAATCTTTCTATACCAAGAATATGTAAATTTTGATGATGAAATTTTTTAACACTACTTATACGTTTCGTTTCCTTTGTCTCTATTCGTTTGTTCCTCATGTGATGTTATACTATAATATATATATATATATATATATATATATATATATATATATATATATATATATATATATATATGTTCAATCAAATATAGAAATATAGAAAAAAAAATTCATATTATTGTTGTGTTAAATACCAAATTTCATCACGTATTCAAGTTACGTTTGAATGACTTTAGTATTTCATTTGATTTGTGAGAACGAAAATGTAGCACAAAAAATACTATACTCTACATGTACTCTACAGTACATGGATTATATATTTGATTAGATTTTGAATACCTTTTACGCCTATTTATTTAATATTCATCATGGAAACATCATAAGCAGCATTACATTAATACAAAGTGGCAAAAACATAATGCTCAGTTTAGTTGAAAATATATGAAAATTCTGGTTCTGGTTCTGTTTATTGTAATGTAATAGAAAAATTTTCAGCAAGTCCATTTTTTATCATAAGTGATCAGAACTAAGTGTTGTAACGATCTATTTATTTTTGCATTTACTGTGCATTTATTTCACTTAAAATTTTTGAAATCGATTAAATGCCATTTTAAACATCTAAAAATATTTTGTTGATCTCGAGTATAAATGTTTCAATAAACCCATGAAACTTTTGAAGTTACAACGTCAATGTTATTGCCTAAAACAGCAGCTATAAGATTTTATTGCCATTATTGCCATTAATAAGATGTGCCGATAAGGTACGTTAAAATATAACCAAGATAAATGAAAAACATAAATATTATTTTGCGTTTTTCTTTTAAATGTTATGCGCCCCCATCTCAGGGCATCACATGCCGTAAGTTTGGAAATTACTGACATGTAGTATTTATATGTATTTGTACATAACGATTATTATTTTGTTACATGGCATACAATGTAATGAAGTTCAACGTTAGCAATAATGACATGGAATGCTGCTGTTGCTATTGCTATTGCTGTTGCTGTTGCTGTTGCTGTTACTGTTTTTGATGTTTTTATAGGGAAAAAAGGTGTTAAAATTTTCCTATAAATTGCATTTGTAAATTTGTAAACGAACTTTACTGCTGTTTACTATTGTGGCTATCTTATATTGTTACTGTTACTGTTACGGTTACTGTTGTTGCTGTCTGATTATTGTTATTATTTGTATAAGAGTAGCAGCATTAGTTAAAAGAAATAGTGCGTTGAGTGAAAGCGATAAACAAGAAATAGAAATATTCATGTATGAATGAATTAATTAATATGAACAGATACGTAGGGTAATGCGCTCTCGCGATAATAATAATAATGCGAATGATAGCAGTACATATTTATTTCGTTTATGTTCAATATAAATAATATTTGTAACATAAATATTAAATACGTATAAATATTGATGATTCAACGACGAAATGATTTATTCGTTATCTCGTTCGTTACGTTCGTTAATGTAAGTGTGTATGTGCCCTTAAATGTATTGATCTATGTAGTCCGTGCAAATGGACTCTACTACACGGCAAATCAAAAGCTTCTTATTCTTCATTTTCATTCTTCTTCTATGTTGTCGTTTTTTTCTTAAGTCGCTTTTTGTCCTCTTTTTATATTTATTCTTTTTTTTTGTTTTTTTGGTTTTGTTTATAAAGAGAGAAACGTTTGCTTGCTTATAATTATTATTTCACATCAGTATCGTTGTTGCTCCACTACTTCTTCCTGTTATTATTGTTGTTTTTATAAATGTTATTGTTAGTAGTATCATTGTTTTAAAAATTATATAGTTTTGCGAATATAAATACAAAAACACACACACACACTCTCGGACGGGGTATATACTTAAATATTTTTGAATTTATAATCAAAACAATCATAAAAATCTTAAATAAACAAAATCTTTTGTTAAAAATTTATTATTATTATTATTGCTGTTGTTATTGTTGTTATTGTTTTAGTGCTTCTTTTTTATGATTTAAGAGAAAACTAATTTCAGAAGAAACTGGATGCAAAAATAATGTGAAGGTAAAAGAAAACAAATGAAAGAAAAGTAAAAAGTGCAATCATAACAACAAAGAAAGAGAAATCTTTCATTTTTTTATGAAATTGTTTAATTAAACAAAAAGAAAACAGAAAAGCAAATAAAGTTAAAGGCGAGATTATAGTAAAAATAACAAAATAAGGTAAATAAAGTGCAAAAAAAGAAAATCGGGCGTAACCTCAATATTTACTTCTATTATATGTACTTACCATATTTACGTTACCATAATATCTTATAAATACATGTAACTATATAATGTTGAATAGTTGAGTCTCATATAAATATTCAATATACCCATAAATTTCACACATTATGCTGTATGCCAAAGTTACATAGTTTAAGTCCGTATTTTATCATTTCAATGATTCTTTTCTTAAGAATAATGGGGCTTTATTGAGATTAATGGATTTGTATTTATTGTCATCACCAATTGGCTTGATATGTGCCCTTTTATTCGACATCATTTGTGGCATCTGGGTTTCAATGATTTATAAGGTTTTTAACACTACAAGCGAACAATAATATAAAAACTGTCAATATTTGACTTTCGACAATTAAGCAAGTATATTCACATGTTTAAACCTCGTTCCTTTTGGCATTTGCCTTCTTCCTTTTCGTAAGTAAAATCTCTAACATTTTACATTTGTAGTAAAAAATCGAAATGATTTTGTAATAAATCTAATGAAATCAAAAAAAAAACCCCAAGAAATATAATAAGTTTACAGGAACGTTTGTTACATTCGGGATTTGATCATTTGTAAAACTGAAATTGAAGCGTTCTCTACAGAATTTTTTATAGCTTCAAGTATTAAGTTTAAACAGCCGAAATTAAATCCAATTTAAATCAAATGATTTAGAGTATAAAATTGTTAACCCTGACCGACTAAAGCGATTGTTCTTAGTTTTAAAACTTCTAAAAAAAAAAAAACTAATTATTTGTGCACACGTCAACGTACAACTCATCGTTAATATGATTATCATTATGAACATCATTATCGCTATTATTGAAATTATTGTCATAGAAAATGTAAATGTTTTAACCTGAATTTGAATATAGTCTTGAATTTAAAAAATGTAGAAGGCAACTTTTTGACTAACAAATGCGTAGACATATACAAGCATGGAAACATATAAAACTTATGCACAATTTTTTTTATACGTATAGTGTTAGCGCGTGTTTTTCTTAATCTTCTTGGAGCTTTTTTTTTAAATTTGTAAATAGAAACCTGTTCAAATTTAACTCACTGATCAAAATGACAATAAATTTTGTAAATTCAATTACAATAATCATAAATTTTTTCTTTCTGTTTTATTAACAAAAAAGAAAAAGAAGAAAAAAACAAAAACAACAACAACAAGAATCATAGAAAAATTTAAAATATTTAATTTCACTGCTATTGGCCGATACTCTTGAAACAACTTTTTTGAATATAAGCGAATGTGTTCATGTGTACGGGTACAAACATTATGCATTTAAATATTTAAAAAACAACGATAAAACAACGCACACACACACACACACACACACACACACACAAATTTTATGTATTACATGCGTAAGAAACTAAAGAAACAAATAGAGAAATGACTTTGAATCCTTTTGCCTTGATTTATAAAATATGAATGATATCGAATAATGCTAATAATACAAATTAATGTTTAAATTGTGTATAAATGAATCAATAAAAATTGCTAATAGGCTAAAAAGGCATATGATCAATTTTCATTCTTAAGTGATTATTCGAAATAAGTAATAGAAAAACCCATTAAATTAAAATCTTCAAGAAATAAATCTAACGAACTAAAATAAAATAAAATTAAATAAAATAAAATAGAATAGAGTAAAAGAATTAAGAATATCTCATTACGTATAAAAAACCTAAAAAAAATTACTAATTATTGCAATAACTTACCACTAATTCAAAATATTAATTTTATGTATTGCATTATAAAAAACTAACAGATAATTGATAATTAATCAAAATAATAAAAAAAAATAAAGTGATTTTGAATTATAAATCAAAATAATTGAAACATTTAATTAATGTCAATAATTAATAAAATTTAAAAATTAATTGAAACGTTTCATGTGAAATAATTTAATAAATTTTTAATTATTTATGTGTACTTAAATCAATGAAGCGTATCAAATTTAAAAAATATAAACAAAAAGGTAACCTGAAATAAATAAAAAAATTATGGAAAATTAGAAAATAAATGGGAAATTTCAAAAAAATATATACTAAATAAAAATTTATAATATGAAACTACTAATCAATTTAATTAATTAAAATTAACAAGAAAAAAGAATTTAATTTTAATTTTATTTTTCTCATTTAATTTCATATTGAAATTCATTACTCTAAGTAGTTTGCAATCAAATGAAATAAATATGAAAAAAAATATCAATAAAAAAATGCCATAAGAGAAAACGAGTTTCCTTTATTTTCTTTGTTTTCTTTTTGACTTAATCACCCAATTAACTGGTTTTCTTAGTATTTCATTTCATTTAATTTCATTTTATCTTATACTCATTATATTTTCTTTTATATATTCTTTTTACATACTTTTATTTTTATGTTTAAGTTGATTTTTATTTTTTAAATATCGTTGCATGATGTGTGATGATCTCTCTCTCTCACCACTCTTTATCTTCTTTCTTTATAATCCGGTTCAATATGCATCCAATATGATAAATAAATATTCACCGTATGGATTAAAACATGACCTTGAAATCAAAGAGTAAAAAGAGTAAAAAAAGTCAAACCAAGACGAAATAATTATTAAATATCACGTCATTTGAGCAATTTCCGGTCTGACACGTCAAATTTCTAGATGGTACCAACTTTCAAATACTTCATTTTAAAATTTAATGATATCCTAACAAGGTTATTTGGATATCATTATCGTTTGATTGTTTGATAAATTTTTAAGAACTACGAATACATGTTTTAAAGTTAAAAATTAAAATGAGAAAAATTCTTTAAATGTTACATTGTTATCTTTGTTTCAGTGTGCAAACTAATTAATTTAATTACTTAATTAAGTATTTCTTTTAAATTACTTCAAATTATTATTTTTTCATATAATTCTCAAATAGTTTGCATGATCTTTAAAAAATACAGATTTCTCTTAAAATATGCCTGTCGCCTTAATCTTTTCTCTCAGAAAAACTTTGCAATTTGCTGGATAAAACTAAAAAAAATTTCTAATCATGTTATTCAGTATTTAATAACTAGTAGTTTAAAGTATTATGGCATATAAATTTAAATAAACCAAATTTGTGTATCTTTATGTATGCATATGTGTATGTAGGGCTGATCGAGTGGGCTGTAAAAAATAATAAACCATATGATTTTAAAACACAAAATGTGATATTTATTTGCTGTAACGATGAATTGTCCATTAATAGTTTATATGTTTTTACATATTGCTCATTTTGATCGCCCACACATTTTGCATACCGTTTGTAACTAATGCTTAATCATATAAGTTATATATTCACGTGCATAATTAACGAATAAATAAAATAAATGAATTCAAAAATTATGAGGTCGGTTTTGGCATCCAAGTAATCTAAAATGTAGCTTTACGCCAATAAAAGAATTTTTATGTGAATAATAAAATAAAAAGAGGGTTGCTTGGAAAAATTAAGTCTGTTTCATTTGTTTAATAAGTAAGATTCACAAAAAAAAAACAAAAAACGTAAAAAAAATTTTCCAATATAAAAATTACAATTGTTTTTCTTTAATTTTTTTTCTGGACTTATCCAATAAATGCCGCATTATTCATTGTCCTCAGAAATAAAATTGTAAATAGTCTTTTCAAAATAAAGTTTATAAAGCAATGTGCCAGAGGATATTTATAAAATTTAATTTTTTCAAAAAAGTAAAAAACAATATAAATTCGTGTTTTGTCTTATGGACCATTTGTAAAATTGATTAATAAAAGAACATAACATTAAAATCTTATTTTTTCTATAGTTTAGTCTGATAAGAAGAATTTCTTCTGTTTTGTATTAATCAGTCTTGTTTTTGCTTTTCTATTTTTGTTTTATTCGTTGCATACAGCAGTTGTTAAATAAACAGTTATAACCCTTTATATAAAAAAAAAAAAGTATATGCATACATATTTATATTTTTACACTCAAACTCTCATGATATAAAAAATTCTTATAAAATAACGGGAATGAAATGAACAAAGCAATCACAAAAAAAAATGTAATGTGATGTAGTTTTTGTTGTTCCTGATCTAAAGTAAAACTCGTTTCTTATGTGCATTTATGTATGTATATATAAATTTGTATATATTAAATATATGTATATATACATATGTGTGTATGTGTATGGGTGTGTGTATACGCTTGTATCATTTAATTATCAAATGATTCTGCTTGCACTGCAAAAAAAGGAATTTTAAGAGAAAATCACAACAATAAGAGGAAGAAATAACAAGAATGTTTATAGAATAATTATTTTTAAATAGAAAAATGTAATGTAAAATGGATACATTGAAAGTTTCTTTTTTTATATTGCTTTTATGGAGCCTTTGAATAATTGAATTGTAGGCGTATTTTGCCTTGTGTTATTAGCATAAAATTATTGCTGTTATGCTATAATTTTAAAAGTTATTATTATTATTTTCGGTATTGCTGTTGCTGAAACTCTTAGATCTTGATGTAGATCTTAAATCTAGAGCATTGCTTGTAAACAGAGTTTTTGTATTAAACTAAGTTTTAGATGCGCCAAAGCATGAAAGCTCATATAACATTTCCATCTTAAAAGTATCTCATTACTCAGTTTCATCACAGTTTCATCAAAATTTAGACATTTTTCTTACAATTATCCAGGTATACAAACAACATTAAAGGATAAGTTAATTTTTTCATAATAACTGTCATAAAAAATGAGCATGTCGCTCTTTTTCACCATTTCTTTGATATATTTTTTTCTGTAATATCTTTACACTTAAATTAGCGATCTTTAAATTAAGGTCTCACAGCAAAAACAAACTATTAAAAATATGAGCAAGAGCCAAAGAAAGATTTGTATGAACATTTTTAGGACGAAGTAAAACAAGAACAAAGAATAGCTAGTACATGTATTAGAGATACAGACAGAGAGAGAGAGAGAGAAAGAGAGAGTGAGCGAGATAATAATAATGTATAAGTATAATATTAAAATGACAAAATTAATGTAGGAATACACAAAAGTCGTGTTTTGCAAGAGATGAATGCACAAAGAAAATTAAGAAATGAGACAATTGTTAAATGTGTGAAAAGAAAGAAGGAAAAAAGAAGAATGGTGGCAGCCTCAGCAGCAGGAGAAAAAAGAAATTTTTGCGGCAGCATCAATTTAGAAGACGTTTAAGAAAAGTAAAAAATAAGAAATGTAAGCAAAACAATAGCAACAGCAGAAGCAATAACAACAATAAAAGCAATGGAAAAAAGAAACAATGACTATGGAAATCGCCGGTAACCACTAAAGATGAAGAAAGTTGAACACTAAATTGTTTTCATCTTTTGGTTTTCTTTTCCTTTTTTCTTCAGGTTTGTTGTTGTAATATTTATAGCGCAAGATATATACACAAACATACAAATGCACATATGCACACACTTTTGCAAGTACATGTATATGAATACAAAGTACGATAAAAAGCGAAGAGAAGAAGAAGAATCATAAGAAATTTAATGTAGGTCAAATAAAGGTGCTTCACTTTTTCATTCCTTCTTTCTCTCTCTCTCTCTCTCTCTCTCTCTCTCTCTTTCCCCTTCTTGACAGTTATTTTTCTTTTAATTTTAATTATAGATATTGTTATGAATGCAATTTTTCTCCTCTTACAAATTTATATTCTACCACTCTCTACCACTAGAAACTATTTTATTTGTTTTATGAAAATATCAAAAAATTAATTCATAACTTTATCGTTTAAGTGACACACAACAAATTGCTTTTACCCATAATATGAACCTTTAAAAAATCTTATCAAGACAAAAAAAATGCCATGTCTAAAATTATATAAATGTAAATGTACATATTTTATTAAAAAATCTAATTTAAATCGATACTTTGAAGTAAAGTTCATATCGAATTCTCCAACAATCATACCGTATCATACATTTTAATATCTTCAGCTTTACCAAGATTTCTCATTTTTCTGCACTTTTAAGTTGATTTTTCTATTTTCAACTATTATAAATATTTTTATATAATTCATTTGTATTCTTATATTTTAATAATCGTTATGTTAGACAATAGAGTAGTAACAATAATACAACAACAATATCAACAACAATACCAATAACACTAAAATCTCCATAATTGTAATGCCATGAAATTACAAAAATTAAGAAGACTTGAATATCACTTTTACAACTTCTTTAGAAAATTATGAACAAATGTAGTCACAAAATAAGTAAAACAGTAACAGTAACAGCAAATGTAATAGAAACCAAATATGTATACATTTATATACACGTATATATAAGATGAAAATACCAAAATAACAATAACCAAGAAAGGCAGCGGCAATAATAATAATAATAATAATAATAATAATAATAACAACAACAACAACAATGAACATAATCAAATTAAAAAAAGAATTGCATGTAAAATGAAATATGTTGAATTAGATGAAATTTTTATTTGTTGTTTGTTTGTTGTTGTTTGTTTGGTGTCGCTGTTGTTATTGTATATAAAAAATATATGCAAGCAGCAGCCATGTGGAACATTAGACAATAAAAATATAAGATTTCAGTTGCCCTCTGGAGCAAATCAATGTCTATTGTTTTAAGCTTCTTCTGTCTATTTTATTTAATGTGGCTTTTTTTTTTTTGGTTATTTGTTTGTACGTTTTATGGTTTTTTCTGTAAATTACCGAGGAAGAACATTCATGCACATGCACACTTATATATGAAAATTATATTGCAAATAAAGCAACCAACAAATAAGTAAAGTTAGCAAAAAAAAAAAAAAAACAAAAAAAATTCTTCATGCTAAAAGCGAGAAATTGATGCATAAACAAAATGAAAATGAAACGAAATATGATCGAGAGTTATTTTTTATATATATTCCATATTATATTGCAACAACCACAATACCAATACCAATACCAATACCAGAAAAAATAACATTGATTTCAATTTCAACATTGTGGTAAGAAATCTTTTCTTTGTACATCAGTCCAATTAATGAAAATAAATTTTTAGAAATAATTAACGCTGTCCGTATGTTTTGCCATTCTAAAGATCGTCTTGCTTTTGTATTTGGCAATTTTTCTTTTCTTTTTTGCAAAATTCCTTAACTTCCTCTTCTGTGAAATGTACTTCTTTTTTCTTTCTGTTTTATATCAATATATAACAAAAAAAAAAAAAATTAAACTAAAAAAGTGAAAAAAACTTCAATGGAAAATTATATACAACACAACGTAATACTTATAATAACAGCAACCATATAAAATGAAAATGAAAAATCAAATGAAGAAACTGAAATTGAAAATAGAAAAACAAAACAGTAAAAGCCAAATAAATGAAAAACGAAATAAAAAGGAACAAATGATAAAGTAACTCGCTCAAGTAACCAGACAAAATGAAAATAAAAGTAGAGAAAAAAGTAACGACAAATAAGAGAAAGAAAAAAGTACAATAACAAAAGAAAAAGCTAATAATGAAATGTAAACAATTGTTGTAATATAATAATATAAAATAAATGAAATGAAATATAAACTTTTTTGTTGTGGCAATAATTTTTATATCATCATCATCAGATGCTTGATATATTCCGGCCTTGCCATAAACCTTTGCTATATTCAGGCAGAAGCATCCCAAGGAACATCTAACTTTTTAATGATTTAATCATGTCTATCTAATCAATTGCCTATTCAAATACTTGTTTGTACCCATCTACTCATCTGTTTAGAGACCAAAACGATTACATTTGAAATATGAAAAATGTATGTGGTATATTTAAGATTTACTTTGCCTAACCCTTTGTCTTACCTTTGCCACTACTTAATATAATTTTCTCACTTATTCTTGTTGTGTTGTTGTTTAATATAACAACAACACATTGTTATTGCCATTTATTTATTTTTGCATTATTTTTTATATTTTTAATTGCATTTGTGTAGAAAGTGATATAAAATGTGATCAATGCCTATGCAAATAAATTAATGCTGTATTAGTGTGTGTTCACGTTTAATACAACACATATATATATATAAAAAGTAACTTTGATATTTTAGATGCGTTGACGATATGTAAGTCATATAAGCAAATGTATTGCTAATTAAATAAACTAAAGATAAAAATACTTTAATGAGCAATAAAAGAAAAAAACAACATTGGCAGCGTTAACAGAAGGAAATAACCAAAAAAAAAAAAAAAATGAAAAATGAAATTTACAAATGCATAAATATGGAAAATCATAATATATGGATGTTCAGCACTACACTTTAATCTAAATCGTTGCAAATAATACTGGCAACTTCAAAAAGGATTTTTTTAAAAAACATAACAAAAAAAAATTATTTCATATTCTACATAAAGAATAAAGAATACCATTTCACAATAACATTTCATGATGTTCAAACCAAAAGTCAATGAAGTCTATGGTTTACATTGCCGCATCATTTTCCTTTTGAATCTCTTAAATGTTTGGTCAAGAAAAACTTTAATGCCGTAACCATTTATCTAATTTTCCATTATTAGTTTCCATTTTAAAGTGTAGTATTATCCTAGATAAGTTTATATTTAAACCTCCTTAATCATTATATTTATTGACATGTGATATACATGAAGACTTCCCGAAGAAATAAATTTCAATAATTCTAGAAGGATTTACTTAACATTCATAAAAAGTGAAAGGCAACACGTACAGCACATTTTTTTATTTTATTTTATGGGGAATGTTAGAATGCTGTTCAACTAAAAGGTTAAGTCACCAATTGATTTGGATGATTTGGATGATTTGGATGATTTGGATTTTTCCTTTGCATTAATAAATTAATTCTAGTTTTCTCTTACAATAATTTTCAATTAGCGCGAAAATTAATTCTCTTAACATTTTCATTTAATTTCATTTTTGATTAATTAAGCGACTTTAGTGTAGGCTTATTAATAATTTTAATTGTGTCTCGGCCATTAAATTTCCATGATCGTATGCAGTAGTATGCATTCGCTGTATTCGCTGTATTCGCTGTATTCGCTGATATTATAATAAAATATAAATTAATACATATTTATCTATGATAACTATTTACTCGATTAGCTGGTTAAATGTCAACTCTTTGTCCTCTCTTTGTCCTCTGTTTGTCTTTTTTTGCCCTCTCTTTGCCTGTTGTTAAATCAATAAACTAGACAACCTTTTTTATTTTCAAATATTATTATTTGTTATTACAAGTTTTAGTCATAAATTAAATCTATATTTATATATAAATATATAAATATAATAAATAATAAACAGTAAAAATCGTCATTTTTACTTTGTTTTGTTTTATTCAAATTAAGAAAAAAAAAAAAAAAAAAAAAAGAAAAAAACAAGAAGAGATGGAAAAAAGAATAATAGGAAGAATAACTTATTTCATTTAAAGTGACATTTTAAAATGCATTTTGCGTAGATTTTATTATAAAAGATTTTGGTTTTATTAGATTATCAAGAAAAAAATTAAGAATTCGTGTATTTATTGCACATTTTAAATACGTTATATTTGATGGCATAATCCTCTATAAATGTTTCCTATTCAACATGCTTTGTTACACTTAGAAAATAGCAACAAATTTATGTTGTAGATCGATGCGAGTCTTTGAAATATTCTATTAAAATTTTGCTTAATGTAACTGCAAGACAAGAAAGCAAATGCATTAAAGGCCAAAAAAGTAAAAACAAATGAAATTTGTAAACTTTGATTTGCAAAGTGGTGAAATCTCGACTTTTACGGTAAATAGAATATTTATAGTTGTCAGACATTTAGTTAGACGGAGATTTTTCGTACTGGATTTTTTAAACGTTATAACAAAATGAGTTATAGCGTTATAATCTCTGGATGATCGGTATAAAAATACAAATTAATTAATTAACTAAATAATTTAAAGTATTGTGCTGTCATTATTATTAAATAATGCAATAATGCAATTGGCCTGACACACACAGCTAGATTAATGAAAAATTCGATTCTATTGAGAAATATTTTAGATAATTAGAAACGTCTATCCCAAATGAGTATGCTGCTAAAATCTTTAAGTGTTGGGATATAAAATACGTACTTAATTATTATGTAATGTATAAACAATGTAACGGTTCTATGTAATGTGCCAATACAAATGCGAACACAAATACACACGCTAGAAGCAAATATTCATAGAGAGTTAGTTGGATTTTGTTTCTTGCATTTGGCATTACTTTTTGTTTTATTTTTTTGTTTTCTATTTTCGTTTTTTGTAATTTAACTTAAATTACACCACATTTTGTATTTACTTTTTCAATTTTTTTTTTTTTAACAATTTAACGTTATAGCACCGCACCAAAACCAAATATTTCAAATAATATAACAACAATAAAAAGAAGAAGAAGAAACAGAAAAAGCAATTTAAAATACACATAAAAATGAATTTATAACAATAAAAAGGAGAAGTTAATTATTAATTTATTTTTAATAAAAGTTTTGTGTGTGTATGTATGTTTTTTTTTGCACTTTATTCATTGTATTTCTTTTGCAGTACTTCGTTCGTTGTTTGTCGTTTATTAATTTTTTTTATTTGTTTTCTTGTTTACTTTATTTATTTATTTATTTACTTTTTATTGGCAAAGTTGAACGGCATCGAAATATCGAAGATAAATATTCAGCTTAATTTATGCATTGAACCAGTTTACATTTTTGCTTTCATTTTTTTTCTCTTTTACTTTTTTTTTTATTTTATTTCATTTGTAAATTTTTTGTACTTATTTTTGCCTTGTTTGCTGTTGTTGAATTTTGTATTTGTATCTGTGTACCTAAAACTTCAAATTTCAAATTTTAAATTTCAAATTTCAAATGAATTTTATGTCTCATTTTATTTCTATATCTCTATCACTTTTTCTTGCCTTCGTCTCCATCCTTCTCTTTTCCACTTTTCCACTTTGTTAGGAATTTTTTTTCCATACATTTTTACCTTATTTGTTGTACTTTGCAGGCAGTTATCGATATTATAACTTTATAAATTACTGTGTATAATATCCAAAGATGAGATTTCATATAAGCATCGATCGATGCAGAATCATTTGTTGAATCTGTACTTTTATTATAATGTGACAGAATTTTCGAAATGTTTTAATTGATTTTAAGAACAATTAAACAATTTTAAGTTTTCTTCTAGAAACTAGCGAATTTAAAAAAAAATAATATTGAAATATTCTTGGAATATGTATCAAGTTTCCTCTACAACGGCCTATAATTTGGGCTTAGGTCTATTTTTGTTCTTAACTTGTAAATCACTGTAACTTATATATATATATCGCTGACTTCTTCATAATAATAAGTATTAAGTGGTGTAGTCTTAGTACAATTGTCGACTCAGACTGACCGTAACGTATTTTGCTTATCCTTTTTTTTTTTATTTTATTGTACGAATTGTACTAAAATTTTTTTTTCAATAATAATAAAAAGAATGTTTTTATTTTTATTTCATTTTATTGTTTTGATTTTGCATGGAATTATGAAATCAAACTCATTTACACTGAAATTGAATGATTATTTCATTTAAAAAAAAGGCGATTTTTTTATTTTGATTTACCTTTACTTACTTTCACAAGTGAGGTCATGTTTTATACTCTTTATAAAAATGTCTAATAAATTTTTGCGGATGAATGTAACACATAAAATGATTTATGATACCGATCATTTTATAAATCTTTTAAAGTCTATGGGACTATCTGTCTGCCTGTTCAGGTATGTAACTTCCAGAGGGTTTGAGAGAGACCAATGTTTTATTACACTGTTCGACTTAAAAGTTTGATTTACTTCAGGCTTATTTGCCTCTCTGTCTGCCTGTTTGTCCATTTGTCTGACTAATGTTTTTCCAGGAGTAATGTAAATTACTCCTTAAATATTAATACTTAAATTTGATGTAGATGTAGATGATTGGAAGATGTAGTGGATTAAAAAATTTTTATAGTTGTGAGATGTGTGAAAAGAATTTTCAATTTTGGATATATAAAATGAACTTACTGAATAATTCGGAACTTTTTTACTTTCTTTTTCTGACTTTGTTCTTAAGGCTTATTAAACACAGTGGTGGAGGGTACTTAAAAGTCTATCTTGATCGATTATAATATTTTTATTTGCTTTTTTGTTGAATGTTATTTTGATTATTAAGTGGCTTATTATGCCCTACACCAGTTGTAGTACAGCGCATTATGAGGATGTATGCACGTATATAACACTCAGAAGAAATAGAGATTGATTCATTTGTTATTATGCTAAGCAACTTAGAATCACTTCTTAAGTCGATTTAAGTTGTGTGTTCGCGTATCTGTCCATCTGTCCTTTGTCTGTCTATATAAATTTGTTATTAAAGTGCAGGATACCATTTTGAAGCAATTTAAATAAAATTTTGTAAGTAGGCGTCGTTTAGCCCAAAGACGCTCAAAAATAATTTTGCTTAAGGTTAGGCCATGCAACGACCTATTTTGCAAAAGGTTTTTATGTAGAGCAATTAACAATTCTGTAGATTTTTTTTTTGTAAAAATGTACGGTAGAGTGTGTAATAGTCAGCCCCGATCTTTTAGTAGTTTTATTTAGTTTTTTTTTTAAATTAATATATTATATTGATATTCAATACAAAAAGTAACTGTAAATGATGGAAAATTTCAGCAACTTATGGTAAAAAAATCTTAACAATATAATTTATTTTTTATACAAAACAAAACGGAAGCTTATTATTATTTAAAATATTTCAATAATTAAATGATTAAATAAATTATATATTTATTACATTTGGGGAAACAGAAGAAGCACAGCATTACTAAAAATGCATTCTATTTAAATAATTTAATTGAAATTTATATATATCAAGTTTATAGAGATAATTTGATAATTTCATAATTTTAAAGTTCATTTTCAATTTTAAAGTTATTACTCATGCATTAACAGCTGGATATTTAAGTACTTAGAATTTATCATGCACTCTTTCTTGCATTAATTATATTAAGGACTTAAGTACTTTGATGCATTCATAATTAAATACTTCTAAGATTTTTATTTAAATATTCAAAATATCACATAAATATACATATATACAAAATTATTTCCAAAATTCAGCAATAAGTGATAAATTGAAAAATAAATATATATTTAATATATATGTGAATGGCTTATACATTTTAGAAATACTCATCTAAAAAGTTGTAAAACAGAAAGAAAGTTTTTTATTTGTTGACAAGTGCGTATTTAATTTATTTTGATAATTTTTTAGATTTCTTTGTGTAATTAATTAGGTTTTAGATTAAAAGTCGTTCAATTTTTATAAAGTTGAATCAATTTTACTATGGAGCTCGCCAACCGCCAAATCCTTTCAATCATGAAATGAACATTAAAAATAACTGAATAATTGACATTGAATTTTTGATGCACCACTCTAATGCGCTGGATACACTGTCTGCATATAGTATAAAGTGTATATGTATACACACACACACACACACATATATATATATATATATATATATATATATATATATATATATATATATATATATGTATGTATGTATGTATGTATGTGTATTACGCATATTCAACGTGATATTATTTATTATGATATAAACGTGTTTTGGCCTTCATAATTATTATTTTGCATTTTAAAATATCAAACAATTTAATGGTTATGTGTTAACCGTCCTGTGCTATGTTACGTTACAATTAAAGTTGTCGTCATCGTATTTATTATATTTATAGTGTAATTGTTGTTGTTGCTTCTCTTGAATATTGCTGTCTCTGCTGGACTTCTCTAGTAAATGAGTAACTGACTTTTGCATGTGTGTGTGTGTGTGTGTGTGTGTGTGTGTGTGAGTATAGTGTGTAGTTTTGACATTTTCATAACTATTTAAATCATTTAACGTTAACATTTAATTCATTCATTTTTTTTTTTTTGGTTTTCCTTTTTTCTATTTACTTGTTTCTGTGTTTCTCTTTGTGCCATTTAACATATTGCGTACCGTTATTGTGTTGGTGTGTAAACGTCATTATCACCGCAATCTACCAACCAACGTTCAATATTTATGAGCATAAGTATATTGACTTTATTATAATCCTTAAAACTACATTCACACGCGAATCCAATGCTGAGATAATGAGTACTGAATGAGGGAACGAATGAATTACCATCTGGTTTATTATGTCTGTTAAAAAACTAACGAGTTATACTTTTTATGAAGAAAAAAATTAAAAGAAAATGCGGCTGGATGGACAGTAATGCAAAAAAGTTCCGTTGGTTTAAGATCAAATACCCAGATACTTTGCAAGAAATATTTAATTCACGAGTAATGAGTAAAATTATAAATAAAATAATTTCCATCAATTGTCTGTAAATTGCAATATTCGGAGCAATCTACAGACATTTGATGTATTTGTGAAGCTCATGAATAACAACTAATGATATTCGTTAGAATTTAAATTTAAATTCATTGAATTCGATCATTTATGATTTGAAATTTATTCATCATCATAAAGAAATCATTTGATATTTTCTTCCATATATGAAGGGGTTGCTCAAATAATTTAGAATTTCAAGAGCAACAATTTTGTTTTATTTATGTTTTTCGATTTAATGAAATTTATTTAATCTCATTTACTCATTGATTTATTAAAGAAAGAAGTCTACTGAATTTGATTCAAAAATTAACGCTGCCCAATAAAATATTAGAAATTATAAAATTTTAATTTACACAGAATGAATATGAATATTTTCAATAATATGAATAATTTCAATTTAAAATGAATAGATTTTATTTCAATAAATAAGCCGCGTTATTTCCGTGACTAAAATACACTACTTGTTTTGATATTTCTTGAAATCTATTTAACAATAACAACATTTTTTGTTGTTATTGTTGATTTTGTATATTATGGTAATAACCAATAGAAATTAATATTTCTAAATGAGTGAATGAATAATTTTGAATACGTTCATTTTTGTATTACAATTTAAAAAAAATTTTTGATAAAATTTTTATAATTTTGATTTCAAAAAATTATGAAAATTATATAAACACGCCAACTAATTAAGATCGCATGAATATTCTAATTTGTAAAAAATAAGAAACAATATTTGAAAATATATTATTATTAAACAAAAATTTTTTTAAATACTTGAAAAAAGTTTTTTTTAAATTAACAAATAATAGAAAAAAAGAAAATCGGGAAAAAGGAAGAGTAAGAGAGAAAGAGATAGGTAAAGAGTAACTTCCCAAAGAAAACTTTGATATTTTATTTGTATTTATTTATTTATTTATTTATTTATTTGTTGTTTATTAAAAGCGTTCGGTCTCTTCGTATTGCAAAATTTATGTCTGCTTACAATTTTATGCCATATACATGTGTGTTTGTATATATATATATATATATATATATATATATATATATATATATATATGTATATGCATATATATACGTATGTGTATGTGTATTTGTGATATTTGAACTTTAAAAATATCTACTTATATACACATATATATACACACACACATACATGTATACAAACACATATGCATGTAACAATTTTATCATTAAAAATAACATTATAAATCTTTTTACACAAAATCTAAAGTTTTTGTTGTCTTATTGTTATGGCGATTTTTATTATTATTTTTATTATTATTATTTTTATTATTATTATTATTATTATTATTATTTTAATCGTTGTCTCGCTATGCTCTATAGAAAATGCTAATGCAATTGCATTTTGTAAATATGAAATAAAATAACAAAATTTTTATTGCTTGTTGTTATGGTTGCTATTGTTTTTATTATTATTATTATTATTATTATTATTATTATTATTATTTTTCATTATTTTTATTATTGCTAAAATTATTGCTAGTGGTTGTTTATGGCTGCTGAAGTCATTGCTATATAATAATATGTACTGTCTGTTTCCATGGTATCGATTCTGAAGTCAAATGCCAATTTTTTATTTTGCTTTATTTTCTGTTATTTTCTTTTGATTTTATTTATTTCTCTTAATTTTTATATATTTTTTTAGTTCTCTAATACACTTTACTTATTCGAAATAATATATTTGTGTTGTTTATATATAAAAATAAGTTTCTTGTAAATTTTTTGATATGTTTATTTGATTGGGTTGGTCTGGTTGGTCTTGTTGGTCTAGTTGGTCTAGTTGGTTGCTTTGATATTAAGAAGCTTCAAGCATTATAATACATACATATATATATACACATATATATACACAATCGTGATAGCAACAACAATAATACGCGATATACAATAATATTTGTGTATAGGAAGCAATTCCCATAAAACGTGAATGCTTCCATTTTTTACGTTTTACAGTTCAATTATTTTTGATGTTATTGTTGGTTGTGTTGTTTTTCTTGTTTTTAGTTAGTTATTTTAAGTAAAGTTTATAAATTAAAGGCATCGTTTTTATTGTTGCTATTGCTCTTGTTATTATTATTTTTTTGCCAATACTTTTGCATGGATGCATGAATAACAGTGTTGTTGTACTTTCCGATTTCCGACACTTGCACTTGCACGAGTTGTATATATGCACTCATGAGAGATTTATTTATTTATTTTTATCTAAACTTATCAAACATTTCTTATGTCTATCTCTTACGTTTGTTGTATTTGTATATACGTGCATTTTCTTAGTTTAGTCTAGTTTAGTCCATTTTCATTTGAAACATACTTTTTTGTGCTGTGGTTTTATATTTCTTCTAGGTGTGTATTTTATATATGTTATTATAGATATTTGTATATACAGACATATTTTAGAGAGTCATTATGAACAATAGTCTTTATTAAGGGTGTGTTTTTTCTTTATTTGTCTCCCCTTTTTTCTTCCTTGTTTTTTTTTTTTGCTTTTCTCTCAAATGGAACTAATTTCAGCTATATTTTTTTTCTATGCTGTATTTTTAGACCAAATACTTATATATAATATAATGAGATTTTCTTAGATCCAATAAACTTCGAATTTTTCACTTTTTTCCTGCATTTTCATTTTAAAGTCTTAATTTATAAACTAAACACATAGCAGAAGAGAATAAGAAAAATTTATTACAATTTAAATAGGTTTCAGTTCATTGCAAATGTACATGCATACATCCATACATAAATATAATACGTGTATATGCATATGCATATGTGTTGAAGAGAACTTAATTTTAATCGTTAATTGTAATAATGGTCCGTTGTTGGTTGCTTAAGTTGGTTTGTTGTTGGGTAGTTTACTTGCTTGCTTGTTTAGATTGCATGAGAAGAATTTTGTTGCAAATATCTGTAAAAATTTTTTTTGTTGTACTTATACTTGGCTATACATACATTTATATATATATATATATATATATATATATATATATATATATATGTATATATATGTGTATGTGTGTGTGTGTGTGCCATCAGAAAATGTCAAAAGTAAAGCAAGCAAAAAAGAAGAAGCATAAGTGTTAGTAATAAGTAAATTATCTTTGTATGCAGTCTAATCATTTAATTTGTATATTTCTTGTTGTTGTTGTTATTATTTTTTTTACATTCTTTAAATTTGTTATGTAATAAATTATATGAATATTATGAAGAATATGAAGCAAAATATTCATTTATGAAAAATAATTTTTTTTGTTTTCATACCAAAACTCATCATCAACAGGAAAATCTATTCAGTTAATCCCAATCGAAAACGTATCAATGTTTTAAATATTCAAGAAATGCAAACTATTTCATATAAACCGCATAATTGTTTGTAAATTTATCCTTTTCTTCTTCTTCTTTCCTTGGAAAGGTAACAATTTCCTTTTTTTTTGTTTTTTTTTTGTATATTTTTTTTCAAAATATTTTAACTTCTTTTAACAAATTTTTCGATTTTCTTATTCTTTTTGCAATTTAACTATAATATTATTTCTCTACAACTTTATTTACATTTTCATAATTTTACAAAATTTATTTTTTCGCTTTTTTATATTTTTTTATTAATTAACAAAACAAAATTTCACATGCGTCCTTTCACTAAAAACTAAAAAATAATAGAAAAAGAAAAAAAACAAGAGGAAAACAAACACAAACATAGAATATATATAACAGGTAATTGTTGTTGTTGTTGTTGTTTGTGCTGCTACTTTTTTACATTTTACATTTGTATGAAAATACACACACACGCATAAACACACAATTTCTATGCAAATGAAAATGCAAACATACAAAAAATCAATTGTCCATTCTTCGAATCATTCAGACCACTTAAACCATTCAAACCACTTAAGCGCTCGAACGTTTAAGCCGCTCCGCAATACAAACGCGATTAAAAACACTGAAATAAGGCAAACAAACAAAAAGTATGCAGAGTAAAATAAATTTTTAAAAATAACAGCAACAATACAAACAAGATAAAAACATTATACGTTTTTGTCGATTCTTCTCCATCTCTATCTATCTCGGAACGGAAAAAAAAGGAAAAGAAACAGAAATAGAAACAGAAACAGAAAAAATATGCCGGATCATGTGTATATGCATATATCTGTCTGTGTCGTGTGTGTGTGTCGTGTGTGTGTGTGTGTGTGTGTGTGTGTATACTTTTGCGTATATGCAGTTAAAAACTGGCTTTCAATGGTCAAAAAACAAAAGCAAAAAGCAACAGCAAAAACAAAAGTGGCGACTTGAAGTTACGAAAAGATAAAAAAGAGAAAAACAACTGAACGACATAAACAGAGTTGCTTTCTAAAAAAAGTATATGCAATAAATAACAGTAACAACAATAACAACAATAACAATAATAACAACAATAATAATAAGAATAATAATAGCAACAGAATGCTATCACAACAACATCAACGACCAAAAAAGATGGTTAAATTATCTACTTATCTTATCTCGATCTATTTTTATTCTCTCGTTCTCTGTATCTCTTTCTCTTCCTCTCTTGTTAAGCTTTTTCTCTAATTATTTGTTATTTATTATATTTGTGTTTATTGTTTGCATTTAGTTAAAGATAAAGTTTGTCGCTTGAGTCTTTTCATTTGATTAAAATGAAATCAAAAATCAAAGTGAGATCATTAGAGATAGATAGATGATATAAAATGAAGCAAAGAGTGACAAAGTAAAAGAGAGAAACTAGTCTAGAAATTGCCAAAAAAAAATTTATATACGCATTTTAGAATTACAATGCTGAAGTTTTTTGGTCATTTTCTCAAACATACTACACTTTTCTTAAAAATTTATACTTATCACCCGTTTCGATCGCTTATGAATATATGAAACGATGTATGAAATGAAAAAGAGAAACAATGGAGTGTTATATGAAGTAAATAAAGGAAAAAATAGAAAATTTACTTGTAAATAACCATTTTAGTCGGTCACTCTTCATTATTACCTCGTTCGCTCTCCCTCTCTTCTTGTCTCTCTATTAATATTATTTGCTCTTTGTAAAAAATCATAAGTTTAACATTCAAAATTCTCTCCTGTTTACACCATGTATGTGAAAATTTATACATTACATCCGATATTTTAGACGGTTCTTCATATCAGAATAAACCATTGGATTTTTGTAGCATGTTTTAAGGATTCACTAACAGCTTTCTTTCCCATTTATTATTGACATGTAATAAGTTGCATATGAGTAAGTGCAGTCAATCAATATAATAAAAGGAGCGTCTATATCAGCTATTTTTAAATGTTTCAAACAACTGCATAAACTTATAATAGCCAGAACTATAATTGATGGAGGGTAGAAAAAAAATTTATGCAAATTTATTGAGCCGTAAATATATGCACTTTAATGCATATAATTTTTAATTCAAGTTTCAAATTTAAATAGTAAAATGGTTTATTGTGAAGGTCCCTGGTTTTAGTTACGGTTGTGATGAGCAGTGATGATATTCGCTAATTGCGAAATTTCGAAGAGGCCACTAGAATAAAATATAGCACTAAAAAACAACAATAGCAATAAGAAAAACTACCAGCAGCTGTTGTTACTGCTTTTGTTAATCAAAATCAATTTTTTCCTTCCATTTACTCAGAATTTTTCACAAAATTTCAATTGGATAGATAAAATAATAATAAGAACATAGTTATAGTTATTGCTATCATTTTCTATGTTTTTTGTTTTTTTTCGGTGTTTTTTTTTTAAATTTTCCTTTTTCTTTGTATAACTTTTAACTGTTTGCATATAAAGGCAGAAAAAAATTATAATAATGTTAATAATGTCTCTCAAGCGGAACGCAATTCAGTTAACACACTTCTCTTCTCTGCATAACGTGTGTGGTTGATAAAACAAAACAAAAATAAGAAAAAATAACAATAAAAGTAGATAATAATAAAAAAAGGCACTATACAAAAATTAAAAAATAATCAATTTTTTTTCAATTTTGTAATCCCGTTTAGCATGTTTGGAGTATCACATTTTTACTGTTTTTCATTTGTAACACAATATTGGGTATAATAAATTAATACGCATATTTGTATTCAATTTTATATGGCTTAAGATAAAAATTTGTTGTAGAAATTCAGAATAAATTTTTTAAATGATTTCACTTTGCTAATAGATGAAATAATACTTCAAAATATGAAATATTATTTAATGAAGTTAGTTGTTAAAACAAACTTCAGTGATTCAGTTTCAAATTTTTGAGATATATTTTACTCAAATTTCGTTACATAAACATACGATAGTCGAAAGCCCATAAAAATTTAAAGTTAAAATATCTATTTAAAAAATGCTTTATTGTAACAAGTAAATTCTCAACTGGTCTCAGTTTAGGACTTAAATTTAATCCTTATGGAAGTGGCCTTGGTAAAGGTATCTCACAGTTTTCGCTATGTATATTTTATGAGAGAAATTCTGCAAAAGAAATTCTACAATACCATTTACCTTAGTTGCTATAATTTACTTGTAAACTATTTTCTAACTAAAATATATGTAAAATAACTAATTTATTTTGTTTTAATTATACAATTTTAACTTAAATAAAAAACAGTGTAATTTCTATTAACATAGTGAACAAAACTAAAATTTCTTCCAGTACAATATAATATACATAAATACGACACACAATCAACCGTAAATCGTAATAAGCTTAACGATTATAAAATCTGGCAATTTAATTTAATGTGTGAGTAAACATGGAATAGGAAAATGAATAACATGTCTGTGCTAAATATTACACTGTAATTGTTTTGCTTGCTTTGTTCGGTTTTACCTGCATTTGCATGCATAAATTATTTTTGTAGAATAATGAAACAAATTAAAAGTGCTCTTTTTTATAAAAATGGAATTTATTTATATTACTTAAAAAAATGTAAAAAGCCGTTATTTAAAGGAAAAATATATATTTATCCGCAGTGAATGTAAAATGAAAAAAGTTCGTAAAACAGAAAATAGAGTAGTGTTGTATTTGTATAAAAAAAATTTTGTGCTTGTGTAATTTTTGTACTATATTATTTTTCAATAAGGAATAAGAGTACCTTAAGATATGTGATATAATATACATATAAATACATAAAATAATACTTACGTTTTTTTGTGGTTAAAGAACAATCTTGGTTCATATTATAACAACAAATAAACAAATACTTCACTTTTGTAGATCGTAGTAAGCGTAGCGATTACATCTTGTTATTTTTCTTCTATGCGTGAATAAACGAAGAAAAAAAACAAAAAGTAAATATTTTAATGAAAACAGCCGACAAGGATAAACTGTTGATAAATTATCTAATGATTTCGAGCTTCTATCAGTGGTTTTTATTTTGTATAACTTTGATAACTTTTCTGCCTTCACATTTGTATTAATAAGCGGACAACATGTTACTTTTTAATACATTATTATTATATTTCAAAATAACAACAATTAATTGCTTTTTTTCATATATTTTAATTATGATTGTTGTGCAATTATTATAGCAATTCTATGGAAAAAACTTAGATTTATTTTATTATTATTCATTCAGTGCACTACTTTTTAATTCCCAATATAATATAAAAGAAATAAAAATTGTTGATATGTGGATAATAGAAAATTTTATGTTTTTAAAAGTATGTTCAAGATTTCCTTAAACGCTTATGTAAAAAATAAATTTAAATCATCAACGTGAGAACTCTTCTAATTATAAGGAAAAATTTCAATAATAAATTTTTATATTTTATCAATATAAATAATTTTAAATTTATTTTGTATATATTATATAAATAAATGGATATAAAAATAAAGTAAAATGCAGTATTATATATTGAATACAAGAAAAAAGAGCAATAAATTGTTGATTAAAGATGTGAAGAACAAAACATGTTTAGATACATTCTTATGTTCTCCGGCAAAGCATGTTTAGATGCATTCTAATGTCTTCTGTTTATTCATTCTTTGTATTCTACTACAGGGTTGCAATTTCTCATGATTTAATTTAATACATTAAATCAACATACTTTATATTAAAAGTTAACATCAGTTTTACATAATGCATCTGTGGTATGAAAGGTATGTCACTGACTCTCACGCAATTAGTACGCGGTTCGAATCTTAGTTTGACTGTTGTGATTTCACAACATTAAAGACTTTTTCTATATATATCTAGGACTGCTCAAAGTATTAAGTATAAGTAAAAGAACATATAGCATAAGAGAGAGAGACGACTCCTACAGGGATAAGATAAGGGAGAACAACAATATCATGTAGAGAATCTTGAGATTGTTTGTTATATTCATTTGTTTATACTAAACGTGTTAAATCTCACCTATTGTGAAAGGGTTTTTAGATGATTGAGAGAGAGGGGGGGTATATAAAAAACTTGCAAGGGTTTTTACAAGAGAGGATTAACAAAAGCACATACGGAGGGGGAAACGAATTGTGTGGACAGAAAGAGGAGAATATTGTGTAGAGAATTTGAAGTTGTTTATGGTCATTTGTTCATATACTTAACGTATTTAATAAATCTCTCCTATTGTAAAAGGGTATATAAAAAAAATTGTTAGGCTTTTACGAGAGGATTAAAAAAGTATTAAATATATAAAAGCACATATATAGAAGGGGAAACGAATTGTGTGGTCAGAGAGAGAGAGAATATTTATTATATAGAGAATTTGAAGTTGTTTATAATCATTTGTTTATATACTTAACGTATTAACTCTATCCTACTGTAAAAGTGTATACAAAAAAAGTTGCTAGGTTTTTACAATAGTGGTTTTATATGTGTGGTGTTTATGTTTATTTATTGTTATGTGTCATATATACAAATATGGAGCGCACAGACTAAACGAAGGACAAACAACGGACTGCGGCGGTCGTCGCTTGTAAGTGTAAAGTGTTGTTTGTAAATTTCGCGCCATCTGTCATGAAGTTTTTTAAATAGAAAATATTATATATAACATTTGCGCCATCTAGTAATAGATTTATGTGTTCTAATAAGCTGTGCTCCATCTATTGACATTTGGTCGTGCTGTGCGGGGCATCGAATAAACCTTAAGGTATTATTTTCGCTCCATCCAGCTATGGCAAATAGTTCGATATCTATGGTAATGCGCGCCATCTGTGATTAGAGATGTTAGATCATTAGCTAAAATGCTCCCGACATTTATTACCCAAAAATATAACCATGTGGATAGTGTAAATTGTGCAAAAAATTAAAATATACTTTATGTGGAAATCGAACAACACACAAATGGCTAAATAATCAATCACAAATTGGGTATTAACATTTAAAAAAACTCAAATATTTTCATTAACGCACCATCTACCGACTTTTTTGATTTTAACACGGATGTAAATGATACAAATGCACGCTATCTATTTGTTGTAAAAAATTAGACGGTAAATGGGGCGTAAAGAAAACATTTTTAAAAACACCCTACTGATCAATGGATGGCGCGAATATAAAAAATTTTTTAACTAAATCTAACATCTCTAATCACAGATGGCGCGCATTACCATAGATATCGAACTATTTGCCATAGCTGGATGGAGCGAAAATAATAGCTTAAGGTTTATTCGATGCCCCGCACAGCACGACCAAATGTCAATAGATGGAGCACAGCTTATTAGAACACATAAATCTATTACTAGATGGCGCAAATGTTATATATAATATTTTCTATTTAAAAAACTTCATGACAGATGGCGCGAAATTTACAAACAACACTACACTTACAAGCGACGACCGCCGCAGTCCGTTGTTTGTCCTTCGTTTAGTCTGTGCGCTCCATATTTGTATATATGACACATAACAATAAATAAACATAAACACCACACATAAAAAACCACTATTGTAAAAACCTAGCAACTTTTTTTATATACACTTTTACAGTAGGATAGAGTTAATACGTTAAGTATATAAACAAATGATTATAAACAACTTCAAATTCTCTATATAATAAATATTCTCTCTCTCTCTGACCACACAATTCGTTTCCCCTTCTATATATGTGCTTTTGTTAATCCTCTCTTGTAAAAACCCTTGCAAATTTTTTATATACCCCTCTCTCTCAATCATCTAAAAACCCTTTCACAATAGGTTAGATTTAATACGTTAAGTATAAACAAATTAATATAACAATAAACAATCTCAAGGATTCTCTACATGATATTGCTGTTCTCCCTTATCTTATCCCTGTAGGAGTCGTCTCTCTCTCTTATGCTATATGTTCTTTTACTTATACTTAATACTTTGAGCAGTCCTAGATATATATAGAAAAGTCTTTAATGTTGTGAAATCACAACAGTCAAACTAAGATTCGAACCGCGTACTAATTGCGTGAGAGTCACTGACATACCTTCCATACCACAGATGCATTATATAAAGCTGATGTTAACTTTTAATATAAAGTATGTTAATTTAATATATTAAATGAAATAATCAGAAATTGCAACTCTGTAGTAGAATACAAAGAATGAATAAACAGAAGACATTAGAATGTATCTAAACATGCTTTGCCGGAGAACATAAGAATGTATCTAAACATGTTTTGTTCTTCACATCTTTAATCAACAATTTATTGCTCTTTTTTCTTGTATTCAATATATAATACTGCATTTTACTTTATTTTTATATCCATTTATTTATATAATATATACAAAATAAATTTAAAATTATTTATATTGATAAAATATAAAAATTTATTATTGAAATTTTTCCTTATAATTAGAAGAGTTCTCACGTTGATGATTTAAATTTATTTTTTACATAAGCGTTTAAGGAAATCTTGAACATACTTTTAAAAACATAAAATTTTCTATTATCCACATATCAACAATTTTTATTTCTTTTATATTATATTGGGAATTAAAAAGTAGTGCACTGAATGAATAATAATAAAATAAATCTAAGTTTTTTCCATAGAATTGCTATAATAATTGCACAACAATCATAATTAAAATATATGAAAAAAAGCAATTAATTGTTGTTATTTTGAAATATAATAAAAATGTATTAAAAAGTAACATGTTGTCCGCTTATTAATACAAATGTGAAGGCAGAAAAGTTATCAAAGTTATACAAAATAAAAACAATAACAAGATGTAATCGCTACGCTTACTACGATCTACGAAAGTGAAGTATTTGTTTATTTGTTGTTATAATATGAACCAAGATTGTTCTTTAACCACAAAAGAACGTAAGTATTATTTTATGTATTTATATGTATATTATATCACATATCTTAACGTACTCTTATTCCTTATTGAAAAATAATATAGTACAAAAATTACACAAGCACAAAATTTTTTTTATACAAATACAACACCACTACTCTATTTTCTGTTTTACGAACTTTTTTCATTTTACATTCACTGCGGATAAATATATATTTTTCCTTTAAATAACGGCTTTTTACATTTTTTTTAAGTTATATAAATAAATTCCATTCTTATAAAAAGGAGCACTTTTAATTTGTTTCATTATTTCACAAAAATAATTTATGCATGCAAATGCAGGTAAAACCGAACAAAGCAAGCAAAACAGTTACAGTGTAATATTTAGCACAGACATGTTATTCATTTTCTTATTCCATGTTTACTCACACATTAAATCATATTGCCAGATTTTATAATCGTTAAGCTTATTACGATTTACGATTGATTGTGTGTCTATTTCATTTATATAACTCTTCTAATTATAAGGAACAATTTCAATAATAAATTTTTATATTTTATCAATATTAATAATTTTAAATTTAACTTGTATATATTATATAAATAAATGGACATAAAATAAAATATAATGCAGTATTATATATTGAATACAAGAAAAAAGAGCAATAAATTGTTGATTAAAGATGTGAAAAACAAAACATGTTTAGATACATTCTTATGTTCTCCGGCAAAGCATGTTTAGATACATTCTAATGTCTTCTGTTTATTCATTCTTTGTATTCTACTACAGAGTTGCAATTTCTCATTATTTCATTTAATATATTAAATCAACATACTTTATATTAAAAGTTAACATTACCTTTATATAATGCATCTGTGGTATGAAAGGTATGTCACTGACTCTCACGCAATTAGTACACGGTTCGAATCTTAGTTTGATTGTTGTGAGTTCACAACGTTAAAGACATTTATATATATATCTAGCACTACTGAAAGGGTTAAGTTATAAGTAAAAGCGCATATGATGGGATGCGAAAGAGAGACGACTCGGACCGCGGACAGGCATAGAAAGAATAAGAATATGATGTAGAGAATTCCTGAGATTGTTTATGTATGTATTCATTTGTTTATACTTAACGTATTAAATCTCACCTAATGTGAAATGGTTTTTCAGGGGATAGGGGTATACAAAAAACTTGTTAGGGTTTTTACGAGAGAGGATTAAATGTATAAATAAAAGAACATACGGCGGGGGAGACGAATTGTGCGGACAGAGAGAAGAGAATACGGTGTAGAGAAATTGAAGTTATTTATATAATCATATACATATACTTAACGTATTTAATAAATCTCTCTTTTATAAAAGGAGGGGGTATATAAAAAAAATTGTTAGGTTTTTGCGAGAGGATTAAAAAAGTATTAAATAAATAAAAGCATATTAATGGAGGGGGAGGCGAATTGTGTGGACAGAGCTTAGAGAATATTATGTAGAGAATTTGAAGTTGTGTATACTCATTTATTTATATACTTAACGTGTATTAAATCTCTCCTATTGTAAAAGTGTATATAAAAAAAGTTGCTAGGTTTTTACAAAAGTGTGGTGGTTATGTTTATTTATTGATTTGTGTCATATATACAAATATGGTGCGCACAGACTAAACGAAGGACAAACAACCGACTGCGGCGGGTCGTCGCTGATATTTTTTTATACCATATATAAATATGGTATGATATATTTTTTATACCATAGTATTAGAAGTAGACGTCAAAAAAGGAACTCCCTAATATATATTTCCATTTAATTAGAAAGCAAATAAGGAGAAAAGTACAAAAGATTTTTTGGTCTGCTTTTTTATACAAAATAATGTAAGGGACAATTACCACACGTACAATTCAGAAACACTCGCACGTCTATATATCATTAGCTAAAATGCTCCCGATATTTATTACCCAAAAATATAACCATGTGGATAGTGTAAATTGTGCAAAAAATTAAATGGAAATCGAACAACACACAAATGGCAAAATAATCAGTCACATACTAGGTATTAACACTTAAAAAAACTCAAATATTTTCATTAACGCACCATCTACCGGCTTTTTTGATTTTAACACGGATGTAAATGATTCAAAAGCACGCTATCTATTTGTTGTAAAAAATTAGACGGTAAATGGGGCGTAAAGAACACATTATTAAAAAAAATCCTATAGATCAATGGATGGCGCGAATATAAGAAATTTTTTAACTAAATCTAACATCTCTAATCACAGATGGCGCGCTTTACCATACATATCCAACTATTTGCCATAGCTGGATGGAGCGAAATTAATAACTTAAGGTTAAGTCGATGGCCCGCACAGCACTTCCAAATGTCAATAGATGGTGCACAGCATATTAGTATACCTAAACCGATTACTAGATGGTGCAAATGTTATGTATATTATTTTTCTATTTAAAAAATTTGATGACAGATGGCGCGAAATTTTCAAACAATACACTTACAAGCGACGACCGCCGCAGTCGGTTACTTTGTCCGTCGTTTCGTCTGTGCGCACCATATTTGTATATATGACACAAATCAATAAATAAACATAACCACCACACTTTTGTAAAAACCTAGCAATTTTTTTTATATACACTTTTACAATAGGAGAGATTTAATACGTTAAGTATATAAACAAATGATTATAAACAACTTCAAATTCTCTACATAATATTCTCTCTCTCTCTGTCCACACAATTCATCACCCCCGCCATATGTGCTTTTATTTATTTAATACTTTTTTAATTCTCTCGTAAAAACCTAACAATTTTTTTTATATACCCTTTTACAACAGTAGGAGAGATTTATTAAATCCCTTAAGTATATGTATGTATATGAACATATGATTATAAATAACTTCAATTTCTCTACACCGTACTCTCTCTCTCTGCCCGCACAATTCGTCTCCCCCTCCGTATGTGATTATTTTATTTATACATTATCCTCTCTCGTAAAAACCCTAACAAGTTTTTTATATACCTCTATCCCCTAAAAAACCATTTCACCTTTGGTGAGATTTAATACGTTAATTATAAACAACTAATGAATACATATAAACAATCTCAGCAATTCTCTACATCATATTCTTATTCTCTCTATCCCTGTCCGAGTCGTCTACCTTTCGCATCCCATCATATGTGCTTTTACTTATAAGTAACCCTTTGAGTAGTGCTAGATATATATAGAAAAGTCTTTAACGTTGTGAAATCACGACAGTCAAACTAAGATTCGAACCGCGTACTAATTGCGTGAGAGTCAGTGACATACCTTTCACACCACAGATGCATTACACAAAGCTGATTTTAACTTTTAATATAAAGTATGTTGATTTAATATATTAAATGAAATCACGAGAAATTGCAACTCTGTAGTAGAATACAAAGAATGAATAAACAGAAGACATTAGAATGTATCTAAACATGCTTTGCCGGAGAACATAAGAATGTATCTGAACATGTTTTGTTCTTCACATCTTTAATCAACAATTTATTGCTCTTTTTTCTTGTATTCAATATATAATACTGCATTTTACTTTATTTTTATATCCATTTATTTATATAATATATACAAAATAAATTTAAAATTATTTATATTGATAAAATATAAAAATTTATTATTGAAATTTTTCCTTATAATTAGAAGAGTTCTCACGTTGATGATTTAAATTTATTTTTTACATAAGCGTTTAAGGAAATCTTGAACATACTTTTAAAAACATAAAATTTTCTATTATCCACATATCAACAATTTTTATTTCTTTTATATTATATTGGGAATTAAAAAGTAGTGCACTGAATGAATAATAATAAAATAAATCTAAGTTTTTTCCATAGAATTGCTATAATAATTGCACAACAATCATAATTAAAATATATGAAAAAAAGCAATTAATTGTTGTTATTTTGAAATATAATAAAAATGTATTAAAAAGTAACATGTTGTCCGCTTATTAATACAAATGTGAAGGCAGAAAAGTTATCAAAGTTATACAAAATAAAAACAATAACAAGATGTAATCGCTACGCTTACTACGATCTACGAAAGTGAAGTATTTGTTTATTTGTTGTTATAATATGAACCAAGATTGTTCTTTAACCACAAAAGAACGTAAGTATTATTTTATGTATTTATATGTATATTATATCACATATCTTAACGTACTCTTATTCCTTATTGAAAAATAATATAGTACAAAAATTACACAAGCACAAAATTTTTTTTATACAAATACAACACCACTACTCTATTTTCTGTTTTACGAACTTTTTTCATTTTACATTCACTGCGGATAAATATATATTTTTCCTTTAAATAACGCCTTTTTACATTTTTTTAAGTAATATAAATAAATTCCATTTTTATAAAAAAGAGCACTTTTAATTTGTTTCATTATTCTACAAAAATAATTTATGCATGCAAATGCAGGTAAAACCGAACAAAGCAAGCAAAACAGTTACAGTGTAATATTTAGCACAGACATGTTATTCATTTTCCTATTCCATGTTTACTTAACACATTAAATTAATTTGCCAGATTTTATAATCATTAAGCTTATTACGATTTACGATTGATTGTGTGTCTATTTCATTTATATAATTCATTCTAATCAGCAAGAGACGTATTTATGTATATTGTATTGCTTATACTACTTTATGTTAATTTTATGTACATATTCGTTTACAATGTACCTACTACTACAGTCACAAATTTAGCAACAATATGCACGAATTTGTTCTTTCGTTTATTCACAAAACCAACAAAAAGAAAGGAAATTAAAATCGCAAAAGCAATTATGAAAGTAGGATATTGAACAACAAAAGAAATGTGAGAAATAAGAAAAATAAACAAAAATCCTAAATAAAAATCATAATGAACGTGTTTTTTGTTTTCCTTCTTCCAATTTATTGAAATATGTGTAACAAGAAGCCGCAATGAAATGTTTTAAGGAAATAATTTAAGGACACCTAATTAACTCAAAATTATATTGAAATCGATGGGAAGTTAATATATCATTTACAGTGGTTTAAGTCCTTTAATGGCCCATGTCGATGTGAACCAAGTGTAAGTTGTTAATTTGTATACATAAATATAAATCGTACAAATTCAATAAGACAACAAGTTTCAACATTTTTAAATACCTATTTTTATCATATTTTACAATCAAACATTCGTTATATATTTGGCCTTTTTAAAGTTATTGGTATCGATAGTGGCAATGAAAATCACTTTAACTCATACATAATCACAAGAAGTGTTGTGCTTGAATCTGAACAGAAAGCCTTAAAATAAGTTGAACTATTTTGGAATTGTTAAATTATATTTTACATAGAATTGTTTAACAAGTGAAACTTACCTTGTGATTTGCTTTTGCGCTTAAGGCACCTTTACAATCACTTAATGGAATTTTGCAATTTGCGTTGAAATTTTTTCCTTCAAAAAGTAATTCCTCGTGCTCTTTATGCAGAACAAAACAAAACAAAACAAAACAAAAAAAATAAGTTTATCTTTATTTTTTCCATCTTAATTTTTTTCTGTATAAATATATGTGGCCTCCACTTATTACTAATTCATTATTTTATAATTCTTTATACACATTTTAATATATTTTCGTATATTTTGTAGAAAAAAGCGTGAACTGATTATTTTCCTTTTATGAATGCACCGCACAAGTAATTTGATGGACCCTTTTTTTGTACGAGTTATTCATATAATGCAACTCACTCTATGATTTCTTTATAGAATCATATTTTCATAATATTTTTACACTTCAATTTAATTTTTTTAATGACAATTGCGCTGGAATCACTTTACCGATAAGATAAACGATTGCCAACATTATAATAAAAAATTTTTTTTAAAGGTATTGCCAAACTATAATTTCAACAATGCAGCATTGTCACTAACAAATTTGAGAATTTTTCAAGTTCAAATTATTTAAGCAACAATATGAAATTAGGTATAAATAAATTACTTATAATTATTATTATATTTGATTTGCAATTTATACATACTTTTTCTTCTTTTATTTCTTTAAAAGGTTTGTTGAAACTTTTGGTTTTATTTTTTTTATGCTGTCCTGTTTGATAAATGTATATTTATTTAAAATAAGCCTTAAAGTATTCTTTAAATATCAATTAATACAAACTAAATTAAATAAATGCTTTTCAAAAATAAATAGCAAGAAATAGTGAACTTTTAAAAAATTGTAATATTAAAGCAAAGACTTTCAAAAAAACAAGACCCGCAATAGCTCGAAAAAGAGAATGTAACAGTAACCGAGTCAGGTGGGTTGACTCGGTTTTGAATTGAATTTATTCTGATATTAGATTTCATATTGTTCACATTTCTAGATAAATTTCATGTGCATTCAACTTTCTAAAGTAATGTATGTAACTGTAATTGTATTCTTAATATGTATACGTATTATACAATAATCGTATATATAGTATTGAAATTTTTAAATAAATATTAATTTATATATAATTAAAAAAAAAAAGTGTATACGAATGAATGTTAAAGTTTTTGCAAACTAATTACTGAAGTGTTAAAATTTTCCAGTATATGTAAATTTTTATAATCCATAATTTTTACACTTATTAATTATAATTAAGATGAATTATATAATATTGATAAGCCCTCGTAAAATGTAGTTACTGAATTACTTGTAATTTATACAAAAAAAATTTTTTTAAAAGTAAATATAACATTTGTAAAAAATTATGATAAATTAGCGCCTAAAAAATTATATTTAATTTTAATCCTTTTTATTCTTTTGAACAAACTTTTTTCGTTTCTTAGTACGTAAAAATATTAGTAATTTTCTATTTACTATTGTATTACCGACCCAATTTTAAATAGGAAATATATTGTTGAAAAATCAAGGAAAAAACAACAATAACAGTAAACAAGTAGTCAAAGATATTTGAAATTAAGAGTGTCATTTAAGAGTATATTTATTTTATTCTGTTTACATATTAACTCATCCAAATATTTCAAGTTTTCACATTTGCGTCGTTTTCTTTTTTGATTCATAAAGAAATAGTAAAAAGTATTTTTGTTTTGGTTTTTTAAAAATTAAATGAAAAATTGTTGGCAAAAGTCATAGCGCTTATCACATATTTTAGAAAATAATTTTCAATACTCTTCGATTCGATTAAGAACGAGCAATAACGAATAATATTGCATAAGGCGTAAAACACTAAAGGCCATCGTTAATATAAATTATTTGTACCATGCAAAAAGAAAAGATTTTTAAAATTTCATTTATAAATATATATCTGCAAGAAAGAATTTTTCTTTAATTTTGAAAAGAGTAAAAAAATCTTAAAATATATTGAAAAGAATTAAATAAAACAAGACGGAAAATGTCAATGCTAAATGATACAAAAATATTTAGGGAATATCTGCAAACATTATGAAAGAAAAACCAAAATTAATGCCAGCATGGGCAAAATTTGTAACTGGTGGTTTAGCTGGCGTAACAGCTGGCGCTTTAGTGCAGCCCATGGATTTGGTTAAGACACGTTTACAAATGACTGGCGAAGGTGGCACACAAAAGGAATATAAAAGCACAATCGATGTAGTTCTCAAGGTCCTTAAACAAGAAGGTATTTTTTGTTTATATAGAGGACTTGGCGCATCCGCCTTACGGCAATTAACTTATACTACAGTACGTTTGGGTATCTATCAAAATTTATTTGATAGGTATAAATATAAACATAATCGTATACCACCACTTTTAACATTGGCAAGTATGGGTTTTATATCCGGTCTATTTGGTGGTTTAGCCGGCACACCAGCCGATGTTATCATGATACGTATGATGATGGATGGTAACGCTCCAGCTCATAAAAGACGTAATTACAAAAATACCTGGGATGCTTTAAGACGTATTTATTTAGAAGAAGGCCTTAAAGGTCTTTATTCAGGTTGTTACATAACCGTAGGCCGTGCCATTATTGTGAATACATTTCAATTGGCTTCATATTCTGAATTTAAATATTATTTATATCGTCATTATGATTTAAAAGATTCTTTATTTGTATATTTTGCGACGGGTACATTTTCCGGATTTATAACAACAATTGCATCAATGCCAGTTGATATTGTGAAGACACGCTTACAAAATATGCAACGTAAAAAGTATGGTGAAGCAATTTTATTAGATTACGTTAATAGTCGTGATGTTATAACAAAAATTATTAAACATGAGGGATTCTTTTCACTATGGAAAGGTTTCATACCATATGTAATGCGTTTAACACGCCATACGGCTCTGTTATTTATATTTTTAGAACAATACAATAAATTCTATTATAAATACCTATTAGGTACTGAAGTGAATGCATCTCTCTAATAGATTCTGATTAGTAATCATAATTATAATGATAATAATAGTTATAATAATAATGTGAAATCGTATGAAAATAAGACATAAATACCATTTTCTGGTCTTTTATTCCCCTTTTAGTTAAATTTTTATCAATAAATATATTGAAACCTGCAAAAATATACATTCATATAGAAAAGTGTTTATTTTGAACTTTCTTTGAATTTTCTATTTTCTTTTTTTTAATGTAACGTGATGATCAGGGTGCAGAAGGCAGGGGGCAGAGGGCAGGGGGCAGGGGATTGTGCTATAAAGCCTTGTAAGTAATAGTCATATTCAAATCCGTATAACTAAAGAATTTTGATGGGTTACTCGTACCTCTGCGAATGATAATGATATGCAAGGATATTTAAGGATAATTTGTGAAATCCTATAAAAATATATTCTGGTACATTTAATGCATGACTAATACATTCAAACTAATACAACAGAAAAGAATTTGTGACGTCACATGAAATGAATACGCTTATTTAATGCGTGATATGTGATTGTGTAATGTATGATTGAATGAAACATTGAACTTGATTTGAAAACAAAACAATAGACAAAAGATAACTAAAAAAGAAATAAATTAGAAAAGAGGCAAGAGAAAAGAAATGAGAAATCGGTCGATCACTGAAATGTGTAGGCCGAATAAGAAATTAAGTAAAAAATTAAGGAGAAAATGATGAATAAAAAAAATGAGAAAATTAAATAATAATATAAGAGAAAGTTTATCTGTTTGCATTAATTTTCAAACATTAATACTACAAAGAGAAAATAATTTTTATTATAATTGAAATGAGTTTTCATTCTTTCCTCCTTCGTGTTTGTTCTTTTATTAAAAAAATTTTTTTTTCTTTTTTTACATACAAAATTATGACAGATGGGTTACTCGGCCTGTAGACGTGTAGACGTGTAGACGTGAAGACGTTTAGACGTGTTTGGGTAGATGTCATATCGCTGTCATCGTTTGCCTCTTTGCAAATAGTTTCACTTTATTGTTTATATTGTTGGTATTATTGTTGTTAAATTTACTTATTTATCTCATAATTTAATGATAATAGTATATATATATATATATATATATATATATATATATATATATATATATGTATGTATGTATGTATGTAATGATATAAATTGCGCTAAACACTTTATTTACCACTGACTTATTCTAGGCGTTATCATTTCTAAGTCAGTTAGTTATTATTCTACTCTCAGATTGTACGGTTGCAGTAAAATCTATTCATATTGTTTCTGTTATCATTGATATTATTGCTTTTGCTAATGAATTAAAATTGCATCTTGGTAAATTTGAAAACAAAAAAAAAAAAAAGAGAGAGAAGGAAAACATATAAGTAACAACAATCAATCGCCTAAATCACATATTCATTCATGCATACATTCATTCATGTGTCATTCATATTTGTTGTGTTCAATGTTGTTATTGTTGCGGTTGTTGTTGCTCTGTTAGTTGTGTTTCTTTTGTTTAGTAAAAAAAAAATATATATATATATATATATATATAAAAATTAAAGTCAATTAAATGAAATGATCTTATTCTTTGTAATGTAATGATGATGTGGGATAAACGTAGCCGTCAATTTTTTAAAGGATCTTTCATCTTGTATGATTATTGCACATTTCATATTCAAATGGAAAGAGAACAATTTCAAAAAAAAATTGAATCTTATCAAATTAACGATGCAATACATCTGTTAAACCTCAAAAAGTGGCAACATTATTTTCCAATAGTGTATATTTACATAAATTATTTTGTGAGAACTACCTTGGGATATCCTTATTCTGAATTAAATATATATCAACATTTTGTTGTTAATTTCAATAAAATGGCTTTACTTTTTGTTTGTTTTTGTTTGTTGTTTTTTTTTTTTGCTTACCTCTGCAATTATGGATTCTGTGTATAAATGTTGCTTGTTCTTCATAATCTCGGCATTATATGTTGAGGCATCTTATCGAAATCTTACATCATCATTTATAAACTAAACAACATATCTAATAATATTTAAAAATGAAAGTGCAATTTGTTGTAGAAATTTCTATGATCGTATAAGAAGTAATACCATTAAAAGTGCTGATAGTAACTTATTGATCTTTTAAATGTGTTGCCCATTCTGAGAAATAGGTGAAATTTTTTTATAAGAATTCATTTAGCGTTTTTTTATTATTAATACACATCACAAACTTATTAGACTTGAGTCGGAAAGTTAAGTTCAATGTGTGATCTGTCCTACATCATTAATTAGCGATTAGAGATCATCATTAGATGCATTCCGTTTTCGAAACTCTCATTATTATTTCACATTTGTATTTTTTTTTGTTTATCCAAAGAGAAAAATATTAAAAAAATATTTAAATATTAAAAAAATATACTAAAAGAATACCGCTCTATTTGAGAGACCCTTTTTACAAATAATATAAAATTTTTATTATGTTCTTATAAAATTATTGTGTGGCATTATATATATATATATATATATATATATATATATATATATATATATTTACGAATAAGTTGATAATACATTTTAGTATTAATCAAATCACAAGTGAAATCATAAATGAAAGTGTAAATTAACCATAAAACAAAGGAGAAAGTGGGAAGAAAGAGAAAAAAAAAAGGATATATAAATTTTAAGAAAATGCATACGGATAATCAAGATTGTCTTTAATTATCCAATACACTATTATATCATGCAATTTATTGAGAAATGTAAAAAATAACCAAAAAAATGCAAAAACGAAGAAATTTGTGTTCTTGTACTTAAGGGGTTTAAAAAAAAAACGAAATAGTTTATGATTTAAATAGATTTTAATGGCAAGTGGTACAACGTGCTAGTGTGCAGGCAGCAGTTGATGTATTAAATTTGTATCAGATTGATAAATTTTCTTCAATGATCACTCAAATGATAAACTTTTTCTAAATTATTATTTTCAAATGAAATTATTTATGTAACTAATTGAATTTAATTTTACATAATATTTTTTATTATTTTATAAAAAGTTGATGCATAATGTGACATTATTATAAAGAAGAAAAAAAAATAATTCCTTAATTTTTAATTAAATGATATAAACATAAACGTACATATATTCTTACATTTATATTTATTTCTACTTTGTCTCTTCTCTCTTGCTCATTCTCATTGCGATACAACTGTCTTAAAATATATTTTTACTTGGATGAAAAAAAAAAGTAACATTCATTATTGCGGAAGTGTTAATTAAATCTTTCAAAATCTTGTTATGTGAATTCAATAAGCATACACACACATGCATACATACATATAATTAGAGATATAAGTATCTTACAATAACAAAGCAATGACAACTTAATAATCTAGATTTTTCTTAGTTAATCATATCGATCATACTGTATCTTCCTCTGTTGGTTGATTACTAAAAGTCTCTTACCTTCTTTTTTCTTTCTATATTCATATATATATATATATATATATATATATATATATATATATATATATATATATATATATATGTGTGTGTGTGTGTGTGTGTGTGTTTGTAAAGAAAGTTATTCATAATTATGTAAAATTTATTGGCATCAATGAATTCGAACTGATAAATTCAAATGCGATTGATTATTATTTCAAGTCAGATATGAAGGATTTAGTGACTGACTGGCACGTAACGATTTCTAATATCATTTTATCGAAAATTAGTATCAAATGGCAAGTATCAATTGAAAATATCATGTAAAAAATGTTTTACCTTTGCATGCTTATTGTATTGTTTTCATCATCATATATTTGAAATATTGCAAATGCTTACAAAAAACTTATTTTAATATTTACTTATTCAAATTTGCTATGATTTTCTTGTAGACCTTTCTTGTAGAGCTCAATTTCATGTATATTCAATACTGTTCATCATTGACCAGAACGCCTTTACTCAAATTTTGAAATATGTTGACTATATCAATATATTTCAAAATTTTTGTCCTGCACGTATAAAAATAAATGCGTTTTTTATTAATTGAAATCAATCGCGCATCACTTACAAGAATTTAATGATTTTTGTTGGTATTTTGATTAGCTTCTTCTTTGCTTTTTTTTTTTTTAATTTTATCATGTACTTAAATACAGGCTGGCATGAATATAATCTGTAATAATACAATGTAATATATATGTACTTTTTTATGCATATATTTGTGTATGTGTACTGGTATAACAAATAAACTTATAAAGTAGCATCTGTCTATCTATTGGCAATGTCTGGGTGGTGAAGTGAAATGGAGTTTCTGAGTAATTTAATGTAATTTTCGTTAATTGAATGAAAGGACAAAAATATAAGTATAGACGGATGTGTGCATGTGTGAGTGCGTATTTAAGGAGTATATACATATACATATACATATACATATACATATACATATACGTATATATATATAAATTGCAAAAAAAAAAAAAACGTAATCATGGAAATATGTAGATGCTCGTTGAGAATTTTATATATCATAATTAATAAAACGATTGATAGTTCATCTCAAAAATAACTTCTGGTAACTCTCATGCTCTCACTTTTCCTTTGTGGTTTTCTGGTTGGATGGTTGAATGGATTTAACGCCCACAAACAGCTTTAAGTGGATCAATTTTATATTATATTGAATCATTTTATAAATAAGTTTTAATTTCTCAGTTTCATTTTTCTGTTTAAGGGCTGTTTTTTTTAATTCTCTTTTAATAAATTTTTACTTACAAATTCGCCTTCATCTACGAATGAGCTTTATTGAAAATGTCCAGAATTGGATCAGATTTTTTTGAAAATGTTTGGATTTGGTAGCCAAATAATTTGATTTCGTAAATTACATTTTCTTTTTATCATTTTAGGAAAATGAATCACATTAACGAATTGTTAAATATTATACATTAAAAGAGTTAAGAAAAATGGAGAATGTTTTTCTATCCAATGTCTTCATGATCTTATAATTATTTTTTCATAATTTTTATGTGAAGTTTCCCTTAAAGAAAAAAATTTTAAATAGCAACTAAGGAGAATAATTATATTACTCAACTTCAAATAGATTTATTTAGATATAAGCGATACAAAAGCAGTATGTTAACGTACTTGAGAAATTTCTTATCATGTCATCCTTTAATGCTCTTCAGTTGTTTAATTGTAATGCACTATAATGCCGGCATTGTATTCGCATCTATAAATATATTTGCCTCTAATCCATCGATGTGGTTGGGTAGTAGTGGTATGACATCGGGTCTAATTGCACCCAATAGTAATACAAATGCCGATATAATGGCTAATTTAAATAGTAATAATAATAATAATAACAATAATAATAATATGAATAGTAATAATAATAATATAAATAATCTGGTCCAATCTCATAATCCCCATACTCAATCTTCTCATAATAATGGGGTAACAACGCTTATTCATAGCGATAACGTAGGTGGAAGTGGCGGAGGTAGCAGTACCGGTAGCAGTGGTACGGGCGGTGGCGGTAGTGGCTATAGTGGCGGTAGTGGCGGTGGTGTTGGAATTGGAATCGGTTCGGTTTCTGCAACAATTTCCAACAACACTAGTAAAAGCAGTAATATTGTTAGTGGCGTAAGTGGTAATGGTGGAAAATCCGCAACAAATGCTGATTATAAAAAAACTGCAAATAATGATACAACAGCAATTGGAGGGGGTGGAGGAGGTGGCCCGATGTTAATTTCAGCAGGATCAAGTTCAATATCAAGTACAGCATCAATGGCTGCTTTAAGCAAAGAAAAATGTTCTGGTCCCGGTGATCCAGGTGATTGCAACCAATACACATATAAGTGGCGCTACGAGCCAACAACGAACGAATGCCTCAGCTTTATTTGGAGCGGTTGTGGTGGAAATTCATTAAATCGTTTTAATAGTGAAGCAGAATGTTTATTTCATTGTATTGGAGTACCACGTAATTCAATTTTATACCTTTCCCCATTTGTGTATAATTTTGAAAAAAAACAAATGTGTTATTTATAATAATAATACGTTGTTATTATTGTTGTTATAGATACTTTACCGCCATTTTTGCAAACAACAACATATGAACCACCATCGACAACAGATTCTTTATTAGGTTTAGTACCTCATATTACACTAGATTATAATGGAGCTAATAGCCATTATGGTGGCCTAGATTCTAATCCGATTCCATTTGAACAAAGAGGTCCTGAATTGACATTTGCTGAAACGGGTCATGAGAAGACATTTGTGTTTGCTCAAAATAATACTTTCATACAAATAGATGGCGATATTATACAAACATTCCAATTGAGGTTCTTAATCTTGTATTTTACATCGTACAATTTTTGAACAAAAATTAAATAATTCATTTGGTATTTTGATCATTAGATTATGTCGAGAAATTTCATTTCAATTTCGTACTCGTTTGCCGCATGGATTACTTGTTTATCATAATGTTAAAAATCCTGATCGTATTAATCTGAATCCTTATGCTCTCTATGTGATTGTTGAAAAAGGTCAATTGAAAGTGGTTCATGTATTTGGTAAACATTCAATTAGTGTTACAGTTGGCGAAGGTTTAAATCGCGATGAATGGCATAGTGTTATGGTAAGTGATGTTTTGCAAGATTAAAGGATGGCTTTCATTGATGTCTTCGATTCACTTTTGCGTTGACTTAAGTGCTTAAAATATAAATTACGAATTTGTATAAAATTTACCTCATTATAAAGGTACGAATTGATGTTCATGGAGCTAGATTAATAGCACGTGTTGATACTCATCAAGAAGAAGTTTATTTGAAAGGTCTAAATCATGATACAAATTATGGTGTATCCACAAATTTGCCATCAGTAGTTTTAGTGGGGGGTTAGTAATTATTTTCACAATACCCTTTTCACCTGCAAACATTTTGCAATTGTTCGTCAAATCCTTATTGATTACAGGATTATCATCTGAAGAGAAATTACATGGTGTTAAATATATAATTGAATCATTTGTTGGTTGTATACGCAACGTAACATTAAGTGCGGGTAAAGCTGCATCCGATTTACTACCGATAACACCTTTAATTGCCACAAAACATGAAAATGTCAATGAAGGGTGTTCAAATAAGTGCTATTCAAGACATAATTTATGCTTTGTCGGTTCAACCTGCGTTAATCATTATTCGGGTGTTTCGTGCGATTGTTTTGGTACATATTACGAAGGTGATCATTGCGATATTTATAGTAAGTAGAATCCAAAAACAAAAAAAATTATGACCAATTTAATGATCATGACAAACCTTTATGAGATTCAAACAGAGACAAATTTACAACATCCAATTATTTAGACTTATTTATAGGGACTGCATAGAACTCTTTTGTTTTTCGTTACAGGGTGTAAAATAATAAAAATTTAATTTATCAACTTTGTGAATTGTCATTCTGGCTTTTCCAATTTTTAGTTAGTTTTTAATTTATGCTGTTTTGTTTTACGGCATATTTTTTTGATTCAAATCAAATAACAAGTTTAATTTTTTTGTATAAAATTTTGAGCGCTAAATATTTTTGCTTTTTACAAACGATTCGTACAAAAAACGTGAAAATTGTATTATTTGGTATAAAAATTGAAAAACGGACGAAAATGCCCCCTAAAAAGACACTGCTAGCTCATACAGATAAGCAATCAATAAGAGAATCTTTTGTAGCACATCGAAATCGTTTAAAAAACATTAAAAGCCGAATTGATATAAAACCGGTCAAAGTGATGACCAGAACATTTCTACGAATTGAACGGTTAAAAGTCGATTTTGAAGCTACTAAACGTATTATGAAAGATAATATTGCGCTTTTAACGAAAATTAATAAAATTCAACGGAATCAGGGGTTCGTTGAGAACTATAATCTTAAAAAGTGTATTACACGTAGTAAATATAAAGATATGATAATACGTTTACAAACCATTGAAAAGGATAATTTAAAATTGGGACATCGTTTATTATGCGCCAAGCCATCTATACATACGCGCGATTATGAAAAGCGTAGATCTTTACAAGATATTAACAAGAAATATTTAAAGCGAAAAGTGACAAATTTCAATGCTCCATATTGCCTGATACAATTGTATAAATCTGCGTTGGCAAATATTACCACGGAAGAGTTGTTATTGGATCGCTTACTGAGGCCGAAAATTTTTATTGATTTATGTATAAAAGATATACGACCATTAGGCCGTATTATCATACAATTATTTACTGAGATGTGTCCCGAATTAGTTTTATATTTTGTTCAAGTATGCGTCCGTCGCATGAAAAACAAATGGAAAATTATACGCATATTCTCAGGTTTATGGGTTGAAAGTGAATTGCTATTAGATAATCACAACCTATGTGAGCCAGGCTTTCCATATCACGATGACATTCGTCATATAAAGGATCGTTTGGGACCAAATACTTTAACATTTAGTAAAGCTTATTTGAATGGTTTCCCAGAGAATATAATAAATTTTACCATCAGTTTTAAAGAGCTGCCATTACATAGCTGCCAACGTATTCCATTTGGTGTGCTAGTTAGTGGTCGGGGCGTGTTGAATGCTCTACAGGATTATGGTACAAAATATGGCAAAATAACAAAAGTTATTGAAATTAATAAATGTGATTTAGTTAATTAGACGAATAGTCATATAATGTTGATAATGGAAATGTATATATGATTTTATAAAAGGCATCTTTTTAAATTGATTTTAATATCTTTAGCCAATTGTTTAAATATAATATCTTTCTTACAAGACGTGCCGTTATTTAATTTATTGATCTCTAATGTACAATGGAGTTGTTTTTTATGTTGTTAACTGGCTTATAGATTTTAGACACTCCGCCTTAAAAAATTTGATTAGGTTCTAGTAAAAGTGGCATTTAATTTCACGTTTAACAGGTTTTTTAGATTTATTTGCGTACTTAACGCCGAAATTTATTCTTTTTTTAAAAAAAAAAAATTTTGAAAGTACACTTTAATATTTCACTTTAAAATTTTTTGTTGGTCTTTAATAAAAAGCTGCAACAATTATAACCTTACGTGGTTCCAGTTATGTCTCATATCGGATATATGATTGGAAGGATCGTGTACACGCATCCACGACTCGAATTAGTTTAATGTTTCGTACACAATTCGATGATTCGGCATTATTTTATGCTAGTGGTGAAACGTTCAAACATCAATACATTGCGGCTGCCATTAAAAATCAATCCATTTATGTTGAAATGGATTTTGGTGATCATGTAATGGCCACAACATTAACCGATGAATTAACACGTAACTATTGGCATAACTTAACAATTTATCATGAACAACACACAGTGCGTATAATATTGGATGAACAAATGAAATTATTGGAAATACCATCATCAACAACAAATATAAATTTATTATTTGATCCGGAAATCTATTTTGGTGGTGGACCTGATTTACATAAGAAAAAAGGTTTGGCATCACATAACAATTTTGTTGGTTCATTTAAATATGTTTATTATAATGATGTATCTATATTATATGAATTGCAACGTGCCAATCCGAAAGTACATTATCATGGTAAGATTGAGAAAGAAAAACCAAACAAATTTTTTATTCAATTGTTTTGGTTACAACTTATAGGCATATTACAGGCTGAATTCCAAGAGAATGATGTCAATGTTATACCAATTACATATCCATTTGCAACGTCTCATATTTGGTGGCCCATAAATCATGTTGAAAAATTTAACATTAAATTCGATTTCCGCAGTAGTCGTACTGCTGCCATATTGGCTTACAGTGAAGTTACTACTCAAGCTGGTAAAGGTTTCTGGGAGGTAAATGTTCTTCTATTATTTATTTATAGTTTAATAACCACTTTCCATATCCACGAGTCTTTTTCTTATTCTTATATATATGTATCAAATGCATCCTTTTGTGTTTAGATCATGATTTAATGAAAATTTGTCTTTCTTTTGTATGATAATTGATTGAATGATTATTAGATACGTTTGGCTTCGGACAAGTTAAATTTTGATTTGGTACCCGATATATTAAATAATGTTACCTTATCGACAAGTGTTAAAATAAATCGTGCCACCTCATGGCATTCTGTCGAATTAGATTACAAGCATAATGAAATTAAATTCATAGTGGATTATCAGCATTATCGCAATCATATGTATGGTCTTAAATTTAATATTGGTGATAAATTGATAATAGGAAGTAGCTTGAAAGCGGCCACTTCTGGTTTAATTGGATGCATACGTGACATTGAAATTAATGGTTTATTAATTGAGCCGCGGCATGTTGTGAAAACGGAACGTGTTGTAGGTGAAGTAGCCCTAGATAATTGCCAATATATTGATCCGTGTAAACGGCCCAATACATGTGAACATGGTGGCAAATGTTTTGTTAAAGATGATCGTGTCACATGCGATTGTAAGCATACAGGATATATTGGTAAAAATTGCCATTTTACTAAATATCGTAAAACATGTGAAGAATTGGCATTATTGGGTTATACAAAATCTGATGTTTATCTAATTGATATCGATGGTAATGGTGTATTCCCACCAGCTCATGTTAAATGTGACTTCCAATCTTTAGAGAATGCCACAAAAACAATTGTAGAACATAATTTGCCCAGTCAAGTAGACGTTCGTTCTACGCATGATACAGATTTCAGTTTTACAATTCGTTATCGCGAATTTTCACCAGAAATGTTACAAGAATTAATATCACATTCATTATATTGCACACAATATATTAAATATGATTGCTATAAAGCCCAATTAGAATTGCATTCTGCCACGTGGTTTACATCATCAGCTAAAAATTATACCGTTGACTTTTTGGGTAATGTGAAAAGGTATGTGCAAAATTAAGTCAAACAAATCATTTTATTAAAATTTCATTAAAATAAACCAAAATGTTTAATGTTACCTTTAGAAAAAGTTTGCCAATCTCTGTTGCTTAATAATGATATTTAAGACTGCAATTATAATCAGTGGCTGCACCTTATATGACCATTATTTCATATATTGTAATACACCTTTTATGCTACTTTTACAGATATCACACATCATGCACGCTAGCACAGGTATTCAAAATCTCAGAGAAATGTCAATTTTTTCGTTACTTAACTACTCATTCTGATCTTTGGTTTTCTGATAGACTTAAAGATAGAGTTCTTTATCACCATATGTATATGTATAATAGTTAAAACAGTGACTATAGTAGCTAGCACTGTAAAATAATAATGAAAAAAAGTTAAATGCTTCATCCAAATCGAACCTTCTTCTTCTTCTTCAAATCATTTAAATAATTTTACATAGTGTTTTATATTTTATTGTCTGTACATACTTTTTTCTATAAATAGAGGGTCCTGTCCTTGTTCAGTAAATAAAACTTGTGCGGATCCGAATCAATCGTGTAATTGTGATGTTGTGGAAAGTAAATGGCATTCGGATGAAGGTTATTACACTGAACCAATTAGTCTTGGTATAACCCACATGTATTTTCTACAACAAAAAGATTTAGATGATGAAGCTCAAGGACGCATTACACTGGGTCCATTGGAGTGTGTTGAAACGAATACGCAAAAATATGTTGTAACATTTACTACGTCACAATCGTATATAGAAGTACCCGGATGGCGTAAGGGTGATATAGCTTTCTCGTTTCGTACCACTGGAGAAAAAGCTATATTATTATTTCAACCACCAATACGTCCATATCATCCCTCATTTATGGTCGCATTAACCGGTGATTATCAATTAACATTCAATTTTACTTTAAGTACTGGAACGGCACGTGAATTAGTCATCAATTCACATCGGAAATTGAATGGTGGGGAATGGCATAAAATTTGGATTGATTATAATGAATATCATGTCCGCTTCATGATAAATACCGATTATCAAATGGTTGATTTATTACAAGAGGAAAAATTTGGACCATTTGAAGGCAGTATGTATATTGGTGGTGCTACAGCGTAAGTATAATATTTATGAAATATACGTAAGGTCTAGAACGAAGTAAATTTTTTATATTTCACTAAAGTACCCAAGAATTACAGTAGTGCACATTTGCATTTGAACTAAACGATTTTAATATATTCATCTTACCTAGCTGTATATAATGTTTTTTTTATATTGTGCTATTGCTCCACTTCAGAGATCTGCTAAAGAAGTTATCAGTAAAAACTGGTCTAATTGGTTGTTTTCGCGGTTTAGTGGTTAATGGTGAAATATTGGATATATATAGTTACATGTCCGTACACTTATCGGAGATTATTAAAGATTGTAAACCATCTTGTGTTCCCAATCCATGTAAAAATGGTGCCGTCTGTAAAGAGTTATGGAGTTCATTTAAATGCTTGTGTAATAATACATGGGCACATTTAGGCGAATTCTGTGAAATTAGTATGTACATAATATAGATTACAATAAGAACAACTGATTTTTTGTATTCATATTAATTTTTTGAATTTTTTTGTTTAATTTCTCAAAGATATTAATGAAAAAGCGTTAACCTTCATAAATCGTCACTCATTTTTAATGCGTAACTATTTAAGTGCTAATGCCGCATCCCAACCCTCGATATTGCAAAAATTATTAGATGATGAACGTAACATGTTAAAGGGTATCTTATATCAGAATATCTTAATCAATTTACGTATATATGCCACGAATTCATTGGTTTTATATGCCAATGATCATTTTAATAATTTCGTCCATTTATTTATCAGCGATAGTCACGAAATTATTTTCCTTTATAATTATGGCGACGAAATAGTTAATTTAACAATAGTGGACGAAAGTGCTAGCACATTAAAAAGTATTCAAGTGGCCATTATTCGTGAAGAACATTTAACTTATATGCATGTAAATGAACAAAAAATATCAATTGATAGAGGTACACTATTATTGGATGAATATGCCAATAAGCCATGGATTAATCCAGAGAAAGGTGCGTAAATATTTCTGCCTTTAATATTAATAAATAAATTTTTGGGGCCTAAACACAATTATTCCAATTTAAAGTTAAACCTACAAATTAAAGACTTGAAAACGGATTAGAACATCTTGTTTTACCGTACAGTTACAATTACCCAATATTATATATTTCAATACGATAAAATTTTGAAATGTTGCAAATTGAATAACTAATAATATAATGATATTTATAAAACAAATATAGAGGTTTTATTACCTCATCGGCCTCCAGCACCTCCAACCGAATATTTTCAAATAAATATTGGTGGTTACGATCCAGTGAATTTATTGCGACCCAATTCAATTTCTCAAGCATTGGATGGTTATGTCGGTTGTGTACGTGGTTTGAAAATTGGTACTAACCTAATCGATTTGGCAATAATTAATGAAAGGAATATAGCGACAATTACTGATGGTGTTTTACCGAATTGTCAAATCAAATGTGACGCTGAGCCATGTAAAAATAATGGTGTGTGCCGTGAAAATTTCGCTAAACAAGAATCGACATGCGATTGTGAACATACCAGTTTTATGGGTGAGTTTTGTATGGAAGAGAAAGGTGCCGATTTTAGTGGCGAATCAACCTTACAACGTAAATTCGATTTAATTGGCAAAGTCCAATATATTCGATTACATTTGGCCTTCTCTTCTTTTGATTTACGTCGAACGAATCGAGTGATGCTATTAATAGAAACAATTGCTGAACGCAGTTATTATTTAATGATTGCTATAACAACAGAAGGTTATTTATTGTTTGAAGAGGATCGCGAGGGGTCAACTGTTGGGGCACGTATTCAACGAAATTTTTTAAATAATGCTAGACATTCCATTTATTATATACGGAATATGACTGATTCAGAATTCTATATTGATCGTGACATTGTAACACTAAAAGCTATGAGCACAAGAACCATGTCCTTATCATCTACGGGTATTAGTGTTAACCGTGTGCAAATAGGTGGAATTAATACAACAGACTCACGCTTTGCTATCTTTAAAAGTTATAGCGGTTGTCTATCCAATACATATGTTCAAGTAAACCATCATGTAATGAAGCCATTGGAAGAGTATATGTTATTTACAAAGTCTGGTGCTGATAATATAACTGTAATTAATCCTCAAGGTGTACGTAGTGCCCAGTGTGTGGCAAAATTTGATATAACGGAGCAACCTTCTCAGGAACCTATGATTAACATTAGTTTGGTAAGTCTTCTAAGAAAAAATTGTTGTAATTCAAAAGTATGCATTATGCAAATTATGCATTCTATTGAATGCATAATTTGCTTGTCTTAGAGTGCTGAGAATTGGGTAGAAGAACCGCCACAACGTGTCCCATACATTGCAAAGTATATATATGATGAATCAACTAAAGAGGATTCAACACAAGTTGCTTTTATAATACTTACCGCTATGTTTGTTGTGATTATCATATGTTGCCTATTGGAAGTCTATCGTAGCCATTTGGTCTATAAAAAGCGTTTAGAAAGGGAAACGGATGAGAGTATAATACGATCTAAAGAGCAGGCAACAAAATTATACGAAGACGTTGCTGGTGGACAATCATATGCTTATAAAGCGTTATCCATGGATGAGGTATATGTGAATGGCGGCCCAAAAGTCACACCTTTGGTGGGCATATTAAAAAATAATGGAAACGGCATTAAACGAGAAATTTCTGAAACGAACGATTTAACAAATTCGAATGGTAGCGTTACAAAAGCGAAAATACATCAACAAATTGAAGAAATGGACGAGGAAAATAGTACAATTGAAAAAAATAGAGGAAAACTCTTAAATACACTTAATGAAAATGGAACCAGTAATGAAAGTCAAATGGAATTTACAAATAGTAATTCTGACAATGATAATAATAATGATGATAATAATGAACAAACCTTAGCATTTGGCATTAATATAAAAAATAAAGACAAAGATTCGCAACCAGGTAATAAACTACAATAAATTTTTACACGAGTATAAGATTTTCTTTATGTATATTTTTGTATGGGATTTTTCTTTTAGAAACTTCAGGACATTTACAATTATTTGAAAATGTCAATCATAATAATGAGAAATTGCAGAATGATCATGATAATGAAACTGATATTGATAATAGTAATGTTCATGATTACAAAGGAACGACTAATTTGGAACAATCCGTGGTAGGATTTAAAAAAAAATGTTAATCCATTTGAACTGAATTCTTTCATTTAGTAAGCATTTAGTAAGATTCATGAAAACATAGACATACCCTCATATCCGTAAATATTAATTCGATCATTGTGTACTTTATTTTTTTGTTATTTCTTTATTTCTTATTATTTCTTTGCTTGTGACTGCACCTAAATTATATAGATTTTTATGAAAGAAAAAAAGAAAGCACATTAACCATTTCGCAGAAACAATTCATTAATTAATTATAATTTAAAAAATTTACACATTCTCAAGAATGCATCATTTTTAGACAAGCATTTCTCTTCCCGCTTCATATTTTTTCAATATTACATGTAAATGATTAGTCAACATGAATGTATTTGTGTAATATACATTTAAAAGAACGGCCATGTTATATTTTGAATAATATAACTATAAAATGAATGCATGAAAACAACTAAAAATTAAAATTAAAGGAAACTAGTTCAAATTAAAAAAAAAATGCATAAAAATGAAATTAAACTTTTCTTACAGCAACAGCAATACCAAGAAAAACAAACCCCCATAAATACAATTAAATCTACAGAGGCAAATGCAAAGGGAAAAACTTCAGTTAAAAGACAAGTATCTTGGGCTGAAATTGATGGTGAAATTATGAGAAAAACTCCAAAAAGTAACAGTAATCTCAAATCCATGGAAAATGGTTTCATTAATGCTACCGAAGTAGAAAAAGTAACCGATTAAATGTGTTTGAAAATCTAATCTACGCGAAAAATGAAAAAATTTGTATTTAAGGAAAAAGTGGAACAAAAAATACAATAAAATAAAACAGAATAAAATAAGGAGAAAATTACAAATTAGTTATGGCTTTTAAGTACAAATAACCCCTTGAAAGTACCTACAAAATTTTCATGCCAGGTCTTTTGAGTATTGCACACATTATAATTCATTCATCGTGTACTTGTATTTTTGAGCAGTATCAAATTCTTAATTGATGTTGATACGCTTGCTTGTCTTATAATCGCCACAATTCAAATATAGATTTTAAATTTAACAGAAATATTCGTAATCTTTGCACGCAAGTTGGTTTTACAAACGGGTTAAATCGGCTAAATGACACACCCATATAGTTTAAAGTAAAGAGAAACCTGCTTTTAAAATAAAATTCAAGGTTTTTACATAGTATTTATGAATTGCCAATTGTCTATTATTATACTGAAATCTTTAAATATTTTTGTGCGCTAAATCCTTAATTGATCAAAAGTCAAAAAAACCATGATAATAAAACTTCATATTTTCATTTTTATCGTGTTTATGTTCTTTTATAAGATATATAAATGGATCACAGTATTTTGGTATTTGGATACATGTCTAAATTGGTTTGCTTTTTTTATTATTTACACATAAGTATTTTCTTAATGTTACTGTTTTTTTTTTAATTTTTTGTTCATTATATCAAGCATTCCTAGTAATCATGATGCTGTGTAACACATAACTACAACAATTATATCTAACAACAATTATATCTAACACAAAACTCCTTCTTCAGCACATTGCAGAAATTGTTAACAAAAGGCAAATAAGCGAAAAAGCTATTCAACAAACCCTTTTGGAAGGCAATTACGTCATTCGGATGAAGGAAGAAATCAATGACAATAACAAATCACTTCAAAATGACAATAATGATAACAATCACTTTACAAATCTTTTAAAGCATCCATATTTCACTGCAATTTCAATTCCTGCAACAACATCATCAACATTATCAAAAAAGTCAGTATTGTGTGTACCAATTGCGCCTATTGCATATTTAAATGTACTGTATCGTAAATTTGCGAGTCCTATTAGTTTTTTAGGTGGTCCTTTTCCGTTACCTGGACGTAAGAATAGTACAAATAGCATGAATAGCATACTATCATTAGATTAAAAAATTATTAATTATATAAAATAATGGAATAATTAAAAACCAAATAGCTTTACCTTAATTCTAAAGTGATGTTTTATAATAAAAATAAATTAGCCTCCTTTTGCTTATTCAATTGCTTGTTGTGCAAAAGTTTGGAAAAGATTTAGTGAAGTAATAATGGTTGGAACAAATCTTTCGAGTTTCTTAAAAATGATAGAAGCGACAGTTTTTAGAACTGTTTTTTCTTTTTTTTTTTTTTTATTGAAAGTACTCAATTATTTAATTACAAGTTTAAAATTTTGTTTTATTTTTTATTATGTATTTTACACTACTTGCGATACAAGGTACTATAAGTTTATATGAAAGTTTGTCTGTGAGCGTTTATAAACATTTGTTGTGTAAGTGCACGCTGCAATTTTGGGGGTAATATAAAAAATTTTGGCGATGGGAAACAAGCATGAGTAAGTTCAAATAATTTATATACCCATAATTTTTCAATATTGAATATACTATAAATAAAACGGAAACAAAAATGATTATTTACTAAATTTAGACTGGAGTATGTGATAACATTTGGTTTGTTAGATCCTATACTGCATTTCCACCTGTAGAATTATTCGAAAATTTTGACTTAAAACTCATTTTTTCGACTGTTTAATTAAATTGAGTAACGTGGTATAGAGTACGTAAATGTTGGCTTCGCCAACCGGTGGCAATGTAGCCAGTTGTTTTTATTTAAAATTTCTATTTAATTCCACTGAATTATGCATGTTTTTTGTTTACTTATTTTATAGAAATACATTCAATACATCAATTATTTGTTTATTTATTTATTATATATATTTTGTGGTGGCGTGAGTGCATGTGTTTCATATATGGATATGTTTCAAATGCAAGTAAACAAAAAACAGCCGTATAAGAAATTTGTATCTAAGCGACAGTACCTAGAATTTTTGAGCTGTTTATATTTTACGAATTGCACGTAGAAAAAAAAAACAAAACAATAAATAAATTACTTAAATACTAAACTGCACTGTTGCATCGCTTTTACTGATTTGGCTCCTTGTCAAAGGCATTTTGTAATAAGTGTTACAAATTCTAAAGTGCCTGCTAAATTTGAAACTAATATCTCAATTTTTTTTGCGGCTAGAAAACCGGAAGTTTTGGCGTAATCATTTCAGGTTATTACGAATGTAAAACGCAATTTTGTCAAAGCAAATAGTTTGATAGATTAAAAATGCCTTAGTTTCTGGAAGAGTGGTGTATTAAAATGTAAAAAGAAATTTTTTACAAGATGAAATACAAAATGTATTGAAAGTGATAAAATAGCCATGGCAACATAATTTGTATTACACTTCAAGCGTGTTAAGCTAAAAATAATGCTGGTTGCCGCTTTTTTTAAAGCCATTTCCATTATGCATTTATTTCAATTTTTAAAGAAACAAAATTCGTCCAGAAATGAGAAAAACTGACTGCGTCTCCTAACTTTAACTTTATAGAAAATTTACTACATCCACTAATATTATCTTCTTTAAGAAGTAATATATCGTAAAAGAAAGAAAAAAGTCAAATTAAAGTGAAATACAAAAGTGCTTTCTTACCTCCACATATGCACACACTTATTACGTATAAACATACCTATTATTCGTAAATGTAATTTTAAATAATTTCTACATATTTCCCTATCAAACAGTGACGATGACATTAATATTAAGAGTGAATAAATGAGGAGAGAAAATAATTCGAGATAGAAATGACTGTAAATATGATTAAAAATGTGTTTGTAGCTATGGCTATTAATGTTACAGAATTACCGCTACCACTATTCTTAATATGATTTAAAATCAGTTATCAGTTTATCGGTAGTTTTTGCTGGCATTTAGTAAACTATATGAATGGAATCTTGGGACGAAAATATTATTATTATTTATGATTTAAAGTGTTTTTAAAAATATTCGCTAAAATATTTTGGGTTTTATTGTTGTAGTAGTAGTAGTTGTTATTGTTGTTGTTGTTATTACTGTTGGAGTTATACGTTTGATTGGCTTCTATAACCAATTCCGACTACCGCGTCATATACTATTTTCTTTTTTTGTCTCATCACTATTTTTGCCACATTCGTCCGCTTCCGTAGTATCCATTTTCTCTTTTTCATCTTTAACTTCAGCATTCACTTCAGATGTTGATTGTAATTTCGTTTCCTTTTCTAAACGTGGCCGCTTTCTTTGGCCCTTAAACGAACGATTATCACGCCGTCCACCTTCTCCATCATCCTCTGAATCGCTAAATTCATTATCTGGCACAATACGCTTGTCTTTATCACATTGTGGCAATCTTTCATCTTTATCAATTTTATCTTCATCATCAGACTCATCATTAATGGCATCTTCAGGAATGGTTTGTATTTGAACACCTGGTGCATGTGGCAGCATGCGTAGATTTTCAAAAAGTCTACAACAAACATAAATAACAAAAGTAATAATCTTAAGAAAGTTGCTCTACAAATATTTCTTTGTCAAACATCTTTTTTCATTTCAAACAAATAAAGCCGTTATACTCTGCCAATGCTTACAGCAAATCGCCTAATGCATTAAACAGTCAAGGGTCCACAAAGTATTCCGATATTATAAAAATTTTGGAAATAAAATTTTTATGTAGAAATTCTATTTTATGCCGATTTGCATTACAAAAAAAAAGACAAGGGTGAATTGCAAATTTTTCTCTTAAAATAAATTTTCTTTTTCAAAATTAACAAAAGCCAAAAATAAAGCGCACCTGTTGCGTATTTTCTCTAAATATTCTGCAGTATTTTGATTTGTCATATTGCTTGGACTGATGTGTAATTTAAAATCAGGACCAAAATATTCAAAATAATCATTGTAGGGTAATTCGTTAGCAATTTCAACACCCAATGCCACAGATGTCTCATATGTCCAGCAACGCGATACATTGCGTATTGTATAACCACCACCGCCCACCATTAAAAATGGTAAGTTATATTTTTTCACGAATTCCACGCAACGACCATGACCTTTAACGGTTAGATTAAAACAACCCAAACGGTCGCCAGTTAAAGAATCAGCACCACATTGTAAAACGACAGCGGCCGGTTGAAATGTTTCCATTACTTTAGCAATAATCGGTTCAAATATCGATTCATATGCTTCATCATCCATTCCATCACGTAATGGTATATTAACAGCATAGTATTTCCCTTTGCCTGCACCAATATCACGTAAATCTCCCGTGCCCGGAAAATATTCACCATATTTATGAAAACTAACAGTCATGACGCGATCGGTAGTATAAAATGCTTCTTCAACGCCATCACCATGATGGACATCAATGTCAATATATAAAACACGTTGATGATATTTCAACAATTCCAAAATACCTAAAACAATATCATTAACATAACAAAAACCGGATGCTTCAGATTTTTTGGCATGATGTAGACCTCCACCCCAATTAATGCATATTTCGGAAGCTTGTTTATTTAATTTGACAGCAGCAGCTACCGAGCCACCGGCAGATAATTGACAAAATTCGTAAAGGCCATCGAATACGGGACAATCTTCACCCACATTGAAACGTTGCATTTGCTTATTATATTCGGTCATATTATCCGGTCTAATTGAACGTAAAAATCTAACATATTCATCCGAATGGAACTTTGTCATTTCATCAGCAGTTGCTTTATGTGGGCGCTAAATAGGAGAAGACCAAAAAAAAAAAAGGAAAAAAAAATTATTAATGCAAGTCCAGTCGTTTCTTTAGGCTTTAATTTACGTAAATTTCCATTTTCCTATAAAGACCATAATTCAATAATAAGTTATGGGTCATACGTATCCTATGCGGTTTCATTGGATGCCCTTGTCCATAATAATAATTGCCAATATCGCCTGAAATATACAAAAAAAAAAAACAAGGAGCATTAATGTTATTAACGAAACAATTAATTAATGAAATGTCTATAAATATGCCATTTGCAAATATGCACCACAAAGAGCAATTAAATTGTTTAGCATTTTATTGTACACAATATACAATATATAAGAAGTGGGCGTGGTTAAAATATTAGCATTATTAAAGTTGAAAAATCAAAATTTAAAAAAATTAATCAAAAAACGAAGTAAGCGTCCTGGAACCTCTCATAATTTTTAAATATATACATATATAGAAATATATAAAATTTATGTTGAGAGTCTGTTTAGCGTGTACAAATAAAATATATATTTTGCAAACAGCCGTATCATCTTGTCAATTAAACTATCCAGTCGTTAATACGGTTGTTTTCAAAAGAAGTGAACCGTTTTATGTTTGGCGAACACTTAAAGCGTATACAAAGACACTGGAATTAAAGTTGAAATATTTTATAAGAAACGAAAATTGTAAAAAAAAGAGGCAAATACCAGTAATTTATAAAAATATTTATTAATTTTAGATATAATTAATACTTACTATCATAATAATAGCAAACTCTCTTTTTATTATGTGATTGCATTTTAAGACTTTCTTTTCTTATGACTTTTATATATAAATAAAAATGTTTATTCTTTCTGAAAACGATGAGAAGTACTCATCAAATTTCTTTTAATTATAGTTCCTTTTTTTTATAATGTACTTTTTCTTTTATTTTATTAATGAACACACGCACTAACTAACTGAGTAACTCACTCACTCACATACACATTCGCAAATTCGCATTAAGCGTAAATTAATAACGTGAAGTCTTCATTGAACAGAGTTAAACTTAATGTAAATTTATTAATGTGAAGTTGGCTGTTAGCTACTCTCTGCTCGTACATACAAGCAAACATAAAACAGTGTTATTAAGTATAAATTAAAAAATAAACTATTTTTATAAAACCGATAATGTATCAGCTGTGAGTAACAGGGCAACACACAAACAAGTATGCTTTTAATTGAGGCTATATTTATAATTCTTGTCAATAATTAATTAAAAAAGAACCTACTATTCTAATGGAATTTATTAATTACAACACAAAATTAATTATTATGAATAGTTGTGAATTATAATAGCTTCTAATTACTTCTAAGGTACATTGCATGATTATTATAATCTGGTATCACTTTTATTATAATCTGGTAACTCTACTTCATTTAATATGTAAAATTTAGTATGGTCCGGTCCGTCGCGAGTGTAGGATTTTATTTCTATTGTGTTTCTAAATTTTATTGGAAACAAATTAAAGAACACAATACAGAATTTACAAAGTTTTCCTCAAAATAATTTTCCTTTTTTCATTGGCCTAATCTTGTCAGAGATACGAATGAAAAGCAGAAAAATTAACTAAAAAAAAAATAAGGCGAATATGTAATTTATGCAAATTGAATAAAGAGTTTTCCTCATACGGGTGTCGTGCACGCGTATGTGTGTTGTAATGTTGCAGCTGCAGTAAAAGTGAGGGTTTGAGTATAAATTCTTTTTTTACTTTTTTGTTCGTTTATGTTGAAAAGAAAAACGTAAGAAACGAATAAGAAAATGAAAAGGGAAAAAGAAGAGCGTGTGAAATGGGAAAATGAAAAATGAGCACAGGAAAATACGGAAAAGAATAATTTAATATCGCATTGCCAAAAATAAATTGTCAGAAAATAAGTTCAAAAGTGGGCAGTGAGGAAGAAAGAGTGACCGAGAAAAAAAGTATGGAAAATGGTGAAAATTCATATTTTTTTTTGTTTTCTTTTAATTCCATTAAGAAGAAATTTGTTTGAGTGTTCAATAGAAATTAACAAAAAATACAAAAATTTTCTTCTTCCATTAATATTTTTTTTTGAATTTTATTAAGAATGTGAGTTTATAAGTTGCGATTACACCGTAATTTCAAAAAAGCAAAGTCAAACAGACTAAAAACAAAATAAAAATTCATATTTTCCTGACACATTGCTGGCTTAATGTTATATTTTGATTTTTTTTGTTGTTGTTATTATTATTGCTATTGTTGCTGCTGCTTAAATCCTATATATTAAAAATGTTCCGTTAGTTTATATAGTTGGGTTAAAGTATGTGCATGTACATTTGTTTACCATAATAAAAATTTAAATGTAAGGGCAATAAAAGACTATTTATTATCCTTACACTTCTCCCTCTCTCGACCACATATCTAATTTCTTTCTCTCTCACATGTAACTAGTAGATTTGTTTACGATATATAAATGTAACGTATATATATATATATATATATATATATATATATATATATATATATATATATATGTATATGGGCGAATGAGTGACAATGGAATCATTATACTTTTGTTTAACAAGTTTAAAGATCTATTTTGCATTGACCAGTTAATTTTTAGTATTGCATTAAATTGGCTTGAATTATGACATAAAAATTTTTATTCAATGTAAATCCAGAGATCAATGTAAAATCAGAGATTTATATCAAACGTGTGTCAAAAAAAATTAAATGGCTCAAATTTTTTTTTAAACAACTTGTTGTACCTTGCTGTAGTAAACTGTTACTTTTTACTTGTTGTTGTAAATTGATTATTTATCTAATTGAATTTTACAATACAATATAACTTTTGACCCTTATCAATATAGATATAAATCGTTTGAAATTGATAGCTTCAAGCCATTGATATTTATAAATATGTATGCACATACATACATACATACATATATATATATACATACATATATATACATATATGTATATGACAATGATTATGTAATAATTGGTTCGCTAAGTGCAAGCGTGAGTTTGTGTTTAAACATACACAATTAACAATTCAGTACAATTGTTTTGTCAACTTAATCACTTAGCACTGTTTGATCAAATGTACCCTTTCATTACAGCTTTTTATCTGTTGCTTTTTCTCTTCAATCTTTCTGCTGTACTCGATCTCTTTTTCTTCCTTTCTTTTTCTCTAATTATCTACATATTACTTCTCATCCTTTCTCTAACATTCTATCACTCCCACTCTTTTTCACCTACTTTATTTTTAGCAACTACCTTTCTTCAAACAAATATTCACCTTTATCCCTTTGTCATTTATATCATCTCTCTTTACCTTTTTCCTTCTATCGCTTATTACTTTGAAAACAAACTAATGTATTGAAACTAGCTTCTCATTGCTTTTTGTTTTATTAGTTACTTTGCCTTTCTGTTCCTTTTCAATCTAATTTCGTTTATTTAACTTATGTAAAATATAACTACACATATACGTATATTGCATGTGTATATTTACACAAATGCAGTTAATTGTTAGTAAGAAAGGAAAAAACTTAACTTTAACACTAACCTCAATATTTAGGATAAATGCTCTAGAATTGAAAAATCAAGCAATAGCAAAAAAAAAAAAGGGGAAAAGATGTGATAGAACGTTTCGTATAGTTTGATGGTATGAATTTTAACAACAAGAAAAGCCAAACAATAATAAATAATAAGCAAAATCAACAACAAGAACAATAAAAAAAATATTGTACAAGAAACTAACTATTTATATGAATATTTGAAGCGGAGGCAGCGTAGTGGCAGACAGGACAATGAATAAATTAAGAGAATGAACAAACAAATTATATACGTTATGCATATATATCATTATGCACAACAACACAGACAAAAACAAAGTTATACAACAACATATAAACAATGAAAAGGAGAATGAAATAAGAGTAATTGTAAGCGAAATGAAATTTGATGACATTGTTAGCATTTGCCTCTAAGTTTTGTTGTAATTGCTATTGCTGTTGCTGTTGCTGTTACTGTTATTTTTGTTTATGTAGTTGCGTTAGGCTGAACAATATTCATGTGCTATTGCTGTTGTTGTTGTTATTTGTTTAACTTTTTGTTTTGATTATTTACTTATTTCACAATTTGTCATCGACGCTCATCAAATTCTACGTAATTACATGGAACAATAGCAAGTTGTGTGACAACACTGGGCTGGAAAAACAAAAAATAGTTTATTTGGATAACGTATATACAAAATTTTTTTTTGCTGCCATAAAGATTTTCTTTTATTTATTTTTATTTTTTATTTATTTCCATTTATTTATGTACGTCTTTTTTGCCAATTTTTGGAATTGGAATCCACTCTGATATTTTTTTTTGTTGGATTGTTTGCCATTTTTATTTTGTTTATATGATGGAATGATACAGTTAGAATGATACAATTAGAAAAAAGCAGAAGAAGAAGAAGAAGAAGAAGAACATAAGTTAAACGGGTGATATGAGAGACATTGCATAAGTTTTTATTGCCTCATTAATTATAAAGAATTTGATTGTATTTGTGTGTGTGTGTGTGTGTGTGTGTGTGTGTGTGTGTGTGTGTGTGTGTGTGTGCGCTTTGGTTTACTGGTAGAAGTTTTTTCTTTAATTTTTTTGCTTATGTACTTATTTATATAAATATATAATAATAATAATAATAATAATAATAGCAGCAACAACAACAACACAGATAAAAGGTAAAAACAACGGCAGTACAATGATATTAATTTTACATTACTCGAGAGATTTTTATCATATTTATAGGCGGGAGTGCAGTGTATATAATTGTAATATATTGTAGATTAATCAATAAGTTTGTGGAACTTCCAGAAAGGAAATTTTTTTATTTGCTGTTTTACAAAATTTTTCTCAAATTGATTGTCCCATATCATTCAATTCGTATTCTGAATTCTCTGAGCAGCTTAAAACCGGTGAGTGTGAATTCGCTCAAGGACGTTAACTATTGAAAATTAGCCAAAGCTATTGACACTCTTTAAATATGAAGTTTTTATTTGAAATAAAGCTACTGGGTTGCTACTTCTAATAATTTTTGTTTTCGTTTTGATTTTTAATTTTCCGGGGTATTAAATTCTTGTAAAACTTTTATTTACTACATCTTCATGATCTTTTACTTAATTTTTTTGCTTTACACCGTTACCGCAAACTAATTAAGTCAACTAGCATGTGCTATATCCATGCATGGTCATGCATGGTCTATAACTAGAACACTTTCATATCCATAATTTTAATGTAAAGTAAATTATAATTAAAAAGTTTTTAATTATGTTTATTTTTAAACATCACCTTTTTTCTTCATTATCATCCTCATCATCATCATCATCATCATCATCATCATCATCATCATCATCAACTTGTATAGGCCACAAATAAAAGATTATTCATTCGGTTTGTGCATGCAATGAAAGTTTTGAAGCAAACAATTAAAGAAATTTCAAAATATACACTAACTCAACGTTTTCTTTCAAAAATGATTTATATCTCAGATAATTTAAACGTCCATCCATTTTGTCTTTTCGACTTGCAAATTATGAAACTCACAGTCGTGCGACTTTTGAAAACTGCACCTTTTTTTTGTTGTTCAATGATGATAAAGATGATAAAACAGTTAAGAAAATGAAGTAAAGTTCATCAAAGTATGAAGCTTATAATTGTCGAAAGACATACACCAGACCAGACACATGTTCTTGATCCACATAAAATTTTAAACGAATACATTTAAGTCTCTGTCTCTTTGCTGGCATTAACATATTGATTCGAAAGTTGACAGCAGTATTCTTCATATATGTATACCAGTTATTAAGAACGAAACAAATCGCTTAATGAGACACGCCCATAATAGAGTTGAACTAATTATACCAAAATCTGGCATCTCACCTGTTTTGTTTTTCTTTTTTACTTGCTTCTTCTAATTGTTTTCTTTATAGTTTATGCTAATAATTGAAAATGTAATTTGATATTAGATGTTGTTGTTGGCGCTGCTATTATTACACTTGCTATTTTGTTTTCTTTTTTTCATTTTAATGTAAATAATGTTATGTTCCAGTTCATCTCTAGAGAGAAATGTTTGTTGACCATGCATAACATTCTTTTAACTTTCGTTCTTCCTCTCAATTGTTCACATGTATTTACGTGTGTATGTGTGCGCATGTATTTGCTTGTGTTTGTGTAGTCTTATGTATATGAATGGAAGTGATATAACTCAATAATCTAATAAGTTTTAAATTTTTTTTGAATTATTTTAAGAAACGAAGTTAACAAAATTTAAAGTTCAATCAAGCAGGTGCAATAAGGGAGACTGACTAGTCGATGATTTTATAAATTGGCAACAGTTGCAGTTGTAACGATTTATAAAAATAAACGTGGCATTCGATTTCCGTTTCTTTTAGTAAAATCAACAAATATGGTTGGCTCTTTTTTTTGGGCCATTTTACGTTTGACTTTCAATAAAATTCCAAACAAAATGTATTTATCGAACTTTTGCGAAATTAGTGCTTTTCAGCCTTAAATTTTTGACTCATTATGTGTTAAGTTTTTATATGTGTCAGATGACAAGTGATATAAGATATTTAAATATTTAGAATGAGTGCACGACAAATGGCCAAGGATACAAAAAGGCATTCGTCTTTCTGATCCATTGAAAAAGTGATTAAATAACAAAAGGAAAAGAAACTAAATTACAACAGCAAAAGGTCTACTAACGAAAATAAATAAAAATGGAGAATCTAAAAAACTGTTAAAGCAATTAGAGAAAATTAAAAAAAAAAAACAAAAAACAAAAATGAAATTCCTTATTATTATTATGTTTTTTACAATAGAATTGTTTAAAACTGAGAAGACTTAAAAAATATTAGAAATTGACAAAAGCAGATCGCTCAAAATATTGAAAGCGAAAAAAAGGTTAGCGATAGAGAGCGAACAAGCAGACCGTTTACACTTACTGGAGTAGCAATCAAAGCAACAATAGCAACAACAAAAAGTTAAAAAAAATAATGGCATATTACAATAACAAGGGTAGCTGCAACAGCAACAGCAACAGCAACAGCAACGTCATAACATTCTTCGATTTCCCTGTTATGAAAGTATTACAAAACAACAGTAGCAACAACAACAAACGGAAATATATTTTAATATAAAACAACGGCGATAGAATCAAAACAAAAACATCGTTTAAGGAGCCCGTTATAACAACAACAGTAACAGTAACGATTAACTACAGAAACAACAATTGACTGATATTTATTAATTAATTCTAACAAGCTTCGGTTTTTTTGTATTTTGTTTGAATTGTGTAAGATATTTTCTAAAGTCAAATAAGTAAAAACAAAAAAAAAAACAAATAAAGTAAATAAATAAAACAACTAAAGCGACAAACAAACAAAGCAATTAACCAAAACGAGAAATCACAAAATATGGTTTCCATTTTATTAATAATTCTACTAACTGGCAAGTTAAAAGCAACGTAACAGCTGCAACTACAACAATAATAATTCTAGCAATAATAATAATAATAATAATTCTAATAATAATCATAATGAATACAACAATAACAACAACAACAGAAAGAAGCATTTAAATCATATTTTATACCAAAAATTATTATTATAAAAAAAAGTAAAAACTCAAACTCAAAACATCAAATTAGAAAAAAGAGAAAATTTTAACGCTAAAAGAAACCGGACCAAACCGGACCAGATCCCTATCCGATCTTACCCGCTCTTACCCGTCCAGGCGAGATCAGTTTGAAAGCAATGGGTAACAAGTGCTGTAGTAAACGTCAAGATCAAGAATTGGCTTTAGCCTATCCCACTGGCTATAAAAAATCCGATTACACATTTGGTCAAACGCATCTTAATAATAGTGTTGTTGGTCAGAAACATAATAATGGTGGATCTTTAGATTCTCGATATACACCAGATCCAAATCGAGGTCCCTTGAAAATTGGTGCTAAAGGCGGTGTAGATATTATACGGCCGCGCACAACCCCCAGTAAGTAGTAAAATGTAATTGTTAAAATTACATTTACAATTGTCATTATTATAATTATTTTTTCACAAGACATTGGACGTTTAAACAACCTTATTGTTGAGTTTCTACTTATTTTTACCTCCCTTCTAATCTAAGCTATATACTGCTTAAGGGCATCGTATAATTATGGCAGCAAGAAAGAAAGTGATATGTGGCTGGCTGGAGTTGAAACTTATATATCGGCCACTAACACAATTAAATTTCTTTAAATATTGTTTTAATACAAGTAAAAACTAATAAGTAAAGAGTAAGAGCCATGAGAAAATCTAATATTAGAATGTGAGTGGTATTCTCAATATTTGGTTATTTATAAATATTTAATATAAAAATTTTTTGTTACTGCTTCATTTTGGAATGTAGTAAACGATTTATTTAATAAAACGAGTACACGTCTAAGTGGCGGATGAAAAAAATGCAAAGTTCTTAAAAAAAAGTCCGTTATTTCTTTTCTTTTCATAAATTATTTATTTCCTTTTTTGCTATTGTTCTTTAAATTTATATTTAAAAAAAGATGCGGACAATTTCAATATTCTGGAGATCATTTACCTTTAATTGATGTTAAAAAGGAAATTGAAAAATTTCGAATTTTTTTTATTAAAATTGTCCCACCTTAAATTCATTAAAATATCTCCAAAATTGCGCCAGTTTGATTTAATGAATGATGAATCTATCAGAACCCCGCAATCTATATAATATAAAAAAAACCAATAAAAAAAAGCAAACACATAGAAATCGGAATGACTTTAAGACTTAAATCCTCATATATTATACATAAATCTTTCTTGGAAAATTTTTATTATATAAAATAAACACGTTAGTGTGTTGGCTCAAACTGTTAAACTGTGCACAAATTTTAAAATTTGTATTTACAGCTGGTGGTGTTCAAAATGTTACAGGAGGGGTTGGAGTAGTTGGCAGTAGTGTTATAACTGGCCTACCTAAACGACGTATTGTTGTAGCTTTATACGATTACAAATCGCGTGATGAATCTGATTTAAGTTTTATGAAAGGTGATCGAATGGAAGTAATCGATGATACAGAATCGGATTGGTGGCGCGTGGTCAATTTAAGCACACGTCAAGAGGGTTTAATACCATTAAATTTTGTTGCCGAAGAGCGTAGTGTTAATAGTGAAGATTGGTTTTTTGAAAATGTCTTACGTAAAGAAGCTGATAAATTACTATTGGCCGAAGAGAATCCCCGCGGTACATTTTTGGTGAGACCCTCCGAACATAATCCAAATGGTTACTCATTATCAGTAAAGGATTGGGAAGATGGTCGTGGTTATCATGTTAAACATTATCGCATCAAACCATTAGATAATGGTGGCTTTTATATTGCTACCAATCAAACGTTCCCATCACTACAAGCACTAGTTATGGCCTACAGTAGTAAGTTCATACTTGGCGCAGAAGATACATTGTATTATTATTAACTTTTTCTTTTTATTGTTTTTTAGAAAATGCGTTGGGTCTTTGTCATATATTGTCGAGACCTTGTCCAAAACCGCAACCGCAAATGTGGGACTTGGGGCCAGAATTGCGTGATAAATATGAAATACCCCGTTCAGAAATCCAGTTAATACGAAAATTAGGCCGTGGGAATTTTGGTGAAGTGTATTATGGCAAATGGCGTAATAGCATAGATGTAGCGGTGAAAACGTTACGTGAGGGTACGATGTCAACACAAGCCTTCTTACAAGAGGCAGCTATTATGAAAAAATTCCGCCATAACCGTTTAGTCGCATTATACGCCGTTTGTTCGCAGGTATGATGTTTTATTTCATACCCCTGCAACGATCATTCTTTTGCAAGCACATTATTTCATTTGATTTTGTTGTTGTTATTGTTGTGATATATAGGAGGAACCTATATACATCGTTCAAGAATATATGTCCAAAGGCAGTTTATTAGATTATTTACGTGAAGGTGATGGTCGTTATTTACATTTCGAGGATCTCATTTATATTGCTACACAAGTTGCCTCCGGTATGGAATATCTGGAATCCAAACAGTTAATACATCGCGATTTAGCGGCTCGTAATGTTTTAATTGGTGAAAATAATGTAGCTAAAATCTGTGATTTCGGTTTAGCTAGAGTAATAGCTGACGATGAATATTGCCCCAAGCAAGGTTCTAGATTTCCAGTGAAATGGACAGCACCTGAGGCTATAATTTATGGAAAATTTTCTATAAAATCTGATGTGTGGTCATACGGTATATTATTAATGGAATTATTTACATATGGTCAAGTACCATATCCAGGAATGCATAGTCGTGAAGTAATTGAAAATATTGAACGTGGCTTTCGCATGCCAAAACCGACAAATCATTACTTTCCCGATAATATTTATCATTTATTATTACAATGTTGGGATGCTGTGCCCGAAAAGCGGCCAACATTTGAATTCCTTAATCATTATTTTGAATCATATTCTGTAACATCTGAGGTACCATATCGGGAGGTACAAGATTAGAATTTACATTTAAGTGTCATGTGTAATTTCAAAATTTTAGTTTAGTTTACGTGAGTCCTTCAGCACATTACAACTCATTTTATATTTCATGCATACACAGGTTGCTACATATATGCGTATATATATATATATATATATATATATATATATATATATATATATATATATATATATGTATATATTTGGACAAACATATGCGTACACATGTGTACATACCTATTTTATTTGTGTTTTCTGAGTTACATCTCTTTCTTTTATTTAATGCGAGTTTCTTTTATTTTTTCATTAATAGTAAATTATATATACATATATATATATATATATATATATATATATATATATATAGGAATCTATATGAAAAAGTGTGTTCTAAAAATTTTAATAGCACATTTACAACTTTATCTACTTGAACTTGTAACTTTTCTTTGGGATTTTCTGATTTAATTTGAACTGAGCTACACAAGCAAATGTATAAAAGTATATTAACTAACTGAACTAACTGAGCGAAACAAAAAAACAAATATATTGTGACAAATTAATTTAATATATTTAATTACATGGAAGATAAAAAACCCCCATCCAAACAAATAAACAATTTAAAATTCATAAGATAAAATTCATAACGTATAATAATAAAATTGCACACATAAACCAATAATCTTAAAACCAATAATCATAATAATACGATAAGTTTTATATGAAAAGAAGAAGAAAAACAAAGGCCATGGGAAATGGATCTTGCATAAATAGATTAAATATCAAAAGTTTCGTTTAGTCTTTAAAAGCAATTGTTAATTGATTGAGCATATTTAAGGCGAATCGATAAATTTTTATGAATTTTACATTATTTGAATTCAATTAAATGGAGAAGAAGATGATTTTAATAATGCATTGATAAAACTACAATTCCTTAATTTTCTTTGTGATTTAAGAAAGTTAAACACTAAATGCTCCGATCGAAAAACGAGGTTTCTCTACGAGGTTTAAATACAATCTTATATTAGCTCGTAATCTTACATACTTTTCACTTTTTCTGTTTCTTATCAAGCAGAATTTTGAGTTTTTGCGTTTGACAATTGTATTTAACTTAGACGGTACTAAGATAAAAGGTCAAAGTTAAATTGAAACTTTTTTAGAAGACTAAAAAACTTTGTTTATTTTTTCACTTCTGTACCAATGTAAAATTAATATATTAATTGTCATTACTAGCTAATAAAAATAATAGAATATTAATAGTATGGCTATTGCAAAAATTGCAATATTTTTGATATTTTTGTTCTTCTTCTTTTCTCATAAAATTAGATGAATACACAAATAGAAAGTAGATCATTATACTTTGGTGGGCGTACATAAACAATTAATCAATACATATACAAAATACAAAATAAGTTTGAAAGTTATGTGTACATATAAACATTAAAATACACATACAAAGATCCATACAAATATAAGTGTAATAAAACAATCAAACAAAAAATAAGAAACTCATTCCAAAATTGTTAAAATAAAAAACTTACACTACAAAAAAGAAAGATATATAGACAAAAGGAGATAGAGGAGAAGATAGTGATTGGGAGAGAGATAGAGAGAGAGAGAGAGGGAGAGGATGAGACAAGTAGCTTGTCAGCCATATATTCAACCAAAACTTTATTATTCTAAAAATAATTTTTTTTTGTGACCTTAACTCACTTCTTTTTTTTTCTTTTCTCTTTTGTTTTTTTCTTTTGTTGTGTAATGATCTTTATAATAAATAAGATTTTCAGCTATTGGTTTTAGTTGTTTATTTCGTGAATTTTGCCATTTTTAAATAAAATTTTTCCCATTTTCTATCTTTTTACATTAATTCGTGATATATATAAATCTAAAAAATGTATACATTAAATTAATATTTTTTGTTTTTGCTTTATTTTTGCAATAAACGTATTGATACTTTGACTTAATTTTTTTTTAAATTCCTCAACAATTACTTTTAATATTTTAAGCATAATTTTAGTAAACATTTCTTTTAGTTGAAAAAACCTTTTTTCAATCAGTAAATTATTACATATAGCTACAGAGTTTTTTAGAAGCTTTAGGAAAATCAATCCACGAAATACTCCAACATAATATTCCATCAATCATCAATCATCTTTAAAATCATTATCAATTAATAATTATCTCTTAAATTTATTATAATTATGAGGTAAAAATTTGCTGACATGCAAATTACTTAAAAAAAAGCATCATTGTCATCGTTAATAATACGGTTATTACACTTAAAAGAGTAAACGAGTAAAATGAACTAAAAATAAATAAATTACTAAAATAATTAGTAGAAATACCGTGACTATATAAATTAAACAATCATCATCAGCAGTAGATATTTTTTGGATATATTTGTTATAATAACATAAAAAAAGAACAAAAAGAAAAGATGAATTCATGAAACTGTTCGTTTAGATACAAACATATATACATACAAACACATACGTTCTTATATACATGAAGAAAGAGAAAGCAAAAGTTAATAATTAATTATACATACAAACACATTTACATATGGACATTTTTGTAATGCATGCATAGACAATATGAATAAAAAAAATCATCATTAGGAGATAGTATAACAAAAACCAAAACAATAACAACAATAGCAGCAGAAAAGTAAAATAAAATGAAATAAAAAAAATATGAGCTAAAATAAAATAACAAAAAAAAAAATGGATTAATAGCAAGAATAGCAACAACAATAAAAAAATAATAATAAAACAAAAAAAATAACCATCATTTAATGTTCGGTTAAGTTTATAATAATTTATTGGCAAATATTAAAGTAAACTCGATATAATTAAGATTTTTTTTTTGATTTTTATTAATATTTTGTCTCTGTAAAATCAAAAAACGGTATTGCCATTTGTAAGTTTTGTCAAAGTGGGAAGAGTAAAGAAGAACCACGCCATAGTTTTGTATCGGACGCAATACTTTTACAATATAACTTGTAATAATTTATCTCCTTTACGATATTGCACGCTACTTTTATCGCTTACAATATCGCTTGCGATATTATATATTGCTTATGACATTGAAAGGGAGGGGAATCATTTAAAAATCGAAATATTACAAATTTATTTTTACAATTTATAATTTTTGTATAATAATTTCATCTACGCATAACGATCTGTCTATTTTAATCTGTTACACATTTATAGGTTTTTTTTAACTAATAAAATTTTGATATAAGCTTTCTTGATTGTTACATGCATAAAAAAAAATTAAATTGTAAAAAGAGCAACACTACATAGTTACAAGACTACCTTCTTCCATTCTTTCCATTTTACTTAAAAGAAATTGAAAAAGAAATTTAAATGCATTTTATTTATAATTGAAATTCTATGAAAGTTAAAGTAACTCTCTTGTTTGAAGTTTTTCAAACACTTTTTATTATTATTATTATTATTATTATTATCTCTGTTTAAATATTATCTCGATTTATACATTGAAGAAAAGATGCAAAATACTAAATAATAAGGCATAAGCATTAATAATAATAATAACAACAAAATGAAAAAACAATCATTTACCTTATTTCGTTTTGTTTTTTTTTTTTTTTTTGTTTTATTACAAGATGAAATAGAAAAACTAGAAGAAACAATCTCCTTACTCTTTACTTTTTATTCTTTACTTTAAAAGCCAATTTATGTAAATAGTCTGGATTTGAGAATTCTTATAAATAATTTAATATTTAATATATTAATTATAATTTGTATAACACAACAAATTATTACATTTAAAAAATTGAAAATTTTTAAAAACAAAAACAAAGAACCATGAACAATAACAATCAATATTTGTTTAACGGCGCTACTTTTTCAATTTTGTGAAATTGAATTGAATTTAAATTAAATAAAAAAAAAAAGAAAAAAAAAAAGAAACAGGAACAAATAAAATAAATGAATGAATGAATGAATGAATATATAAAAAAGAGGAAATAACTTTATTGAATTTTTATAGATATTTTTATAGATGGATGGCAATGATATACTTTTGATAAATCTTTTTAATGATAATGACTTTATGATGTTGCTTCAATTTAAACTGCTGGAATTATTATACTGTAGCCCTTCCTTAATCATATGAATTGTTAATAAATTATATTTAAGATTTAAAAATTTCTTATTTAGTACCTTTAGGGCTTGCGCTCTGTACCCAATTGATTTAGAGTCATTTTCTTAAGAAAATTTATATTGCATTTCTCTAAAATTTATTCAAATGCTTTTCAAATGTGTAACACTTTAATAAAAATTAAACATTTTTACATGTAAGTCTTTGTTTTTAATTTTTTTTTTTTTTTGTTTTTAATGTAAGAATTTTTCTAGATTTTTAAAATTATTAGATTGTTCTTAGGCTTTGTCGCGTTTTTCTTTCTTTTCTTGCTTTATGATTTTTCTTGACAAACATTTCAAATATTAAGAGGTATCAAATTTTCTTGTTTTAATTCTTTCAGTTCGTACACATAAAACTTTAAATGTTCGGTGTTCAATTTTGGATATGATAAGAATATTTGATATATTTTTTCTTTTTTGCAACCTTTTATTTTTTTTTTTTTTACTCACTTTCTGTGCTGTTGTAAAATTTATTCTTTCATGTCACGTCAAAAAAATTATACGATAATTATTTCCTATTTTCATTTGTACATTCTAAAATTTGTTACTTATAATGTTTCAGGACTAAAGGGAATGCAAATAACCCTTAAAGTATAAATATAACTAAATATTATTAGAGCTAAATAATTTCACCATAATTAAATGGACCTTTTCGTTATAAGGTAAAGTGTTAATTGTGAATGTTTTTACATCATAAGAAAGAAATTTGTCAACTTTACATATTTAATATCCTTTAATTTTTTTGAATAGAATAGCAAGTACATTACACACATTCTATTCTTTCTATTCTATTCTATTCTATTAATAACCATAACAATATATAATTACAATAATAATGTAATGTTTATTAGTGGTTATTTGTTGTTATTTGTGGTTATTTTTGGTGTATATGCATTTTTAAAGAGAAGATTATCATCAATTACATTTTTGATAAATTCGTTTATATTTTGTTTAAAATTTCTTGTTTTTTTTTATTTTTTTCTAAATATTACTTTCTACGTTATATTACATTTCATAATTGGTAGTAAGGAAAAGGAAAACAAAAAAAAAAGAAAACAAAAGAAATTTTTAGGATTTCATAAGTTGAAAAATCGGTTAATTATATGTATCAGATAAGTCTGTAAAAGGATTTGTCCCCACTAATTGTACACCATTCAACCCCGTTCACTTAGTTATTAAAGAAATCCCAATATCTTTTTTTTTTTTTTGAATTTTAATACTTTGGTAAAACTTTACACGCCTTTTTCTATATAAAGACAATGCAACCTGAAACACATCTAATTAAAATTTGCTTTCGTAAAGGGAGTTCTTAACAAAAGCAATAATCCAGTAAAGCACTGAGTTTTTCAGACCTTATTTATAAAGCTAAGATATCATTCTGTCAAAATACTTGCAATAATCGTTAATCCAACCAAAATGGAAACCGAATTGGAAACCGAAATAGAAACCGAATATTATTATTTTTATTATCTCTTGCAGATAATAATTTTTAATAATTAAAACTTTATATGTGAAAACATCCATGGATAATGTATATAGGATGTGTGTGGTTGTGTGTGGTTGTGTGTGTGTGTGTATACAGATAATATTATGATGATTTATAATTTGAAATTGATAATATAAAGTAAATGAATTTTGTGCGTATGTGGTTAATATCCGTAATTTATGATATTAATTAATTTAAAATCATTTCATAGCTGTTGTCAGTCCATTTACTCATTTTATGCATTTTGTAAGATAATTTTTATAAATATTATTTGGCACATTGACAAGAACATTATCATATCCTTACTATTAATTTTTGTAATGGCGAGTCCTTTTTTCCCAGTAACAATTTATACAAGATGGAAATTTTCTTAACAAAACTTATTGATGACTCAGTTGGTGACTTCTTTTATTTTTCTTTCCTCCTTCCATTCTTCTATTTTTTCTTTTTGATTACTTAAAACTATTTTGTTTGCTTATAAATGGCATTTTAACATTTTTTTATGTCTAAGTAAACATTCACTTAACCTTGTAAGAATTTATTTGTTTTTTTTTTGGAATTTTTTTTTTTTTTTTTTTTGAGATGATTTAAGATTTCTATTACTTGAAAATGTCGATAAAGAAGGTAGTTGCACTTTGATAATTCTACATTTTTTTTTATTTATTTTATTCTATTTCATTTTTTTTTTTTAATTTTTTTTTTGTTATCTTTTTGTAATCTTTAATAATAACTAGCTAATTTAATTTTCTGAAAGAAAATTAAGAAATTAACATAAGACAAACTTAAGAACCGTTTCCCCATTACATTTTTCAATGAATCTTTTTTATATAATTTTGGAAATATTTGCTTTTTACCTGTTTTTACATAGCGGTGGATTGTTGTTGTTGTAACTGTAATTGTTGATGACGATGTTGCTGTTGCTGTTGTTGTTGCTGTTGTTGTGATGGTTGTGCTACGGTGGTAATTGTAGCAAGTTGTTGTTGTAGTTGTTGCTGTTTTTTAACATCATTATACAAACCAGAGGATGATTGTTGTTGCAATAATAATTGTTTCTGCTTAATTTGTTCTTGTTGCTGCTTCTTTAATTTATCTCTTTCCTGTTCCTCTTTATTTTGCTGCTCTTGCCGTTCAGCAATGGCGGCAGCAGCTGCTTTGGCATTTTTCTGGGTTTGAGCATCATTCGTTTTCAAAAAATATGTTATTAAATCGATGGGTAATGGAAAGACAATTGTAGAATTCTTTTCAGCTGAGATGGCACTCAATGTCTATAATAATTCAATTTCAGTATCAGATTTATATATAACAAAATTTAGAAAAAGTAAAAAATTATAATAAAAATTAATAAATTTTCATTTTGGGTTTTTTATACAAACTTGTAAATATCGTAATTGTAATGCGGCTGGTGAATCGCCAATAACTTCAGATGCTTCCCTTAATGCCCTTGAGGCTTTCTGTTCACCTTCGGCGGCTATAACTTTTGCTCTTGCTTCCCGAGCCGCTTCAGCCTCTGCGGCCATGGCACGCTGCAGTTGTACTGGCAAACGAACATCTTTGCTATACGTACATTTGTTGTGTTATTGTTATTGTTATTGTTATTGTTATTGTTATTGTTACACATGATTAATTGTAATTAAAAAAATATATTCTAAAATTGTGAATTAAAAAGTATTTTTAAATATGAAACCTTATTGCTTCAATTTTAACTACAAAAAAAAATTTTATGGAAAAAAAAAATAGCAAAAATTCACCAGATTATCTTGACGTTACAGACGTTAGCATATTTTGTATACTTTTTATGAATTTATGATATTTACTCACATTTCGACACGTTCAACTTTAATGCCCCAGGCATCAGTCGCTTCATCCAATTGCATCTAAAATTCATCGTTCATTCATCAATGAATTCAATTTGGTATCCGTATTGAAATTTCAAATTGTTTGTTAAAATTATTGTACACAAGTATGAGTAAATTTGATTATTACATATACATGCGCGTTTGGGTGCGTTTGTGTGAGTTTGTGTGCGTGTAAGTTTTGTGAAAATGTCTATTGCGTTTAATGCAGTGAGTGTTTTACATGCATACCTGCCGTGAAGGCACAAATGCATGGTACACAAAGGTACATGCTGCCGTCACGACCAGCTTCCAATTTAAAGCCTACATTGTACCTTATTTACATGGCTTAATCTTTTATATCTAGATTCGGAGCCTTCCTATTACTCCTAGGCTTAGCTTAAATTAGCCCGATAAGCCTACCCAGCTACCCATTTTATTCGGGAAATGGGACCCTGCACGACAAGCATATATATGTTTGAACGAGCAACGTACGCGATATGGGCACCACAGCCCACACAAAAGCAATCTCAATACCCACCTCACAGTGGGCGTATTAAAACTGGTGATTCCGTAGTACCAAATTAAATCTTTGGATCTGATCTAATGACTCTTGATGAACCCTGATGGTAACGGCACAACAACTACCATCTCATGAGCCACTCCCAGTTGAACAGGTGCTTCTCAGGACTGCTTGCCCCCTCTAATGTGTCTAATTTCCAATTTCATGCAATTGTATTGTATGTATCATTTAATTAATGCGTGACTTGGTATGTGTGTGTGGGTGTGTATAAATCTAAGAGCTGATTGGTTTTTATTTGGTTTATTGTTGGCTTAGCTTACCTGCATAGTACCCGAAATGGAGACACGTTCACTTAATATTTCATGCAAATGCCGAGTTCCCATTGTGTTTCGTAGAGTAGTCTGTGCCAATAATCTTGTGGAATGATGGGCATTCTCCACATTCGCTATAGAAACTGTCGCATTTGAAACGCGATAATAAACAACTGCATCCACAGACACAGTTACACTATCCTTTGTTAAAACCTATAAATCAAGTGTACTGGAATTGTATAGGTCTTTTCTTCTATTTATTATTCTTCTTACTCTTCTTCCTCTTCTTCTATACTCTTTATATTATCATTTCTTTGTTACATTCATTTCATTGTTAAAAAAAATTCAAGAAATACAAACATTATGAAGAATATATTTTAATAACTATTATTTTACAATTTTTATGTACTCTGGTATTCCGTAATGTACATAAATTAGTACATTTGTACGTTAGTGCATTTGCAAGACTACAATAACATGAAATGATGGCTGATATTTTGACTTTTTGTATTGCAATTGCTGCAACTATGATTTTAGAATTATTCAGCCATTCAAAACATAGTTAGAAAGTAGCAGTTTTTCATTTAGGCCCATCATAAAGAGATTAGTTTGCGACTTTCTGAACAATGTGCCAACTGAAATAATGTTAAGATACTTTTTTATTGCTTGTAAAAACTGAGATACTAATTTTAAAGTAGATGGAAATATTGAAAGTTCTAGCACCTAAACTACTATTGAAACTGGATGAGTATAAAGAGACGCCTGCAATACCAGCTAAATTATAAAGAAAAAGCTTTCGATTAGAAAACGATTTATAACCGAAATCTCAACTCCATATAAAATCAATCATATTTAAATTTTGTAAGCAAGTATTCTAAGAAAAAATATAGTAAATCCCTAGTGGGGAGTAAACCCATACCAAAGGGCTTTTAGCCCTTTATATTTGCACTTTTGTTAATGTTGAACGTATGAAACTTGTATTATATCAAATTAAGTTAAGTCAGAGTTAAAAAATTAAATATAGGAAGAATATATATTTTCCAGTGAATAAGCATATTAAGCTCTGTTAAAGGCTTCTTAATGCGAAAAAAATTTTGCTGACATAATAAATAACGTCTACATATATGAAAAATTGTTGCTTGATTTTGTTTCAAATCTCTCTAAATATGAAAATGAAAATAAATGTAACTTCTTATGAAAAGTACAAATATAATTTGACATTCAATGTAGACAAATGATTTCGTTAAATTACATATATACCAATGTACGTAGATTTGGAATGTATTCATTTTATCAAAACGTTTGCATCACCCAAAATGAGGCAACAAAAATCCTAAAAACTTTCCATTATAATTAATTACACAAAATGGACCGTTTTATGCAATGCATTGTTATGTATTATATAAAAATAAATTAATAATATTACAAATGTACATATACATATACGCATACATATGCATATGCTTTTATGTATGTATTTATACATAACAATATCTAATTAACATTTGGCATTCATTTGCATTAACTTTGAAATGAAATGCAAATGAAAGAGAACACGTTTTAATGCATTACACAAACAAAATAAGAGAGAATAGAGAATACAATGAGAATATAGATGGGAACAGTCTAAACCACGCAAAACACATACTGATGAACTCGACTTGTAATTTTTTGTTGAATTTTTTTTTAGGAATTGATTTTATAAAAAATTACATGATTTCTCTTGCATATCAATTTTCATTTAATTTATATTTTTTTGTTATATATTTTTCCGCTTTTCAAATGAAATTTGCATGGATTTTCGCTTCATTCACTTATTTGATTTTAGTTCTTTTAGTTTCTCATTTCTTTTCAACATGCTAATTGACTTGTTCACAATTTACACGGTAATTGTATATAAAAAATAATAATGGTGGCAACAACAACAAAATAATAATGGTGGCGTCTTATTTCTCTTATTCATATTCACTCTCTCTTTTTTTTTTATGATGAATACCTTAAGATTTGAATACATTTAAAAAGTGCAATAACAATAAATAACAGTAAATAACAGTAAATAACAGTAACAAACAATACAAAATCAAACGACTAAACATAATTTTGCTTATATGAATGAATGCATAAGTTGAAGTGTTCGAATGCGTTCTCTTCCCATCTTCTTCTTTTATTTTGTTTTCTTTCTTTTCTTGTAACGAATAATAACGATTACATATGCACTATCATTATTTTAATTTATTTATGACAATACAAAAATCTAACAAACAAAATTCCAAATAATTTCATTCAAATCATTCAATAGAATAAAGAAAGGAACAGAGAACAAGAGAACAAGAAAATAATTTTTCACTAGTTTCTTCTTAGATTATTAATATTAAAGAAAGAATAAAAGAAAAAGGAAAAGAAGAATGGTAAGTCAGTATGCCTTTAATTCAATATGTGTTAAGTACTTTCATAAAAAAATTGTAGAAACTTTTGTATAATTTTGTAGTTATCTATTGCTTAATAATTCATGGTAACATAAAGTACATGAAAAGAAATTGGCAAAGCTTAATATTATTGTTATCAAATAACTTTGATTTATTTAGAAAGTTTCTTCTCTATCAATTTATATAAAAACATTGTACACCACATATGGGCCAGCCTGGCCTTGGGCTTAACCTATAACATTCTTCCCAATTAGATATTTCTTATCAAACATCACATTCATATTTACATTAAAAAAAAGAAAAAAGTAATGTAAAATGAAAGGAAAAAAGACAAAAAGACAAAAGAAGAAACAAAAAGTATAAAAAGAAAGCCAAAATGAATTATGGCACAACTAAAGTGTAACATCTGCTTGGTTCGATTTTATTCCTTCTCAATAATGTTTTTGTATGTAATCGTTAATTGCAAGGTACTTTCTTTGTTATATAAATTTTTTTTATAATAATTTATTACTAATGCATTACGAATGCATGTATGTACATTACTACATAAAATAAGTCGTTGAGGTTGCAATTTATCTCAAGAATTGTTTGAATAGAATTCATTTCATCATTTAAATATTTACTTACAACAATCAATTTTATATGGCTTTCTCGAGTATTCTTGGTCTGTCTGTCTCTATTTCTGAAGATTATGATGATTATGTAAATGAAACAAAAATCTAATTTATTAAATTATAACTTAAGGGGAATGAATAAATTTGAACCATTTCAATAATCATTTTCAGCTTAATATAAAGCTTTATTTTGCTTAGGTAAAAATTTATATCTCTGATAATTTTCTTCTTCATGAAAATATGCATTAAGCTTTATTTTGAGAGTGTTCATATTTTTTTAACAATGTTGGTCTACTTTGTATTTTAAACTCGGTAACTTGAATCGTTTTGTTCTGTATGTTAAACTCTTTCACAAAAACCGATATTTCAAAAATATTTCCAAATACATTTCAATAAAATAATAAAAATAATAATATAATTTTCTTATTCTATTGCTAAAATGTTGCATGCGCCAAATGAAATTTAAATCAATTAATTGTAAAATTAATGAAATGAAAAATGCTTCTATTTTCACATTTCTCACAAGCCTTTGGCCTTATATATAAATCAAATATAATAGAAACAATGAAATATAAATGATAAAGAATTTTTTTTTAGATGAAATATGTAAATTGTAAGCTTAAAGGAGCAAAATTAATTTAACAATAATAATAACAATAACAGCTAACAAAATTCATGCATTATGCTGCCATTGACTAATAACTTGAAAAATAAATAAATTTATATTTTAAGCCAGAAGAAAAGAGAATAAAAATGTTTAAAGAAATGAATATTTTAACAAAATGTTACACTACACAAAAAGAAAAAATACATTTACATAAATTTAAAATTTAGTTGTAGTTTTTTGGATGGAACAAGTGAACTTACCTCTTGAGGTGGCACATCGTACGTCCGCGTACGTAAATCTACTCGAGCATAAGAATCTATGCAAGGTAATATAAAAAATATACCTAGTTTTTTTTTTTTTGTTAGTGTTATTGTTTTTTTTTTTTTGTTAATATTATTATTGTTATTATTGTTATTGTTTGTTTGTTTTTAGTTTTTTCATTTCAGTGCGATGAGATGGAGCAAATAAAAAGAAGAAATATTAGAATTTTTTTTTTTTTTATTAATTTTTATAGAGTAGCTAAAAATGTTTCTCTTAAAATAAAAATTCATTAAATTAAAATTTTTATTAGAAATTCTTTATAAATTCTTTTGAACAATATTCACCTTTATTTATACGATATGCATTAAAACACTTACCAGGACCTTTGGCACCACCTTGCATTAAACGGCCCAAACGGAATATAACAGCACGTTCATATTCTTGGACAACCTGTGTAAAAGCACACATACACATACACATACACATACACATACACATACACATACAGATAATTTAGATTTCTCATAGATTGCACTGAATTATTTTAATTATTTCATTTTTAAAGAAAGTAAGAAATAAAGAAGAAAAAAAACAAAAGGACATACCTTGAAGCATACGATTAAACTAAATGGTAACGTTAGTATGGCCAATACAACCGAAAGGAATATTAAAACGGTACCACATGTTGAAGCCTTATCACTGACTTCATCATCAGCTATTTACATCAAATATAATAAATATAATAAATAAATATAATGAATAAAGAAATTAAGAGAAATATGTAGAAAGAAGTAGAAATAGAGATCAATAATTTTACAAATAAATGAAATAGAAAAAAAAATGTTATTTCCTTATTAATGGCACCTTCTTCGTATTCTTAATTATAATAAAATTTTTATATAAATTATACTTATACTTTTCTTTTTTTTTTCTTTTCTCTTTTTTTCTTTGTAGTCTCTTCATTCTAATGCCACAATTTTAAATAAATGTAATTATTTCAATTATAATACTTTTACGCTTGAAATTGAAAATAATTTGAAAAAGTGTTATGCAGCCAAAGAAATAAATGCTTTTTGCTTTACCCAAGAAAACTAATAAATAATAATAATTATTTATTGTGATGGAAATGAAAAATGTGCAAGTGTGTTCTTTTTAACATTTTTCTTTCTAAAAAAAAAAAGGAAAAGCACTTAATTAAATTAATTCGTATTTGCATTCGTCACTTTTGGCATTGCTTAATCAAACGAAATATTGTGCTTACAAAAAATTTAAATAATTAATTGAAAAGCAAATATTCTGTTGATCCATATTTTTCTAACTTTTCTTAATGCGCAACAATTCAAAACTTTTATAGAATTAAATTAAGAATTAAGAAATTTAAAAAAAAAAAAAGCAATTTTATTAAAGAGGAAACATTCTCCAATCCAAAATGGAATTCCCTTAAACTTTATGTTTTGTTTTTGTTTTTCTTTCAATAGGAACAGCTTCGATAGCTGCTTTTTGCCTTTTCTATAAAAGTTTTGTCATAAATTCAAGAAAAAAGAGGATATTTAAACTATTTCAGGATGACTGTAAATTTTGAATATGTATAAATTTTTCTTTGTAAGTTCTTAAGAATAACAAACTTCACCTTTCAAATCTTTCATCTTTATCAAATAAGTACAAATTACAATTCCATTCGCAACTACTCCAATCACTAAATTCTTTATCTACCTTTTTTGTACTATAATTTAATTTTTTTGTAAATGTGTGTTTGGATTTTTTTGTAAATTTAATTTATGTTGTTGTCGTTGCTTTCCTCTTTTATTTTCACTTACAGAATACTGTGACCCGCGTTTCTTCAGTTGATATATCTGTAAAAATATACACAGGACGTACATACATATCTGTGTACCTATAGTTATTTGTATATATATATATATATTTGTATATATATATATATATATATATATATATATATATATACATTTATATAAAAGGATTTCACGATATCACAAAATTATGCAGGCATTTATGTACAACTGTTGCAACACCAATAATTGGCACTTAAAAGAAAATACAATTAATACGGTTTACACACACACACGCACAAACACACAAACACACACACATATATATATATATATATATATATATATATATATATATATATACATAAACAAACTATCTTATCAAAAAATTGTTCTATACATTAAGTAAATAAATAAAAGTGACACAATTTAATTAAACGAAAAAAAGGGCAATTCGAACCAAGACGACTTAAAAATATTGACAAGCATGTTATTTGAGAAATCAAGAAAATAAATTACAAGTTAGTGCAACAAAAATATGTTAATTGACAAAGGTTTTAAGAAGTTCCCAGCAGAGGAAAGATTTCATAAAATAATTCAAACTGGAATAAATTTTTTACATATATTTAAAACTTTAAGTAATCACTGTGGGCTGTTTCTGATAAAAAAAAAACGTCAATAATTTTTATATTTTAAAATAAAACAACTTTTTTCTTCCATAATAATAATAATAAAGAAAAAATAAGAGAAAATAAAATTCATTTCAATAATAATTAGCACGCAAATAAAATGCATGCTTATGCATGCCGCAAAAGTGTAAAAACAAATGACGATATTTAAATAATTAAATTGCAAAAAATACAAAAACAAAATATAGAAAGAGTAAAACAAAGAGTAAAAGCAAGAAGTAAAACTACACTACTCAAAAATCATCATCATCGTTCAATAGGAAATATATGACATCTATAAATTAAAAAAAAAAAAAACAAAAAAAGCTTTAAATATGCATATGAGCATATTATGCATAACATGTAGCATATTTTTCGTCATAGTAATAAAATAATTTTTGATGTTTTTCGTTTGCATTTTCTTACGCGATCGCTGTTGTTGATGTAAGGGCACAATTGTGGCTCTACGTTGTTCCAACGTTTTCAAATCTGGCATATTGAAGACTTCAGACTAATTTACGTGTTTTTTTTTTAATTGTAAAATTTTTATCATTTATGTTTAAGCAAATTCCTGAAGGAGCATTTTTTTACGCTTTAGCCCTTAATTTCAAACTAATTCTTGAAGATTGTGACATCACATTTCAATTATATATACATAAAAACACATATACACACATATATATATATGTATATATATGCGTAAGTTAGATTCACGCACAAATTTATTAGTAGATATGAATTTTTTGAAAATTTTCTATTTTAATTTAATGATAAGCATTTTTCATTTTGTTTTAAATATTTTTGCAATTAATCCTAAATAAATAAATTATTTAATTAAGTAGTATCACAAACTCATACATTCTACATCATTATTTTATATGAATTAAATGTTTTTTTTTAAATTTAATTTAAGTATGGTAATGTGATTATTAACCAAACTGTTCAACAAAATTTCATCTACTAAAAGCATTTTCCATACATTTTCCAATTACTATTTTCCATTTTCTTCTTCCTTTTAATTTTGGCTTTCATTTCCTTTTCTTTGGTTTTTATATATTTTTTGTTTGATATGTTGCATCCTTTTTAAAAAACAAGAATCAATATACAGATTAGATACAGCAAAAACAAAGTAATAAGAAGAAAAAAAATATGTCCAATTGAGCATTTTAAAGATTTAAATCATTTGAACGAATAAAAACAACAATAACAAAAATTTATAAAAAGTTCAAACTCTTGCTTCTCTAATCTTTAAGCACTCATTCTCCATCATTCTCTTTAATTTTCACAAACCTGTAATAAAAGCACAAATAATAATTGTAATACATGAGAACAGTTATTTCTCTCTTTCTCTATTTCTCTTATATATCCTTACAATTGTGCTGTCACTTACTTTAACTTGCGCACAAAAGAGTGGTATATTTTTTAAGATATTGCCAGAAATATAAAGAAAAGAGAGCCAAAAGTATTGAATGTAGTAAAACTAAATTGAATTAAAATAGAAGAGAGAATGATTTTAGTTAGAAAAGCTTACCACTTTAAATGGAATGATGTTTTATAAATCTATGTTTATGCTTTTAAGATTTCTAGACAATTGATTCTTATGGCCAGTCCATGGTACGGACAGATACATAAAACAATTTTCCCAAGTAATAATCCTTTACAGCCAATAACTAAATACTCTACCTAATATCATATCGAAAAATACAATTAAAAAATCTGCAGAGTATCAAAAGTAACAATTCTTAAAAAATATCCAAAAAAACAAAAAACACGTGTAAATATGTTGCTTTATAAATTCAAGATTATTCATGTTTAGTTGTTACATTCTTTGAGAAAATTCTCTCTTCTCTTTGGAAAGAATTTCTTTTATATAAATAAAATCAATATAATTAAATCACTTAATTAATTAAAATTCTAATTAAAACCAAAAAAAAAAAAGAAAAACAAACCGACCACTGATTTTATGTCTTTATTTCACATCACAAAAATACTAAATGATAGACACTGACTTATTATACAAAAAAAAATCTTACAATAGAACTTACTGCGATGCCGAAAACAAAACAAAAAAAAAAAAAAAGAAACACAAATGATAATAAGGAAAACTTAAAACAAAGAAAATGAAAATGACAGTAAAATGACAAAAAAGGTATTATCTTGCAAACACCTCAAATGCCTTAATTATCGTAAACTTGTGTAAACATGGCTAATATTGAAATTTTTGTATCTAATATTTTGGATAAAGTCATTGCTATTTATTGTCAACAATGTAGATTACAGTTTCTTTTTTTGCCATAGTTACTGGTGGTACTGCCTTTGGTAGTGTTGCTGTTATTGTTGTTCTTTCTGTAGTTGATATATTTTATTTTCTTAAGTAGAAAGTGCTGTGACTGCTGCTACTTTCTTACCAACATCAACAGTTTCAGTTAAAGCGGCATGATTTATTACTCTTGCATATCCTTAATTTTCTTTTATGCCATCAACAGCAAATCAACAAATCGCCTAAAAATCTTGCCAAATTTTCTATGGAAGCTGAATAAGTGTGCTCATATGGATATTAAGTTATATACATAGACATAAATGTACACGTACACATACACATACACATACACATACACACATATTATACCTGTCATTATCACTGCGGTTGAATAGAAGAATTTTTTTATGAAAAACGCCCTTTGATTTTTTTGTTTCTTTATTTACGATTTATTTTATAATTGAAAAAATCTTCTATAACAGCGGGAACTACAATAGAACTGTAGACTTGTAAGACTTGACTAAGCCAGCTGGTAAATACTTATTAAATGGCTTATTGTGAGTTCTTTATCTCAATGTAAAAATCACTTCTTATTTTTTATTATTTAAATGAGAATAAAAGCAACAACAAAAAATCTAATCAAAAAACAAAATTTTTTTATTATAATAAATTGAAAGGCAACATTTAGTCATTCATTTCATTTATTCTTGCTTATTTTCATTGCTTTCGTTCAATTTGTGCATATGAAATGAAAAGCAAATTCTTATATAAACATGAACTAACATGCACAACACAACGCAATACACGCGTAATATACATTTTATAATAACATGTCAAATATTATATTTAAAAAAATAATGATGATAATAATAAGAACACTAACAACAAACGTGTTATATTTTGTTGTTTTTTAATATGTAAAATATTCAAAGGGAAAATAATTAAGTGTAATTAGCCATTAATTAGACAATAAGTCCAATAGCAAGGATGGTTTTAATCAAAGACATTTTTATCTTTACTTTTTGCCTTAAATATTTTTATATGCTTATACTTTTTCTTTTATTCATTTTTCATGTAAAAATTGAAGAAAAAATAGAAATGAAATGATAAGTAATTTGTCGTTGTAAATGTCACTTGATTCTTGATTCTTATTTTAACTGTTGCTACTGTTGACATTTGTTTATTTAGGGCCTTTTCTATTGCGACTCCTTTCATAAACAATTGCAATTACCGCATACTTTTTACTATGCATACGGTATCATATAAAAAGTACTTGCAATTGAATTTTCATTATCAAATACTTCACTTGATAATGAAAATTTTGATGTTGAAAAATCTGTCTACTTTTTGTCAATTGGCTACTTTTTGTATAATGAAACTTGTTTAATATGAATTTAATTCCTTAATTAATTTCCTTAATTAATTTGGTTGGTTTACGTTCATTTCCCATAAAAAAAAAAATATAAAATTAATGTGCGACATTACCAAAAATTTCATCCACACTTTTTAATATGATCCAATAAATGTAATACTTTTGATGGAGACGCAGAGAAACCAGAAAAGCAGAAACGCAGTACTGAAGACAGGAAGAATTATTGTTGTTATTAAAAATACAATTTTTTTTCTCTTCAAATATATATTTATATATAAAAAGTAGGAAAACTATTTTTAAAATTATGTAAAGAATAGTTGTACATGCATTTGCAAGCAGGAAGAGCAAAATGAACAAGATGACCAAGATGACCAAGATGATAAATAAAAGAATTATTCATTTGTCCTTAACAAATATTACATGTAAACTTTATATTAAATGGCCTGGTATATTGTACATTAATCCTTGGAGGAAGTTGGTTAATCAAAAAGGAGAAAAAGAAAGCACCAAAAAAAAAAATTATAACTATTAAAGCGAACCAAAATTTAATTTCAACATTTTATGGTAAAAGTAAAAAAGATGATTAAAACAAGAAAAATTAAAATGAAAATTAAAAATTCATTAAATATTTTGTTTATATTTTGTTACATAAAAAAATAAAAACTTCTGCTCTAATAAATAAGAGTTTTTTCAATTTTTTATGTATTCCCGTTCCGGTGTTTTTTTTTTTTTTTTTTTTTTTTTTGTTATCATTATGAGGCCTTGTTATGCCTCTCTAGTTCTCACTCTTATAAAACTCAAAAATTGAGTGAACCGTCCTTTTTTTTAATAGAATCAAATCAAATCGAATGCCTACGTCAAGTGTATTTAAAGTGGGGAGTGGTCTTCTGTAACAACTCTGTTCTTTGATTTAAACGGAAAATTCAAATGCAACAGCATAATGAAGGAAACAATGTTAAAAAAAAGTTATTTTTAATAGAGAGAAAGTATTTTTTCAACTTGTTTTATGAAAATTATATGAAAAGTATAAAAATTTAAATATGAATGCAACCATATAAATGTCATACAAACATAAGCCCAAAAAAAATTATTTTTGTTATTTAATATTTAACGAGTGTAAATGAATGCTAACAATGTTTACACACACATATACACATACAATTTCTTACATACATACTAAAGCTTTTTTGCGTAGTAGAAGAAAAAGGGGCTTTATCTAGGCACCAGTTTAGATTCAGGAAAAGCAGATCGACAATTGACGCTATAAACACCTTGGTTAATATAGCAAGACAAGCTATAGCTGGTAAACGCTGGAGAAAGGGGATTAAAGGGTACTATGCGGTAGTAGCCCTAGATAGTAAGAACTTTAATACCTTTAATACCGCCAGTTGGCCAGTAATAATTGATGCAATTAAGAAGATAGGTATACCGAATTCTCTTCTCAGGATTATTGAGAGTTACTTTCAGTATAAAATACTCTTCTACGATACTGAAGAGGGTATTAAAAAGTACTATATATCAACAGGAGTTCCACAAGGATCAATTTCGGGACTTCTGTTGTGATTCACACAAATGTAAATTTTTACATTACACAGTTCTTGACCGGACATAGCATTTTTAGGAAATACCTCCATAAGTTCAGGCACGACAAATTAGCGACATGCCCAACATAGAGGAAGACGTATAATATGTCTTCTTTTATTGCCCCCGTTTCTCAACGGGTGGATTAAATTACCCTACAGCGCAAAGTGTGGTGGTTTACATGTTAGCAAAAGAGGCCAGTTGGAGGGAGATCAACGAAATTATTGCCTTTGTATTAAAGGAATCATAGGCGATAGAATGGGCCAGATGGGAACAAGAAAGGCGATTAATGCATAAGTAGTATAGCCGGTCCTCCGTGAAGTAATACCTACCGGCAGCACTGCGGAAGAGTCAAGTGGAGGCCGGGGTGAAGCCAGGTCCAACCTTATCTATGAATCGTGCTTGCCAAAGAAGGTTTCACACTACCTGGTCGCATACCAATAAAAAAAACATACATACCACGGCATGTTACACCATTGAAACTTATGTGCACACACACACACACACATATATATATATATATATATATAAGCCATACAAAAAAAGAATGGCAAGAATGGCATAAATGCTTAAATTTATTTAACATAACATAAAAATTTAATGAGCTCCTGCCTCCATTTTTAGAATAACTCTAACACTCTTTGCATTAAGAAAAGCATTTATTAAAATTTTTCATTATTACTAAAATATTACAAACAGTTAAGATTATGATGATGGTACCATATAAAAATGAATATTTCTTATAAAGTTGCCTTTGGCCAAGTATTTTTAATGATTTCATAATAAATTCACTCCAAAATAAAGTTGTCATGTTACAAGAGTATTATGAGAATTCTGATTAAATCTAATAGAATTGAATAGAATTGAAAGAATAATCAATGCATATACCTTCTACCTTCATATAACTTATTCTTGAGAGTTGCCAACATAAATACTGATTTAGTATTAAAAGTGATTAAGAAAATGTTCATTTTACTATTTAAAAGAATATTTTCAATAATCAGAATATTTTTCCATTTCCACATACAAATAAAAAAAATTCATGATAAACTTCTTCATAATAATAATGGTATTTTTAAGGCCTTTAAAAAAGAAAAAACTGTTAAGAAAGAAAAGGTGTTAGCCAGAAAGTGTGCAAATAGTAAAGTAATCTAAGCACTCATTTAACATTAAAATGATGCTCATTATTTTATAATGATGTTATCCTAAAAGTCAATTCGTACATGAATAAATAGAGTATACATTTTGTATTTTTATAACTTTCACTAAATTTTTTTTTGCCCAATCTTCCTTTTTCTAATTGTTGCTGTTTTTTTTATTTTAATTAACTTTAATTGTGCCTTCAGTGGCCTTTTTTTTTTTTTACTTTAAACATTCACATAAATAAAGTTATCTATAAATGTTGTTATGGTTTTTCAAGTCCCTCCATTATTTTGAAATAATTAAAAGAGAAATTTGCTTTTAGAAAGTGAAGATTTTTTAAGAAAAACATTTGAAGACATTCAAGGGACATTAATTATATGTGAATGTTTAACAAAAACTGTAAACTTTTTCTCTTATGTAAGACGTTTAATTATATGTATGGGCATGGATATGCATATATATGAATATTCACTTACCAATTTCGCCCACTAAATAGCAAGAAATGGCAAGAAATTTTTGATAATGAAAAGTTCAAGCAAATTTTTCAATAAAATTTAGCAAAGCATCATTTTGTTGTTAATATTAACATAGACCAGAAGGCACCCAGCCATTAATGTTCATGAATCCATTTGACAATAATTTCATCCATTCAAAATAACGTTATTTATTGTTGTTGTTTGTTATTAATCATTAGCACAAGGCACATTATTTCGCATAGAAAAACATGAAAAGATAGAAGAAAGTGTAGATGTAGAAAGATGATAGTACATTTTTTTTTTTTATTTCAATGTAAATATATCAATAAAAATAAATAATCAGCAAATTTTACATACTCTTCATAATGCGAATTCTATAATCATCATCGCGTTGCATTGTTACGCTACCGCCACCATTTGAGACCATTGAACTAACTTGCTCCATTGGTACAATATCCTATAAATATAAATAATAATAATTTTAATGATATTAATTAAAATATAAATTTATTTTCAGCTTAATTTAATTAATAGAAATTTTCCATTTGTTATGAAAAATTTTAATAAAACTCATTAAAGAGTAACAATTGTTGCTTTTCACAATATTTTTTAATTTTTTAATTTTTTAATTAGAACATATTATCTGCATATATATATTTCACTATAACATTTTTACTTGTACAAAATATATTAAATAATTATATTTTCTATATGTAGACTTCATATAAAATTCAATGGTTTAGCTTAGATTTCATTAAAGAAATATGTGTGCATATTTATACACATATACCTAATATAATTTTTTTTTTGTGGTATAGTGTGTTGTAACATGCTAAACTACAATTTCCATATTTATATATAAGCGATGCGTCCATATTATATTTATTTTAATTATTATTATTCAGTTTGCACAATGGGGCGTATGAGTGTTATATTTATAATATTTCATTAGTACACATATGTATGGCTAAGAGATTTTGTTGCTGTTCTTCTTGTTGCTACTTGCTAAAATGCCTTATGATATCTCATATTCTTTATAAAGCTACCTCTAACCCTCTACCCCTCTCTCTACATATGCATAATAAAATTTTATATGAAATTGGCATTTATGTCTAATTTATTCATTTAAAATCATTCTCACCCTCTTTACCTTCTTTATTTATTTGTGAAATACATTTAAATAGCTAAAACAGAATATCAATTGCAACAATTTCAAAGATAACAAAATCATATGAGAGGAAGAAAAACAAAAAATAAAATATGATAAATTTTAGTAAGTTAACTTCCATCCATTGCGATCTGATTATATAAAAATTTTATGAGTAACATTTTTAACTTAATTTAAAACGAACTAATAAAATTCTTGTATTCTTAGCATACAATTTTAACTGTACTAACCAAACCATTATGCTCGAATTCTATACTTTTGGGTTCATTGAATTCATTACTCTCAATTGAAACATCAGACACTACAATCATTAGCCATTTGTCAAATGTAATACTTATCATAACATTGCATCTATCTTTTATTTATTATAGAATTGTTGAGTGTAGATAATATGAATGTCTTAATGTTATTGGGCAAATTGCCAAAAGGCAACAGCCATAAAAATCAGACATTTAATCAGCAATATCTGGTTTTTCTACACCAAACAACACCAATGCAAAAAATGCACCAATGCAAGCACATATTGTTTAATATTAAATAGGCCTATAAATTTATTAGAATTTCATGGAGGCAAAATTTTAATGCTAAAGAATTTTCTAGATTTAAATTATAAAAATTAAAAAATTAATTCAAAATTATAAAAGTAGGCATATGCTTAATTAAATAAAAAAAATTTAAGAATTTACCTCGTAACGTGTATCAATTTCAGGTAATTTTTCAAGAAATTCTTCAACCATTATTTCAGATCTTCTAATTCAATATTATTTTACTGTTTTTCAACTTGGCCTTTTTACAACTTTTCTTTATTGGTTTATATAACAAATGCAAATACAAACAATGAACCTGTTGAAATTTTTGCTATTTTTTGAATTGTTATTATTCTTGTCGTTTCATTTTTATAAGAGTTTTAATTTTCAAGGTTTTGTTGAATTCAAATTCAGTTTCATTTCATTTTGCTTTTCCTTTTATTAATTTATGTGAGAAATTGTTGATAAGATATTTCATTTGTTTCTGTTTTGTTGTTGTTCTCTTTTATAAAAATAATTAACACATATATACAAAAATATAAGTATAAGTAATGGAAAATGGGCTAAATAGGTTATCTTAAATATGCATGTAAATATTTTTGAAAATTGGAAAAAATTGATTTTAAAAATATGTTTGGATTTTTTTTCCAATATTTTCTTTATTTTTTTTTTTTATTAACTTGATTGTTGTTTTTTACGTTGATGTTGTTATTATTAATGTAATTAATTAAATATTTTAGTTTATTCTATGCATTTCATTTGACAATTAATTTTTATTTTCTTACTTTCACTTTTTGTTTATTTCAACATTTTCTGCATTTTGAATTCATTAAATTAAATAATTTCAATTTGATATTTTAAAAGAAATTTATTTTGATTATACTTTTTATTACAATTTTTATTTTAATTGGCATAAATTGTTGCTGATTTCAATCAATGAGAAGTAAAGAGGAAAAAAAAAATGGAAAGAAAAAAAAAATAACAAAGCAAATAGAAGAGTGCATTATTTTACAAAATTTTAATTTATTGTTATTAACGACGGTAGGACGCTGTAAACACGAAAGCAACAAGAGATCCTTCTAAAATTGAATAATGCAATAATATAAAATCTATAAGCACTTTTAAATATATATATGTATATTTTCTTTTTTTATATATGATATTTTGAAAAAAATTTTCTTTAATTTTGGCATTTTTTTCTCGCTCTTTACTTTGCTTTATTGCGCTTTAATAAGAATTTTTTAATTAATACTATCAACATCATTACCAGTCAACTTTGAAATGATAACTTCTTGTCCGTGTTGGGTTCTTTGATTTCTTGCTTTACAAATGAAGCTTTAACTTTTTTTACATATACATATATATATATATATATATATATATATATATATATATGTGTGTGTGTGTGTGTGTGTGTGTGTGTGTGTATATAGATGTGTGTATGTATATGTGAGAATGTGTGTATACGTAAAGGCCTTCTAAAGGGGTATAAAACAACAAGAAGAAAAAAGAAATAGTAATAGAAAGCATTGTAGAACTAGAGATATAAATGATGCATATTTATTTGTAATCGCTAAAAGAAAAAAATATAACATTAAGCAATAAAGTTGTAGCAAAAATTTTTCAATTTTTGTTTGATAAAATATGCAATAACATATACAAACTTTCTAAGTAAATAAGAGAAAACCATAAGAAAAATTTATTGCATTTGTTGTTGTGCTAAATTGAGAGTAATATTGAGTAAATATGCAATTACTCACACTTGCACACTTCCTTAGAGATAGTAAATAGTTAAGAATGCGCATTCATAATAAAATACAATTACAATTAAAAGAGAGTTTAAATTGGAGTAAATAAATTAAATAAAAGAGTATAAGAGAGTGAGGTAGAGAGATGAGAGTAAAATACTATTAAAATAATGGAATCCGTATAAAGTTTTAAATATTTCACAAAAAGCTGAATCGAAAAGAAAATACTTAAAGCTTTTGCCTAGAAACACTCCAATTATAAAATTATGGGTACATATTTACATAATTATACATTTTGCAATGGAAGAGCAATAACTTTCAATTATCTAAGGTGTAGAGAGAGAATTGCATAAGCCCTAAGAAAAATAATATAATAGAATACTTCAAAATGTTACTTTTTTATTATAGTCAAAATTAATTAAAATTAAAAATGATGAGGAATAAGATTTTAATTTTATTTTTAATTTTCATTTTCTTTACTAAACTAAAGCTACCATTTTTCTTTTTTTATTGCAAGCACTTCTTAAAAAAAGATCCTGTTGGAGAGTTGCAGTTGTTACACTCAAAATAAATGCAAAAATTCTTTTATCTTTAAAATTTTAATTATTGCTATTTAACTCTTTCAATCTCCCAAAATTATCTATATTAATTTGACAGTTTATGTACGTAGTACACTAAAAGTCCTTAACCATCCATTATCTTAAAGAAGGGAAAGTAGAGAAAGTAGAGAAAGTATAGAAATAGAAATAAATTAACCACATGAAAAAGATGAAAGAAACACTAGACCTCTTTCTTACCCTTTTTAAATTGTTATTATTATTTTGAAAGTATACAAATTAAACTAATTTTTTTTATACGAAATATTTTACAATCACTTTACAAAAATTAAATGTTCTCCGCAAACATGTAAAAATTTCAGCGAAATTTAATGAGAAATAAATTTCTAAATCAAGAACAAAAGTTAGACATCAGGGCTAGTACTTTTTACATTCACCTTTTACATACATTTACAACTTAAATAAATGTACATTTTATGTATTTGGTTTTTTTATGGTTTTTTTTTTTTTTGGTAATTTCTGAGAATATTACGTTTTTAGGAATATTACTAATCTTAATTAGTGCATTAATTATTAATATTTATGTAGATAGATAAAAAATTTAATGTAACATTTTGTTTATTTTGAAAACTTTTTTTATTTATTCGATACGATATTGAGATATTCATTTTTCCTTTTCTTCTTCTTTTATAATTATTTTGATTTTATGAAATTCGTATGTTTTATCATTAAATAAATAAGATTATTTTATTTTTTATATGAACTTTACTAGGATTTTTTGGAATCGTTTTTTTAATGTATTTTTATTAATTATATACCCTACACTTTGTCAGCGTTTTATATATAGAAATGTAAATGCATCGTTTTGCAAAAAACTTTAAAAAATTTTATAACCATAAATCCATTTATTCATATAAAATATACAATTTTTCTAACTGACCAAGTCTTTCAATAATTTCTTTCTTCGACAAATTTTAACAAACACATTACATTTATTTTTCCTTTTTTTTTTTTTTTAGAATTAACCAGTGGAACTGCTTTATGTAAAATGTTAAATATTTTTCTAATTACTCTATTGGCTAAAAATTTTCTATAATTATTCCATCTATGTGTATTATAGCTTGGGCAAATACTGTTTCAAAAGTTTATCAGAAGTCTATTGTTCATATTGTTGCTTCATCGAATAACCAATCATATCAAATATGATTATTCGATATTCGAATTTTGACCCCATTTTATTCTCTTCACTTTACTGTTGTCATATCATTTCACTTCATTCTGTTCAACTTTTTCATCCAGAGTTTACATTTTTCATTTTAATAAATAAATAAATTATGAAATTAATTAAACAATTTTTAAGGTTATTAAAACAATGGAATAAACTGAGTGTTAGGGTGAAAAGATGATAGGACAATGAAGGTCAAAAGTGCCATAGAATAATAATGCGTGAAAATATTGCAGGGTATTTAAAAATCAATGATTGATTAATTGACAAAGTCACTTGATTTTTTACCTTTTTTAATTAATTAAATATTTTGGCTGGCTTGATAGCAATTATAAGGAAAATTTCTAAGTTACAATGTACATTTTATTTTACGTTATGTTATGCATGCAAGACAGGAAGATCTCTTCTTTTTTTTTTTTTTATTAAGTTGGTACTGGTTTTGTAAGTGCTTTTACTTTGCTAAATGCCCTAAATGTATTATATTTATCTTATAAGAAATTAAGTTAAATGAAGTAAATCAGTTTAGATGTTTAGGCAAATATTTGTAACAGCTTCAAATGCTTGAAAGATATTTGGTATCTTAAGTGACTTCATTTAAGAGTACTTGGCCATTTTTGCATTTGAGAAATTCGTTAAAAGACTACAAATTGTAGAAGCTACCGAGATATATAATTGAAATTTAATAGACAAGTATATTTTTAGCCAAGGATTAACTTTATTAAATATTTTAATAAAAGATTCCCATCTATATAACGAACTATCAAAGTTATCAATTTATTGGAAAATTGTAACTATTTCACACTCTCTCTTTCCTTATTAAATTACATTAATTAAGTTGGCGTAGAGTATTTATTTATTAAAATTTTTTTTTTTTTGTTATCCTTAAGGATTTTCATCTCATTTTCCATCAATCTTTTTTCTATTATTTTTTTTTTTAATAATAAGAATTAAATATAAGTGATTGCACTCTTTTTATACATAATTATTCATAAATGTATGGACAAATATGGTTGTATATATGCGTCCACAAGTCCAAAGATCAAACCCAGTCCAATTGTAACATTAATTTAAATGCATTAATTCTTTCGCCTGTAAAAACATTTTCTTAGTCGTAAAATAACGCTTTGGGATCGATATAATGTAATTTTAGAATACAATAGGGTCTTCAAAATTTGAATGTGGCCAAATGTAATTTTCATATTTATATTGTGTTTGCTTGCGTTTAAGATTTTATTATTATTATCGATTTTATTGACCATTTTATTAATTAAAATTTACGTTGAAGCAGTTGTGTATATTGCTGATGGTAGTAAGGCTGATGCTGTTATTGTTGCTGTTTGCGTTACTGTTACTGTTGCTGTTGTTACATGTTGTGGTGATGCCTCACGATCTGCGATTGCTTGGGCTGCATTAGCTGCTGTTTTTATTGTATCAGCATCATTTGATTTCAAAAAATATGTTATTAGATCAATGGGCAATGGAAATACAATCGTCGAATTCTTTTCGGCAGATATTGCACTTAATGTCTAAAGGCATAATAAATCTCAAGAAATAATTCATCAATTATTGCATTGTAAAGTGACCATTTACCTGTAAATAGCGCAATTGTAGGGCGGCTGGTGAATCACCAATAACTTCTGAAGCTTCTCTTAAGGCCCTAGAGGCTTTCTGTTCACCTTCAGCTGCTATAACTTTTGCACGAGCCTCTCGGGCAGCTTCAGCCTCTGCAGCCATAGCTCTTTGTAATTGTACTGGCAAACGGACATCTTTGCTGTAATATGAATTACAATGCATAAGAACAAGCAAGCAAAGCAAGAGTCCAAAAGGAAAACAAAAAAATTTTGTACGATTTTAATTTCAAGGGATTAATTGAAATTAATTTGCAATCACAATTTAATTGATTGATTGACTTTGATTTGCTTTCAGTGGCTGTTGCTTTTGGTTTTATTCTCAAAAACTTACATTTCGACACGTTCAACTTTAATGCCCCAAGCATCCGTTGCTTCATCTAATTGTACCTAAAAAAGAAAACCATGCTCAAATTAAATTTTATATTATACCTATAAACCGTGTACGTTTAAATATAAGTAAAATACTTTTTTTTTTATTTCAAAGAAATACTCGGCCAATATTTATATAAATAAACAAATTTTAATTATATTTCTGAAGTAAGTATGTCAAATATGTATATGTTAAATACATTGAATAAGTATTAAACAACAGCAATAACAATAACAATAGCAATAAGAACAATAATAATCAATCATGTCAAATATAAATGTCGAAAAGAAACTTCTTCAATTAACTAGAAAATATAAAATTAACCTAAAAAATATTTACCTATATGTGGAAAAATTTTTATGTGAAAAAAAGAGATAGAAATAGAAATTGTTAAAGTTTTAGAAAAAAGTAGGTAAAATAAAGAAAACGACTAAGTAAAAAAAAAAAATTATCAAGAGTCTAATGTTTTATGTATTCATTTTCTTTATTCCTTTATTCTTTTTCTTAACTTTTTTTTATAAAATTTTTTTTTATGTTTCACTTTTTATTTCTCACATAAATTTATTCCCTTCCCTTTCTTTCTTTCTATATTCTCAATGTATTTATTTATTTGTTTCTCTTATTTTACTGTACATTTAGCTTCCATTACAAAGTGCAATTCGACTCACTTGCATTGTATCGGAAATTGTCATACGTTCACTTAATATTTCATGTAAATGTTGTGTGCCCATTGTATTGCGTAATGTTGTTTGGGCCAATAGACGTGTCGAATGATGGGCATTTTCTACGTTCGCTATAGAAACTGTTGCATTCGAAACACGATAATAAACGACAGCATCCACAGATACCGTAACACTATCTTTTGTTAGAACCTGCAACAGAAAATGGCAACGTATCAAAAAGAAAGCAGGAAAAAAAGCATTTAAATACAACAACAACAACAACAACAAGGAAACATCATGTAATTTTTATGGAAAAACATAAATATTTATGTATATCACAAACAATCTTATAATATATATATATATATATATATATATATATATAAATATCATATTAATAATAATCAAGCGTTACAAAAAAAGTAAAATAAAAAATTCAAAAATATATGTAGAAAAATTATTTCCTTTTGGGCATGCCTTTTCTTTCCCCTTGTGTTCATATCATTTTATTTTAGTTCAGTTTGGCTTTCTCTAGTCATTTCCATTGATAGTTAATTGTTTAGAAAAAATCAATTAAGCGTGTTATGGAAAACAGTTATTTGAACCATTTACCATTTTTTTTTTTTTGGAAAAAAAATTTTAATAATAAACAATTTAAGAACAGAACATTTCATATCATTTTAATCATATTTCTTTATTTTTGTGTATTAAAATTAAATTGCAAATCGTTTTTTTTTTTTTACCAAAAAAATTTCAAAAATTTCAAAAACTTCTTTACAAAAATCAAATTATGAGAGGATGGAAAGCGATAAATATGAATGGCATATTTATCGCTAACATCACACGTAAAACGTTTGGAAACTTTTACCTTTTTGTCTTTTACTTTTTTTGTGGATATTTTTCTTTTTGTTTATTTTTCCTTTTTCAATTTTTTATTTCGATATTCTTTTCACTTTATTCTTAACACTTTACAATTCAATTTTCATGGCATAGCGATTATAACTATCAGATGATTTACAAGGTAACTGGCTGGATTTTAAGCAGCATTTTCATTTAAAAATTTTAATTGAGAAAGTTTTCTTTCGTGTTTTTTTTTTATTATTTTTTATTGTTGTCATCATGGGATTTAAATCTCTTTGCAAACTTTTTCCAGTAGAAAGATGAACAAAAAATATTGCTTTTTCGACACCAATGGGGATAATGATTTTACTGAATTACTTTGTATGCAGACAGACACGTGCATGCATAAATGTATGGATATATTGATATATGGTGAAGATGGCATTTACCTCTTGTGGTGGCACATCGTATGTTCTTGTACGTAAATCAACTCTGGCATATGAATCTATGCATGGCAGTATAAAGAAAATACCTAAAATGAAAGTCAAAAAAAAAGAGCATTATGGTCCATACAAGCCCAGTCTTAAATATCTTATATCATTTTGTTTTTAAGTAATTAAAAAATTAAAATAACTGATAAATTCTTAACCAAACATTAATTGGATTAATTGGCTTAAGTTTTTCAAATATTATTCTCTTAACATGGCTTTAAAATTTTTACTTTAAAGCCTCTTAAAGATACTGCATATTTAGGGGAAATATAATTTCTGCGACTTACAATCATAATTTTTCAGATTTATGCGAAATTTACGCTAGTTAGGGGTTCATCTTTTTTTTTTTAAATCATTTATTTCATAAAACTAATAAAATTTCATTATAAAAAAAATATTAATTTCAATTTCAATCAATTACGTAGAATTTCTCCCCTAAAAATAAGTTTTTCCAAGTTTTTGATTCTGACTTTCTTTTTTTTTTTTTAATTTTTTTCTATATTAAGGCCATGAAGAAAGTATTGGAAAGTCATTGCCCGCCATAATGTTTTTTTTTTGTTTTATTTTTACACTTACCTGGTCCCTTAGCACCACCTTGCATTAGACGACCCAAACGAAATATAACAGCACGTTCATATTCTTGGACAACCTGTTTGAGCATTTTCACACGCCAACGCATTTATACACACACCCAAACAAAGGGAAAAAAAATATTTCCAAAGAAGAAGAGACAATTTCAATATAAAATGTGAAAACGTATTCAATTCTTTCTATCTCCTTCTTTGCCTTTCTCTCCTCCTTACAACTTGCCCAAATAAATTTAACAATTGACAATTGATTGATGCCTTACCTTAAAGCATACAAATAAACTGAATGGTAGTGTTAAAATAACCAAAACTACAGATAAACATATCAAGAGTTTGCCGCACGTTGAAGCTTTACTATTGACATCCTCCGTGACTATATCAAACAAATAAATAATAAAAAAAAAAAAAAATAACCAATGAGTATATTGAAAACATGAAAAATGTAACAAATCATAAGTTATTTAGATGTAAAAAATAAATCAAATAACAAAATATCATCTACAATTTAAATGACAATGGAATACGGCACGTAAACGAAATTATATTTTGAAATGGATTTTTTTTTTGTTTTTTTTTTTTTTGAATATTTTTTCGCTTTGAAACAGTTAACAATGATTCACAAAAAAATTCTAAAATTTTGTATGTTTGTAAAAGGGGAATAAAGGGACCTTTATAAACATTAATTTGTACTTAAATCAAAAAGGTTACAATAAATAACATTATTTCAATGAATCAATGGATCAATAGACTTATGAAATATATATAAATTTAACTTACTTCTACGATGATCTACAATAGAAATCGTATCTGGCATTCTGGGTTTAAATCTCTTTATTTTTGTTATTTGAATAATTTGAATTGTTTGTATTATTTTTATTTCCTTTTATTTCTATTGTTTTTATTATTCTTAATATTATGGTTTTTTCTATTTCTTTTTATCTGCTTCTTTTACTATTTAATAAATATCAAATGTAAAAGATATAAAAGAGTTGAAGGCAATTTACTATGAATAAATAATGTAATTTAATCCGGTTCCACTGTTTTCTTTTTTTTTTTTTTTTTTTTTTTTTTGTTGCTAGAACACTTCTCTACATATTCACATACAAACATTCACAGAACAGAATTTAACTTTATGGTTATTAAAGGAATGGGAAAATTTCCTGTTTTTTTATTTTTTTTGTTTAAAAATATTTTATAATTGATGGATGAAATAAATTGTGAAATTAAGTATAATATTATTATACTTAATAAATGCCCTTATAAAAATTCATACATATCATTTAATTGTATTTAGAAAATTATTGGACTATTAAGAAGCATCTGACGCATTATTGGTTATTACATTTTGTATTCGTCTTTTTCTATTGCTAGCACTTTATTTTTTGTTACTGTTATTGCTTGCTACTTATTACAAAAAAAAAAAAATTAACAATCAAAAAATCCAAAATCAAATGAGAATATCATCATTAAACGAAGATGATGTATCACCTTATGATTCCAATGCAAAAAAAAATTATTATTTTCCCATAACGCATAAAACGCATTAAAACAACACATTATTGTGGAAAAATTATCATCAATTGGTTCATAAGTTTTGAAGTGTAAGTCTGCATAGAGCACATTTTCAAATTATTTTACATTTGTGCAACGAACTTTGTTTATTTCAAAATGTTATCTCTATTTTAGTAACAAACATAAATAAAAATAATAAAAATAGATAAAACTTATTAGCACCGCTTTTGTATGCTTTTCATCTTAATTTTAAACAATACCGTTATTATTTTATTATTACTTTTATTGCATATACAGAGAGTGAAAAAAAAATAAACAAAAGAGATATAAACAAAATTATAAATCAACGACTAAAATTTAGATAACATTCTAGTTTTTTTCTACTAGTATAACGGTATATTTATAAACGAATTCTTCTTTATTAATGAATTTACTTTTATTTATGATTTGTTTCTCTGATGCATTTTCATGTAACGCTCACAACACGTACATTTACAGTTTCTTGTTTTTGATTCGCTTTTTTTTTTTTATATTTTAATTAATTTGTGTATAGCCGAAAAAAAAAGAAAAGTCATTCCATTGTATTGCTTATTGTGTCTATCATTTTATTTCATCTATATCAAAATAATCATTAAAAAGAAATTCTTTCGCTTTCAGTTTAAATTTAGCTTGTTTTTGAAATCAAATGCAAAATACTTTAGTAAGTAAATAAAAGAGAATATGTTACAATATTTCTATGCACAATATTTGTTTGCATACATAAATTTTTCTTCAACCTCTTCTTTCTTTATAATGTTTCTTTTTCTCTTTTTACTGTGTTTTACTTCTCCTCCATATGTTTAATTTGGTCAAGACCTGCCTTAACTAAATCAACTTAACAACTGAATTGTTTGATATGCTTGAAATGCTTGTTTTGCGTCATATCTGTATTTATGTGATACGTATACATACTTATGTATAATAAACACACACACACACACACACACACATAATTATAGACATACAGGTACGCAAATGCAAGAAATATTTAGGATGCTCTAGGATTTTGATTCAATTTTGAACGTAAAGCATATTCAACATATTTTACGTATTTTTCTTCGTTTCCCTCTTTAATATTTCTCTCTTTATGTCTCTCCCTCTCTCTCACTCTATCTGACTACCTTTTTTGTTTCATTGTTCGATGTTGTTTCTATATTTTTGACAAATTTATATGTTTCATTCTCAAAACGTATTTCACTCCCTTTTTGTAATTTTCATTGAAACTTGTTTTCTCTTTAACTCCTTTTTCTGTAAATCTCTTACTTTTTCTCCTTTTACTCACTACAAAATGTATGCTCTGAACATGTGTATACATACATTCAAACATTTTGAATGACTCTCTCAGTTATGTACTATATTTTATACCATTTACTCATTCTACATTCAATTTGTTCCTTCCTTCGTAGTATACTCATTTCAGAGTTATTCTAAAATTTTTCTATAAGAGAGAACTTGCGCATTTTAAATGTATGTTAGTAGTTTATTTGAATAATAATAAACAATTTTATTACTTTTTCTTATTATTTTTTTATTATTGCGCTTGCAATTATTGTTGTTATTGCTCTGATGTTTAAATGTATACTTTGAATTAGTGACATGGTAACAGGTGAATATTTTTTTTTATAAATACATTTGAAAATAATTTTAAATATATGACATGAAGTCTCCCTTACTTTCTCTCTTCATAAAAACTCTTTTAACTCTTTTACTCTTCCTGTTTCAATAACCTGCCTCAGATTTTGATTTTTTTATTCTATCCTGCACTAATTATTTGATTCAGATACTTTCGTCTGATACTTTACAATATAAATTGTAGTTATCTATTAAACCTGCCATCTAAGAATTAAGATTCATTCCTAGAACATTTAAGGATGCCAATACTTTCGTGCGATGTATACAAAAGCAGGCATAACTAATAGACATGATACCTCTCAAGTTTTAACCAATTAAATGTACATTAATAAATTTTTTGAAATTTTATTTTTTAAATTTTACACTTTTTATGCTTTACACAAACATGAAAAATATCACACAAGGCTTTAAAAATAAGTATAAGCATGCCGTTACTTCTCTACAGTTAGATATTCTTACTTATTGTGTGTAAAAATATTGCTGACCACAATCATCATGTCACCAAATCAATTATTAAACAATTCATTTCTATTTGAATTTAATTTATACAATTTACAAAAAGTCTGTTTATAAAATAATATGTGTATAAAATATATACCAAATATACCACAATACACAAGCATATATACGCCCACATATTTACACAAGCATACACTAAAACACGTTTGGTGTTGCTTTATATGAAAAACCTGTTAAGAAGTTAAGAAATTGTGCTTCGAAAAAAACTGTATGCTTTCTATAAGATTTTAATAATCATAATGATGATGGTGGTGATAATGATGATAATCATATTACAATCATAATGTTCATAAAATAAAAGAATGCATATAAACAAAATGATTTTTTTTCTGCTCTCTTGATATATAATGACAATGTTGATGGGAGAGTGAGAGCATTTTTTTTTTAATACAACATATAAAATATAAAAAATATTATATGTATATGTAAATTTATATATCTCTTCTCTCTTGTATTGTTTCGTAAATAAAAGCACGAAATATAAAAAATTGTTTCTTGTGTCTACTTAACTATTTTTCACTTTGATAAATCAATTCAAAATATAATGGCGATATGTGGTTTATTGCTAGATATTCTTATAAATAGAGTCGTCATAACTTTTATGAATCGAATTCTATGTAACTCATACGCCTAGTTGCCAAATTTTCTTTGAAAAGATATTTTCCAAGAACTAATGGCCCTTTTTAAAAAATTTAACAAAAAATTCGAAAAAATCGTAAATAGCAGAATATTTTTAACAATTTATAAAATAATTTTTTATGAACATATATCATCCCGTAATGCTTAGGCTCGAGCTAAGCAATATTGTCCATTCATTTTGCTTCTTTTCTAACATTTATACCATCAGAGTTTGTTTTAGAAAAAAACATTAAAGTACACCAGCCTTTCAATTATTTATCCATAACCATCATCTTCTGCTTTCTGTTTGAAAATTATCGTACTATTTTTTTTTTTCTTACTTAGCCATGGTCAATATTATTACGTATTTGCCATTCATTTGTCATTGTTTGTTTTTTTTTTTTTTGCTTCTTTTAATATCTTGTATATCCTTGAACTAAATGTGTTCTTAACTATTCTTGAATTCTTACGGATGAGAATTGTATGCCAGATGTTGATGTTAAAATAACCCAACCATATAAAAAAAACTATACTAACTAACATCAACATGTTCAATCGTGCATGCATAATAAAATATACTTTTACTTTCACTTTATCTGAGCGGCTAAAAATGCCTTACAAAGGCTAAACGAAATTTCATAATGTTGCGCATAAAGAAAGAAAACCAGGAAATTGAAAGAAAGTAAAGATTATTATACAATAATATTGAATAAATGATTAGAAATTTATTATTATTTCACATTGATTTCTCTTCTCTTAATTTTTTTTGCCTATTTTTGACTTTTGTTATTAATTTTTGTTTTTAAAGGAAAGTCCTGTTTTTTTTAGAAATTTCAAATAATCAAACAAATTGAAGAAAGTCGTAAATCTCAGATTTATTGTTGATTCGCAAATAATGTTGCTGATATATCATGATCCTTTATGAAAAATGATAATAAATCAATAGGCATTGGGAATACAATTGTTGAATTCTTCTCGGCTGAAATTGTACTCAATGTCTGCAAAAAAGGAAAACATAGAAAAAAATATTTGAATTTTGATCATAGGAATGACTTTCCTATAATGAAAGCCTCTTAAAAATGCAAAATTGATTAAGTCGCAATTATGTGTCATTCAATGATACCGTATCATTATAAGTGTGCAACAACTTTGCACTGGTTGTTGTTGTACAAACGGACGCAACAAATTTTCTGTACTTCAGATACAAATAAGTACATTTAGTCAAGTCACAAATCAAATGTGGTAAAGAAAAGAAAGGATAACCTGTAAATAGCGCAATTGTAAGGCAGCTGGTGAATCACCAATAATTTCTGAGGCTTCCCTTAAAGCTCGCGAGGCTTTCTGTTCACCTTCAGCCGTTATAACTTTGGCTCGTGCTTCTCGGGCCGCTTCAGCTTCAGCAGCCATTGCACGTTGTAATTGTATTGGTAAACGTACATCCTTAATTTCCACTCGTTCAACTTTAATACCCCAAGCTTCCGTTGCCTCATCCAATTGTATCTTTTTTCCGGTTGTTTCATTTTATTTTATTTATTTTGTTTTTTTTGTTTTGTTGTTGTTTTTTTTTTTGAACAATTTTGAGGTTTAATTTTCAATTGCAAGGCAAAAAAAATCAATTAAAAAAGAATAAATAAATAACAAAGCAAAAAATTCAATATTAAATATTTGCAGTGAATTTATACAAATTTATATGGATGCAGCCTACCTGCATAGCGCCGGATATGTTTGTACGTTCACTTAATATTTCATGTAAGTGTCGCGTACCCATTGTATTGCGTAATGTTGTTTGGGCCAAGAGGCGCGTTGAATGATGAACATTTTCAACATTCGCAACTGAGATGGTGGCATTTGAGACGCGATAATAAACAACAGCATCCACTGAAACAGTTACACTATCTTTGGTTAAAACCTACAACAACAACAAACAAATTATAAGATAATTACAATAATAATAAGAACATTAAAAAAGCAATCAAATGGCACAAAAAGCGAACAAATGTTTAAGAGAATGGGCATTTTTTTTTTTGATAATAAAAAATTATCATTTTACACAGCATAATGAGCTGCAAAAATTTATTTATACTACAATAACTACAACAACAAAAAAGACATACTGAACAACAACTTAAATTAAGCCCATTAAAAAAAACATCAAGAGGGAAATGCAACTCTTCCACCTTGTCCTCTTCTGCTATTTTTTTTTTCTTCTGATCATTTCCAGTCTCTCACTGTCTCACTTTCCCTACTATATTTCTTCATCTCTTTCTTACATAAAAATATTTGGATAAATTTCCTATCGAACGTATCAAACCAATTCATCCCCTAATTCATTGTTAAGTAATCTTAAAAGATGAAATGATGTAGAGAATAAAAATGGTACATTTTTTCCAATTCCTCTAATTTGGAAAAGCAAAATGTGTTTCGAAACACATCAAGTCAAAATGCTCAATTAACAAATTTCTAATTGAAATTTCTACTTATTTCTAATTAAATAAATTTTTATTAAAAGCCAATTGCACGTACCTCTTGTGGTGGCACATCATATGTTCTAGTGCGTAAATCAACACGAGCATAAGTATCAATGCATGGTAATATAAAAAATATACCTGGTCCTTTGGCACCACCTTGCAGTAGACGTCCCAAACGGAATATAACGGCACGTTCATATTCTTGGACAACCTTAAAGCATAAAAAGAAACTAATTGGTGCTGTCAAAATCACTAAAATCAACGATATATATTGTAATGTTTTGCCCAATGTTGTATTTGAATCATTTGTAGCATCCGTTTCGGCTAAATCAAATAAATGTATAAATGAAATTAATTTTCTGGATTCATTCATTTATTTTCATTTTTTTTTTTTTTTGTTATATAGTTTATATGAACTTGAAATTTATTGAAGCAGAAAAAAATTGAAATAAGAAAATAATTATGAAAATTTTTAAAATTTTAAAAATATTCTGTTATTATTCATTACCACGATCAATAATTGTTTTTACGCTTGCCGTACTACCAGCGCTCATTGCAAAAATGCAGATATATAATTAAAAATCGTTCAATAAATAATCAATTATTATTAATAAAAAAAAAAAAAGAAGTTCAAGTAAAAAGTAATTTCCTATAAATTTTTTAAATACGCGACAAAATATTGCGATTGGTAACCATTAAATAAATAAGCACAACATCGTTAAATGTTACAATAACGAATGACTTAACTAACTAAAAAATAAATATTAATATTAATATTAATATAAGGCATGCAACACCCATATGCATAAATGTATTCAGATGCTGAGATGGCAAATTATGGCCAAGACCATGGCACTAAAAATTTCAATTTTAAAAATAGCTAATACAAATGGCCGTAATATAATCTAACCCTTAGAAAATGTAAAAGTTAACATTTTTGTTTTAAATATGAGTCGTTCACTTTACGTTGATTTTACTGGGGGCCCGATTTTCTAGGTTGCGTACCAAAAGTTCACCATTCGTCTTCTTTGGTTATGAATTTATTATGATTATTAAATGTTAATAAAAAGCAACATCTAATTGTTTATATATATTTATGTGAGTGTGTGTCTGTATGTCTGTGTGTCTGTGTATCTGTGTGTATGTGTATGTGTTTGTTTACATGACATTTCCATATATAAACGGTTATACATATACGCTTGTCTAAACGCTAAAACATTTTTATTAAAATAAAAAAAGAAATTACAGACCAAAAGTCCTTTAATGTTATTTACATTTACATAGGTCTTTCAAAAAAAAATTTCTAAATTTATTAAACATTGACATACATTGTAGAAAATTATTTATTTGATGAATAATAAGAACATGCGACCATAAGCAATTATTATTAGATCATTCGATATGGCAATTCATGTTACTCTCAAATAATTTCCCATGCAAAAGCATTAGGCCATGCTACTTATGATATGAAATTATGAAAATGTATGAGATATTTGAGTATGAAACTTGAGGCCGAAATCAAATTTTATTATACTGAACGACTTAGAATCATTTTATGAATCGTTAAAGAACATTTCTGTTTATCTGTTTTCAATGTGTCCAACTAGATTTGTTAACACATTACAGGTAGATAACTTATGGGATATTTTAATGAAATTTGATGAGTGAGTAATCGTTTTTGAGATACTCTTAGAGGCAGCCAACTTTTTTTGGTCAATTCCCATATACATTTTTGCTTTAAAAAAAAGGGGAAATGTATGAAAAAATGTACAAATGAAAATAATCTTTAATAAATCTTGGCATGCAATGTTAATTTGACATATTAAACGTGTATATAAAATTTAGTCTGGCACCATTAATGATTTAATACTCCTTTCATTTAGTGTACTTTTCAAAAAAATTTTTATTATATTAACTTACATTTTGCTTGTACTTAAAGAGAACCGTGACTTTGTATTATAATAAAAATTCCAAATAGAGACAACTTTCTCATGGTGTGAATTTTTATCGCTTTGCTCATTAAAATGCTTCAGTAATTTTTAAAAGTTACTTACCCATTAAAATGCGTTCACGGTAAGCATCATCATCATATTGTTGTTGTTGTTGCTGTTGTTGTTGCGGTTGTTTCAAAATATTAATTAAACAATTATTACCGCATTGCATTGGTAAGGCAATAGATTCAGTATTTTCATCCTCCATTGTAATTGTACCGCACCCAAAAAATAACTTGGCAAATTAATGTCTTTTATTTAATATTTTTTAATTGAAAGACTTTTGACACATTAAGTCTTTTAATGAAAATGTTTAATGGGGATATTAATGAAAAAATTGCAATAGATTTATATTTTATTTTCAATATGTAAATCGTACATTAAAAATAATTTAATAACCTCATACAGAGGCTATATCCTGCGGCTTGTCAGAAGACTAAGACTAACCAATGAATGGAAAATAACGAAACACTTTTGCACGTCACTTTTATTAATGGTTGACTGAAATTGGAAAGTGGAAAGTGGAAAAATGCAAACATTCATTCATTATTTTAAGCGCAAAATCAATTTACAAAAACAGCAATAAATTTACATAAAGAAACGTATAAATAGACGAGGTCGGCTTTCAAATACCATAAAGGTATATGATGAATCCTATGAATGATTTGAAAGGTCTTTTATATGGCAAAGCATTTAAAACATAAAAATCGCTCAACTTGCTATCAAGACATAGGTCTAGAAATATATAAGAAACAATTTAGAAAATTGTTTCTTGTTTCTTGTTTCTTATTCTTTTATAAAATATGAATCTTTGTGGAAACATTTAATGGAGGCTACATAAAACCATACAATTGCAATACTCCAATGCAATTGATGTAGTTTGTATATAAAAATAAAACCATATACACAATAAAGTTACTGCCCACTAGCAAACATATAAAAATTTAATAATGTTCTTCTGGCACGTTCAATATTGAATTTTAAATTTCAGTTTAATTTTATATTAAATATTTGCCCTAGCATTATTTTTGTTTTTTTTTGTTTTTGTTTTTGTTTTTAACTTACTCTATTAAATAAGAAACTTATACTTGTATTTGTGGGAAAGGAAAGTTTCGTTATATGGTGATACTGAAAATCCTGGTACTTTAAATTATTTCTGCTTATAAAAAGCAATTGATATTGATATTGATAAAGGCTGATTGATGAAATCACTTCACTTCAACCTTCTTTTCGCATTTCATGTCAAGTCTTAATTATTTGTAAAAGGAAGATTTTATATTTCATTGATAATCATATTCAAATGATTCTTTTAAGAGACACCTTTTTACAGGGAAATATTATTCAAGAAACAAATCATGCATTCATAAATTGCCCTAATCAAATTTCATTCATTCGACATGGCGAAATTTTTCGCTTATTTAGTAGAAAAACACTTCTTAGAGGAAATCTCGTTTCCTTTCACTAGAACATATTTTTACCAAATTTTTTATTGAATTAAATAAATAGTATGCTTCCATATATAGATTTTATTATTTATTCAATATTGTAAATATATTATATATGTATGTAGTATTAACAATAATTTCTCAGTTACAATGCAAATTTCCATTTGAAATAATCATCTAAGTTTTTATAATCTTATTTTCTTTTAAAGACAATTGGTCAATTTAATACAATTGATAATAATTATTAAGATTAAAAAGACGTAAGGAAAGCAGAAGAAGAAGAAGAAGAAGAAGAAGAAGAAAAAAAGAGAATTTAGAATAAATAGTAGTAGTAGTAGTATTCAAGTAAAAGATATAGCATTAAATATAGATAAAGATAGAGAAAGTTAAAAAGTTTTAAAGATAAAGCGGCTCATTTGAGATGATACAATTTTAAGCTTATAATAATATAAATGCATTTATTATTTGTTGTATGTGTGTGTGTGTGTGAAGCGTAAGAAGAAAAAGAAAATTTAGTTCATTAGGAAATCGACTTTTAAATACCCTACACCATGCAACAACAACATATCATTTAATAATAAAAAAATTTACCATAGAAACTTGCGAGAAAATTTATTTTTATATCTCATAGAAAAAAAAAATGATTTGTTAAATGAATCGTCAGATGACAATTGTTACATCATAATTATCAATTATTATATTAAGTTGTAGGTAAATTCACTTCGGATTCAGTAGCATTTTTCATAAATTTTTCCATAAAATATTCCACCTTCAGGATTCTTCATTTGTAACTTTTTGACAGACAAACAGATTGAACAGTTAAATGTTATTTGATCCTAAACCTTTTAAATGCTGGCTACTTTTTTTTTTTTTATATATATATATATAACACTTAAGTGTTGTGGGATAAGATAAACTGTGCTACATTTTCTTTTCTTCTCTTGCTCTTTCACTCTCCCTTGACAATGCCATACAATATTTGTTCATGATTTTATTTGTTTGAGTTTATGTAAAATGTATGAGGGAATAAAAAAAAAAATTATTTATCTACTACACAACTTATTTGTCTATACAAAGTACAATTTCATTAAAATATATTTGTATTTTTTCTACCATTTTATTCATCATTATTATCATTGCCATTATAAGCATAATTATTATCATCATTATTGTACTTTAAATTAATGAGGTATTTAAGCAATTTTTATTGCTATGGCTTAGAGATTACCAGACCAAATGGAATTATTTGTATTGGGCCCAAAACCGTATTTGTATACGATTTCATATTGAATATCATGAATTCAAACTAAGTTAAATTGGGTACTTTATTTGTATTTGGTGGCCTCTGATTTTATACCATTTAATTATAAAATGTCAAGCATTTAAATTAAATTAGTTAATTTCACTTTAACTTACTCCATTTTTCTACTTTTTGTTTTTATATCCATTAAAACTTTTTTTTTTTATATAATTGAATGTAAATGAATTAATATTATATTTTTGTATGTTATTAGACATTTTTAAATCTTAAATTAGAATATTTTTAAAAATCGATATTTAGCGATTTAATTTTGATCCATTGTTTGTATTCCTTATATTTATATTTATATTTATATATATAAATTTTGTTGTATGAATTATAAGTAATTGGAAAAATTTTTCTTATTATAGAGTATTTTATAGTCGGCTTGAAACATAAATCACAATGAATTGAATGCTTGTTCTTTTTAATTTCAGTCATTTTTTTTTATTTGTTTGTTTATAGTCTTCAGTATGTCATTATTATTATTATTGGATTTATTTTTATTATTATTATTGTTGCTATTGTTGTTTATTGTATTAATATTAGCAGTTGTATGTGCACTAGTCACAGTACTTACATTCGCATTAATATTTGTTGTTATATTGTCTTTGGCATTCATGGCGGCAACTGCTGCTTCGGCTAATTGTTGGGTGGCAGCATCCTTTGATTTTAAAAAGTATGTTATTAAATCAATTGGCATTGGAAATACAATGGTAGAATTTTTTTCCATTGAAATGGCACTTAATGTCTGGAATAGGAATAAAAATTAAATTAACTTTGTAGCTAACCATAAATATGACTTTGGTTTCCTATGCATACCTGTAAGTAGCGCAATTGTAGGGCGGCTGGTGAAGCACCAATAACTTCTGAAGCTTCCCTTAACGCCCTAGAGGCTTTCTGTTCACCTTCAGCTGCTATAACTTTTGCACGAGCCTCTCGGGCAGCTTCAGCCTCTGCAGCCATAGCTCTTTGTAATTGTACTGGCAAACGGACATCTTTGCTGTATAATGTTTTGTAAAAGGAAGACAACAAAATAAAAATTTTAGAATATCCAAAAAAAAAAAAAAAAGAAAAAAGATGCTTTAACTAACATTTCAACACGTTCTACTTTAATGCCCCATGAATCAGTGGCCTCATCCAATTGCAACTGGAAATATTTGAATGGACATTTTTTGGTTCTTGCTTTTATAACTATTAATCACATTGTTTTATTTGAAATTACCTGCATTGTACCTGATATGGAAACACGTTCACTTAATATTTCATGTAAATGCCTTGTGCCCATTGTATTGCGTAATGTTGTCTGAGCCAATAACCTTGTAGAATGATGAGCATTTTCAACATTCGCTATAGAAACTGTTGCATTGGAGACACGATAATAAACGACAGCATCTACTGATACAGTAACACTATCTTTGGTAAGAACCTCTTGTGGCGGTATATCGTATGTTCGAGTACGTAAATCAACACGCCCATATGAATCAATGCATGGTAATATAAAAAAAATGCCTATTTTTGTAAAATAAGAAAGCAAACTCAATTAAAAAAAAAAGTGAAAAATAAAGAAAACTTTAAAGTATAATTAAACTGTCTCTTTCTGGTCTACCTGGTCCTTTGGCACCGCCCTTTACTAAACGGCCCAAACGAAATATTACAGCACGTTCATATTCTTGAACTACCTGCACAATAATAATAATACAAAGAATCAAAATAAAAGAACGTAACATTAAAATAAAGTAACACATATACAAAATTAGATTCATAGATAAATAAGCAGTAAACCTTCAAATTCTCTAATTGTTGCCGTGAAATATAAATTTAATTTGAAATGAAAATTGCGAAAATGGCAAAGATTATTTTCTATCAAATCGTAAAAAATACATACCTTAAAACATACAAATAAACTGAATGGTAGAGTTAAAATCACCAATGCTATCGATAATAAGATTAGTAGTGTTTCACATGTTGAAGTTTTCACATTAATATCTTCTTCCACTATAAGTAAAATAAGTAAATATCAAAAAACTTTACATAATACAAACAGAAAGTTTTTACATATATAAAAATTTTAATTTATTTAATATTACTATATAAATATTTAAAGAGCATTTAAAGAGAAAAATAAATAATTAATCATCATACGCCATGGTGTATAATCATTATAACAATCATGATAGAGGATCAAGTATAATAAAAGATCAAGATTTGTACCCTTTTTTTTTATACTTTCCATTGTAAACAACATTTTAATAGCATTTAAAGTTAAGACTTGAAAGTCATACCATTTATATTAAGAAATTTACACATTAACCTAAACGGATCCATCTCATGTTAATGCAAAACTTTGTAATAACTTTAAAAGAAGTTAGAAAAAGTCTTATTAAGAGTTTTATCCTCAAGTTTCATTCTCAAGTTTCATCCTTAAGTTTCGTATGGTTCAAAAGAGCACTTTACCATTATGAGTGAAATTTGAGAAAAGAGAAAAAAAAATTTTAGGAAAAATTAAAGTAAAATTTAGTTACAAAAGACCATTAGACTATTTATTGGGCCAAATTAGAAATATCAAAGCATGCACTATGATTTAAAGCCATCCATCAATTAATTACTGCCTGAATACAACTCACCCATTTTATCAAAATTGTAAAATCTTCAAAACTTGCTTTCTAATCACTTTTTTTTTTTTTTTAAATACTAAGTGAAATCTAAAAATCATACATTTTCTGGTAAGTTGAACTGTTTGTTGAAATGAAATTTATTTTTCTTGTTCCTTTAAACTTAAGAATGACTCTCAAAAATTGCCTAAAAACTTTAGCATCAACTTTTACAATAATAACAAGAAACACCAAGAACGATTCACTTGTCTTTCATTTTTTGTTTTCCTCTTTTTTTTTTTAATTTAATTTTTTTTTTTTTGTTTCTACATTGTCTATATGTTCTTTTCTCTGTATTCCTCTTTTTTTCGAATTTTCTACTTTTTATTTTCTATTTATTTTCTTTTCTAACGGTTTCTGTTTTTAGATGCTATTAATACAATGAACGCCAAACAACTGATTTGAATATATATCATATTTTTGTTTTTGCTTTTTCTTTTGCCTTTCTATTTTTTCTCTTAACATACACACACAAACACGCGCGCACTGCGAGAAGACAATTGTATACTTGTGGTGTAGTAGTCGGCTTTGTTTCTTGTATATAAACGATGATTGCGGTGATGCGTTGATGTGAAGATGGATGTAAAGACATAGAATGTGGTAAATAAAAAAAAAATGTAGTCACACACATAGACATGCATAAATGTACAGAGCCTTTATACTTATAAAATCGTGTAAGAATAGAAAAATAAATATTGTTATGAAAGAAGGAAACAAAAAATGCTTAAAAATACATTTACAATCTCTACGATTAAAGTGTGTACTACTCTGCCATATACTGCCATGTACTGTATTAGACACACATACAACCATTATAATAATAAAAAATAATAATAATAAAATTAATTTAGTTTTGCTAATTATATGAAATGCCATTTCTTAAATAAAATTTATGCAATGGAAAATTTCATTTTTGTCATAAGGACCTCATCATCTTGAAATCTTAAAATCTATTACATAACTATAATCACTTCTACGGTAATCGTTATTTCTAAATAGCAAACATAAATCAACAAATCAAAATAAAATTATAATTATAGAAAATTTTATTTAGCTTACAAGTATAATAAAAATGTAGCAGCACAGTGACACAACAAATAAGTACAACTTTACATAAAATTAGCATTAGCAAAGTAGATGTTAAGATCTTACAAGGTTAGACTAAATTTTTATTAAATGGCCATCAAAAGTTTATATAAAATATTATAAAAAAAAAAAAAAGGAAATTCCTGCTGACTTAACTTTTCAATAAGGCATGATTCATTCATTTTTACAACATTTTTAGTATTAAAATATCAGTACAACTGAATACTTGAATACTGAAGGATGAAAATAGCTCAAATGGCTATCAAATAATTTATTAGAATAAAAGTATGATTTCTGCTAAATATTTAAAATAATTTACTTAAGGACATACTTAAGGATATATTTCATTAATGGTAAATACTTTAAGACTTAAATACTTAAAAGTGTATGCTGCATGTACACCTTATCTTGTTGTATTGTTAAGTATACATATGGAATTAGTACAGGTACGATTTTCATTGGTTGTTTCCTCTTCTGTTTTTTTTTTCATTCCTCCCTTTTCCTTTTTTGTTATTATTTTTATTAAAACGGTGTGGTAAAAATTGCCACAAATTTATGCAAAAATGTACAGTATAAACATAGAAGCCGCCTCTTCTGGTAGCAGACATAATTTTTCCATTAGTAAATAATTTGGCAAGTACACATTTCCTTCATTCACTATCACATGATTTCGGGTTGTTTATAATTATTATTATTATTTTTGTTATTGTTGTTATTTTTGAGATGGTTCATATAAATTTTTATTGTTACTCTTAATAAATTGACACTTGTTTTAGAAACTTTAATAAAATACTATTAACGAGCGATACCATAAACAACGACAACAATCATGATAATAATAAAAATAACAACAACAAAACAATAACAAAAACTAAAACTAAATATATAAAGACAATTTATATGCTTAAGCATTAAACAAGTATAACAAAAAATTAATTTAAATTAGGCAAAATTAAATTAGGAAAAGTTAGAGAAATACAAATTGAAAGTTGTTGGTTTGCTTGAAAAAACTTACAAAATGGAAAAATCACAATAATTGATTTTCCCATGTTTATTAAGGCAAATCCATTTAGATAAATAAATAGCTTACTGTACATTGCATCTCATTATTACTGTATTGATATTGAAAAGAAAGATAATGTCCCTTATTTTTTAGGGTAAAATTGATACAAGGGGACATTGCGACTAGACATTCCATTTTATATCCCTGTAAAATTTTCTGGGGCTTTATGTACTTATAAAGCTGCCATAATGTTGTTGCCAACTATCAACTTTATAAGCCTCTTTCCGCGTATCACTATTTTCATTTGTTCGACTCGCCTATTAACTCGCTAAATTATATCAAGTATGCTGGGCTACACTAATAGTTGCTAGATTATTACATTTGTAAATATGCATATTTTTGAAAATGTGCTTCTCATTTCGATGATCATGCTCTTAATAATGAGCGTATATTTCATGAGCTTTCATTAGCTTAGTCGGCCCATGAAGTTTCATATTTTGTACCATTACTTGCCGCTTGTCCAGCTTATTGAAAATTTTTTTTTTTTGGTTGTGTTTGTTGTTGTTGTTATTTTTATAACTTAAGTACTTTATTTGTATTTTTATCCGCATTATTTGCTTAAGGTTTTTATGTAACTAATAAATAAATAAATAAAAAAATAAATGATAGAAAATGAAAACATTTTCTTACTGTATGCATATATTTTGTGGAGGACATATCACACGCCCCCTTAAAGTATCTCAACCTTAATTAACCATAAAATGAAATTGCGTTTTGTTGTTTTTAGCATAAAGAAAAAGTGTATAAAAAATGATAAAAAATATAAAAAGTGTTTATTATTATCGTTAATAAATCTGTGTCCGCATTTTACTTTTTGCGCTATACCCCACTTGAATGCAGAGTGCAATTGTCACTCTAAATTACACCATAATTTCAATGTATGTATGAATGAAAGTAAAATGGCATTTATCGTTTAGTTAGCCTTCTTCCGTTTTTATATAAAATTATTATGATAAATTTACTTTTGTTATGATACTGTTTCTCTAGTTTTTATTTCTCTTTTTTGCCCATTACAAGATTTTAATAGCAATAAATTTTTTTTAACACATAATTCATATTTCTTTTTAAGAGCGAATGAGCTACTTAACGATGTGCCAAGCAAAAAAAAAAAAAACAATACAAAATTAAATGAAATTTTTTAATTGGATAGAATATGACTCTTAAAGGATCCTACACCAATTTTTTTTAAAAAAACTAAAAATGCCAAAAAAGAAGTCAATTAAAGTCGAATTGTGCCAGGAAAATGATTATACCTTTTTTCCATAACTCAGCCCAATAGCTAAATATTTTTTACATCCAAAAATTCTAAAAAATTCTAAAACTCTTTAAAGCATTGTAACCAAATTGATATATTGTATAAAAATTTTTCTAAAAGTGTTACCGAAATATATTAAATAATAAAGAAAAAATTATTAATAATGCCATTTTTACAATCAGCAACTGTTCAAAACGTTTTTAAAAATGTGATAAAATGAATTGAATACAAACAATTGAGTCGTATATTTGCCAGACGTTTATTTAAATTCATTGTACTGCATATTAGAGCTAAAAATTTGACAACGAATTCAAAGTTAATTTAATTTTATATTTCTTGCTTTTTCCCTTTTTGATAATGGCATTTTTTTTTATGGGATTTATAAAAATTTATAAAACGTTTACATAAAGAATTTGTAATGGGCTCTTAAGTCGATATTTTGCCTTGCGACATTGACCTTTTCGTTGATTACACTAGTGGAAATTTAAGTATTGTGTACAACAACAACAACAACAACAATAATAATAATAATAATAATAATTGTTACAACTATTACAATCATAACTGAACACTTACTTCTCATAATACGATTGCGATATTCATCATCACGACGCAAAGCAATACTCCCAAGACTAGTGGATACAATCATTTTCTCCATCATTAATTGATTGCTTTATACATATGTATATAAATACTTATACATATATACATATACATATACATATACATATACATATACATATACATATATGTATATGTATATGTATATGTATTTACATATGTATATCTATCTTTACCAAAGCTAAAACCGTCTAACTGGAAAATAGAAAGAGAACAAAATGGGGACACACATATTAATAAAAATTATTAAAAAAAAACTCAGATTTTGCTAGAGGCAAATTTTAGATACCCATCACCGAATATTAAACTTGTGTATTAATTATTTATATATTAAAGCATAGTGGATTTAGTAATAGACTAATTTTTATCATTTTAGAAAAAGTGATGAAAAAGTTGGAATAATTTTAATAATGATTATTTGGAAAAATATGATTAAATGGATACTTAAAAGTATGTAAATTGTATTAAGAGGTTCACATAACTTGAATATACCCAGCGTTTCTTGGTCAGATTTCAACAAAAATTAACCAAATTAACCAAATTTAAGGTTAGTGAAATGATCCAAGAAGGAAAAAAAACCATTCACCTTCATTATTTATAATTTATATGTTACAAAAAGCTTACCTTTACTTTTGTTCATTATTCATATAAACAAATGTACAATTGAATTAAATTTTTTAGAATGATATTGTTTTCCACAAGCAATCAAGTTAAAAAAGCAGATAGTGAAAGCTGTTTGCGTGTGGACGTGTGTTTAGTTTTGGTGGTTGTAGAAACTAAAGTGATGATAAATTCATTAAATAAATATTTACAACTTTACGTATTTTATCGTTTTCACAAATTTTCACATACACACACATACATAAGCACACACACGAATACATCTTCATTTAGAGAGATCTAATTACACATAGAAATTTTTTTGTGCATATGAATTATCAGCACCTTCATCATAGGCCTAATCAATGAAGAAGTAATTTCAATCTAAAAAAATTTTAAAGGAAATTTTTGTAGTTTGTAGTAATCATTTTCAATTACTACAATATTTTGTAACATGCCTTAAATTGAGCCATGGAAAATATAAAATATAATTTTATCCTCGATTATAAATGCATATTATTTGATAAATCTTTTGTAGGCCACTTCTTTTATCGTGCTGAAAGTAATGGTTTCTTCAAAATCAGCTAAGGTTTTCCAGAGATGAATTTTTGCGATCTTTTGATAGTTTAATTTGACGCAGACAGAAATAGGAACATAGACACAAACACTCATCACTCATATAATATAAACATTTATTGTTGAAAACTAATTTACAAAAATGATCCATAAAAAAAAAAATAAACCAAACTCATATATAAAACAATTTGATGCTTTATATCATAATTTTATTTTTTTTTGCGTTTCCCCTCTTTCCTTTTAGGAGAATTTACTTTAATTTATATAAATAACAAATTCTTTAATTTTTGCTTATTAATAATATTAAAAAAATATATTTTGTTTCTTCCATTCTAATAGATGCAAAGAATAACGTAAACAACGTAAACAGTTGACACTACTATCCCAACTCACTTACTTATACTAGACTAAAATCGTAAACAAATTTTCTCTATTTTCTGTTTCATGTGCCAAACAGTTACAGATTAAATAAGCCTTAAACAGCATACAAACTCAAATCCACCAAAAAAAAAAGACAAGAGCAAACAAGAGCGTACTGCTTACATACACACACATGCACACAAACACAAACACGTGCTAAACAGCATTCATACATTTATATAAAAAGAATTTACCTAAAAACGAAGTTCTTTTTTTATTTCTTTCTTTTTTAGATGATTTTTCTTTCGCTCTTTTATTTTTTTTTTTTAATTTTTTTGTTTTTTTATTTAAAGCATCACACAATGCATCATTATATTGAGAGCCTACCACATCGAAACAGACCACATTAAGCCTAAAAAATTAAAGCATATCATGCACACACATATAAATGAACACATACTTTTAATATGAGAGAATGAAATCGTGTGAGTGATATTATTTTCATTGAGTCCATTCGTTTCTTGTTTGACTTTTCGGCTTTCGTGAGCATATTTTTTTTTTGTGCTTCTTTTTTAATTCTTTACTATGTACAATAGTTTTGCTTTATTGATTGTTATTATTGTTGGTTTTGATATAGTTTTTGTGTATATGTACAGTTATCTGTTTATAAAAACAACAATTTTATATTTATTCCCGTTATATTCATTTGATATACAATACCCAACACAATACAACAATGGACAGCTAATATACGACTAAATAACAAAAACTATTCTCTCATTATTCTCGTTATTTAGATTTAGCGTATTTGGCTGTTTATGATGCTGCTAGCTCTGACTTTGACTTCATTGTATTACATGCAAACAAACAAAATGTTAGTGGAAAAGAGATGTAAATTCATAAAAATGGAGAATGATATATATAAGTCACCTAAAAAAAGTATATTTACACTCAATAACCTCAATAATCGCAAACAATGGCAAGCACAAATAATAATAATAATAATTATAGTAATAAAAAGAACAAGAACAACAGCGAATATGAAAACACGTGCATACAATGCATACAATGAACGTTGAGCAGAAAAAAAAAAGAAATACTTTTTTTACTATGTCACATGATTAAAACGAAGAGTACACATTTATTGGGTTATTTATAAATTTGTTCGCCGTTTTTTCGTCATAACATAATTTTATTATCCAAAAATCAGGCAACATTAATTCGATTTTATAAATGGAACATATATTTTAAAGGTGATATTTTATCGCTAATATAAAAAATTCCCGTTGATTTAAAAATATATAAAATACCGCAAGGATATGCAAAAAAGAAGCAAAATTGAGCCGCTACATAAACATTACCAAATTATTTGTGTAAAGTGATGATGTAAATGAGGGATTAAGTGAATGATGCAAGTGAAAATTGGATATCGGTATATTCTATTGCGAAAATTTTTACATCATGCTAGTCATCACTCCAAATGATACCTCAATAAAATTTTGCAATAATCAAACTGAATTGAAGATTTAGAGACTGATGCGTTATTTGTAATATAACAGTTTCCATAATAGTAATTGATGTGTATGTGTGTATCATTCTTTTTACACTTCAACAAGAAACAAACAAAAACATTTATTAATGAACTTCGGCAGCAACAGCAGCACCATCAATAGCACCAATAACCAACCAAACAATAAAAAAAGAACAAAATTTAAATAATTTGAGAAGAAATACAATAAAACTAATAAACAACTAACACGTTATAATGGCAAAATGGCAAAATGGCAAAATACATGTGCGTTACTTTATGTAAATAAATTTGTCGATAATTAAGCGACATTAAAAGGTCAGAACCAAGTTGAATAATTTTTCATTTTAATATTAATTTAAAAATTCGCAAATTTTCCCAAAACTTAAATTAAGTAAAAACACAGAAACAAGAAAACGAAACACAAGAAGAAAACTAAAAATAATTTGCTATTAATCAGATATTAAGGAAAGGCTAAAATTCTTTATACGGATTGATTTTCATTGTTAAAGTTAAAAAAGTTTAATTTTCTCTTTAAATAATGGCAAAATTTTTCTTACAAATTACATTGAACGCTTTTTATATTTAACTACCCAATAATTATTAAATTTATAAAAATTACTTATGACGTCAAAAGAATACAACGATTTCTTTTTGTTCACATATTTTCTTTGTGTTTTTTCATAAAATTTTCAATTGTTATGTGTAGTTTATTTTACTAATAACATTGACACTAACAGCAAGCAGCTGCAGCATAACAGTAATAGCAGCATCATCAAAATATCGAAAAGTATAAAGGGCATACTTAGTCATACACGTAAAAAAATTTAATAAATTGAATAGATAATGTAGAGAAAATTATTAAAAATTACAACAAAAATATAAAAATGGGTTTTTTTTACAATTTTAATTTAGTCTATTTACGACTCAACATAGAATGCGCTTTTTCTCGTTTTTTTTTTTTTTTTTTTTTGTAAGGATTTTATTATACGAAATAACAATCAAGGACAACAGTCTTATATTTTGAAAAGAAGGCAAATTTACATTTTGCCATAAGATGCTCCTTTTAACTTAAATTCTTGTTTATAAAATGTTTAGAAACTTGAAAAATACTTAAAAGTTGCTTTCTAAAGAATCACTTCTATTACTTTGCCATTTTTTGAATCAATTAAAACTTATCTGCCTCTAACGAATAACTTTTATGATTATTTTTCCTAAAAGCATCCATTTTGATAAAAATTCGATAGGTTTAGGAAAATTTATATTTACCCAATAAAAATCGAGGAAAGGAGCAAATTTTCAGAATTCAAAAAAAAATTGAAATACAATTTATTTATGAAATTATAATTTTTTTTTAATTTTTACTTTATAACTTTCTCTTACACAATTTACATCAAATTCATTAGACAAGAGACACAATTCAAAAATAAAGTAAATAGTAAATACATACAAAAAAAAATTTTTTTTAATTTTTTTTTAATTATACATTTACATTTAAGATACACATTCACATTTATATATATTTATATTCTATAATAAAATGATGCATAATTTTTTTTTTATAGTTTTGATTTTAAAACCGCATCATGAAATTTATTTATGGCAATTATAATTGGAGAAACGTCCAGATCGGCTTTAAAGAAGCAATATTAGAATTTTTCTTTATTTTGTAACTTTGTAAAAGCCTTTGAATGAATGAACCATTTTTCTTTTTTCTCTTGAGCAAAACTTTTTATGTGTAAATACCAAATTGGCAAATATATAAATATTTAAAAAAATTAATGAAATATTAGTTTATTTAGAAAACTTATAATCAAATGAAATATTGCATCTTCTTTTTAATCTTTCTTTTTACCGTTAAAATGTTACAGTTTTTTTCCAATTTCCTTAGATACCTATAAAATTTTTAGCAATTGATTTGGTTTAGGTTTGACTAGAAAGCAATTAATGCTTTTGCATTTATCATCTCGTTTGGACCTTCTAATCACCATACTTAACTTATTTTGACTATCTATTTTATATAATTTTCAAATTTATTTAAAAGATTATTTAAAAGATTATTTTTTCTTGCTTTGTCAAACATTCCATTCATAACTGGCTGGATTTTATTTTTGTTATTATAAAAAAAAAGAGCTTGTGAAAATTATTCATTAGAATCATTTCTTTCAGATTAACTAAAATATACCGCAAAAAAATTCATAAAAGAAACTAGAAATCATCTAAAATTTATATAATTTGGAAGGAAACAACATTTCTTTCTTTTCATACTTTTGTAAAATTGATCTTTGAAACAAACATCTCATCGAATACACAAAAAAAAAATTCCTCTCTTCATGATGAAGAAAATGAAGTAAATTTTATGTTAACTTAAATTTATCCTTTAAATAAATTTTCTTTTATATAAATGTTATTTTAAATAAGCATAAATTTAAATGAATTTTATCAAAGTAATTTTGTAATATTTGATTAATACAAATTTCATTAAAAATATTGGCACATGTCTGAATAAAAACAATTATGTAAATATAAAAAATATTAAAAAAAAAAAAAAAAAGATTAGTACATTTACACTGGAGAAAAGTCATATACACATAACATAAGAATTTTCGAAATTTTTATTTAAACTATTATTCTAATATCATGTAGAGAGCCTTTGGGTTACAAGATGTAAATCAATGTTTATGTAAGCAACTCCTAAATTGCTTTGATATAGGCTTAACTTTTATTGAAACTTCTAAATCCACTAACCCTATCTAAATATGAGGTACCTCCGTCCAAGCACAAGCAAGATGACATCGAGCAGATAAATGTCACGAGCAGACAGTACTTTTATATAATGCATTTAATTATAATGAACAAATTAAAATATCTCTAAACATTGAATTACATCTGATATCAGGTCATGCCCTTCCGTTTTTCAAATATTTTCACTTTTATATTTAATGCATAATAATTGTTATTTCTATTTACCTATCTATCTATTTATAGATAATAAAACTAACTGAATAAAGATGATATTATTGTATTGGTATTCATATAAAGACTTACATTAGTATTATTATGTTTAAAATCAGATTTTAAATGATGTTCCAATTGGCCTATTGCCATATTCAATGTCATATTATATTTTAACATTTGCATTAACCATAATCGATAGATTTGTTTTGCAGTAATGCTATGCCATGCGAATAGAAATTCTTGCTGATCTAAATCAATATCATGCGTTAATAGTTGTTCGAATCTTTCCATGCTTAATACGTAATGTGATGATGATGTTATGGTAATATTCGTTTTTTGCGCCAATATACCGGTTATATGAACATCATCAATCCAAAAATATTTAGCTTTTTGTGCTGACATATATAAACGTAAGACAACATCTGTCGAATAGATTATGGCATAACCAGGGCAATATGTTGGATAATAACGTTGATTATATTCGCGATAACTGACACGCCATTTGGAGCGATGGGAACGTTTCACTAATGAATTCACTGTTGGCTTGCAAAATAATAAATTTTGTGGTTGATGAAATAATTTCAATTTGGCATTAAATTGTTCATTAATGTTATTCATTTGTTGGCTGGTTGATATTGAGGCCGATTGAGATGATAATGATAATGATAATGATAATGATATATTCATATTTACATTATTACTATTATTATTACTACTAGCCAGACTTTGTTTAATAATGGTTGTCTCTTTTTGAGTTGTTGTTACGCTTGCCATTGTATGGCTTACAATTGCCCCATTCATCTTTAAGGGAAGACGATCTGTCTTAGCTGATTGCTTTGTGCTTAACTTTATATAATCAATTAATTGAAAGGTATTTACATAAACATCATCATCTACTTTAATTAAAATTTGAGCATTAGGGCAATTATATAGAAACCATTTGAATGCCATCACATGTTTATACGTCATATTGCGATAATCATCAATGAATGAACCTTGAATTAAATCACCGTAAATTTCATTTTCAAATTGTAACATTTCTTGCAAATGTAAATTATGTACAGCACCGAGTAAGAAAAGCAAACGTAATGCATTACCATCATCATCAGCACTATTTTGATTGGCATGAATTAATTTACCCCAAGTATCACGGATTATTTGCCGTTTTTCATGATTCTTCGGTGCTGAATGTATTAAAATGACCCCTTTAATATGAAATTTACATGGAGGTTGTATCATCAAATCCCTATAATCCAATAAATCAATTAATTGCTTATAATCATTGTGGGGCAGTGTGGTTGATATTAATAATTTTTGGCTTTGGCTTATTACACGTAAATTACCATGCTTTCTGAATCGATTTGTTATGTTATTTCGTTTAAACTTTTCATCAATCAAATGCAATGGCATGTGATGATAATTTAAATGAATATTAGTATTAGCATTTTTATCATTGTTATTGTTGTTGTTGTTGTTGTAAGCATTCATCGTATGTATATCATTGTAATTATTATTGATATTTATTGATGTTGTAGTGACATTAAGCACAACTGGTTCCTCTATAGCTATCAACCAAATAAATATGCAAACATTTAAAGTCAACACAAGAATCCAAATTGGACGCGCCTCCAACATATCCTACGAAACCTTCAAAAGAACGATTTTTCTGCTGTAGTTTTCTCTTGTCACGTTTTTTTTTTTTTTTTGTAAATTTTAAACAACTGGTTGGGAGTTTTCCTTTTATTTAAATATATATATTTGTTCCACGTTCCTTTTGATTTAACTTTTTAGTTGGGGTATTCGTTGTTTACTTTAAAAATGTTACACCATTGCGTTTGTTGCAAATTTTTTTTTCAGTATTCCCCCGTTTTCTTTGGCCAATTACTTCCAATTATTTAATAGGCATCACTCCTGTTGCTTTAACATAGTTCTTCTTTTTTAAAAGTATGAAATTTTTTACGTTGCTTCTGAAACTGCTGCATTCTTTCACATTACCTATCTGATTAATTTTCTGCTACTTCAATTTCTTCCCTTCTTGTTTTGCGTTTTATTATTGCTAATCTATCACTCAATTAATCAATTTAATTCTTCAGTTTCATTTCTAAAGCGAAAAGAAAAAGTAATAAAAAATAAGTAAAAATTAAAGTAAAAGTGAGTCATAAGATTTTTTTTTAAAACGTCCAATTGTTTTTTTTTTTTACATTGCCTTATTTGAGAGGGCAACACACACATTCATTTTCTATGAAAGTTTTAAATTTAGCCATTTTAATGACGGCTTTTAAAATTTTCATAAATAAATTTTAAAACAAATTTAACATCTTTTATTTTTCCTCTTATTTTATATGTACATACGTTAAGAAGTTCACACCCACTCGTATCATGCATACATATGTAGGAATGTATGTGCATATACTTACTCTCTTGTCGAAAAATTGAAATGTACATTTTTTTCTCTCGAAGGAGAAGCTCCTCATTTAAATAAAACTTTTCCAACATTTTCCTTCTTTTTTTCTTTAAAGAAAGTCTTATAAAATAGGCATGTTCTATTTCTTATTTAAATCATTTAATTTTATTATTAAAATATATTCACAGTTTATTGTAATAAAATGTTTATATTAAAAAAAAAAGCAGAACGCATTAAGTCGGCTGCATTTAAACGAGAACTTTCAATTGTAGGAAATACAGTCACACAGCAAATTGAAATAAAGTGGAATGGAACAACACAATGGAAAGAATGGAATAGTTAATAATATGTTTTAATTTATTTAGTTGTTATTAAATGAAAAATAACAAATATATAATTTATAAAATTTATAATTTTCAAACCAATTTATTAGCAATAAATTCTTAATAATCATTTATCTTTGTAGTAAGTTTTTTTTTTAAATACCTTTCACTGTAAACAATACTTTCTCTTTATTTCTTCTTTTACCGTTATATATAGTCATCTTTGTTGCACTTTATAATAGAAAAAAAAAAAAAATGGTTTCTTATAAATTTCCATCACCATAAAAATGGTGATTGTTACACATTTAAGCAACGCCCATTTAAGTTTCACATGTACTAAGCATTTATGATTTATTTGCTTGGTATTTGGCACAAATTGGCACACAAGTGCTCGTTAATATATACACTTTTATATAAAATTAACAAATACGTAATTTTGAGATATATTTTATATTTATTTATCTTATAAAATGAGATTTTATGTAATACTATCTAATCTTATTCAATAAACAGGAACAATGAGCAGTAATGAAAGATGATTTTTTGTTTTTTATCTCAATATATAGAATGATTTTTCTAAATTTTTATGTAACTATATTTTTTTACATACAATAACGCTTTTTTTTTTATTGCAATTTTATTGATATACTTGCAGTATCCCGTTTTGACATAGACTCTTGATTTGCTTTAGACCTTTGGATTATAATATAGAAACATTTAAATGCAAAGTTTGATGATGATTCATGATCATGCTTGCTATTAAAGACGTAATCGCGGATTTGCCGTTAACGATGATGATGATGATGGTAATGATGATGATGATGATGATAATGGTAATGGTGATGTTTGAGTAAAATCTGCAAAAAGGAGAAACAAAACACATCAGATACTTGAAATATTTTTATAGTTTTTTTTTTTTTTTTTTTTGTATTATTAATCAAGCGGTTAAATGTAAAGTAAATTTTATGCTAAAGATCATTTTACAGAATTCATAAAATGATTTAATGTTAATGATCGTTAATCGTATAAAACTAATTACATAAAAAAACAAAAAAGGCTGCATTTTATGAATTGAAGCTGGCATAAAAGAAAAAAAAGTAAGAAAGAAAGAAAATTGAATGACATGAAGAAAAATTTTGATAGACAAGACCTCACAACTAGAGCTCATAAAAACGGCCTACACGAAACGAAAGAATAAAATATAAAATCGTTGAATTGAATAAAACTTTTGTGTGTTTGTGTGTTTGTGTGTATGTGTGGGTGTGCGTATGTGTGTATAATGGCACTTACCACCACTATTACTGTTATATGCAGTAGCACTTGATGCCGTAAAAGCACCATATGTTGAACAAACCACATGTGGACTGGCAGCAACTAATGCTGCTGCTGCTGCTGCTACTGCTGGTGCTGTTGTAACTGATACAGACGTTGATGCGGGGCTTGCAATTGTTGTTCCATTACCATGAGAATTTTGTTGTAAGTTTGATGTTAAAGTTAAATGACTGCCATTGTCCGTTGTTATTGATCTACCAGGTGAATCATTATTGGCACGACTACTTGCCATATTTGTTATTGTATGATGATTAAATGGTGGAGGACTGGTGGCCGCTGTTGAATTACAATTTGAGTATAATGATAACGGTGTATGATGTTGATGATGATGAAGATGATGCGTATGCGAATAAAGCGACATAGATGATGGCGTTGTTGAATGCAAATGATGTGCTGTTGCTCCATTTGGATTCCATGTATCAGCAAATAGGCCAGCATTATTACTCCCAACGCCACCAATCGAACCATTTGCATAATCATAAGTATTAAATGGTTGGACACCAAAAAAATTTCCATTATCCTATTACAAATTACAAATTACAAATTACAAATTACAATATAAACGAAATTAAGGTGCCGACTCTTTTCATTGTACATACCATTAGAGAATCATAAGCATTGGTCGTGTAGAAACCATTACCATTTGTATAAGTTTTAGCATTTTTTAATTTAGAACGATAGCCACGTGGTCGTCGCCTTAAACTGCCTTCATCTTCAAACATGTAGGCTGAGTCTGGTGCTATCGTCCAATAATTACCTTTACCACGTTTCGCCACACCGATATCTTTTGGCATTTTCTTAAAACATTCATTTAAACTTAAATTATGACGTACAGAATTCTTCCAACCTGGATACGAGCTGCGACAAAATTCATATCTAAAATTTATCATTTATCATTTATCATTTATCATTTATAATTAAAATTTATTCAAAATTTATTATAAAAATGCAATGATAGATAAAAAGAGAAAATGTACACGACTGACTGACTCGTGATTTATATTGTGATATTCTCGCGTAAAAAAAAAAAAATTTACACACTTTTTAAGTTTTAGCAAATGTTTAGCAAATTTCCTGCTTCGCTGTTTGTATGAAAATTTATTATGTTTGTAAAATTATTTGACAGACAGACAGACAGACAGACAGACAGATAGACAGTTATTTAATAAGAATAATTATAAACAATATTTATGTCTCCAATTGGCAACGTAACTATTTTTATGTAAGCTTCCAATTACACGCACTTATTTAATTTTTTTATTGTAAAAGTGTCATAAAAGAAAAAAACAAAAAATATGTTTAAGAGAAACAAACAAAGCGTCTTATAATTTCAAATCTCGAATTATCATAAAATAAATAAACAATTGCATACGAATATCAACGCAACACAAACACTCGACATTTATAAAAGAATTTTCTGTTAAAATTTTTGTAACGATTCAAATTCAAATTGTGAGAATGTAAAATCGATCGGGCCTCCTTTTTTTTTTTTTTTGTCATTTCATTATATTGTTGTTTTAATTTTTTATATTAACTTACTTTTTTTGTAAAAAATTATAAATTTCACTTAATGTTAATTTGCCATTCGGTGATGATTTAATTGCCATTGCTATCATATTTATGTAGCTGATATTTGGTTTCTCTGGACGCCGATTACCCGGCCTTTTTGTTGTATCTGGTGAATGTAATTTAATTTGTGTTGGTGATGATGTTGTCGTTGATGATATTGATATTGGTATTGCTATTGGTATTGGTATTGGTGTCGGAGTCGAAGTCGATGTTGTTGCACTTGATGTAGCAGATGATGCTGCTGCCATGCGTGATTTATCCATTTGAATTTTATCATTTGTTAAATTAACAGTTATTGTCATTGTAGATTTGACGGGTGACATTGGTGAAAGTGATAAATTATTATTAATACAATTGTTGTTCTTGTAATTGTTATGATTTATATTATTGCTATTGGTCATAATAACACCACCATAATGTGATTGTGTTGCTTGATTATTCTGATCATGATGATGATCAACATTATTATCATTATCATTATTATTATCATTATCATCTATATATGAGCTCAATTTGTGCGTTGTATCATTATTATCATTATTGTTATTGTTGGTAAGATTGCGACCACCAGCGCAATATTTAATAGTTGAAGTATAATTATAATGCTGTTGTGGCTGTCGATGTTGCTGCTGCTGCTGCTGCTGTTGCTGATGATTGTGATGATCGATAAAGTTAGTTGACGATGACGGTGATACTAAGTGATTTAACAAAACTCCATCTCTGTCATTTCGATTTGCATTATAATTTAAATTTTGTTCATTATCGATACCCATTTTAATTTGCTGCAGATGTTGTTGTTGTTGTTGTTGTTGGTGGTGGTGGTGATGATGATGATGATGATGGTTATTATTTGGTGATGTTAAATTACGCGAATTTAATTCAGTTTCTGCATTATCATTTCTATTATTATTATTATTATTATTATTATTATTGTTTGTTATTATTGTTGTTGTTGTTATTGGTATCATTATCCAATATAACGCCATATGTTATAGGGCTGGTTAGGGCTAATGGCCTTGTTGGTGGATTCACATTATACCATGATGATAATGATGGTGCCGAAGATGATGCCATTAATCCGTAAGCATGGGAATGTTGATAATGATGATGTTGTTGTTGTTGTTGTTGCTGCTGATCATTGTGCTCGTTTTGTTGTTGTTGATGATGATGATTATGATTTTGTTGTTGCTGCATTGCTGCATCATTTGTTGTTTCTTGATGTTGTTGATGATCCACCATTACCACTTGGTGATGATGATGATGATGATGATGCTGATGTTGATAATGTGGGAAATATTTACGTTCCAAGTAACTTAAATTTAAGCCAGTTGACGATGGTTTCTCCTCCATTAAATCAGGTGAATTTTGTTGTAAACGCATTAAAGCTGTCGAATTACTTAAAGCATTCTGCTCATAAATTTGTAGTGGTTGATAATTACTTGATGAAACATCCACACCTACAGTAACATTTCTTGCTCCAGCTACAATTGATGATGATGATGTTGGCGATAATGATGGCGATAATGGTGACGCTGGTATTGGTAATATTGTATTAGATAAATTACGATATAAATTTGTTGAATGTTGAAATGGATTCATTTGTATTGCGTGACCTAAAATAGAATTATTGATACCATTGTTACCAATATCACTGCTGCTATCAATGCCAGATACCGTGGGTATTGTTAAACAATTATGGGAGTCATTTATTTCGCTTTTAATCATTTTGAGGTTATCTTTTTATTCATTTGTTAACAAACTATTGAATTGCTCTTATTAATTCTCTTATTATTATAAATTATTAAACACAAATTTCTAATTAAACATATTTCTTTTTGATCCTCTTTTTATTTGACAAAATTCTTTTATCTGTGAGATTTCTTAGAATTTGCTGTTTTTTAAAATTTTCTTAATTATGATTTTTAAATTTTCATTTTAGTATGATTCTTTATGCAATTTCGTAAATGCTTAAATACATTAAAGCGCTTTTTTACTACTTTTTCTCTCCAACTTTTTTTTCATAGTCCTTTAATACTTAATACATTTTAATCCTTGCAATTTTAAAGATTTTTTTATAACAATTAAAAAATTTATTATATATTTTTTGTTTAATCTTTAATTTTTTTATATATATTACTTTCACAGAGATGCCCTTTATGCGCATGCCACGTGCTAACACTAAGATCGTACCTTTCATACTATTCATAATTGAACTCACAGTATTATCGTGCATTTACTTTAAAAGGAATCCATGCAAAACAAAATGTATTCGCCTTTTTTCTGGAGAATATAACGGAACAATACTATGTACCGTTATATTCTGACGGCTGCTCTCAGTGTTTGCTTTACTTCCATAGCTTTAAGATAATAATAATAATAATAATACATTTGCAAATGTGTTTAATCTCTTACTCTTCTTCTCTATGTCCGTTAGTATCACTCTCTTCGTACACATAACACATGAATGTACACAAATATATGTGCATTATTTTAGAGTACATGAACAAACATATCTAAATCCTAACAGCATAGAAATGCTTAAAATATATGAGCTATCTAATTTTCTTCTTGTTCTGCGTCTTTAATAGCATTTTTTATTTCTCTTATTTGTAATATGCATTTATTTATATTTTTTTTTGGATATTATGCGAATGATTAAGGCTAGTGTCTTGTAATTGTAGCAGTAGTTGTAATTGTAACTGCTATTGTCACAATAACTGCAACAGCTTAATTTTGCCTTTATTTTATTAAGCACTTGTCTTTTCTTTTTTTTTTTTTTTTGTTACATTCTAAATATTGAAAAGTACATTTTCCGAGTTCGTGAATTGTTTATTCGTCTTCAAAAATAGCAACAGGTTATTTGGGTTTTTAATTTCAAAGATTTATCTTCAAAGAATTTTACAAAGATTCTTGTGTCCAATAAAAAGTCTTCATTGGGAAAAATTATATTATTCTATATATATAAAAAACGTCTTTGACCGGGTCTTTTTCTTTATACAAATCAAATAAGCGGCAAGCATGAAACTACAATTCCATCATAAAATCTAATTTGCAATCATCGTTCCACATCATATTTTATATATATATATATATGCGACATATCAGTTATATATGTACATGTATATGTATATACATGTATGCATTTTGTTGTATTTTATGTGATCTAATGAATCGCAGAGAGCAAAGGCTAAGAGAGAGCTAATGAATTGTAAAATTCTTAAAAAATATCTAAACCTACAACGCTCAACCAATCTATTTGTTTGTTCTATTATAAAGCAAAAAAAAAAAAAAATATTTTTTTTTTGCTGACTAAGTAACAATTTTAAATAAATCGAATGGAATTGAATTGACTATTTATATAATTTATATAATCATATAATTAAAATCGTACAACACTTGAGACATTGAGTTTGCTACTCAGATTTACAATTGATTTGATTGATCTAACATATCTGCATATATTTTTTGCTTAAATGAATAATTACGGATCACAATTTTAAATGAATTTTCTTGAAAGTATTTTATCCAACTGAGATAATGTAATAGATGATATATTTTTTATATAAAATCCATAAACTGTTCATTTTTTTAGTTCGCCAAAAAAAAAAAAAATTTAAAAAGTAAACTACGTAAAGTGCGATTGTTTTCTTTAAAAAAGAAATTGTAAATTTATGCAATATTTTTCTTAAATATTTGGAATGCATTTAAATATTATTATTATTAATTATATTTTAGCTTTATCTTATTTATTCCTTGCAAAACTATCGTTTTTGCTTTTTTCTAAATATATTACAATTAAAAAATTGTATTGAACAACAACAGCAACAATGAAACAGTAGCAAAGATTTAAAAAAAAAAAAACGCTTCAACTATCTAAAGCAAATGAAAGTGTTGATGGATATAAAACAGATAAATATCTGGTGAAAGAAAGACATAAATGAAATTATATGAAAAAGATTAAGCGAATGAGATAATTGAGATTATTTAAAAATTTGCTTTAATCACTTGTCGAAGATCATTTGTGCCCCTCAGAATTGTTTAACAAAGACCTACCTTTAATCACAACAATCAAATAATAATTTTATATGAAATTTTTTAAGTGGATATTTCTCATGCCACAAACATCTCAAAATAATTAGGAGCAAACTTTTTATAACAATTATCCATTGAACAATCCAACTCAATTAATTATTAATTACATGAAGTAAGAGAATGTAGGGTACTTAATAGTTGACTTTGATCAACTAAAACGTTTTTACTTGTTTCATTCGTTCATTACGTATGAAAATAAAGTATTTGCTTTATTTTTTTGAATTCTATGGAAATATAATTTACCAAAAATTTTAAAATTTATTATAATAAAATAACAACAAAAACAACAATAATGCCAATAAATTCCAAAGCAAAAAGAAAAAAAATTCGTAAAAAAAAAATTGCTCTGAATTGGTGCGCATTAATTTTGTATTTTTGTTATTGTAAATTTATATTTATCTATTACTGTTAATTTTTAATGTTTTTATTGGAATCATATGCAAAAAAAAAAATGGCTAATTTCGAACCATTTGCCCCATATCAACAAAGAAATTATACAAAAATTAAGAAAAAGGTCACATGTTCAATATTTCTCTAAGTTTTAATGCTTTCCTGCTTCACTAGTCTTGCGGGTCTGCGGTTTTGCTGTTTTGCTTACCGCTCGCCTAAAAGTCAAAAAAGAAAAAACACAAAAAAAAAGAAGAAGAAGAAGAAGAAGGTAATAAAAGAAGATGAAGGAAAATTCAATTTTATAGCTCCCCAATAAAATTCTTCTTATTATTTCTTCTTCTTTTATATTTTGTTTTTATTGGAAGGAAATTTCAATGAAAGCAAAAAAGTACAAAAACCCATTAAAATTTGTAATCAATCTGCATATGTGCATACACATTTATAAGATCTTAAAGACATAAAGGGGTGCAATATATAAAATGAAACAACAACAACAATGCTATTTTTATATGCCCATTTTTTCAAAACTACATTTTGATACAAAAATTTAATGTAATGAAAATGTTTGTAACAGTTAAAAGAAAATCAAATCAATAATTCAGATCAGTTCAGATCAGTTCAGATCAGTTCGTTTTTTAGTTATGAAGCTCTGAACAAATTAAATTAAATTAAATATTTTTATAAAATATGCTTAAAGAAACGAAGATTTTTTCAAAAAAAAAAAAAAAAAAAAAAGTAAGGTAAATAATGAAATGATTTCAAAATGCAGTCAAATAAAATCGTAGAATCGTTTACTTTTCATTTTTGATAAAAGTTTTTTTTTACAATTTACAATTTTTTACAATTTAATATTTTTCCCTTTAAATAAATTAAAACAATAACAAAAATTGAATTTATATCAAACCATTAAAATATTAAATCAATTTTCAAATTGAAACGTATTTGATTTAGGGCATTTTTTGTTTAAGAACCTCTAACTTTATAAGGCTGATGGTTTTTTTTTTTTATGGCCATTTAATGATTAAATGATTTCTATTAAATTTCATTCATTTCTTTTTGTTGTTGCTTATTTTTTCTTGGGATTAATCGATAAATTATAAAAAAGAAAAGAAATGAACCAAATGACGCCATTTTATTATTTATGTCCAATAACTTCTAAAACTTCTGTAACATGAAAACCTTAAAATATTCATTGACCTCAAAAGGAAAATGATGACATGGCATAGACAATGATAAATGAATAAATTCAAAACGATTTGATGTAGATATTAACTCTTTTTTTTTTTAAGGAATTCATTGGCCAACGCCAAAATTTGGATGTTTTTAAGCTTTGCCGATTGCTAATATTTCAATTTTTCATTAATGTCTCTCAAAGATTGTCTTTTGATGATATTTATGATTAAAATCCATGAAGGCATTTTAACCAGGCTTTTACATTTTTATTTTCATTGAAAGTCATTCAACAAAAGACGGTGGATTATTAGTATTCCTTGGAGAAGGGTTAAACATTTCAATTTCCATTATTTTTTGCACATTCTTCTGATAATTCAATCAATTCATTAATGATCATGATAATGATGTTAATTATATTGTTGATAATTATGTAAAAAATAAGTAGTGAATTTTGAAGAATTGCACTTGAATTTCTAATTGTTTATATTATTTATTTATTTATAATTTATTGTGATTGTGAATGAATGAAATGCAATAAAATGAAAATATAAACAGTTATATTCTCCTTTTTTGTTTTTGTTTATTCATAATTATATTATATAATAATTTTAATTCTATTCTATAAATCATATTTTCTTTTTCTTCTTCATTCTTCATTCTTCATTCTTCATTCTTCATTTTAAGACATTTAACTTTGGGTGTGTTTTATATAAAATGTTATCTAAATAGTTTGGAAATTCTTGTAAAACATTTTTCTTAATTCATTCCTTTAATTATACATTTAATCCATTCATTCATTTTAACAAAATTCATTCATTTACTCAATCCCATTCATGCTAATAGTAAACAAATCCATAATTGTTTTGTTTTATTATTCAATTTTAGTTGTTGTTGAAAAATCTAAAACGTAAAGCAAAACAAATTAGAAAATTTAAATGGAAAAACGCTTTTATATGACATTGATATCGAAAAGGAAATTTTTGGTTTATATCTGAACTAAATGGAAATATAAAAACCAATCTTAATTATTTTTATGACCAAATTGTAAATTAAAGTTCTGCTTAAACTATCAAATGAAATATTTTTTTGTAATTTAAAGTATGACAACAAAATTTAAATATATTAAATTAATCATGAAATCTAATTGCATTTCGAAATTATTCTCCTTGCTTAATTAATAATTTCATTAATATCACTCATTCTCTTTAGCTGCCTCTCCTTCCTTTTTGGTTTTCTTTCTCCTCTTATTTTTGTCCTTTTTTTCGCTGGACTTTATTTGAAATTTACAAACATTTTTTGTTGATCTTATTTGTTTATTTATTATTTGTTATTGCTATTGTTATTGTTGTTGTTCTATTTTATTTGCTTCTTCTTTTTTTGTTTTGTTTGAACTTATGTTTGTAAACATTGTTGCCATGTAAAATCATGTAAATAGAATCACAATGTAGTATACCGTTATTGAAATAGATAAATACATAAGAATAGAAAGTAAGAGAAGTCAGCAGATATAGAGATAGATAGATAGATAGATAGATAGATAGAAAGAATAAATATAGAGGCCAATTTCTATATATAGAACAAAAAAAGAAAAAAAAAATAGGGAAGATGTAAACATACTTCATTATTATTATTTTTTTATTTATGTACATAGAAAATAATTTGTTTAGATTTTCTTTTGTTCTATTTATTTATTTTTTATTTTTCTATTTCTTTTTGGTTTTTTTTTTTTATAGATCACATTAAATGATAATCATTATGATCTTGATATCATGATGTGTTATTTTATATATAATTTGGTCAATGAACTTTCTTCTGCCTTCTTCATCTATAAGTTTACATTTATGTGCATTTGTATGCATTTGGGAATTCCCTTTGTATAATAAATAATTTTTAGACCCGGAAATTATTTACCATATTGTTACCACATTCCATGCCATTCCATCATATTCATGCTCCAACACTATAATTTATGATATAAACAAAGAAAATGCCTTCAATTTGGAAAAATAGATGATTAATTTATTAATTATTATTATATTTAAAAAAGAACAAGCATTTCTTTGTTCTACTTCAAGTTCAAATTTTAGAAAAATAATGCATGCAAAAATTTTGTATTTCTTTTTTCCTTTTTTCTTGACTCTTTTCTTTCATGTTGCTCTGAATGTTACAGTTATGTGAAATGCGCCCATATTTACACATATTTACGCCAACGTAAATTCTCTATTACAATTATTATGATTATGATTATTATTGTATTATTGTTGCTTTTCTATTTAGTAATTTATAATGTAAACAAAACTCCGCCTTTTTGGGAAAGTTTTTTTTCGCTCACATTCGCCACTATCAAATCAACAATTTAAAAGAGAAGATTAAAAAAAAGTGTATAAAACAACAACAACAAAGCATGTCAACATTTATTGCGCATGTACATAAGTTTCATTTATATATATATATATATATAATTATATATATATCTATATATATATGTGTGTGTGTGTGTGAGTGTGTGTGTGTATAATTACTAAGTCTAATGATATAAATAGTAAAAAAAAATGCGTCTGAATTAAGTGAAAATATCAGAAAAATCAATGTTCGTTTTGTCAACGTTATCTACGAAGCGCTTTACGAAATTAAACGATTTCGTTTAACGAAAACTTTTTAGAATGATTTCAAATGAAGCTGTAAAAAGCACAAGAATGTAAAATCAATTAAACTTTTGCTTAAGCGATTTCTTAAATTCCAATTAAGAAATTGTTAGCGGAAAATTTTTATATGAATTGTAAAAAAGATGAATTGATAGGATTAGTTTGCTTACTCTTTCATAGAAAATATTATTATAAAATTAATTAACAAATTAATTAAATTGGCTTAAGCTAACTAAACCATTTTATTTAGAGTTCTCTATAATTAAATTAAATGGATCAGAAAAAAGATATTCTTCATTACTTTCTTCTTCTTCTTTTCTTCTTCTCTCAATATGCTAAATAAACAGTAAACAGATTTCTATGAAATAAATAGGTCATTTATTGTAAGTACATCTCTCATTGAACGGCTATTTGATTGCTGCGTCCCACTTTATTGTGCTATATTTTTTGCTAACTGCGTCTGCTTTCCCTACTTTATACATACTTTATACCTTTGCTTATCATCACCATCATCACCATCAACATGATCCTAGTCATCTGGTATATAATATTTGAATTTCAATAAATTAATTATATACATACACAGCAATTTATGAGCCACATTGCTTTTTAAAGTATTAACATTAAAAATTTAGTATATTTTTTTTTTGCAAAGTAAATTGCACAAATACTTTTTGTATAAATAAAATTTAATTTTTATTTGTATGTATGAACAAAGAATGAAAAATTGAAAGAAAATTTGTACTTTCTTCATACAAAAAAAAAAGTGAAGGAAAACGATAAATGAAATTATAATTTCATTTAACTTAAATTATTATCGATCGATGTATGATATAGATTATAGGAAATTTAATTTAAGATGTTTCATTAATAATGAGAATTAATTAATTAAAGAATTAATTAATTCTTTAATTAATATTTTATTTTGTTAATCTTAGAGAAAGATGAGAGATGAGTGATATTATAGTGCAATATTTAAAGCCTGAAAGATCCATTTTCTTTTTAAATCGTTCGATTTACAAAATATATTGATTATCATGATCATAAAACAATTGATATTGCTTTTTTAAAGCTCCAAAATTATTAATAAAATACATAAGAAATGTGCAAAATAAAACGAAAAACCGAAAACAAATTGATTATTTTTATATAATAAAGAGATTGTGGCCGCAGTCATAAGAAAAAAGATATGAGAAAAAAAATTTGATAAGCCTTTACTCTAAATTTTTTCTTCTTTAGCTAAAGTTTTTTTTTTTTTTTGAATATATTTTCTTTGCATGGCATTGTTTATTATATTTAGAGATTTTAATGGAAACGATTGAAGTTCACCGTCAATGTCAATATGTCAATCAGTCAGTCAGTCAATCAGTCAGTCAGTCAGTTGATCCATCAGTCAGTACATAAATATCAAAAGATTCATTACATGAAACAGAATGGAATATAAAATATGAATGAATATGCTTATGCACCATGTGAGAGTGAAAGAGATATGTAGATATGGTATATAATAAAAAAAAAATATTCACATATAACATAGCTAAAATCGCAAGAGCAACAATTATACAAATAATAATAATAATAATAATAATAATAATAATAATAATAATAAAAGCAACAACAACAACAACAAAAACAACAACTAAACACAAATATGATATATTAGATTGCTAATGATTGAAAGACGAAAGGGAGAAGAGAAGAATAGAAAAAAAAAATAAGCGCTAAAACTCTCATTAGGCGAAAGCAACGAACCACAAGAGCCGCATTGACATATACAACAAACACATACATACATGTAATATAAATATTATAAAAAAGAGAGCACGCTTGCTTGTAACGGACCACCCATAATGTTAATGCAATACATATACACATACACACATACATATATGCATATACATATATATATATATATATATATATATATATATATAAATACATATATGTGCATACACATACGCATAATAATCTATGTTGATATGTCATCGTATTTTATAGAAAATGCTTACGACATTTTTATGCTTGATGTAAAAGACAAAAACAAGAGAAAAAAGCCGACATAATTTTTTCGCTTATTGTTTTTCTTTTTATTTTTCTTTTTCTGATTACTGTTATTGCTATTATTGCTTAGTAAACATATCTATAGATTACACGGTAAAATAAATGATTTTTTTTTTTTGGTAATTTTTTTATCAATAACTTTTTCTTTCTCTTTTCTTTTATTAAGAAAATCGCTGGAAAAAAGGTAGCATGAAATAAATTATTAAACAATTATCAATTACAATTAGATTGAAAATGAATTATTCGAGAATTTCATTATGCATAATAATTAAAAGGACTAAATTTTGTATATTCAATATGACACTAATAACGAAATTGCACAAGAATTTCTCGTCTCCAAATTTCTTTTCTAGCATAAGTTTTATTATTTTGCTATTACATTGAGATATTCTTTTGAAATTACATATAAGTTGTATATAAATGAATAGTAGTTGTTATTGTTGCCACACCTTATGCACAGAGACACACACACACCATTACGTCATATAATAAGGCTAGATTAAACCAAAGCAAGACCACTTGACTTGAAACACTACAAATCGACCAATTGAGCTCGGCATCAATTCAAATGTTTTTTTTTTTTTCATTTTTATTTTTATGGTTTACTACAACAGTTTGTAGAAAAAGAAAATCAAACAAAATACCCAAGAGAAAAGGCATATCTCACTCATCTGTCACATTTACTTCAAGTGGCATTATTATTTATTGAAAGAAACAACAACAAAAATTACATCACACAAACAATTTTAAAATTTACAAAATTGATCGCAAAGTTTTTATGGTTATATGAAGCCGCAGAATAAAATTAAAAAAAAAAATCTCAACAGCAACAAGAAACATAAAAATTGTGACAGTTTTTTTTTGGCTCATTTAAGGCATACAAGCGCAAGCATATTTAGTTGTTTATATATAAATATAAATACTAATTAGTTTCATTCATAAATAATATACGCACAGACACTAAACAATATTCAATGCATGTTACGTGATACTAATTGTTATATTGGTCACCAATTTAATAAAAATTTATGATACATTTAGAAGTATTGAATATGACAAATACAAAATATTTTAAACGTGTATAAACTTGCGTCGAGCATACGTAAAAGCAGGAAGAAAAAAGAATGACAAGTACCACGATCTTAGTGTAAACAAAAGTAAATAATTTCGATTTTCTTCCTTTTTTAAATTTCTTGTACCGGAATTTTTCAAAATTTCTTTATTTAAAATATGTGTTTTTCCCTTTCTTCATAAATAATATTTACATATTTACGTCATCAATAATATTTACATAATGTTTACATGTAAACATGTAAGAAACATTATGACACGTATTGCTATAAAGAACGAGTAACATATACGGCTTGCAACATATACGGCTGGCAACATATGTAACTAGCAACATATATTTGACATCTAGAATCTATGCAATAAAAATATTTAAAGATTAAAAAGAGAGAGCCCTCTTTATTCCGCTAAACACATTTAATCACGCTCTCACTAACATTGTGAGAAACATATGGGAATAAATTTTTTGCAAGTATTAGTTGTTAAATTCATTTCCTCATTTGTTACTATGTTTTATTCATTGCTTTTCGACTTCAACACGTGCATAATATTCAATAAAAACAATATTAAAACATAAAAAAATAAAAATGGTAAAAGTTGACGTTTCCAAAGTAAAATCAATAAATAAAAAGCATAAAAATGAAACTTCTCATAAAACAATTAAGCCCACAAAACTAAAAAAGTTAAACAAACAAAACCGTATATGTAAAACTCTTAAGGAGAATGTAGAAAAAACTAAAGGAAAAGAGAAAAAGCTTCTCTTAGTAAATTTGAAGAAAAGCCAAACTAACCCAATTAAGCCGAAAACCGTATTAAATCCTTTGGTTTTAAAAAAGGACGATATAAGCAATTGGGACGAAAATAATATAAAGACGCCCTTAAACAGTAAAAAACGTAAAGCGGGTATTGGAAATGTCATTGTGGAAAAGGAGAAAAAATTAAAGAAAATTGTAAATCAAGCAAACAGAAAAATCGATAATGGCCATCTAAACACTATAAAGACAAGTAACGAAAAAGATGAAAATTATGGAGATAGAAATAAACAAAAGGAAGTTGAAAAATTCAAACAAAATAAAGGTAAAATTCAAAAGAAGAACACAAAAGAGAAACGGAAAACATCATGCGAAACCAAAGCAGCCACAGAGAAAAAGTCAATAGTTGAAACTGAAAATAAAGTTGAATGTACTCAAATTCCAAATGAGGAAAATTGTACATACAACATTAGCGAAAATTGCTTAGATGAAGTACAAAAAGAAGAACAGAAGAAAGATGAAGATAAGATTCTGGAAGAGGATATTCTTAATTTTGAATATAAAAATGAAATGAAATTTAAAAATGCTAAAGTTAAACCTTTAACGGAAGAGGCATTTGATGCCATATTAAATAAAACAAACATAGAAAATCTTTGTAATAGTTTCGAAACTTTATTACAACGTGAAATAAGTAAGATGAAAAATCTTGTTATTAATGATTACCGTTATATGTTAAATGTGACCAGTTATAAAATGCCAAATTGCCCTAAACGTATGGTAAAATTGTAAGTAGCTAAATAATGAAAACCGAATCAGATGATTTACATTATAAATAAAAAAATTTTTATCATCTTCTGGTGCTGTGTGTTTGTGTTTTTTTTTTTTTTTTTTTTATTTTTTTGTAATGTTTATAGAAATCTTAGACATTCTTTAGTTGATGTCGACAAGGATGATGTTGTTTTAATTGTGGCCGATTTAAAACGTGGTGCTAAATTGGATTATGAGCCGACCATTCAACATTATCAGGATTTATTTCAAGAAGCCGGTATAAGTCAAAATTTAAAAATACGGCCATTCAATCAAGTGCGCAATGAATGTAAAACATACGAGGGTAAACGTAAATTTGCCAATTCATTTGATTATTTTATGTGTGATGGGCGTATTGTTAGTCACGTAAATGGTTTTTGTGGTAAAGTCTTACATAAACCACGCACTACAATGCATGCGGTGCGCATGAATAAATTGAAAAATTTGAAACGTGAAATAGAACATTCATTGAAACGAACAGCATACCGTCAATTAGAAAAGGGTGATTTAATTGCAATACCAGTGGGCCATTCACGTTTAACAATAAACGAATTAACTGAAAATATTAAATATGTTATTGAGCAATTAAAGAAAATTTACCCCGGTAGTTATGAAAATATACGTCATATATATTTACGTGCTGATATTCGTGGTACATCAGCCATACCATTATTTATAAATTTAGCTGAACCGCCACAGCATGTGCCACAGGTGATTGGTACAAGGGAGCAACGTTTACTTAAATTGAAAAGTGAAACAAATAAAATTTTAAAGAATTTCAATTTAAGCAAAGCGGCTACCGTAGTAAAATTGAATAAATCTGCTATTAAGAAGAAAACAACTTTGGCTGTAAATAAAATTTAAATTTAACAAAAAATGAAGCGTCAATAAAATGCGTAACGAATTTTTAATTGAATAAAGAACCGTATAAAGTTTAAATTAAGAAGAAATTTTGTCATTAGGCAAAGGCCAACCATTAAGAATACTCTCTTTATAAAATTTCATAAAATATGAGAATAAAAAATTTTTATAATTTTAAAAAATTTTGTTTAATTAAGTTTGAGCGTTTATTAGGCAGGTTTTAAGGGCATTATAAAATATCAAAATAAAATAGAATACAATTTCATTTTATTCTCTTTGCGTGTTGCACATAAGGGCATGAATAGGTCGTCCTAAAATTCAAGAGCTCTTCCACTTTGCACTTTTTTTGAGTTTTCTCAACAATTGTTTTTATCTTTTATGCATTATTTTAGTAAATATATAAAATAAATACAATATTTTAAATAAAATAAATATTTTCTTAAAAATGTTGCAAAATAAACGTTTTAAAGGCACCTGCTTAGTCTAGTGTACATATCTGATATGAAATAAGTTATAACGAGAAAAATTTCATTTATCATATTTATTCGATTTTTATGGTAAATTTTAGTGATTTTTACAAAAATAAATCAATTTAAATGAATTGGGGGCATAGTATTTCATAAATAAATATTAAAAAAACAAAATTAAATCAATAAATAATCGAAATTTATATTTTATTTCTCACTGTGTAGTAGAACTAGTTACACTTTGATTAATCGTTATAGTTACATTTTGGATAATATCATTTATTGCCATCTCTAATTGTTTTTGTTATGCATCATTAAGTATATACTGTAAAGATAATAAAAATAAGAATAAACCACAAAGTGGAACATATAAAGTAATATTTGATTTATCTAAATAAAAAAAAAAAAAAAAAAAAAAAAAACTATGAAAATAGAAATAAGTTAATTTAAATAAATAACGAAACGAAACATTGTAAATAATAAACATGCAATGCAGAAATTAAATATTACACAAAAGCAAAGAAAAAAGCAAAAATAAGCAAATATGAATATTTTGTTTGTTCTGTTTCTCTGATTTTTCGTTTTGTATGTGTTATGTATTTACTTATTTATTTATTTATTTTTTATAATTTTTTTTTTTTTTTTTGGTGAAAAGAAGAAAGAAGAATTTGGTAAATGAATATTAAAGGATAATACAGTGAAAATTGGGAAGAAATTTAATGAAATTTAGTTAAATTGTGTTGGCAGCAGAAATCTAATAACAATTTCATTGAAATTTTTTTCCAGAATTGAAAGAGCCAATGAGCCCAAAATAAAGAATCAACAAAAAAAAAATCGAATAAATTTAAAAAACCTATATCGTAATGTGATCCCCTGGGTTTACCTCTTTTTTTTTTTTATAGCTGTAATTTAATGTGGATGCTTATATGCGTTATATGCGTTATATGCGTTATACTTGTGTTTGTTTATATGTAATAACGCAATTAGCTGGAAATTACCAAAAACGTTAGCGGCTACAATTGTCTAATGTAATTGTCATTCTTGGCTTATAGTACCAACAAATAATAATAATAACAACAACAAAAAAAAAAGAAAAGAAAAGAAAAAGAAGAAGCACCAGCAGCAAAAATTTAACAAAGAAAACGAAATCTAAAAAATTTTATTAAAAGAAAATAGATAAAGAACACAAAGAGAATTAACAACATTAAATTACAACAACAGCTTTAACAGCAATAGCAGTCACAGCATTAGCATTAGCGAAAATGCCAAAAATTTATATGAAGAAATCTTTAACTAGCCTGGCGATAAGAAATCGTAATCCTGTAAAGGATGTTGTCATAACAGTAAGTAACTTTACCAATTAATTAAAAAATTTTGCTAGTTTTCATTTTCATTAATTTTGTGCTATATTTTTTGTATGATGATGGCCTGGAAGTTATATATCTAAAATATCATTACAATATTCTTGTGTTCGAGAATACTAAAATTGAAATACATTCATCTTGAACACATACCATATATATATGTATAAATGTCTAATGATAATGATTTAACAATATAAGCAATTTATATGCTTTTTATAAATTACAGGCTTATTTCAATTACAATAAAAATGCTTTGGGTAATCACCCGATTGTCATTTTAACTAAATAATCTAAAAGAGAGATTTTAATCTTTCAAATTTTATATAGTAGCATTCTGAAAGGCCAATACGTTATTCCATGTGCTTATTTATTTATTCTATTTGGTAGATTTATCCAAATAATAATAACAGTTAAAAAAGAAAATGCATAAATAAATAATTCAGGAAAATGATCAATTATTTAGGCAAACCCATATAAACCATTAAAAAGAAAAAACAAACAAAACCAATCAAATGGTAGAAATTTCTTTATTCTTGCATTAAATATATGTAAAGTATATAAGTAAATAAATTTGATAAAGAAATTTGAAAGTTTCATTTTTGCTTGTTGTTATTATTGTTTATTTTACTTTCTTACTTTAAAGCTCTAATTTATCTTAATATATTTAGTCACCCTTTTATTATATGTATGTACAATACTTTTATATAATTTTTTATGATATGGCAAGATATTATAATTGTTTGTGTGGTTGCATGTATTCATTCTCCTTTTTTCAATATTTATTTACTTTTTTAAAAATGATTGCATACATGCACAAATATAAAGTCATATACGTATATATATATATATATATATCACATATGTTAAAATTGATTTTATTCCGGTGAGCTTTTCATTTAGCAAAAACAAAGCTTTTCATTTTAATGTTACTGTAAAAATAACCTCTTCATTAAATACAATATTATAAAAAACGATTGTAAACTCAAAAGAGAGAATCAAATACAGAGAAAAAAAGAGAGAAAGTGAAATAACTAAAGAGAGAGAGAATAAGCGGGAGTGTGAGAGATGTTTGCTGGTGCTGTGTATATATATTTTTAGTTTTCATTTTCATTTTAGACTTCTGCTTTTGTTTTTTCTTTTGTTCTTATGGTATTTTTTGCATTCCTTTTTTTTCAAGTTTTAGTTTGCTCCGTCCAACGCACGAATTAAATTAAAACATGTGCATAAAATTTTTTCAATGTGTTTCATAATTGTGAATTGAACGCTAGGAAAGTTAAAGATATATTTTAGAAGAAGAGAAGAAAAAAAAAACTCGAATTAATTTACAGTATTTTGTTTTGCAATTCTTTTACAATTTTTATTCTATTCTATTCTAGTTTTCATTATTGTATGGTAATTTGGTTTTTTTTTGCTTTTTTTTTGTGCTCCATACCAGTCTTTATTTGATTTTAACGCAAAATTGTTGTTGGATGTTAAAATTTCATTGATGAAAAATTTGGTGACTCTTCTATTCATTATTATTTTTTGGTGTTTGTGGTGACATAATTCTTCTTAATGGTTTTTAAAGTGAAATGAAAATATTTACAAAAAAAGAAAAACGTACATAAATCCAAATCAAATAGTAAAACAATCTAAAAAGAAAACTCTAGATTTATTATAATTATTTGTTTATTGCATTGTGCATTTATATTATTTAAAGTTATATAAGAATTACATGAATACATACATCCACACATATACATAGCGCAGTAAGAAGAAGAAGCAAAATAAACAACACTAGTCCAATATAAATAATAATAATAATAAAATATTGATTTATTGTTATTGTTATTGTTATTGTTATTATAATTACTGGTTGTTCTTAATTAAATTTCATAAATAAAACTTCAATGAGAGTCAATTGTTCTTTTGCAAATTAAAATCACGTTATATACAATTTATATGAAACTTCATAATATAAGTGAAGATTAGCAATGACAATAACGAATTAGAATCATGTTCCTCATGATGATCATGTTCGTTTCTAGCACTAATTGAATTTATTAAAATATACAAACCGTTTTCCAAGTATTGGCCTTTCTCAAAGCGGAGAGCAATATGAGAATTATGTTTCAAATATTAAGCCTTAACTCTCAGACATTTTTAGCACATTTGTTTGTTTAAGGTGCAGGTCACAACCTGCACACAAACATATTTTAAGGTAACCTTTTGGGATTTTTATTTATTTATTTTTTTTTTATCTTCTTCATCAATAAATTGAAAGAAATAATCAAGAAATACTTTCCTTGATACATTATTAAGGTGAAGTAGGGTATTCCCTTGGTTTCCATCAACTATCAAAAGTAATAACTAATTCTTCACATTTATTGTATTCGCTATTTAAGAGTTCAATACTCTTTTTTTTTTTTTTGTTATTCTTTATGCTTATTGTAATTTATAATTGTAAAAAGTAATTCAAGGACATTTCTATATATTTTTTCTGTTTTATATTAAAAAAAAAAACCATTCAATATCATCAAAAGTAACACTAATCGATGATAATATATGAATCATTCTACTCGTTTCCATTCAATCAATGAATGCACAAATTGAGAGAGTCTGACGAAAATTTGTTTATTATCCTTTCTTTTTTGTAATAAATTATGCAAATAAAATCTAAATATTTTATAAAAATACAAATGCAACTTAAAAAAAATTATATATTTTATTTTATAAAATACATCGCTTTTTTTTCTGATTTTACAAACATCGTCTTATAAAAAAATATTTAAAAAAAAATTTATTACTTTTTTGATTGTGCCAATTTTTTTTGTGTAAGACTTGGATATAATAAAATTTGTATACAGATTCCCTAGAGATGATCGAATTGTTCATATCTTCATCATATCTCATTCTTTGGCTCACTCATTGGTTGTTTGATGGTTTAAAGTGACTATAGCGTGACTTTGGCTTACATTATTATTAGTTAATAGCCAATGGCAGGTTAGGTAACCAACCAACAATAAAATTTCTATTCACACACAATATACCTGAAAATGTATTATATAATAGTGGGCTATAGACGTTATTGTTGTCGTTGTTGTTGCTCTCAACATTGTCCTGTATAATAATTTAATGCATTTACATCAAGGATACTTTACCTTGTATTGGTTTCCAATAATGAAGGAGAGAGATAGAGATAGAGAGAGAGAGAGAGAGAATATTATAAATAACTTTTTTATATTACCTTTATTTATTTTATTGTTGTTATTATAATTTTTTTTCTAATAATTTTTTTTAAATAAAATTTCTTTCTTTTAGAAACAATCGCAGTTTTTTTTTTTTTTTTTTTTTTTTTTTGTAACGCATTTCATTATTTCCATTTTCCCCACGTTTATTTTATTAAGGCTTTTATTATTTATGCTGTGTGGTCTACTTTTTTTTCAAAGCAAACAAAAAAAAAAAGAGAGACAAAAATTATGTACGTATGTTTGCCAATCAAACTCTGAGATTATTCTTTTGTGTGTTTTTATTATTTGAAGTTTATTTGCTGAAATAAAAAAACAATAATAATGCTTTTCTGCCTCTTCCTTTTTGTTTCTATTTCTACCTTTCGCTTTCTCTCTCTCTCTTCTCTCTCTGAAATAGGCAATTTGTGTTGATTGAAGAAAATTTCAAAAAAATAAAACAATTGAAAATGAGAGAAATTCTTGACACTTATTATAAACATTTCTTACTTTGTCGTACATAAATATATTTTTCGACGATATATTTTTTATTTTCATATTTTTTTTATACACTTTACATGTATTTTCTTTTGTGGTTTTACGATTAATATACCAAGAAAAAAATCTTTATATAAATCGCATAAAATTTCAAAAAGAAATAAAAAATAGCAAAAAATTTTCGGTGCTTTTATTGATCGCAAATGTTCCAAAAAGAAAATTAAACTACAAATAAAAAATAACGATATATAAAAAGGAAAATTTAAAAAAAAAAAATTAAAAAAAACAAAAAGTGCGTGAAATGAAATGAAGAAATTATTTAAGAAAATTTGTTGATGGATATTTTGAAAAATTTGTAAGGGCTCTTCTCCCATCTCCATAAAACATTAATATACTGGACAATATTCTTTATATTCTAATTTTTGTATTTTATGGTCTTGAACTTTTTAAGCCATAAAATATTAACATTTATTTATTTTGCCAATATTCTTCTACGCGAAATAAAATTCTTCATTCCCCTTTTTTGTCAAAAACTGCAAAAGCAATAAAAATACCAATTTTTATACTCTATTAAATGTGAGGGAAAAAATCAAAATTTTTTATTTTCTTTCCTGAAGCTTTATAAATTTCAGTTACATATTTAGCAGTGGTAAGCTAAACTTTCGAAGAATAAGATTTCCTAATTCTAATCAATCGATTTTATTGAATATCGAGGGAAATACAAGAAAAATTTCCGTTATCATAAAGATATGAAACCACCTTTGTAGATTTTCAGTTATAGGCTGGAAATTTTTCTTGCTGAACTTGACGATAACATCTTCATCTGTAGTTGGTGTTGTTAACCATAAAGAAGCTAAAGAAGAAGACGAAGAAGATTTAATTCCATTAAAAATCTCTGTGACCTTATATCATAATTTGTTTATTTCTCTAAGTGTCAGCTTCGTCTTTATTATTCGTATTTTCGTACATTTATTTATTTTACTCTTTTTTTATCTCGTTTTTTTTATTGCTTTCTTGCGTGCTCATTCATGCATTCATATTTCTTGTATAAAATGCGTAAGCATCTATTTCTCTAAAAAAAAACACACACACACACAGACACATACAATGACTATTTGACAAAACAGAGATTTTTTTTAGGAAAAAAAAAAGAACAAAACAAAACAAAAAAAAGTCAAATAAAATGCAAATCAAAAAAGTGTTTTGTTTGAGTATTGCAAAACAGAAAATTTACAATATTTCTACGATGTTAGTTTTTTATATTTCTATATAATTATAATATAAATATTATTAAAATGAAATAGAAGAAGAATATTAAGCGGAAGGTTAAGTAGTGAAAAAAATTAAATTAAGAAATAATAAAAGCAAGCAAACAAACAAACAAACAAACAAACAAACAACAATAACAATAACAATAGCAGCAGTTATAATACAAATGAAAATTTATATAGAAATTAAAGTATAAAAAATTTACAAATTAATTAATTAATTTATTTATTTGAGTGAGTGAACGATAAAAGCGTATAAAACGTTATAAAGAATAGAAACAAAAGGAAACGAGAAAAAAAAGGGGAAAACAAAAAAGGCATAAAGTGAGAAAACGGAAAAAATTAAAAACTATAATTCATCTCTTCTTTAATTTCTGTCAAATCCTTTTGCTGTATTACGTTTAATTTGATTTATATGTATTTATTTTTTCTTTTATTATTATTGAAATTATTTGTTTTGATTTTGATTTTGTTTGAACTTGAATTTATAAAGTAACGTTTCTTGAGCGCGTCATGACACACTCTTCAAATGCCTTACAAATTAATGAAACGTATGAATCTATAAAATTTTATATACCTAAAATACTAACAGCAACAAGAACATTAAAAACAAAACTAACAACAATAGAAGCAGCCGCAACAACAACAGCAATTGTAGAAACACCAGTAACAGCAACAACAATAATAACGAATTATAATAATGTAACGAATTTGCTTAAACGAGATTTGAGCAATAGTACGAATAATGTTGGAAATAGCGGTAAACAGGATAATGATATATATAATGATTTTAATTACAATAATGATTGTATGAAATTAAATCAGAATTATCATGAAAGTGTTGACAATGAAGTTGAGCATGCATTCAAACTTTCTAGCCCTGCTTTGGGCTTAAAAAAAATAGAAATAGAAGCAACAACAGCATCAATAGCAGGAAAAAAAGCCGTAACACCAACAATAGCAATAACAACAAAAACTACAAAAACTAAAAAAACTGAAAGTTGTCATCATAATAAGAAGGCGGCATCACAAATAAATAGCGCCAGCATTAGCAGTAAAAGTAGTGGTAATAGCGAAGGTTACACGTCAACCAATTTTAACGCCCTTGACAATGATAATGATTATGATAATGATAATGTTAATGTTAATGAGATCAATGATAAATTCGAGAATGATATTTATTCAAATGATTCATTAGAATCGTTATCATTGGATACATATTCCTCCACATCTACAACAGCTGAAGTGGCCGATACAACAATTACAACAAATACAACACTTATATTGGAATCATGTTGTTCCAAAAAATCATTACCACCAAACGAACGAGTAGAGGACACGAACGCTCTAAAGGAAGATGGCAAAAAAAGAAACACAAAATTAGATAATAATAGTGTAAGAGAGGGAGCAATGTCCTGCTCCTCATCAGCATCATCAACATCATCAACATCTTTCTCAACAAATGTTGCAGTTGATAATGCGGCTGTAACAACAGTTAGTGCTTCCAGTAAATATCAAAATATCACAAATAAATCTCCCATGTATATAATTAAAATTCAGACTATACAATTGAAGCAAACATTGGCAAGTGCTCATAAAAGGAAAGCTCAAAATAAAAATCGAAAAAAATCCATAGCAAATCCTTCAACATCAACATCAACATCAACATCAAGTAAAGGATTGAAGCGTGCCCAAACATCTGTGCAGCCATCATTATCATCCGCAATAAATCATACAACAACAAAAAAACAACAACAACAACAACAGCAGCAGCAACAACAACAACAACAACAACAATAATTGGTGTTGTAAATGGTGATAGTGCTGAATTAGGTGATGGCAATGACCCAAGTGACAAGGCAATGGATGTGGCAGGCAATAATAAGAATAAATTGAGACAATTATGCCCAATGCCTTATCAATCAAATGCATTAAATGAAAAGCAATTATCATCATTTGGCATGGCAAATGTCCATAAGCGTACATTATCCTCATCATCATATCGCTCTGGTATATCACATTATTCTGTGCATACAGTCAATTCAGCAACATTATCGGCGAAAGCATCATGCAAATTTTGGAATTGTTTACGTTGGTTATGCATTTGGTTAAAGGTGATTTCCAAAAAAAAAAAAAAATATCATGTTTTGTTGTGTTTAGTTTTATTAGTGTTGTTGTTATTGTTATTATTATTGTTGTTGTTATTGTTATTGTTGTCCTTACTTAAAATTAAGTTTAAGTAAATTTCTGCACAAAGAAATTCTAGTAAAAACAAAAAAAAAAAAAATGAGTATTAAAAAAATTGTATTATTCAAAAAGGCTGGCTTTTAACTGCTGGTTGGCTTTTTTTGTGAATTTCTTTCTGATACTTGTAAAAATCAAATTAAATTTTTACTTGCGAATTCATTAAACAGATTAATTTAAAAAAAAAATTTTTTTTAAATTAGTTTTTCTCTTTTTTATTATTATTATTACTATAATTATTATTATATTATTGTTGTTGTTATTATTATTGTTGTTGTTGTATTTCTTTTTTTTCTTTTTGTATGTGTGTGTGTGTGTGTGTCTGTGTAGAATTCCGGCATAGGAGAGCCAAGTGTTCATCATGCATTGGTTGTAATATTTTTAGAATTCTTTGCTTGGGGTCTACTAACAATGCCCGTTATAGCGGTAAGTATTCTTTCATTTCTTCTTCTTCTACATTTTTATAATTATTTAAAGCATATTTTTTAAAATTTTTTTTTATAAGAAACTATTTCTAGGGGATTTAGTAGAAATTCCATATTAATGATTATGCTCTCTATTGAAATCATCATCATCATTAAATTTATAAATTCTTTTGAAATTGTACGATTTTTAGGTGTTAAATCAAACATTTCCCGATCATACATTTTTAATGAATGGTCTAGTTATGGGCATTAAAGGTATATTATCATTTTTAAGTGCACCATTAATTGGTGCCTTATCAGATATCTGGGGCAGAAAATTTTTTCTCTTGATCACTGTATTTTTTACATGTGCGCCAATACCATTAATGACAATAAATACATGGTGGTTCTTTGCCATGATCTCTATTAGCGGCATATTTGCTGTAACATTTTCTGTAGTTTTCGCTTATGTAGCCGATGTGACAACAGTTGAGGGACGCTCAAAAGCCTATGGTTTAGTTTCTGCAACATTTGCAGCCAGTTTGGTTATATCACCGGCATTGGGAGCAGCTCTTATGGAAAAATATAGTGATACATTAGTTGTGGCATTAGCTACTGCTATTGCAGTGCTAGATGTTTTTTTTATATTAGTTGCTGTACCTGAAAGTTTACCAGATAAAGTGAGGCCATCATCTTGGGGTGCACCAATTAATTGGGAGCAAGCAGATCCATTTGCTGTATGTTTTCATTTTCTTAAATGGCAATTCAATTCAATAAAATTTTCTTTCTATAATCTGTATGGATCCTACATTTACATTTACCATTTTGCTAGGCCTTAAGAAAAGTGGGCTCAGATCATACAATATTAATGCAATGTGTTACAGTGTTATTATCATACTTGCCAGAAGCTGGACAGTATTCATGTATATTTGTTTATTTAAAATTAAAAATGAGCTTCAATACAATGGAGGTAGCTATATTTATTGCTGTTGTTGGTATACTCAGTATCAGCGTTCAAGTTACATTAGGTTATTTAATGAGGTAAAATTATAAATTACATTATAAAATAAAAAATTTATAATATAAATTAATATATATATTTATAAATTTATTTTATACTTAATTTTAGAAAAGTTGGTGCAAAACAAACAATTATTTTAGGTCTTATATTAGAAATGACACAATTATTTTGGTATGGTTTTGGTAGTCAAAAATGGATGATGTGGGCTGCTGGCATATTAGCTGCCTTAGGTTCCGTAACATATCCAGCTATAAGTGCTTTTGTTTCCATTCATTCCACCGCAGACAGTCAAGGTAAGACTTATTATTATTATTATTATTTTTTTTTTTTTAAATAAAATTTTTATCATACAAATGTCAACTTTAAAAAAAATTATTATTAAGTTTAAATCCAAATTTTATATAAAAAGTTTTAAGTAATAAAACCAGAGCGATGTAGAAAAATTGAAAACTTTAAAAAAATAGAAAGAAAGCATAAATTGATAATATTGTGATTATTACGTAGGAGCCGTTCAAGGTATGGTAACGGGAATGCGTGGCCTATGTAATGGCTTAGGTCCAGCCATGTTTGGTATAATCTTTTATTTATTTAATGTCGATTTAAATGATGAGCATGCATTAATCGAAAATGCCATGATACATGCGGTCAGCGGGAATGCTAGCAGCAGTAGTGGTGGTAACAATGGTAGTGCTGGCGGTGGCAGCGGTGGCGGTGGCGGTACCGGTGCCGGTGGTGGCGGCGGCGGTATTGGTAAATGGTTACAAATGCCTGGACCACCGTTCATATTTGGTGGTTTTATGGTTATATTAGCTATATTGGTTGCACTTTTTATACCTGAATATCATAATGAATTTAATTTTAAAGGATCACCCATTGAGAAGAAACGTAAGTTTTAGTTTTGATAATTTGATCATTTTTTTTTTTTTATTATGAATAATTTTTTTTATATATATTTATAAAATTTTTATATATTTATATCTAAATCTGTAATGGGCATCTGTATCTGCCTCTATATCTTTATGGGTACATAGGAATATCATTAGATGTTCAATATGAAATCGAATGTGGCCCCACATCAACTAGTCCGCTTATGCATTCAGATTCACTTGCTCAACTGTAGTGTAATATATAAAAATCGTGTACACTATTAAGGATAAGGCTAAGGACTAAAAAAAAATTTCCGCTATAACGTCTTCTGTATATTTTTTTAAATGCACATATAAAGATTACATATACATATACATATATATTTATATATCTATGTATATTGTTAAAATATTAAGTTAAAAAAAGAAAAATATAAAAATCAAAAAATGTTACAAATTATTTAAAAATCAACAAAAAAAAAAAAAAAAAAAAAGAAAAAGTAAATAGAAAATGGAAAGTGGAAAACAAACACAAAAAGAATGTTAATTAACCGTAACAACAATTGCTAATAATGAAAAAACGAAAAATTATGGAATAACACGGAGAAATTTTTTTTAAAAAAAACGTCACACTAAAGGACGTAAGAAATGAAATGGGTAAACTTTTGCTATGATCTTTCAATATTCTGCTATTAAAGGGCTTTATAGTAATGTGTATATGTATATTTATGTGTAAAGCTTTTTAAAATTTAAAAAAAAAAACAGTTTTTTATACAAAATTTTTTTACTCATTTTATTGAATAAATTTTTCACTCCATCCATCTTTTCTTGTGGATCTGTCTTATATATCGTCAATTCAGACCAATTCAGACCGATTCAGACGGATTGGTTTTTTAGATTTGACAATTTTGCAAAATGTATCGATCGATTTTGATTCAAATTTATTTATATATATAAATATATTATAACAACACAAATTTCTAAAATTTTCCAGTAGTGATAGAATGTAAAAATAATTGAAATACTTTATTGTTGAGTTTTAAAAAAATTAAAACAATTATTTAAAATTTTTGTATAAAATTTATTCAAAAATTCGTACATTTTACAGTTTTTTTTCTTAATTCTTCCAATAACTGCCAAATTATAGTTAAGTTTACTAAATAATTATAATTATAATTATGGATTTTATTAATGGAAACGATGACTGCATGGTGCAAGCATAATCCACAATAATTAGCTTCGGTTGTTGTGCTTTTTTTTTTTAATTTTAATTTTCTTTTTAAACATTTAATGTATAAAATAATAATAGCACTGGCAACAAGAGAATAAATGTATATTTATTTTAAGAAAACGTAAGTAAAAAAAACAAAGAAATAAAATTATATAATTTATATAATTAATATATAAATGTATGTGTATATTAAATACTACTATCATTATTATTATTCTTATTATTCTTATTATTATTATTATTATTATTACAGTAAGAAAGAATTATTGTAAACTGAAAAAGAAAAATTACATCATTTAGCAGAGAAAAGAAATAATGTAAAACAAATTAAAATAATAACAATACAAAATGTAAATTAAAGAAATAATAAATTCATTTTACTTAATTATTCTGTAACAAGAGTGGGACTTTTAAACTGCCATGCAGTTTGAAAGTCACTGTATACTTGTGAATGTTACTTACCAGGCTTAATAACACTGATACTAATATTTACATAGAATTAATATTATGTTACGTTGAGCATTGAAATTTTCAAAAAAAAAAAAATTTTTTTGCCCTCTTTAATTGAAATTGGAATTGCAATTAGAAGAAATATGATTATGATTTTCTATATTGCTATTGCAATTCTCAATTGTTATTCTCAATAAAATATCTACACTTGAAAATATATACAGGTTATCATTTCTCAGTGGTTTACACAAATTATCTAAAATCATATGGATAGCTTGTTAATTATAGTTGCTTGTCTTTGATATATTTGGGCGTTCTACTTATATCAATTTTAACTGTGCTAAAGATTCGGCTTAATTTTGTTGTATTTCGAGGTACCATAAGTAATTTGCTTGGACAGATAGATAAATGTCTCCAGCAAATTCTACACCATTTAAATTGAAGCGGGTCCGAGTGAATTTATCTCGTTCAACATATTTGATTATGTCGCTTACCAATATACGAGACCAAATACCATTAAAGCGATGTACTGTTCGTTTAGAACGTTGCAATATGCCACAGTTAATACATTTAGGTGTAGACCAGAATGTTTGCGGTACAACCGGCTCTATGGCTGTTGTTCCAAGTAATTTATATAATGGTCATAAATTGAAACGTCTTTGTGTTCGTGTGCCACGTATTAATTATGGAGCACGCAGTAATATATCATCACGTTCCACTTCGGTGATAAACGGTGATAATGATAGCCTTGGTAAGTTAATATACAAACATACATAAGCAGATTTTCATCCAAAAATATCATATTTATTTATTGGATTTTTTGCTTTATCATTTTTATAGATTTTCAGGGAAATGCTTAAAGGAAAAAATATGCTGATACAAATTACAAAATTTGTTCACCTTTTTTTAAGTGTGTGTGTGTATGTGTGTGTGTGTGTGTGTGTGTGTGTGTATGGGTAATTGTTTGTTTTATTTATACAACAAAAGAAATATATGTTTTAAATTATGTCTCTGTGTAATAAATAAAACAAAGTGAAGAAATCTAAAAGCTGACTTTAACATCTCTGTACTTGGATCTCCATTTGTGTGTGTGTGCTTTTTTTCGATAGTTAGTAATTATTGATTGATTTTAATAGCAAGAATTTTCCGTAATAAAATATAATTATTTAAATAAATTATTTAAATATAATAATTATAATTATTTAAATATTTTATTAGATGAAAGACGTAAAATTTTGCTTAAATAAAATTCTACAAATTTTGCATTTAGCATATCACAAAAATTATTGCCTGCATTATTATGAGCTCCCATAACTTCTATAACTGATGTGTTATAAAATAATGGAAATTTTTTTGTTACATATATAGGCCTTTAGATTTGTATAACATCTGGGAAAATGTTACAAAAATTTTACTTAATATTTTTAGTGATTAATTATAATCGTTATAATGTAGTAGGTGATGAATGTCTTAATTTAAAGAAAGAATTATCTAATGCTCAAAAAGATTTCATTTTATGTGCCACCAGACATTCAATTCCAGTACAAGTGTGTACCCAATGTATAGATCGATATATTTATATGAAGGATTTCTATAATAAAGCAGCAACAATTTGTTACAATGAATTTTTTGATAATGATCGTCTAAATGTCATACAAAAAGTTCAGGAAGCTGTTACCAGAGTATGGTTAAAAGCATTTTGTGATGAATGTTTTGACCCCAGCAAAAGTAATAACAAAATATTTTCAAAAAAGTATCAAAATTATGTGAGTTGCGTTAGCGAGGGTACACCAAAAAAAGCATGTACTAAATGCTTGTACGAGTATACATCATTAAATAATTTCTATATATCTTTGTATCAAGAAACTAATGGGAATGTTTGTTTTGATTGGCAGGATCAGATGAATCGTACACGCCGGCAATGGGGTAAAGAATTTAAATGTACGCCCCATCAACAATACCATGGCTATATATTTATTGTGATGGTCGTTACAGTCATTTGTTTTGTAGCATTATTTTATATATCTGCTTATAAAATTACAATAAATCAGGAGCGCAATAATCATCAAATATTTTTAGATGGACCTTCAACATCTTCCTTAATATCAAATAGTAATATAACAATAACAAAAAGCAGTGCTTCATGTGCTGGCGCAAAACCTATTTCCGCCACAAATCATAATGAAAAATTGTTGACATCAAATGGTTTACGTTCCATTGTTGAATGTAATGATGAAAGCAGCTCTTCCGAGGATGATATTGCCATACAAAAAATAAAAATAAAACAATTTAAGAAGCAATTATGAAAATCTGAAAAAAAATATCACGTAATAAGTAAAAGCATTTAAGTCGTTCAGAGTCTACACTTAAATACGCTACAAAACTTTGCTTAATGCATTGCATAAATAATTAAGTGCAGAGAATTATAGAGAATAAAAAGCAAATATAATATTTAAAAGGACAGTCTAAAAAATATGGACTAGACTAATCAAAATTTGTTATATATTATATAAGATATATAAAATTGTAAATCTTTTGTTAAATATTGACTTATTAATGTAAAATGTTATATGGGGAGTGGTAACCAATCTTACCTAGAATTATACGCAGTGCAAGCAGTACATAGCATGCCCACATGCTAAATATGAATCAAATATATCAAAAATTGCGACCTTTATTGTTATTTATATAATTTTAGAGGCTTAAATCGAATCAGAAATTGATTTTGGTTAGATTTGTATCACTAAAAATGGTTTTATATTTTAATCCATCAAGTAATTTCAGTTAAAAATTTAATGCCAAAATTCAATAATTACAAAACCACCAAGATTGCATACAATTGCATTGAAAGGTTGAAATTTTCAATATCAATTAAAAAAACAGAGTTGCTTTGCACTTTACTTTACTGTTACTTTACATTTTTACACAGCAGAATTTCGTGTTTGTTATTTTCATTCGGCTTTTTTTTTGTTTGATTTTTCTTGGATCAGATGTTCGGTTCGTTTAGGTAACGAGAAGGGGGACCGTGACAAATAACTAATAAAATTTTATTGAAATTTCTAGTAAAATTCTTCATCTATAAAAAAGAAATTTTTTTCTATCGATTAACAAAATAAAAATGAATTGGTTTGCTGGTAGTATAGCTGAAGCTGTAGCACAATCTAAAGAAAAAAACGCAATTTTCGTTGTGTATGTTGAAGGTAAAGATGAAAATACTGAGAAGTTGTCAAAATTTTTAAATGAACCATTAATTAGAGGAACACTTGAGGCGGATAATTTTGTAGCGATTAAAATACAGAGTGACAGTGAAGCGTATTTACAATTTGCTAGTATCTATCAAATTGTACCGATACCATCGATATTTTTCATTGGTAAATCTGGTACCCCATTGGAAATTGTTACCGGTATAATAAAGACTGTAGATGAATTGAATATAAAAATTGTTAAAGTATTAGAAATGTCTGGAAAGTTATCATCATCAGCATCGATATCTCAGACAACAACCAAAAATTCGGTGAATGGTGATTGTACAAATAATAATGTAAATAAAAATGGTGACATGAATAAAATGGAGCAGGAAATTCAAAATACTAATGTACAAAAATCTGGTGTGTTGGATACAAATGCGGAAATCATTTGCGTTGATGATGTTTGCTTTAAAAAACCGATAACAAGTGTTGGAACAACAGCAATAGCATCAAAGGGCGAAGATTTGCAAAGTGATAAAGAAATTAAGGAAGGAAATGATAAAGCAGTCATACCAACGACATCAAAATCAATGCAAATTCCAAAAGTGGCATCAACTGTTGCTGGCAATGATGAAAATGAGCAGAAGAAAGTGGAAGAGACACGCAAGTACCTGGAACAAAAGCGACGTGAACGTGTCGAAGAAGAACAACGTTTGGAAAAAGAACGTGAATTGAAGCGTCGCCAAGAAGGTAAAGTTATACAAAATCTTCGACAATGGCAACATGAGCAAGAACTTAAAGAACTACAAGAAAATATAAAACGTGAGAAGATGGAAGCACAAGCAGCTCGCGAACGTATAAGGGCACAAATAGCTGCCGATAAGGCGGAGAGAGCACAGAAATTTGCTCAAGCAACAACACCAACAACAGGAACATTGGCGGCAACCAATGCTGTATCAAACAATCGATTTATTTTTGGAGGTGAGACTGCTTCTACTTCGACTTCTGCTGCTGCTGCTACTACTACAGAAATGAGAGCAATAGCAACAGATGAAACACGTTTACAATTCCGCTTTGCCAGCGGCCTTTCAAGGGCTCATATTTTTAAATATACTACAACTTTAGGCGAGGTACGTGATTATGTTATAGATGAATTATTAATTGGGACAGGTATAAAGGATTTCATATTGGCCACAACTTATCCAAAACGTGAATTTACTGATGAGCATAATGCAATGAATTTATTGGAACTTAACCTAACGCCAAGTGCTGTTATACTTGTTATTGTTAAGGGTAACAGTAGTGCCGCATCTGCTATAGCACGTTCTGGCGGTTTATTCAGTATGTTAAATTCTATTATTTGGACTGTAATTAATCCAATTATTGCCGTAGTAGCTACAACTTGTAATTGGATACAACGTCGCATACGTGGCAATGATGCTGGTTACCTAGGCAGGCGCAATGTTAACGGTGCTCAGAAACGTTTAAACGATGAGAATATTAGACAAAATGATTCAGCAAAACGTCGTAATTTGGATCGTTTTATAAATGCAACAGAACCATCGACATCAAGTAAAAATAATATTAATAACGGTAACGGCAACAACAACAACAACAACAACAATAATAACAATGGTGATAAGATGGAAGCAGGTTATCGACGCTATAGGGGTAATTCCAATATACATCGTTTATCTGATAATCGTAAAGATTCTGATGATGAGAATGCCACATGGAATGGTAATTCTACTCAACAACAATAAACAACAGCATAGGGCTTTGGTTTATGCCGAGTAAAAGAATATCAAGACCGATAATTTTCTCTAATGATCTTCATAAACATCCAATGACTAATTGTAAATATTTTTTTTGTTTAACTTTATTTTCGTGTAGTGCACATTTCATTATTCAATACTTATTAATAAAAATTTTAAAAAATTAAAAAAAAAGCTATTTGTCGAGGTGTGCTTTCATTTTTGAATTATGTTGTATAGATTTGATCTTACATAAAATTTCTTTCTTTAATGTGTAGGCCATATAAATTTGTTGTCTTATAAGCAGTACATACCAACTTTACTCTTAGCCCTAAGCCAAATAGGCCATCTTTTCTATGGCTTTTATTGGAAAAAAATTATAAAGAATAATTAAAAATACTTATCGGAAACAAAAAAGTAGCCTTTTATTTTAATTAAATGCTTTTAAATTTTTAACTGTTCATATTCAGGGCAAATCACTCGATGTAAAATTATAAAAATTGAAACTAATGAACTATTTATTATCGTTATATCATTCAACTAGTTCTTTTGAACTAGTGACTCCTTAAATTATTTTCAGTAGCATACAGTGAGAAACGTAAAAGAGAGAGAGAGAGCTTTGTTAGTGCCATCGCACTAATGCATTTCATCTCTTTATTCTTATCTTTATTATATAGTATTCTCAAAAGTACTATAATTCTTTGGAGAATCTGCTATTGAAGACTCTTTATTTCTGCGAGATAAATTGTATAATCGCTTTAGTTGGCGTTTGAGTTTTGTGCGTGGTAGTTCGTACGGCTAAAGTAAACGATCGTGTAAGCAGACGAACGAACAAACGAATAACCCAGCCGTAGCTTTGATTAATTTAATTTTCATTTATTATTTATGTTGTGTAAGCAAATGCATAGAAATATACATATATATAAGAGTGTATTATCGTGTGAAGCTCATATAATAATAATATGTTTAAAAGTATAAAAAGAAATTAAAAGTATTAGATAAAAAAAGGGACTCATAAGTCAACTCGTTACTTGTATAACTGTAAATATTATAACAAACAATTTTAAACGGGAAAATGAAAACAAACAGAAGTATGAAGGAAATATAAATGTAAATGTACTTTATGGGAAATATTGAATTCAGCAACCGCATAATTTTAATTAGAAAGAAAAGGAAAATAACAGCAAATGAAGTAATAATAGTGACAACAATAACAACGAAATGCAAGCCAGTCACAGTATTTAATTTTATACGCGTCTTTTATGTAAGTACGGGCGTTTGCAAGTGTGTGTGTGTGATGGTTTGTAATGCACAAAAATTATATCAAATGGCATAAATGAATAAAAAATAATTTATTAAAATTATGCGAATAGTTGAAATTGAAGTTTTGTGACATAAATCGATGAACTCTTTTCTTTCTAATAAAGCACAATAATTTGTGACATATTTATCTTATTATTGATAATTTTCTCTATGTAAAATAGTTCATTAGGAAATTTTTATAGTTGTGTTGTGTGCCTTTTTTGAAAATTTTTTTTAGCATTTAGAAATCTAAGTTAATTCTCTTGCTCTTGCTTTTTGTTATGAACTCTTTTTCTCTGTCTCTCTCTTTTTTAGTCTATCTGCTATATAATTTTTAGGAATGATTTGTGTGTGTTGTATGCGCGCATTCAATCTTGTAATGTTTTCTTCTCAAGTTTTCTCAAATAATTCTGGCATCTTTTTCATATAAAAAAAATTAAATGAGGAAATAAGGTAGTATTCGAAAAAAAAAACCAAATTGAACATTAAGAGAAAAGGAGTGACAAAGCGTTTGGAGAGTAAACGTGTTTGATTGTTTATGTCTGTTTTCTTGTCGTTTTGTTGGTTTGTTTGGTTCTTTAGGGTTAAAATAATTATGTAGTTAGTTAATAAAATAAAAAAAACCTTATATAGCGCCGGATGAAATGGCAAAACAGAAAATAGCAAAAAAATAAAACAAAATAAAAAATTACAACAAAAAAATTGAAAGCAAAAAAAAAAAATGAGAACAGCAGATATTAAATGGTATATATGTTTTTTATATATACAAAAATATATTACAGTTACAGTTATTCTAAAGTACTGTTATATATGTGTAATATATTGCTTAAAATAACGAAATCACTAAAAAAAGAAGAAGAAGAATAATAAAATAGCGGATTGTATTAATTAAAAAAGACTTTTTGATTTCTTAAAATTTAAAGTAGAGTATAAGAAAACAAAGCAGAGAGAAGATATAATTAAAAAAAACCATTTCAGTAATATTAATTAATTGAGAACTAAATTAACATATTTAAATGTAATTTCACTTGCTTTGTCGCACTTTCTCCCTTTACTTCCCTCTCACTCTGTTTGTCTTATTGCCTGCTTTCTCATCTATATTTTACATGCCATATATTTTTCTAAATTGTCTATACAAAATCTATGCAAAGTTTTAAAGTAAAATAAGCAGTAAAGAAGAAATTAAAGTATTGAAAATAATAAATTAGCAACAACAAAACAAAAATTTACCGTACATGCATAAAATTGTATTGCCCTCTCTTTATGTTCTTCATGTCAATTACTTTGGTGTTTTTATTTTTTATTTAAATGGATTCGTCCTTGCATTTGAGTATGCGTGCACAAGTATTCAGATAGCTAGCGATTACTAAGGCATATGTATGTATGTGGGAGGATGAGGATTACAGAGAAATTTAATAAAGCAAATAGACGATACATATTGTTATAATAATATACATATATTGTTATAATGTTTGTATATGTCAAAGTACACACACACACGCATATATATATATATATATATATATATATATATATATATATATATATATGTCATGTACAAATGTTTATAACATGTGTCTTTGATCTTTTGTTATTTCTTTTCAACTTGATATTTTTCTTATCTTTTATTGTGTGTCTGTCGACCGGCATTTATCAATACATGTGTATATAGGTATGTATCTATGTGTATTGTATGTTGGTGTGTTTGCAGAGAAAACATCCAAAAAAAAATTAAAGCCGCAGAGAGGAAAACTGTAGATAACGTTAAAGAAAAAAGCAAATAATAAAAAAGTATTTGAAAATAAATTATATATGTCAAAGCAAGAGCAAATAAATTTTTATAAAATCTAAAATGTAGATTTTATTCTGTGTGATTTTTGTCACAATGTGTTCGTGTGTGTGTGTTGTGGCGCTTCTTTATTTGCTGTTCATTATTATCAAGTTTATTAAACTGTTTAGATTTAGAAATTAAATCCAAAAAAAAAAAAATAGCCAGTATAATAGAAACAGAGAGAGGTAGAGAGAGAAAGACAAAAACAAAAAAAGGTTTGTTTTTTAAATTTTTCAAGTAATATTCATATTTGTGCCTAAGAAATGAAAGCAAAGCTCACTTTGCTTGTTCTTTGTTTTGCTTTTTGGTGTTTTTTTTTTTTTAATAATTCACACATTTCTTTAATTTTTATAACTTAAAATGGTTTGTAGTTGTTGTAATAGGATAAAAAAATTATATCCATATACTCTGCCTTAAACTGAATTGTTTGCATTTTTTTAAAATTATTTATCTTTTCTTTCGTCTCCCTCTGTTACTCTCTCTCTCTCTCTCTCTCTCTCTCTCTCTCTATGCCTCTCTTCTAGGTCTAATTGTATTTTGAATTGGCATCATTACCAAGTTTTTCTTCCCTTTTTTTTTGCCTTATTATTATTATTTTTTTTTTGTATTTCTGCTGCAAAAATTTTTATGTAATTTTCTATTGAAATTTCACCCTCGATAATAATTTTCTTGGTATCTCTTCCAATTATTATTATTCTCTGCATGTGGTAATGCTACTCCCAGTTGTGTACAATGTAAAAATCTTTTTTCCTTTATTATCTTTTACACATTAAAATGTGTTCGCTGCAGCGCATGTTTATTATTATCCAGTTATATCGTCATAAGAGGTAGACAAAGAGAGAAAAGCAAAACAAAACGTAAAGTAGTATAAGAAATATTAAATTTGTATGCTCGGTATGTATGTATATAGAATAAAAATATAGAAATTTACAAAGTTAATGTTAAAGAGTTTAAAAACGTAGAGGGAGAAGATGTGTTTGTGTTTGACTGTTCTTACAAACTAAAAATAAAAAAAAAATCGTACAACTATTACAATAATAATACACAACATATATGTTAATAAGTCTCTGAACTGAATGAACTGAAAAATCATTTTCAATTTTGTTTATGTGAAATTTGGTAATGCTTGTTTCAAATGATTAAAAATATTAGCATAAAATATGAATAATATTTTGGAATTTTCTATTAAAAATTTTTTGTTACATTCATCATTTCACTTAAGTAAATAATATGTAAAAAATTTGCTGGCATAGCTTGGAAAGTCTTTATAAAAAATACTTGATCTAATATATTTTCAAAATTAATTCATTCATAAGACGAATGACATCTGCCATTGTAGCATAATTGCAATAAAATCTCTCAAAGAATTGTACACTTAAAATATGATGGAAAAAATCCAGTAGACTAGATTTAAATTAACTCATAAATTAATTGTGATTAAATGAAATAGAAAACAAAAGTTCTCTTCAGTTTATGAATTATGAATGCATTTTCTTTAGCTTCTTCTTTTTTCCTTTTATAATAAATTAATTTTTCATTTTTATATTAACTTTTTCTATTTTCAGTGTTTTATATTTACATTTACAACCATTTACAACAAAATTCAAAGCGTAAACGTACAAAAAGTAAATATAAATAAAATAAAATGAACAAGTGAATCAAAATAATAAAAAAAAGAAAAAAAAAGAAGGGGAGAAAACATATTCGTATAAAGTTCATAAATTTTGTCATCTTCAATAAAAGAATTCTATTTTATTTGTATGCTGCAATAACTTTGAGGAGAGCTTATGCTTCTCCCTATTTTTTTATTTTTTATTTTTTTTTGTTATTTGTTACTGTAACCGTAACATATTTGTGTATATGTTTTGAAAGTGTATTGTGGTGTTCATGTGTATGTGAGATAGTTGTACGTAGTTAGTTAATCCATTCCTTTTATAATAAGGAATACAATACGAAACAAAAATAAAAAAAAAAAAAGAATTTATCATCAAGAAATTGCGTATTAAGAAATTATATGCTTATAAATAAAGTGTACAAGAATTATAGTAATCGTAATATTAAATTTTCATTTCTCATCCATTTATATGTTTATACAAATAAATGTTTGTATGTATATAAATATATTTTTGTGCAAATGTATGATGAGTACGGGCATTTTTAAAGGTGTTTGATAAAAAAAAAAAAGGAAAGGTAAAGAACAAAAAGAAGAAGAAGAAGAAGAAGAAAAAAAAAGTAAAAAAAATAAAAATTACAAAAAAAAAAAGCAGCCATCAGCATACAAATCAATGAGCGTTTCAATGTCATTAGTACAAGGTGGAGCTGCTGGCAGTGCACCACAAGGTGCTATATTAGCTGCCGCTGCTCCTTATTATCAACCGCCAGCTGTACCACAAGATGTACAACCAGATCGTCCAATTGGTTATGGTGCTTTTGGTGTTGTATGGTAAGTTTTCTTTAAAAAAAAAAAAAAAAATCCCTACTAAAAAAAAAGGGTGATGTATGAGAAGGGCAACTACAGAATTTTTTTTTTTTATTGTACTTTGATATTTTTCCCAGTAAATTTTATTTTTAAGAATATGCAAAAATTTATTTATAAATGCAGTCTTTCTATTGCATAATTATAACATATGTGTCAATAAGTCTTTGAACTAAGCAAGCGTTTTTGATTTTGCTTAAATGGTTTGTCACAATCAATCGATTTAATTAAGTCAAAGAAACAAGTGTAGATCAATAAAAATATAGCTCTCTAGAAAATGTTAAAAAAATTTTAATCTAATAGTGTTTAAAAGTTAATTTCGTCTAGAAATTTATATAAATTTGCTAACCAATGTTTCTGCATGGGTCAGATCAAAAACTTATTTACGTATTTATGGTATTTATTGAAAACCCAAAATCCAAAACCCAATGAAGCGTAAAATGATCTTTCTGCTTGCAATCAAAATCAAAAGATAATTTTTAGATATTTCATTTACAATTGTGTTGTAACGTAACGCATCATGTCGCACAGTACTTAAATTCAACTAAATTGATGTAAAGGAAAATAATGTAATAATAATAATAAAAATGAAAACAACAACACCACTAACAACAAAATTTATAATGAAAATAATAAGTGGTCCAAAAAAAAAAAAAAACAAGAAAAAAAAGAAATGCTCAATGAACATCAGAACAAAGCATGGATATTAAAAACAAGGAAGAAAAGGAGCAAGAGAAATTAAGGTGGAAATAAAGAAGAAGAAAACTCATCAGAATACTGTACAGAACAAGAAGAAGCAAAGGCAATGCCAATTGCAAAAACAGTAATAATAAAAATATCATCAACAACAACAATAACAAAAGGAATACAACAATAATAATATTAAAACAAAAAAAAAAAAAAAAAAAAGAAACGAAAAAAATGCGCCAGTTTTAAAGACCCATAAGCAAATAAGAAGCCAAAAGGCAGCTAAGTAACTAAAAAATGAATAAATGAACGAAAGAGCTAACGAACGGAATGGACGAGCTAACGAAACGTAACGTAAAAACTGAAATATCTACAACAATAACAACAAGGAAACGGCGTCACAAAAAAAAAAAAACAAAAAAGTCAAATCAGTGGCTGGAACAGAGAAAAGAACAGGAACAGAGAGCACTGGCAGAGAGGGAGAGTCAGAGTCAGAGGTAAAAGTAAACAGAAAGGCAAAACCCAAGACCGAATCCAAATCAGAGTCATAATCAGAGACAGAGTTAGATGCAAAAGAAAAAAAAGGAAAAAAAAGTAAGAAAAAGCAACGCAATATAAATGCAGTCTGTCCATAAGCACAACATAAAAATACAATGAAAAAACACAAGAAAAATAGAAATAAAAAAAAGAACCATGTGCACATGAGCACATGAACCCCTTGCTATGAAACATAGTGTCTAACAACCACCGCAAACAAGACTTAAAATTATGGTACGTTATATTCTAGAAAATACAATGAACTTTTACCAAAACCAAAAGCATAACAATTCGTATGAAAAAAAAAAATATCAAACTCACCAAATACAAAAGGAAATATATGTTGCATTTTGCAACGACTTTTATGATCACCCTATTTATACATACTTTTATTATGATTTTATATATAAGTCATACTAATAAAATCTACGCTTTGATAGCACTCACTTCTCTTATAAAGTCTCTCTTTTTTATTTTTTTTTTAGAAAGACTTGCGATTAAGATTATGAGAACTTGCCATATAAGAGAGCAAAGGCAAAGAGGGAGAGATGAAAGAAAGAGAAAGTTTTGCATATAGAGAAATTTTCTTAAAGTTTTTCTAAAAAAAAAAAAAAATCACAGAAATAAAGGGGAAAGATACGATTTCTTGATTTCTCCGATAGTTGGAAAGAGTAATTTAATAAAAGTGGAATAGTCTCTATTTTGAAGGCGTAAATTTTTTTACATGTATGTATTTTGCTCAAATGTATAGCATGATGCCTTGTGAAAAACAGAAATCTTTTAAAATGCCAAATCAATTTTTAGTTGAATTTCCAAATCATGTGAATTATAATTTCAATAATTACAAATTAAAATTAGATTTGTTATTAAAGTAAACATCGAATTTTTTAGGCTCCGGTCAAGGCTCAATTATATTGATTTTTCACAAATTTTTTTTTTCCTTAAGTAGGAATCTTTTTGGATTCAGAGAATTTTGGAATATGATTAGCGAATTTTCGATTGAAATTTTCATCGATTTTTATAAAAAATTTTCAAAATTTATATTTATTGCTATTTTTGTTTTGTTTACTGTATTTGATATGTAACCACAAAATTTGCACTAGATTTTTAAAGAACAAGAGAAATTATTTGCTTCGCTTTTTTCTTTCTTTTTTTTTTGTTTTTGTTTTGCTATACAGAGATTTTTATTAGCATGTGCTGAGTTTTGGTGTAGTGGCGTAAATACGAAATATTACGAAAAATTTATTTTCGTTTTGCTTGATGAATTCTCTAAGATAAAATATTAATGTAAAATGAAACGATATTATGAATATGTAAAAGTGTTTTGGTTAGTTAAGTGTCTGTGCAATTGTTTATCTAAATGGACAAATGTTGTTTCATATGGATATTTTAATTGTTTCTTAAGATAAACTGCGTATTTAAACTTTTTAATTTGTATACCCTTTTCCATTGGACGATGTGAAATTTTCAAAAGGTTTTAGTGGTCTGTTTGAAATCAATGGCGGCACATGTGAATCATTCATATTCAATTCATATTATTAAGCAGAGACATGAACCAATTTGAACAAAATTTGTCATTAAATTATTATTTATATGCTAAATTTGTTTAAAAATTATTCACGTGGACAGACCTGAAAATAGATGGCCAAACGGAAAAATGAATTTAAATTGTTTGAAAAAATGATGCTGAGTTAATCTGTATAATAAAAATTAATTATGCCTCAAATCCTTTTGGATGTTACAAACCTGTGCATAAACGTATCATACGCCATATGCTAGAAGTCATTGAGAGTATTAAAAAAAAAAAAACCTAAATAAAAAATATCATTTCTTTTAAATGTGACAAGCGATGAATAATGAGTATCTCCTCCTACAGATCTTTTTCAAAATATACATACAAAATGATTGCGTATAATTTCACTTGAAAAAAAGAGAAAATGATAAGGAAGGTGGTAACCCAAGTAACCCAAGTAGGAGATAGGATTTGTATAAATGTCTGAGTACAAAATCATTATCATCATTTTAACTATTGTTAATGGTTTTTTTACACATTTTTCTACGTACAATGTTTATTCATTTATTGTTATAAAAAAAATAATTTCAGGTAAAAGTGTTACGTACAGAATGGTATTAGTATGGACACGCTGTTGCTGTGTTTACTTTAGTACGCTAAGCTTAACTTTCCTCTCTGAGATAAATTTCTTTATTATACCGATTTACTTGTATTTAGAATCTATCTAAATAGATTTATCATGAAATAATTATAAAAAAACTCATTGTCTGCCAGTCTGCTTTAAATGTAGTCAGATATATTTCTTAATAGAATCTACAAAACTTCATTTATCTGAAGGGCAGCCTTTTAATGAAATTTTTTTTTTATATAAGCTCACTTTTGTCGTTTGTCAAGCAAGCATGCACTTTACAATAAAATCAAATCAAATAATTTTTACGAAAACTATCATTCTCAAAATTGATAAACATCCAAGAAAATTGAATAGAGAGCAAATATGCAATAAATTAAAATACTATGAAATTATCTCTCATATAAAATGAATGAAGTTTGAGGAGAGAAAGTGTTATACAAATTCTATTAGAATGAAAATTTCTAATTAGAATGAAAATTCTAATTATGCATAAAGCTTTTTTAATTTATTTTACTTGTAAAATTTTATAAAGAGATTTGATTTAGGATACAAAATATTGAGCACCGTTTGATTATAACATTTTGAATTTGTGTGTTGTTGTTGTTTTGTTGAAAAGGATTCGTTGAAAAAGAACAAAGTAAAAAAATTACCTGCAACTGGTTTTTTAGTTATATTGATATTGTTATTGTTGTTGTTTTTGTTGTTATTATTATTATTATTTTTATTCTTATTACTATTATTATTCGTTTTCCTTTGGCCTCTTTTTATTATTTCTTTATATTTCTTATACGTAGAACCTTTTTGAATGGCCTAAATAATGAAGTCCACATTGACGATTTCTTTTTTGTTTTGTTCTTTTTTTTGATTTTGTCTGGGTTTCTTTTTCTTCATTGTAGTTATTTCTGTTGCTGCTGTTATTCTTCTGTTCTGTTTTGTTCTTCTCTGTTCTATACTGTTGTTTTTCACATTTTATTTTCTCTTTATTTAGCACTTTTAGTGTGTCTGTCTATCTGTCAGTCTGGCCACATAACATTTACTCTATTAATTCGTCATTTGATTGTTGGTTAGTTGCTTTTCATGGTTTATCATTTTTTTTTTGTATATATGTCTCTCTTTTGCTTTAATGGTTAAATTCTCAGACATGTATCTCACACACAAAGTCTTGTTGTATGATGTTGTTGTTGTATCATAAATGAAGTTTGAGTTGTTTAAACATTTATTTTGTGTCATATATTAAATGTCAGGTAGAGAGAGTTTCAAATATTTTTTGTTTTGTTGTTGCTTTTTTTTTCATTACTTTGATTTCATAAGCGTCTTTTGTCTGGTTTGAATGATTGGATACAATAAAGTGATTGGTAAAGAAAAAAAAATGTAAAATCTAGAGAAGTATTCAATAAACTACATCACACAAGATTTATATAATTGAAAAGAAGTTACCTGTTTTGAAAAAATCATTAATTGTCTACAGGAAAAATGTATGGGGGTTTTTTTTTTTTAATGTAAAATTAGTTTTCTTTACACATCTTAATTATCTTGAATAAAGATTAAGAAAAAAATTAATTTTAACAGTATTTCTATAGATTGATTTTTTTTTCAGACTTTCAATGAAATATTTTTATGGAAATAATGTGCCCTAAGTTAAGATTTTTATTTGGACTGGACTGCTAATGGTTTTTCTTTTCTTTCTTTGATTTTTTGGGAATGTAAAAATATGAATGAAGAGCTGTAGCGAGAAAGTGGACTTGCATGTTTTAAGCTTTGAAGACCTTATTTTCATTATCGTTAATTTTAGTTTAAGTATTAAATTTTTAATATGCGATAATTTTATGGGATTTAAAGATAAAGAATAAGTAATACTAATGGTAAAGAAGATGTAAGGACGATGCTGAGAATGACAGCTGGATGATGGTGGTTTCAGTGGTGGCAATGGGGATGATGTTAGTGGTAGTGGTAGTGGTAGTTATTGCTTTGCTTATGTTATCTGGATTACAGGAAAATTACATTTGCTTTGTTAAACAAGTATTGCATTTAAACTGCTTGAACTGTTTTCCTTTTTTCATATTTAAAAATAAAATAGGAAACAATAAAAACAAAACAAAACAAAATATAACAAAATAAGAAAAAAAAAACGGTTTATTTAACAAGGCAACTAAGCATAATGGAAAAAATTACGTATATAAAATTTTTTACATTATCAACTTCGATTCTAACAGTAACAATTATTGCTACTTTTGTTATTAATCTTGCTTTTTTTTCTTTTGTTTTGTTTTGTTTGAATCAATGCGGGTTAAAAAAAAAATAAGTAACAAGTTGAGTCCTTTTCTGTGTTACACTCTTCTATTCATTCTATAGCTTTCATACATTCACATTTATTTACTCTCTTGTGCTATCAAATTTAACCACCAGAAAACAAAAACAAAAACAAAAAGAAATGCTAATAAAAGCTGAACGTAAACTAAATTCAAGAAGCTTTGAAAATGCAAACTTTTATATGTTTATTTAATTACAAACACATGCATATAAGTACATGAATATAAGCACACATTTATAAAGTAATGTGTATGTGTGTGTGCGTGTGTGTGCATTTATTGCTTTTATGTAGTTAAGAACTAAAAAATCTTTCTCCAAGTTTCATTTCTACCTCTCTCTCCGTTTCTATCTCACTCAAACAAAATTTTTTTTTCATAATGTTATAATCATTCCCTGAATAGAAGAGCAGATTATGTATGTATTCAACCACTTTAAACGTACATCGTACACAAGCGAATAATCTTATTGTAATTTTAGTATATTTTATTGTTCAACCAGATTTTACTTTCTTTAAAATACATTTAATTTTGTTGTTATTCTTGTTCATTATTCTTGTTCTTGTTCTTGTTCTTGTTTTTGATTAACAACAAAACAACAATATGACACAACATGATGAAATATATTTTGTTGTTGTTGTTATTATTATTAAAATTATTGTTTTTGTTATTGTTGTTTTAGTGCTGTTATAAAAAGAATTTAAATGGAAATTGACATTATCAAGTTTTTTTTTGGACACATTAAGCTTTTTTATACACATACACACACACAAACATATGCATATGCATATGCATACGCGTATGCAGATTCAATGTACAACAACCGTAATATGAAATAAATAGATGTTAAAGTTATTTCATAATTACATTTAATGCATAAGGAGTGAGGGGGAGAGGGAAAGAGAACCAACAGAGAATTCATTGATGTAGATCAAATAAGCAAAATGAACGGTAAATTGTGAATTAGATAAATGTATACAAATACAGTTGTTGTAATACGTTATGAGTGCAAGCACTTTTTATGTGAATAAATAATTATTGTGAAAATATACACAATTATTTATATTATAAAAAACAATTTTTGAATGACACATGAAATATTAATATGAATGTTTATTTACATATTTGAGTAGAATGGGTGTGGCATACGTGAGAATTTTCACATAACGCTTTATACGCTTTATAGTCAATGGACAAATTTTAAAAAGAAAATGGACTGCTTATCATTAGCAGAGTGGAAAAAAAGAGAGCCAAAAAAGGGCGCTTAGAGGCTTTATAAGGGGAAGTTTTGAATTCTAAATTTATAAGCCATGCCTTAAACAACATAAGAAATTGTATAAGGCATGGTCGTATGTATAATGGACGCGAAAATATTTTACAAGTAATTTATTCCTTAAGCTGTTTCGGTTTATAGTCAAAGTATGGCACTTTGAAAAAAAAAATAAAGTAAAAAAGTTTGGTTTCAAGGGATTCAATAAAAAAAGTTTAACCCATCTCTGGCTTAATAAAACCTTTTCAATACAACAAGGATTTTGTACTTATTTTTATTTATTTTTTTTTTTTGTTGTGTTTATTTACTCTAAAGATTTTATTTGTATTTATTTACATTTTTGTGTTATGCTCTCCCTTTTTTTATTTTTTTTTTATTAACGCATTTCTATGAACATGTTTCATTTATTCTATTTGTTAAATGAATTTTTACTTTTATTATTTGGCTGGGTCTAAATTTTGTATACTCACCGTCCTTATATTGTGATTTTATAATTCTGAGCTTGTTTCAGTTTTTCGATAACTGATAGATAAAAAAAAAATATAAATAAAAATTTGATCAGCTTTTTATCTTTTGCTGTTTGTAAAGAATAAAATGTTTTGCTTAAAAAATTTTACCAGGACAGACAGATGGACATGTCTAAATTGCCGCCGCTTCTTTTTTTCGTGGTTACAAATATAATAACAATATGAATACACCATCAACTACCACCACTCTGGATGGTGGATGTAAATGGGAAAAAAAAAAGACAGAATATTTTAATATGCGTAGTTTAATGAAAGATGATGAGAGAGACAGAGAAATAGAATGAGGTTTGTTTGGTTGGTCTTTCTTTTTTGACCTGTTCAATAGATTTAGAAACAACATGTGCAGTTCTTATCTTTGAGATAATTAATTTTCATTTTTCTTATTTTGATTATAGATTTTCTAAGAAAAATCTTTCTTATAGAATAAGTATGAGTGTATTTTTTTTCTTGATGGTTTTCAGTTGATAAAATGTAATTTTTTTCCGTGCACTTTTTAAGGGCAATCTTTTTGGGTTAACACACACACACACACACACACACACACACACACACACACAAATGGCTTTATTACATTTTCATATATAAATCCATTTATTTATTTTCACATAAGAATCCAGATTTTTTTTTACATCGATTTCTCATTTCATTTTTATTCCTTCCAATGTAATAAAAAAAAAACCCATTTGATGGTGCGTAAACAAAAATTGATTTTATTGATTGTACTTTTGAGGAGCCGGGCATTTCGAAGAGATTTTTTTTTTGCTTTTGCAAATCGACCACGCCTAATTGAAATTACACAACTTGAAATTTTCCATATCGCATCATAAATTATCAAAAAGTGTCGAGGTGGTGATTATCGAAGTTTGGACGCCACCGAAATATAATTTTTTTAAGAAAGTTATTATTAAAAAGTTGTGGTAGAAAATTTTGAGAAAATTTGAGGTGGGACATCTTTAATTTAATTAAAGATGCTTTCAATCTTAGATACCGTAGTTAAGTCTAAAAAATAAGATCCTTTTTAATTTCTCTTTTTAATACGATTTCTACAACTACTTGATTTTTTGGTATTGAGAAGAACGATTAAAATGAAAAAGTAGCATTTTTGAAATGAAAAAAAAAATGAAAAAAGTAGCATTTTTTTCATTTCATCCAGTTTTTTTTTTTTTAGATACATTTTCAGATAAGCCTTCAAAATAGTTATGGTGATTTTAAAATTGATTTTAAAGTTGCAAACTTTTATTTTTACAATAATTTCAGGCAACTTATTATATGAAATTATATGAAACACATGAAATTTTATGGCCAAATTTCTATTGATACAAATTTAGGAGTGTTATGCAGAGAACGAATTGATGTAGATCGACCCGCATGTAACTTGAGGTTACACCTCAAAATATACCTGATTTTTTTTAATTTGTCATGCTTTTATGTAATTGGCATAGTGCTCATGCTTTATGTTGTTGTTCTTGTTTTTTCACAGATTACGTGATGAAATATAAGATGCATTTTACCCCTTAACACTTTCTCATTCTACATTGAAGACATTGTGCTTGAAATGAAACGGCCAGCATCGTTTACTTAAATGACAACTAAACATTATTTTTTGTTGTTGTTGCTTTCTCTTTCTTTCTCTCTCAGTCACTCAATACACACAATAATAAAATATTTTGTATGTGCAAGGGTTTATCTATTTTTGTATTCATATCAAATTTTTTTTCAAAATTGTACTTAATTTCATTTCCTACATCTGCATGTTAATATTCTACATTTTCTTCTTCTTTGCATTCTTAATATTAAGTTTTCTCCCTTCTTACAATTTTTCTGCTTACTGCAACTATGCAGTAATTAATTGGAGATATGTTCAATTTATTAGAATGTTTGTAATATCAAAAAGAAAAATAAATGGAAGAATTTATAGATTATCGAGAAGAAATTTTGAATCGGCTCCCTTACGAACTAGCTTAGATATATATATATATATATATATATATATATATATATATATATATATATATATATATATGTATATGTAAGGGACCCGATCGTGTACTTATCCGATTACTTGTGATTTGCACTTGCAGAAAACAATCCCCTGCTTCAACAATAATCACTCGTTTCCGTTTAAATTTTTGTTTTATGCAATATATATAACAAGTGTAATAATTTTATTGATTGTTACTCTTAATTTGCCTTGGGAATTCTTAGTTCTATATGGTAATTCATTTCACAATCGTTCACGTACTTTTTGATTTTTCGTTTGCAAATGCTCTCGGTATGAGTTTTTTTCTTTATTCTTATTTTAATTTTCTAATTTACACGACCGCATGCTCGTCATCCGAAAAAATCGAATGCCTCACTCTCTCTACAGTAATTTTTATGTCTGCTCGTTTTTAAAGATATACAACGAATCTTCGAATATAAAAGCTCTCTCTTCTAACGTCGCTCTCACAGTTATAGATAGCAACGGCTAACAGGACTCTTACGAGGAATGATTTAGGAGGACAGAGGAATGGTTCTTAATAAGTGTGAGAAAAACGGGGCGTCCGACTTTTCCCTTACATTGGATTCCAGATTCAATCATATTTATGCTATTTCTATTTCAAAAAGGGCACGTTTTACATTGCCTTCTGCTGTTTTTCTTTTTTTGAGTAGTGTTGTTGTAGTTGTTAGTATCGTTAATGATCTGTTGTCCCTTCAAAATGTTTTGTCTTCATTGTTAAATTACTTGTTTATGTGTGTATGTGTAACAATACAACTGTGTCAAGTATGAATAGAAAAATTAAACAAAACAAAATAACTTATTTCAATGAGATTTCACAAAACGCTGCTTCTTCATACTAAAAAGAATTTCGTGCTACTTAAAATTTGGAGAGCGATTTGCGATTAGATATTTGCCTCTATTTCTGCACAAATGAGTTTAAGTAACTGATTTGTACGGACCTTCTGTAGCTTGGACAACTTTGGTATATATATACTTTTGTATAGGGCTCTTATCATATTTATATGTACCATATGTACATGCGTTTATTGTACTTTAAATGTACCGTTAAATAAATGCATGCATGATTATGCTTGTCGTTTGTTAATCGGGAAACTCGATTGTGTAAATCTAAAATAAGAAGAAGAAGACAAAATTTGTAAATCATAAAAAAATTCATTTGTTTGTTTAGTTTTGTTTAGTTGTGTGTGTGTGTGTGTGTGTTAACAATAACAATAAACGAATGGTAAGATAAATATATTAAATAAGAGCAGGTGGGCAGGTGGGCAGGTGGGCAACAACAACAATTATTAGTGTTAGCCGTTGCCATATGGCTCCTCCGTTTGTTGGTTTTATTGGCTTTTTGCCTGTTACATAGTTAGTTGACTGGCTTGCCAGTTAGGATGATACATCTCAGCAAAAGTATTCGGCAACAACAACACCAACACCACAACCACCATCATCGTTTATCGAAGAATACACTTTGCTTTTTTTTCTTTTTCTTTCTTGCTTTTGTAGTTGATTAGCCGGTATTTATGTATAAAATTGTCTTTCCTTTTTTTTTTTTTTGTCTTGCTTACTTTGCTGTATTATATAAAGTTGTATGTGTTTTGGTGCGTGTATGTTGATTTAAATTACTAGTTCTTCAACTTGCTCTTACAATATTTACTTAATATTTTCTTGTTACTCTTTCTCTTATTTTATTTGTTATATTATTTTATTATAATTGATTGTTATATACGAATGACTGAGTTTAGTGAATGTGTCCATTTACATGCAGATTATTTGGGCTTGGCTGGTTATCGTGTTGTCGTTTCTTGTGCCGGTTTTTTTAATTCTTTTTTTTTTTTCTTTTTTTTTTTTGGATTTGAATTGGATACCCTAAATTATACACGTGTTATATTTAATTTATTCTGATATTTGTATTTTGAATATGGAAGACTGAAGTTGTCTGAAAAGAAAAAAATTTTTTTTTGCCATGACTGATTTATTCATGGTATTTTTAAGTATGGTAGATTTGTATAATAATCTTGTGAATTTTTATTAGCAACTAAGTCCCTCATAATCGTTCAGGAGGCTTTATAGCTTCCACGAAGCCAATTTATGAAGTGAATCACTGCAAGTGATACTTTCTTTGGTTCGATAGCACTTACATATAGAAAAAACATAACAAATGACGGACTGATTGTCAGTAGTGCAAATACTTTTCGGGATTCATTAAACCTACCTGAGCATTAATTGTTATTTTCATTGATAATTTTTGCCATCACAAATTAATTATTACAAATGGATGAATCATCTTTTCCTGTTTCCATTTCTTGTAAAAGTTCTTATTTTGTTTTATAAGTGGCATGTTGGCATGTTGGCGTAACAATTTTTCAAAATAGCAATAATAATTACATTTAAAGAATTTCTTATGATAATGTGTCAACTAAATTAATGTTAATGTCATATTTTGAAAATATAAAAAATAAGCAGAAGTAAGATCGTCAATCAGTTTATTTAGAGGATGGTAAAATGCCTTACGTTATACGTTACAATCAACATTTCACAAATTTAGAGCTTAAAGGAGGAAAAAGAATATCTTACTAAGGCGAGAAGTTCCTTAAAATCAACACACTTCATTGAAAATTCTAATTAAAGGATCTATCTCAAGACATTTCTGGGTGTTACAAATTGTATGCTTCAAATATTTGTTATCGTTATTGTTGTCTGGTGACTTTTTTTTCTTTATGGACCACAGATTTTTATAACTGTTCCTAATGGTTCAATTTTGAAAGGCTGCGGCTTCTTTTTAAGTTGTATAAAATCAAGAGAATATTTTGCATATTTACATGGAAATTTATATGGGCATGTAAATTTGTGCGTCATTAAATGAGGTTAATGCATGTTGGTCATACACTTAAAAGTAAATATTTATTTTTTTTGAGATTTTCTGCCTCCCAAATTTTCGTACTCAAAATTTCATATGATTTTATTGCGCTTTTTAGGGATTTTTTTCAACATAAAGCGATTGTGGCATTTGAGCGGTATGGCCTAAAAGTACTCTAATTTAAGTATACGAAATTTTTTTTTTGATTTCTGTTTATATTGTTTTATAATTTATATAAAATAGAATCCGCTAGGGATTCATTGTAATATCATGATGAAAATCACGGTGATCACGAAATTATAAAAAAAAGCATAATAATAATAATAATAATAATAATTATAATAAAAATATTAATTAATATAAATAGTAAAAATTTTTTATTAAAAATCATGCATTGGACTTTTATGGAATTAAATAGAATGCAAATAAATTTAGGAGAATTCAATGGCAATCTTAACTCAACTCAACTCAACTCAACTCAATTCACTTCAACGCAATTTAACTTAAACCAACACAACTCAAGAAATGCATGTAATACGTGATTTTCTTTTAGAGATTTAAAAAGATAAAGTATAAAGAGAGAATGAGAACAAGGAAAAGAAGAGCAAGCTTAGTAAATATATTTTCTTCCGTACTTGCGGTTTACTTGTTTCTCTACTTTGCATATTTTTTTCATTGATTTTTTACTTTTCTATTGGCCTCATACTTACTCTTTAAAAAGCAGGCAATATCCACAATTTGTACGACTCAATAATTATCTGTAAGTTCTTTCGGATTTTCTATTGAATATATGAACTTAAAAATTAAGTAATGTGGCAAGATACGCTCTACAATAGACGATGGGTATTTATGATTCGGTCATAGCTAAATATTATTTTTTTTTATCCATTGTTATTGTTATGCTTGCTTGTTATGAAACTATGATAACTATAAAAATTATTGGAGTTGTATGTTGCATATAATTTGCGTGTTTTTATGCTTGAATTGTTTGTTACTTTAACCCGATTTTCTGCTTGTCTTTCGTTCTTTATTCACATTACTTTATATAATATTGTCATATTGCTTTTTTGTTGTTATTATTATTATTATTATTATTGTTATTACGTATAATCGCATTGAAAATTTTTATTTATTAATGTAATGTTTTTTTTGTTTAGATCTTTTGTGAAAACTTCACTTACATTCAGTTATGGTTAAAGTATAAGTTAAAGTAAATATATGCATGTTTAAGTTCATAATGTATGAAATTATTGGAATAAAGTTATATGAGAATGGTCACGACAATGAGACGATGCCTATTATAATGATTATGATGATTTACACAAAATAAAAATATTCATAATTACATTGTTATATAAACTTAAAATTCAATGTCTTAATAATGCCAGATGAACCTCCAAAAAAAAAAAACTGAAAGAAAAAAGCACACAAAAATAATTTGAAAATGGTCAAGTAAATTTATATTAATAATATTATAATAATAATATTAAAGAGAAATAAAATTTCATTTCTTAAAGAAAAAGCTCTTTTCTTCAGTAATAATTGTGACGATGATAATAATAATAATAATAATAATAATAATAATAATAATAATAATAATAATAATAATAGGCAAGCAAGTAAAAGCAAGCATGCAAGTAAGAATATATAAAATAAAATAATAAAGAAATTTTTCTGTTTGTTTTTGTTTGTTCGTTTTCTTTGTTTTAGTTTTGTTTGTCAAAGTTAAGCAGACGACTTATGCATGATGTATTATGTTAGACTATTATTACAACAAATCTAATAATAACAACAATAAGAATAACTTTTACTACTCTTCAAGCTCATTCTTCTAATTGTAGTATCTTTATCTAGCTGCTCTCTTTATACATTTTACAATCACGAACTCATTTCTAAAACCCGAAAAAGAAAACAAAAAAACAAAAAAAGAAAAGGAAAAGAGTGAAAAACATTATAAGAGAGCGAGAGAGTAAAGGAGATTGGAAGAGAGGTAAAGGCAATGATATGTAGTGAATGCCATCACTTTATTTATTTATGTATGTACGCATGTATTTTATTATATTTGTAGTTTTTGTGTAATGGTCAAGCATTAATAATTTTACACGAAAAACTAAAATACAGCTTAAGTAAAACGAAAAAGAGAACATTTGTGTGCTGTTATTGTTGTTGTTATTGTTATCGCTGTTGCTATTTACCACAAAATTTAAAACTATTAAGATCCGTCAGACATACAATCATAGACAGGATAGACAGACAAAACATATAGACATAAAGTATTGTACAGATGAGTACCTGCCTACTTACAAACGTATCCAGATATCACAACATGTTATGTTATGTAGTGTTTTGTTAGTGTTATTGTCATGTTATGGTTGTATTATTCAACTTGTAGTAAGTTGGTTATGCTGTATTTGTTCCTGCCTGGTCTGTTAGTTTATTTGTTGTTGTTGTTGTTGTTGTATAAAAAGTTAGTTTGGCCATTACAATAATGCAATAGGCATGGCTGATTTGGTTTTGGGTGCGTGTCAAAATATTATTCTTGGGATAGGTTAAAGTACCCGCAAGGTATACAAGGTATAATAACTACAAAATACAGCAACAATAACAATAGCAGCCCATAATCAAAGCAGCAGCAATAGCAATAATTCCCAAAAAGCTAAGCATAACATAACAGCATTTGTTGTTGTTAATGTTCTTATACTAACTTTTCTAAATTCTTCTGCTCCTTTTTTGATTTTACTTCTTTACTACTATTTGTTCAAGTTTTTCTTTTTTTATTTTTTTGTTTTGCTTTTTTGTTTACTTTTCTTACTTCCTTCATTTCTTATTAGCTACAAAAACCTAAGAACACAAACATAACGCAGTAGAACGTAAAATAAATTAAGCAAACCAGAATAGCAGCCGTAACATCTTAAGAGCTGAGGCTGCTGCTCTTAAAGAGCCAAAAAAAAAAAAAGAAAGAAACAAAAAGCATAAATGCATTTTTATTTTGATTGTTCCACTTTACAATATTCTTCTCAAAGATATAAAAAAAAAGGAATGAAAGGGAAAGACCTAAGAAAAACAGTTCATAAAACAGTTCCTTTATATTTTTTTTTTGCTTAATGTTGTTTTTGCTTGTGTGCAAAAACAACATTTATTCTACTTTGTGGTACAAAGTAGAAGAAATTTATGCGAATGGTAGATTACGCTCTAAGGACAGGCCAGCTTCATTGTCCGAATCATATATGAATCCATTTAGATTTAACTCTCAATGCAGATTTTGAAGGAGCCTGCTTCTAAATTATTTCAATCTAAATTTAATAATTGATAAATGATTTTACTTAAATTATAAAAAGAAAAAATTTAAGAAAAATAAGCAATTAAATAAATGAAAATTCGTCAATAATAAAATTTTTTTGATATATTTTTTTTAAAGAACAAAGAAAAAAGGAAAACAAAAACAATGCTCTTTAATCAACATTTCATGCCATTCAAGCAAGAACATGTGTTCTCCGTTATGTTATTTAAACAAAAAAAAAAAAAAAAGAGTAAAAAAAACAGCTGCTCTCTTTCTTTTGCTTCCTTGTCTTTTTTTCTTCTGATTATTTTGTTTTGCTTTTTCATCTTCTATGTAATTGTGTTTGTTTGTATGTGTATTTGTATACACGTATGGAAAAAAAAATTCTTCTTGAATTACATTTATTATGCAGGTTCACAGAGAAGAAGGATGTACACTTTAATAGTTAATAATATAAAACTACCTGAAACCAAATAAACAAAAAAAAAACCAGGTGCAAATTTTATTTAACTAAAACAAACAAAAAAAAAAAGGAAAAAAAATGCCAAAAGGAAAGAGAAAAATTATTTTGCTTTGTTTTTAAGTCTTTCTCTCTCTCTCTCTCTCTTTCTTTCTCGCTTTCGTTTCTTTGAATTTCTTTTCCTTCTGTTTAAAAAATTTGTTAATTTTATGTTTAATTTTGTTTTGTCATATTTTTTGATATACTTCTTTTTCTCTCTTGATACAACAAGTTCCTTTGGTCCTTATTATTATTTTTCAACATTTTATTTTTATCTTATTTATGTTACATAAAGCGTAAGCGTAAGAACAAAAGACACAAAAATTAATAATAAAATATGAGTATATAAATGTTTGGATGTGTGTGTACAAAATGACTCAGGTAATAATTTTGCTTGTGTGTATGGTAGGCAGGTTTTACTGTTAAATAGCGATGCAGTTAATGTTGGACTCTGACTCTGACTCTGTTTTATTTGAAATTTCTTTTTCATAATAATTTTCGTTTAATTTATATTCTACAATAAGCTGGTTCATTTGTGCCGCCAGAAGGTTCCAATATGAAATCATTTTCCTTAAAATACCAATTCATGAAGAATTTAATCATTTAAATCATTTTGAGTTCGATTGAGTCCATCTAACATTTTGTTAGAAGAAGTTAATCAAATATAAAGTAGGGCCGGCCTGTGGTCTTCAACTTCAACTTCAACTTTGCCATAAAGTTAATTCAAATGGGCCTTTTTTGTAAATTTTGGCATATTCGTTTTAAACTCTTATTTCAGGAAAGGTCCTTAAAAGTTACTCTCGGCTGATTTTGATGTTTTTATTTGTTTATTATTATTATTATTATTATTATTATTATTATTATTATTATTGTTGTTGTTGTTGTTGTTGTTGTTGTTGTTGTTGTTGTTGTAGTTTGTTTGGAGTAGACACAATATTGTACACCCAAAAATTAAAAACGTCTGAATATATTGAATGTTGTTGTTGCTGCAGGGCTTCTTCTTCTTCTTCTTCTTCTTGTTGTTGTTGTTTTGTTTATGTATACTGAAATAAAATATTTAAGAGGTCATGCCTTCTACACATGTTTTTTTTTATATATTTTTGTTGCTGTTTATTGCGAAATTGAAAAAAAAATTTTTTCATTCTTAATTTCCTTTTTTTTGTTATTTTATTTAAAAAAAAAAAAAGAGAAAAACGAAAAACTATGGATTCTTAGAAGAACTTAAATTATAATTAGAAAAAAAAAGGTTACCTGTCAAGGACTGACACTTAAATATCCTGAACGTGATTTAAAATAATTTAGACGAGCTAAATAAATAAAGCGATAAAAAAAAATTTATTGCATGAGAGATTTTAAACAATTTCATTTATTTTAGTTATTTTAGTTATTTAATTGTTAACTTGAATTGTTTATAAAGATTTTACTTGTATTTTATATGGAGAACACGAAACATGAAGTATGAAAATTAAAAAATCCCATTCAAAAGATTTTTGCTGTTGCTGCTTTTATCGTGAACATAGAAAGGCGTAGCCCAGCAACAGGATAAAATCTTAAAAATTTTTTTTAAGGTTTTTCTTAGTTTTTTTTTTTTTTTGGTTTAGAATAAAAATAATGCTATTTGTACTGGAACCAGTTGAATCGTTAATTTTGATTATAATTAAAAATCGGAAATTCCTCAAAATGCTTTAAAATCCATTTCAAGATACTTTAATTTATAAGATTCATTAAAAGTCTTTCATAAATTATGAAGGTTATATTTTTCCATATGACCCTTGAAGCAGACCGTTTTAAAATTCCATTATTTTTATATGATGAGTATTTTCGCTTAAAAAAAATTCAAATCCTTTCAATGATTCTTAAAGTTTCGACTTAAGAACGACTTAAGCAAGGAAAAGTTCTTTCATACTTAAAAATTCCATTTCAAATAAGATCATGGGAAAACATGATGGATCTCTTCGGAAATTCATTACATAAAACTACGTGACTACTTTGGACTAAAGGATTTTTTTTTTAATTTCCAAATTTATGGACTTGCTTCACTAACAAGGAAATAAATATAGATTTAGCGTGATAATGTGAGAGCGTGGCACATAATGAAGAAGAGTTAACAACAAACAAATTACTGTAAAAATTTTATTTACCCATTTAAATTTTCCTTTTAAATCTCAGAGGGTGATTTTTATAAAAGTAAAAAAAAAAAGAAATAACATAAAAACAATAATTTGCTGTTGTTGTTTATCAAATGAACGTTTGCTACTTTTTAACATTCTTCTTCTTTTTTCATGTAGTCATGTCTATGCGTGCGTGAATTCATTTTAATGAATATCTCGTTTAGGCTTAAAAGGTAGAAATCTATTTGCTAAATCAAAGAATACATAAGGGTGAACAAAACTAGACAGTCGTTTTGCCTTTCTGAACGTCATGTAGAATTTCTTGCAATCATTTTGCTACAAAAGTATATGAAATTATGTTATCTCTGTTATGTTTCTGTTTTATTTTACAATTACGTTAATATTTTAATAATCTTCTGCTTTGATTATGAAACAGCAATAATAATGACGAGCCAATAATGTGAGAACGATAAAAGGTCGATGACTTGCCGATTCCAAAGGGGATTTATTTGTAATTAAACGAACCAAATGAAAATGCATAAAAAAGTACAAAAAAAGAAAACAAAATACGCTCATTTATTTTATTTATCATGCTTTCCTCTCCTTGTCTTTTTCTCTCTCTTGTTTTTGTTTTGCTTACGTTTGTATTTCTATTAAAATTAAACCATTAGATTAGCCTCTTATTTTTTCTTAAAGCTTTTTTTTTCTTACATAACTTTTGAGTAATTTACGAATCGATGAGTAATGAAGAGATATAGAAGGAAAACGTTATGTTTTGGGGAGAGAGAGAGACAGAGAGTGAGAGAAAGATTAAATTTTCTACCTCTTTATATCAACAAGAAAATAAAATTAAAATAAATTTATTTTATTTTATTGTAGAGCCTTTCTTTCACATTCTGCTTCTTTTGCTTTCTCTGCTCTCTCCAACATATTTATATAAACTATTAACTGTAAACCATATAAATAAATGAATCACAAGCAAGAAAGAAAGAAAAATAGCAACAATGATGATAATGCTTTTAAAAATAAATTCTCATAAATAATTGTTGATTTTTTGTGTTAAGGTTATGAGATTAGCAGTGAATAAAAAAAAAAACATTGAACATTGAACTTGAAGGCCAATTGAACTTTTTTTTTTTATAGATCAAAAATGTCACATCAGATATCAGGTCTTAAGTTTCAATTGAAATCATTACATGGTGCCAGTAATTCTTCTTCTTTTTTATATGCACCACACGAAGTTAAATGCCCAAAAGGAAGTGTCCGACCCACTGAAATTTTTCACGTGCCATGTGAAACTTGTCCAAAAGAAGTTTTACTTGGCTACCTTTAACAAAAATTACGTAAAGTTGAATGTTGCTTTCGTTTTCGTTTCTCATTTAAAAATTACAACAGTTAGAAGTTTAGAATTTTGCTAAAATAAAAATAATATTGTCCCAAAATTGCTGTAGCAAAAAAAAAAAAAGTTCAAATCATAGTTACATAACACGAAATTTTACGTGCGTTTTCTAAGAGATTTGCATTTAATTTTATCGGATGATTATAAACAAGGTCTGCCTGTACCACAAATTATCAAATAATAGTGGTGGGTATTCAAGATTTTGACTCGAATGAGTTTTTTTAATAATTAAGTTAGTTTATCATTTGAATTTTAGGTCTTTTTCATTTTACCGTCATTTTAAATTGATAAGATTTTTGAAATTGATTTGTTTTAGTCTTCTTGTTACTTTTATAGCATTTTATATTTATTTTCATAATTTTCATAATTTTTCTTTTTATTTCTCAGTTAAGTGCTTGCTTACAAATTTATTCTTCGACTAATTTCTAATGACGGCAGTTGAAACTTTTGATTAACATTTTTTTTTGTAAGTCTAATTAATAATTTATTGGCAAAGTATTGCTCCTTTTTTTAAGTTATTTTTAAATCATTTTCCACATTCTTGTTCTTTTATTTTACCTTTCGATTTTAAACTTATTTGTATAATTAAAAAGTGAGAATTTTTTTGTTTTTTATTTCAGCTAAATTTTTCTTTTTCTTCTTTTTCTTCTTTTTTTTTTTTTTTTTGGAAAATGATTTTTTGTTATATTTGATGTTTATGATGGTGCATGTATATGCTATATGTGTATGGATGTGCTGTACATTTGTATGTTCCTTAATTAGTTACTTGTAATGTCTAATTGGATTAATGAGATTTGTCAAGAAAAGTAACTAATAGAGAGAATAGAAAGAGAAACATAACAGTGGAATGTGAGAGTAAAATAATAATCACAATCAAATAAGGCGCGCATACACACATACACATACACACATACATATATGCTTAAGCGTACAAATTCCCTGATTGACAACTTAATAAATTATGAAACTATTTATAATTTTAATTTCAAGCAAAACCATACAAAAAAAAAACGAACAAAAGCAAACGAAGCAAAACAAAAGAAAAAAATTAAAACAAAGAGTTTTATGTAAATATGCATAAAAAATGGAGAAAATTGTTTTTTTTTTGCTGGATCATAATTTAGACCAGTTTTTCCTTTTTTGTTTAGTTATCGTTATTCTTGTTGTTGCTGTTATTTTTGCTATTGCTGTTTGCTTTACTTTTGGTAATAAATGGTGATTTTTTTTTCTGGCCATATTTCCACCACAATATACTCATAAGACGCTCTATTAGCATAAGAAATTTTTTATTATGTTAAACTAATAAAATGTGTAAATTGTTTCTGGTGAAAGGTGGCGTTAATTCTTCTTCCAAAAATGATCTTCTTTAATGTTTTGCTCTTTTAGAAAATACAAAAATTTTTCTTCTTCTTTTTATATTTGCTAAATATTCATTCTATCTATCTCTCTCTCTCTTCTTTGTATCTCTCCACTAGCACAAGGAGAAACATACAAATGCACACTGCCCTGCGACATTTATTAAACGAAATAACTGTTAATGAAAAAATTAGAAAAAAGCTTTTCGATTCAAGTCATTTAAAGTTTTGCGTTTTGTTATACATTTACACAATGATGAATGCATATGATAATTATGAAGATGTCAGCAACAGAGAGAAGGGCAAACAAGAAATGTTATTTACAATCAAACTGAATTTCTTGAAAATAAGTTTTTAATGGTTTATGATGTACTGTTGTTATTATTATTTTCATTTTTGTTATTATAATTTTTATTTTTATTATCATTAGCTTTGTTAGTGTTAGTGTTTTTGCAATGTCTCATATTAAATGTAAAAAGTGGGGAGAAAATATAAATACAAAAAATAAAATGGAACGGAATAGACTGTAACTTAATGATACGTGTGCACGTATACACATGAAAAATAATGAGATGATGAGCCATAAGTTCATCGGTTGGTGGTATTTTTTTTATGTATACAACTTTTCGAGTAGCATTGAACCATAAAGTTGATTAAACTACTTTGAATCGAAATTTACTTCATTATGACGTTATTGGGTTCGTTGGGTTGGCTTGGCTTGGTTTGGCTTTAAAAGTTAAGCAATATAAAAAACTTATTGGTATAGACACCTAATTTAAATACCAAGACTAAATTTATTTTCTTAGCAGGCATAAGATTCCATAAGTTTTTAAGTTATCTTTTAATAATTTTTTTTTTTTTTGGTATTTTTTCTGTTTGTATAGATCAAAATGCTATTACTCTTTGAGAATTAGATAATCCGTTAGAGAAATACTTAATTTGGTTCAGAAATCTTTGAGAATGGGAAGGCTATAAAAATTAGCCTCAAGAATTAGACATTTTAACTTTTTACAACGTTTTCTCTAGGACCAGTTTTTTGCTCCATATCCAAATCTACATTTCATCTTTCTATGCCAGCACCATTACAAATATAATTTTGCTATGCTCAATAAAAGCTATAAATTTTTTAGTGTTATTAGAGATAGAGATAAAAATAAAAGTGAGCATATATAACAATAACAAAAACCAGAAGAAAAATAAAAAAAAATTTTTTTTTATTGCAATTGTTCCGTTCTATTCTGTTCTGTTCTGTTTTGTTTTGTTTTGTTCTGTTCTGTTCTATTCTGTTTTGTTTAATGTTATATATTCAAGTGCAGTCTTTTTGCGTGTCTTTTTTAACGATGCCTCAGTTTTATGGTCGCCTGTTTTTATGGACTTTATTTCATTTAGTTTTTTTTTTTTTTATCAATTTCGTATTAATGAATTATTTCATTGAGTTATTTTGTCCATAAATATAATTGCTCATATACCAGCACACATTCCTTCATTCTCTCATTCCCTGGTATATGCATGCCCATGCATAAACAAACAAACAGACGTAGCAATCAATTGATTTCTATTTTTCTTTCAACAAAATTTTCTTTTAGTTTTTTTTTTTTCTTTTAAAGTGGTTATTATTGTACCATTGAGTAAGTAATGGTGATGAGTTGGTGAGCTTATCAAAATGTCACTTTACCCATAAAACGTCTTTTTTTTTTTTTTGGTTAATTTAATTACAAATAATTTTAAATGTTAATGTTGTAAACTTCGGTTTGTTAATTTAATGAAACAACTAAAGGAAAAAAGTTTCATAGAAGTTTAGATAATTTAAAATTTTTCATTTAATTCCATTTTGATTGATTTAATTCCATGCTGCTTGAAAATAATAAACTTGAGCATTATCTGATTGATTATTCGGCCTTGTAAATGCTGGCATTATAATTTTATGTTATGCGCTATGTTACGTTATGTTACGTTATGCTATGTAACGTTATGTCACTTTAGGTGCCATGTTCCTTTTTGTTGATAATATTTTTTAATAAGAAGGCTTGTTTATACTCATATTGATAAAACAATCGAAATTGTAGTAGTAACAACAATAACAAAAACAACAACAACAACAACAACAAAAAAGAACAACAATTTTAAAATGATTGCTTTAATGGCATATGTAAATAAAAAGCAGAAAAAAAAAAGAAACAAGAAAAAGAGAAATAAGACAATTAATATAATTAAAAAACAAAAGAGAGCATTTGCTATAAAACAGGAAAAAGAAGAAGATATGTTTGTATAAGTAATGAAAAGTAGTCCATTGATGATAATGCTATGTGTAATTGTTGTTTATTTGTTATTTATGTTAAGGCTATCAAAAAAAAAGACACTACCCAAAGTTTATTTTTTATGCATCCACATTTATAATACAAATATAAACGTACATTTTTCTGTATTGTCCAAAAGTAAATGGCTGATGATTGACGTCAAATATGCTTTTTATACGTCAATCATAAGAATAATAATAATAATTATGAATGATTAACACTTGTGTAACTATGGGAAATGTTAGATTAGTGCAATTAGTTAAAGCAACAAAAAACCATGATGATTGGCTTTTATTTATATAATAAATGACAAGGGAAAGTTTTACCGTTAGTAATTTCTCTAAAAGTATTTACTTGAGATTGTCATTTATTAATTTAAACATGCTGTTTATGGAAAATGCGATAACGGCAAAATTTCTTCTTCAACATTTTTTACTGTTACACAAAAAAAAAAACAAACAAACAAAGAAATCAGTAAAAAAATACGTAGTGACAAATATTTGTTGGAAATAAATTAGTTAATTTTATGTGAGCATGATTAATTTGCATATACACAAATATATTTTTAGGGTGTGTGTGTGTGTGTGTTTGTTTGTATATTCTTCTTCTTATAGAAGACTTTCATTCGTTTTCTTATTCTCTCGTTTCATACGATTTAATTTTTCCTTCTACTTTCCTTTATGCTTAACACGATTGTATATGTATATATGTGTGTGTGTAAATTGAGGTTTGTCAATATAACGAATAATATTAAATCTAACTGTTATGTATATAGAGCTCTTTCACTTTAATCGCTTGTGAAACTTGAGATGAAAATTAAAAAAGAAAAACAAATAAAGAATTAAGAATGAAAGTAAATTATGTAGGGAAAAAGAAAAGAAATTTAAAATAAAGTTATCACATAATTTATAAAAATAGCAGCTCCCATTAGGTTAACTTTTATACTACCGTATAAGTATTAACTAAGACTACTCGTGTAGTCCCTTTAATTTGAACTTGTAAATTCACTTGATAGAATGAAATTCAAAGCATTAGGTCATTTGGCTTGGTGGACAATTAAGCCGACAAGTATTTACTTTTCATTTGGAAAATTAATTCTAAAATGATTGACCCTTTAAATTAAGCAAATTAATGTTTTGCTTATTGTACTTGCAAATGAATTTTCAATAACGAATTTAATGAAACGAAAATAAAAAAAAAACCAAACTACTTTTCAACAATTAAGCGAAAAAATGTAACTCCATGTATGAGATTGTAAAAAAGAAAACACCAAGCGTTAATGTATAACGAATGGCAACTTTTAAACTAGTAAACTGCTGCAAAAATTATATGTAACAAAAAAAAAAAAATAAAATAAAATAAAATGAAAGTAAAAATAAAATTGAACACACATAAATGAAGCTTTACATAAATATTCACATTCACATTTATATGCACATGCAATTTGTAATGGCAAATAGAATAATGATCATAAAGAAGCTAATAATTATTATTGTAATAATGATTTTGAAGCGTTTTACACTTGTGACAGCGTTGTGTTAAAAAGTGATAATTACAATTGTATATGTAAATAATTTAATAATATATTTATATATATATGAAAATATTTATATCATAAAAATGATCATCGTTGTTGTAATTTATATGAACATACTCTTATCTTCATTGACAACGTCACTAAAAAATTATTAGCACGATTTTGCTTTATTCTACTAAAAATAAATTGCATTTACAAATTGAATGTGCAATTGAAATGTTGTTAAAAGATTTGTTTGAGTGAATGTAAAACAATTTACTACAAGACATTCTTCTTCTTACTCTTGTACATAAAATCTTAAATAAAATTATAAATTCTAGTTGAAATCTTACCTAAATGCCAATTATTAACATTGCTATATATAAATATAGAAAACAAAACATTATTGTCGTTATCGTTGTTGTTGTTACTTATTAATGATGTGAAAAAATGAAATCTTTTATTATTATTATAACGTAATTTCGTCATAAATTTCACGCGATTGCTGTTACGGTACTCATTGCATCGTATGTAGGAGTTTAACAGAGAGAGGAAGCATGAAAAATACGAAAAACACAAAAAAAAAAAAAACAAAATCAAATGACCTACTTAAACGAAAAACCTTATATAAAATAATACAAATATAAAAAGAGACCAATAAAAAAAAAAATAATGAAAAATCAGCAAAATGCAAAAAAAAAACAGTAACAGAAGCAAAAACAAAAACCAAACGAAAGAAGAAAACAAAGAAAAAGAAAAATAAAATAAAAAGATACGAGCTTTTTTTAAATTCCAATTTTAGCTTTGCATGTATGAATTTGTCCGGTGCATGCACTTGAATTATAAAAATCTGAATATTTTTTGTTTTTATTGTTTTCCTGCATATTCTTCTTTTTTCTATCTTGTTTTGTTTTGTTTTGTCTTGTTTTGTTTTGCTTATTTTTGCTTTAATGCGGTTACTAGTTGAATCATTAGCACCAATGAACTCTTAAGCCACTTACATTGCTTTTTTGTTGTTATAATAAAAAAAAAATACTATATTTAGACATCCATTCCATTCCTTTCAACTATTACTAATTAACAATAATAGTGATAACAACAACTACAACTACTATGCTTTGTTTACTTATTGTTTATTGCTTATTGCTTATTGTTAGGCCACTGGCTGTTTGTTATTCTTGTTTTTTGTATTTTATAGTTTTATTGTTTTTTTTTTTGGTTTTTTCTTTTATTTTCAATTGTATTTTGTTGTTGTTTTGGTTGGTTTTTTTTATATGATTTTGTTATTTTTCAATTTCAATTATTTTTCACTTTTTCATGTATTTGGTCCTAGCACCCAAAAGAGTGTAAAACAATTGTGTTGATTAAAAAAATAGCATTAGCAGTAACTACAACAACAATCATAACAATAAAAAAAATACTAAATAGCCAAATATTTTTTTGCATTGTTTTATAGATTGTTTTTTTTTGTTTTTGTTTTTGTTTTGTTTTTTTTTGTTTTTGTTGATGTTACTCGTTAATTTAAATTGATTGTTGGTTATTTCATTTAAACGAAATGAACGTTAAAAAATTTCGTGAAAAAGTTGGATTTAAGATAGGTAAATTTTTGCTGCCACTCCCATATATTTATATTAGATTAAAATTCACTTTTCGAACTCTCACTCTCTCTCTCTCTCTCTCTCTCTCTCTGAAAGAATAAAGTTATTGAATTATTGGAGAATTGTAATTTTTTTTTTATTAATATTAATTTGTCTTAATTTGTTTAGCTTCTTAACTTCTTATTTGGTTTAAGCAAAATGATTAAGAATTTTTAAGAGTCTGCTCTGAACAAATATAAGATTTTTGGATGGCAAAATGTCTACAACAACAACATAACAATTCTCTAATAAACATAAATTTTTGCCATAAAAATTTTATTTACAATTTATTTTTTTTGTATGAAACATTTTTTATAGCAAGATGCCGACGGATTGTATTTTTGTGAAATAAACCTTTGTAAAAAAACATTCCAATATCATGATGATGATAATGATGATAAAAATGTAAAATATCATAAATAAATTTTAAATAAATAAATAAAATAAAATAATATAAAAATATAACAAAAAACAAAAAACCAGATAAAGCAATAAAAAAAGATCAACATTTGTATTTTTTTTTGGTTTTACTTTTTTTTTTTTGTTAAAATAATGCAAGATAATAAAACTGAAGTGAAAAATAATTCAAAGTTGTGATACTTGTGGCACATTTTGCAATTCTTGCCTCTTTATGTAACAACAACAACAACATCAATAATAATAATAATAATAATAATAATAAACAACAAAACAATAAACAAAGTCATACGAATTTCAAGCAGAAACATTGAAAGATTTCTATTTTATTTTTTATGTTGTTTTTTTCTTTTTGTATTAAAACAAAAAAAAAAAATAAAACGGAGAATTATTAAAATGAACAATGAGTATAAAAACAAGAAAAACAATAAAAACAACAGATGCAAGCAACAACTATAATAATAACGGTAACAATTGTGTCAGGTAAAGAGCACGTTTTGGTGTCGTTTTTTTTCGCCGTTCTAATAATAAATGTTAAATGATGATAAAACAACAACAATAACAATAACAAACGCAGATGTTTGCAATGGCAGCAGTAATTGTTGTCAGCAGCAACAACAATATATATATAAAATTACACAATCATTTAACAATGAACTAAATGTTTTTCGTTTCGCTTCGTTTCATTTCGTTTCGTTTTTCTTTTTATTCTATTTTATTTTATTTGATTTGTTATTTCGGTTTTTTATATTTATAGTTTTAATTTAAACTTTTTGTGTATGAATTCTTAGATTTTAATGTTTCTTTTTTTTTTTTTTTTGTTTTTTAAAGAATAATTAATTGGCAGTTTTAATATGAAAAATATAACAAACATTTTGATATGAATCAATAACATTGTGACAGTTCTATCTGCAATGTGAGGAACGTAAACACACTTAAGAAAATTGAAATTTTCAAAGAATATCGGAAGAAGCAAAAAAAAAAAATTGTCGCAGACAAAAACTTTGGTAAATGATTAAGATAAAGAAGGAAAAAGGGGAAAAATGAAAAGTTAATCTCAATCTCAGAAATTGGTAGGCTTCATGTATAAGACCTATCAACCAAAAAAAAAAAAAAAAAAAAAAAAAAAAAAATTGAAAATTTGTTATTACATCAAAATTAGCCCATTTCTTTTCCAGACTAAATTTAATTTTAGTGATCGCCCATTTTTTGCTTTTTTTTCCCCCCCTTAAAAAAGCACAACCTAAAATTTAAGCCAGCTTTTCATTAATATGTAATTTTTGATGTTTATTTAAAAATCAGATTGTGTTTGAGAATTGATTGATGCAAAGCAACAGTTATACTTTAAATTAATACGTCAACTTAATTTAATTAGCTGTTTAATTAACTAAAGGAGATAATTAACTCGGTTGAGTAAACGATTCATTGACTGACTAGTGAATTTTTATGATTAACCAATTGAACAAATGTTATGTCAAATATCTATGTCACACAATTGAGTTTTAAGTGAACGTTGCATGTGTCATATATTTAAGAATCCAAACAAAATTCTAATGAGATTGAGATGTGAAGAATTTTTTTTATCATATAATCTAAAATGATTTCATTGCAAGCATTTGCACTTTTTCTACAAAAAAAATTCCATTTATTGTGAAAAATGTTTATAATTTCATTAAAAGTAGCCAGGATCAGCCCAGCCAGATGTCAATGCCCACATCAATGCCAAAAGCTTTTAAAAAGCAGGTAGCAAAAGGAATAGAAGAATAAGTTATTTAGTTAGCAATTCATTTGTAAATACATTGCATCATACTTCAGGTCGCATCATAACACAACATAACAAAATAAACAAAGTCTCACACCTACGCTGACTCATGCATAATCAAAGAGATACAAACAAACAAACAAACAAAGAAACAAACAGGCAAAGAGACATATAACAAGGTAGATAGATAGAAAAAAAAAAGAAAAGAGATAGAGATAGAAAGAGAGAGAGAGCAAGCGAAATTTATGTCTTTTTTATTTTATTTATTGTTATTTAGAATCCTTCTGAATTTTCATATTTCATTTCATTCCATTTCATTCCATTCCATTCTATGCCGTACAAATAATAAAATGGCACAAGCAAAATGATGGAAAAAATATCAAAAAAATAAAAATATTGAAAGTGTATATTGAAGAAGGTCTTTCAAAATTGACATCAAAATTGATTTAACATTTTTTTTTTGTTTTTCATTAAAGAAATTTACTGCGATGTTGTGTTGATATTACCAGGGTGAAGGAAACTAAAGACTTAACTCTTCAAAGATGAATTTGATAAGAAACTTTTTAGTAGAGAGCTAAATCTTCACTTATTAATTGCAAAATTTTCATTATGAATTATTAAGTGAAGAGTTTCTAAGCCCAGGGCGTTTTCGCAACACCCTGTATTCACGTATGCAGTCATCATTAACAATACAAAGAAAAAAAAAAAAGAAAAATAAAAAAGGCAGAGCGTAAGAAAAGAAATGTAGAAAAAAAGAAATACGGAAAAATAATTGCTTTGCTGACACTTGAACTGAGAGCAATAACAACAACAATCATCAATAAAATAGATAAATTATGATGATGTTGTAGATGTTTGCTTGTGGGTGCTATTTCTGCTACTCCAACCATTATTATTATTATTTACATTAATAGAAATAAACACACACACACATACACACGCACATACCTACATTTAGTAAATATTCTCTAACATTTTGCTGAATGTAAAGTGTTAGGAGTCTAACACACTGTTCTTTAATGCATGATGCATAATGGAAGATGGATGGAAATATGTATGGATGCATGCATATAAGTATGAATGAAATGTGAAGATGGATTGTTGAATGGTTGAATGGTTGAATGGTTGAATGAGAGGAGGAACATTTTACATATAAAAGAAAAAAAAAAATTAAAGAAAAGAAACGAAAAACTATAAAAACTAAAGTTATCGTAGAATTTGTCATGCCATACCAGGCCGCGTCATATGTGTATTGTGTGTGTTGACTGTAACCAAATGTTGATGATATGATGGCATTATACACATACAAATGAAATATAACTTTAATTGAGAAATGTCTAAGCAGAACAAAAATATTTAAAGTGGTTGAAAAAAAGGTTGATGTTGTCGTCGGTGATGAGTTGCCCAAGAGGTGGAGAAGAGATGGTTGTGTGATGATGGTGGTGTGCGCCATAAGTTTTAACAATAATATATGAAGTCGGAGTTAGAGGAATTTAAAAAGTGTTACATGTACTTATATGTACAGTATGAGTAAGGGAGGTGAGATTCAGTGCAGAAGCCTATAAAAGATAATACATAAAATGCAGCGCAACAGTAACTGACTGGCATTTCTGTTGTTTTCTAACAATAGTTGTTCCTTTGAATGGGCACTTCTTGTAATGTTTTGTAATGTTCGCTCTTATCCAAGGTATATTTAAAGTGGAATAATTTTATATTTGGACAATTGACTCAGTCATTTTTTAAATCCATTTTAAATTGCTAAGGGTCTCTTCGTCCATTAGTCCATGTTTTATATTTGCCTATTGGCATTTATTATTTATTATTACAACGAAATTCTTTGTAGGGTATTTAGGAAAGTCACCTCTAAATTACTGCAATACTCTGATTTATTTATGTTTAAAACATTTATTGGTTTGGAAAATTGTTTAAATGAACATTTATTTATACGATAAAATTCGCCTTAGCAGTCAACAGTACAATCTAAACAATTTAGAGCTATAACAGGAAGAAGTCTTAATTCATAATAAGTGATCATAATGCAACATCCATAATCATAATAAAAATAATACTGATTGTAATTTGATTGTTGCGATTATTCATTTATAATAAACCAAATTTACCAAATGTACCAAATGTATCAAATTTCGTAAAATTTCATCCATTTAGAAAAATTTTTATGTGAGATTATAAGTGTGCTTACGTTTTTTTTGTTTGTGTGTGAAGAAATGGTGGAGGGTGTAGATTTATGATTGTTTGCTAGACTACATAATAATCTAATAAATAATCTTCGTCAGTCGTCGGTCGTCGGTCGTTAGTCGTCGGTCGTTAGTCGTCATAGAATGGTGCAGATTTATTTATGGATTTGTATGTTATGTACGATAATAAAGAATGCATGAATGCGCGTGCACACATCATGTGCTCTATAATGATAATAATGATATTAATGCTATTGATGATAATGATGTTTACAAACGAAGGCATTGTCTATTTGTAAATTGTTTGTGCTTACATTCGCATATGTAGCTTGTACATGGCAGCGTAAAGAAATCGTTTCATATGGTTTTATTTTTGCTTTGGCTCTCGTTATTGTTGTTGTGCGGTGTGTGTGTGTGTATGTATATCTTTTATATGATGATTGTAAGCACATAACTTGCATTTTGTATGCATATAATTAATTACGCGCTCACATAAGATTGTGATTAATGTGCATGCACATTCAAGCATTCTGGATGGTTCTTGCATGAATATGCAAGCGTACAAGTAGGTAAGCATTCATAAAGTATTAATAAGAAAGCATTCATAAAGAAAATGGAATTTATAAGAAACATTTTTTACTTTGACTTCCTTAAGCCCCTTTGTGATGTTTTGTAATTTTAGAAATATTTGGAAAATTTATAGCATGACAGAAGAGAAGAGATATTGAGATGCACATTTTAATCTGTCGATCAAATTAGAATTATTTTATTGCTGTGTACATTCATCAATCCATTCATCTGACTTATGTTCATGTAAATTTTTTTTTTTTTTTTGAAATTTTGGCAAATTTTAGGTGAAAATTTTTACAATTTTTTTTGTTTTATTTTATTTTAAATTAATCATTCTACTTATTAGCAACTGTTCACTGTAGTTAATTTAACAATTTATTTTTTTTATTGTTGTAGCAACGTTATAATGTAGAATATTTTTTTTTAACTCAACTTAAGTGATTTGTAAAAATAATTTAATTTTTCTTCTTTTTTTCTGAAGAGTTCATAAATTTTGTTTTTTGCTTTTTTTGCTTTTTTTAAGCCTTTTATATATAGAAATATATAAGCGCTTATGGTTAATCTCTCACACATTGTACTGTTGTTAAAATGAGTTGTATATTAATAGAGAAATTTTATTTTATTTTATTTTTTTTTATCTACGTATAATTTAATAAGAAAAAATGTGTAGATTAAATGCTGAATCGAGTTGTCAAACAATGACCGAAAAGATTTACAACATAAAACATAACAATAACAACAACAATAACAATAACAATAATGTAAACGAGTAAGAGTAATAGCACAAGATGACAAAAGATTTCATATAATGGATTGTAATAAATAAAGGATAAATGCTTCTTTTACTCTACGTTATTATTTCTTTCTGCAAACGCTTAAGCAAACAGCATTAGCAGTAGCATTAGCAGTAGCAGTAGCAGTAGCCGATCAGCATCAGCAATAGCAACAGCATCAGTATCAGCAGTATCAGCATCTGACTGACATTAAGCCTATTTGAATTATAGATAATGGCTTTGGTAAATGTAAAAGCATAAATAGAATGCATTGTTCACTTTGTTCCAGTTCCCCTTCTTTTTTTTTTATGGCATTTTTTATAATGCTTATTATGGCATTATTGCTTGGTATATTAAATTGATATTTAAGCATATTTTCAGAATAAATTTAACTTTTCAAAGTTCATTTCAAGGCAGGCGTCTACTTTTACTAAACGACTTTTGTATGGAAAATTTATGGTAAAGTCAAAACACTTGATGATCTATTTAAATGAAAAATGATAATCACCTAACAATTAGAAGCCAACATGTTTAATAAATATTACGAAAAATGTGACACATATTAAAAATATTCTCAAAAAAAAAATATGAGAAAATTTTTCAGTAACTTTACATTACTTAAAATGTATATAGACTTTTTTAAAAAAAAAAAAAAAAAGATGAAAAGAATTTTTATTGCCAATTAATTTTACCTTGACCATCCTGTTTTTTTAATAAGACAAAGCATTTTTTCAAATTTAGACTTAAACTTGAAAGAAAATCAACTTTCAGATAATGAAAGTGTTGACAACTTAGAACTTCCTAAAAGTTAAATTCTTAATTCAACTGGGCAATAAGTTCTCTTGATTATTCCATTTATTATCTATTTATCTTATTAAGATAATTTATTTTGCTTTCCCAAAGTCCCAAACTGCAGCATGGCATCTAACTCTCAGTATTTTTCACGTTTTACTTCTTTTTCTATAATTTTTTTTATATTTCATTTGCTGTTAATGTTATTGCTTTTATTTTTATTATGAAGAAAAAAGCAAAAGCAAAAAGGAGAGCTCTTAAGCTAAACTGAAGATCATTTAAGGACTTAAGCATAGTCACGATTTAATAACTCGCTTTCAATTATTGTTTTTTTTTTTTGAAGATTTTTTTATAAAATTTTTAGAAAATTTAGAAAATTGCCTTATTATTATAAAAATCTTTAAGTTTGGGGTCCGATCCTGAGCTTTGCATAAACTAAGCTTTGTATAAAAAAAAAAAAATCTGTGAATTTAATAAAATGCTTTAAAAATGTGACCAGACAAGCAAATATATACATAGCAAATATTTTTCTTTTTGTTTTACATTCTTTATTGGTATTTCGCTGTTGTAGGAGTTGCAAGCGAGCGCTTGCAACTCCTACTTGCATGCAACTCTACTACTGTATGCATGACTTTTTTTTTTATATAAAAATAAATAAAATAATAAGCGGTTTAGACATAAACTAAAAAAAAATTGAGCGAAGCAAAGAGAAAATAAAGAAGAGAAATATGGAGAAACGTGCGTGCATAGGAAGGAAAATCAAGTAATAATAGAATTGTTGTTATTGTTATTATTATTGTTGTTGTCATTTAGCTTATTGGCTTACTTTATTTATTTATTAATAAAGTAGAGAAAAATCGCCCATGCCTAGAAGATATTTGCATATTAGGCTTGCGATATTGAATTTTATATAAGACAATAATAACAATAATAACAATAAAAACAACCAGAGGCGGCATAATGATTCAAGCCTTTAACATTTATAGTCGATCGATCGATTTATGTTTACTTGCACAAAATTATTTAATAAATGTATATATAACTAGCGAGAAAACAAGACCAAAAATATCAACAACAATAATAGCAGCAGTAGCAGCAGCACCACCAACAGCAACAGCAACAAAACAATGATTTTTGAAAGTTACCTTTTATCATCGTGTAGCGGTCCGATATTACTAATAATAATATTGCAAAAAAAAAAAAAAAGTGAAGCAGGTAGAAAAAGGACTTAGGTAAATATCTGACACATAGGTCAATAAATTTCCGTTATTAAGTTAATTGCTTGAATATTACGCAATTAAAATCTGAGATGCCTTTCGCAAAAGGTCCAGAAATGGCGCCATAAAAATGTGTCGGTCTGTAAATTTATTGACCTTTAGGTTAGCGACATAATAAATATTTCTTTGGAGCAATATAAAAAATAGAATTGAAATAAAAAGAAAATAAACAAATCGATTAAAGTTTACAAATCGATTCGTGTCGTGTATAACTTTGTGTGTGGTGTCTGTCTTACTATTTTTATCTACAATGATTATAAATATTTATTTTTGTTGCTATCATTATTTATTATTATTTGTGTATGTATGTGCAAATACACTTACACAAGCGCATATTACACACATACAATGTAAACAAAGCAGTGTAATAAATAAAATTTGCCTAGAAAAACTCACCATAATGATGATGTTAATTATGCTGCATTTATATGTAAATTATAAAATTAATTATTGCCACTTGTTTTAATACGCGCAAAAAAAAAAATGGCCAAAGAAAAATCATACATAAATTAAACTTAATAAAAAAATACAAATGAGATTTTCCAAAAAAAAAAATGAAAATGAAAATTTTTAAAAATAATAATTAAAATGTAAAAAGTAAAAAAATTGAATAAAAATTTTTATTTGATGGTTAATTTAAAAAAAATTAATTCTTATTAACAATTAACATAAATTAGAAAAAATATTCATCTAAATCTAAAAATTTCATCAGTTACGGATCAATTCTTAAATATCGGTAATGCCATGTTTATGGTCAACTTTTCAAATAATTTTTATTTTGGTTGCCTTTCTAAAAAGTTTTCATGTAAAACTTTGGCCGTTCTAAGAATTGAAAGATTTTGAATTAGATTTACAGGACGGGAAAGAGCAGGACAGGCAAGCGACAGCTTTTATAATTCAATATTTATGAGATGCCCACAAACACTATCATCCATTATATAAATTCCATGATAATTATTAAAGAGATAAAACAAGAAGTAAAGAAAAAAGTTTAATTGCATGAAATTATTGCTTTTCGAATTCAAGCTTCTCTGTTCCATACATTGCTTAGTGGCTTTTGGCAACATCTGCTGTAAATAATCTTCATTATTTTTCTGTACTTTCATTTTTTATTTTATATAAAAAAAATTTAATATTATAGCTGTCATTGGATTAACATATGTCTCAGGCCTGTTCTGTAGTTTACGTAATTTTGTTGTGTTCTTTTTTCTTATGCGTTTTCTCTTATTATTTATTAGGCACATGTTTTAAAATAAGTTAATGAAGAAAAAGAAGAAGAAGAAATAAATATACTCGCTACTTTTTTTTTTATATATCTTGTTTAGTTTGCCGTAAGTTGGTTTAGTTTTGATTTGGAGATTTTTTTTAAGAAAGAAAACCGAATGTTGTTTAAGGGTCCATAAATTAGAAATCTTTTTTTCAATGTATTTTGAGATTTTTCTAATAAATTTTTTTTCAGTTCAAAACAAAGTTTTCCATTCATTTTGTTGCGTTGTTTTGTTTTTCTGCATTTTACAAATATCAATTGTTTATGAATTTTTTTTGATCCAGTTCAAGCTTATACATATGATGCTTCTTCTTCTTATTCTTTTCGTTCTTCCTCTTCTTTTGCTGCTGCTTTTTAATTTTTGTGCTGTATTTTTTAAAAGAAGTTGTTGTCCTTTACTGTAAACGCTCCACTTGCTTTTTCTTCTTCTTCTTCTTCTTCTTCTTTTTAGTGTTATAATAAATCTTAATATTTTTCATTTTTTATTATTTATTGTTGTTACTGTTTTATCTTTATCTTAATTTATATTTATCTGCTTTGTTTTGCGGTTTTCTGTTTAAATTGAAATTTTTCTTATTTTTTTTTTGTACTTTCTGGCTGCAAAAAATCAAAGCTGGCTTCCATACAAAAATCCAGAAATCTTATTTAAATATGCATATGTTTATTATCTCACGCATTAATATTCTTTGATCTTCTTCTTTCTATGAAATTTATATCATTTTATTTCACTTATTCTGTAATAACTTTCACATTACGCAATAATCATCAGAATGAATAATAATGAATAGAAAAAAAATAATAATAATGAATAACGATTGTCGCTACTGATAATGCTGATGTTGATTTCTCTTAATGTCTTGCGTATGCCTCTCTTTATCTTACTCTCTCTCACTCTCTGTCTTTATTTTTGTTTTTGGCTCATTTCTGTTTTTATTTTAACATGAAGCGTCATTTGTTAGAAATTGTCATGCAATAATATTAATAATGAATTATAATATTAATTACAATAATAACAAAAAAAAATCGCATTACCAAGCGTTAATAACATCACTACAAAAAAAAACTCTATATAAATATTTTATTTTTATATTGATTTCTGTTGCTGCTGTAAAGAGGTTTCATATTTTATTTATTTATCTAAAAAGAAATGAAAAGAAAAGAAAAGAAAAAGAGAAAGAAAACATTAACAACAACGAAACAAATACGAATAATCAAATTTTCAATAAGAAGTGCTGCATAAAATATTGCCCATGTAAAATTATTTTTTCTATATATTTACTTATTTACATATATTTGCATGTATGTGTGTATGTATGTATGTATGTGTAATTAATTTTTCCTTCCTTCATTTATTTATTCATCTATTTATTTTTTGATTGTTTTTTGTTTTGCTTTTTTTCCATTTCCATTTTCATTCCCTTATGCTTTAATTTTTTTATATTACTGCTGTTTGTTCTTTGTTGGTACTTATTTTCTTTATGAACATAACGGTACATTGAACATGTTTTTCGGTTGATAAGTTGCCTAAGATTTTGTAATTGTAATGACGCCATAATTTTTCTTATCTTTCACTTTCAACAAAAATTCATAAAACTGTTTCATTGTTATTGTTGTTGTTGCTATTTCTCTTACTATTTTCCAGAGTACAATTTTTAGATTGAAAAAACAAAAAAGGAACATAACTGTGAGAGATATTTCTCTATGCTTTTTATATGCTCCTTAAGGATAAGAGAGTTGAAATGTATGTAAGTGAAGTGAAATGCAATGAAGGGAAATTATGTTGCCTTCACTTCTTATTCAGTTCAATTTATTGTAAGAGAAATATTGAAATTGTAATTGACAGATTTACTTTATTTACTGCACAATTTTTTATAAGTTTTTATGCTTTACCTTCCCATATCTTTTCCTTTTTTGTTTGTATCTTTTTGCCGTTGCTATCTACAGCTACTTTAGCGTTGAATAATTTTTATTTGTATGAACATGTAGAAGAATTTGAAATAGATTCATTTATTCACTTTATCTTGAAAAATTGTCGCTCAAGATGACAAACTTAAAATATTATTTTGATTTAGTGCTTGGTTGTAGATGTTAAATTCCATATCATAGATTTTTAAAAATCTTCAAATGTTTTATTTTCTTGTAATGTTGTGTAGAGTATTCATAAGTCGACTCCAACCGGCTGGAAGGGGCTTTAGTTTCCTTTTTGTTTTTTTTCTTTTTTTTTTTCTATAATCAACCAAATTTGTTACACTTTCAAGAGGTGTTTAAATTGGTTTGGTACGGTTGGTGTGGCTTGTCTTCTCTTGACTTAACTCGGTTTGGTTTCGTTCGATTTGTTTGCCATGGGAAAAAAATGCGAAATATAAATCGCACGTGCACACATACATAAACAAATAGCCATTTATACATGCACATAGTTAGGCAGACGGTAAATATTTTGAAGTACAGGAAGTGATTCAAGGATAGCAATAGTCACAAGTGTTATGAATGAAGAAAATGAAATAAACTAAAATAAAATAGAAAAACAGAAACATTTATTAATAATGATAATAATGATAGAAAATAAAGTGGTAATAGTAATGGAATGCAATTCGAAACTAATGGAAATATAGAAAAAAAGATTAAATAAAGTTAATTGATCCAAAAAAAAAAAAATTGAATTACAAACTTTTTCCTTCTGTTTCTCTAATAATTTCCTTGTTAATCTTAATTATGTTATAACTATTTTTTCAATTTTATAATTTTTGTATATTTAAATATCTGCATATAAAATGTTTCTTATGTCAATATTGATACAATTTTAAAGAAAAAGTAAAAGTCTTTAATATTGAAATAGAAAATCGAGAAATATGACGCAACATTTAATTTTCTATTTATCTTTTGTCTATCTTTAACCCTCATGTTTTCATACGCTCTCTTACTCTCATACGCTCTCTTACTCTCCCTCTCTCTACATTTTAGTGAGAAGAGCCAACTTTCATTGCATCAATCATTCTACTTCGATTTATGTCCGTCCGTCTTTCCAAGCTATATTTGTCCATAAAAATTTACTACTAAAATCACCATTTTTGAGATGTTTTGTTGAAATTTTCATTTAAAATAGTTATTTTGATTTGAAGACGATTTGTTTAGCATCAAGCATTTTTATAACTGTTCAATGTCATATGTAAAGAAAAAGTTCTAAAGTAAAAAACATGTTAAGTATTGATGATTTTCTAATGGCAAGCGCCCTGAAAAAGTGATCGAGTTGTAATCATATTTATTCATTTCTTTTTATCTATTTTAACATAAGAATTCTCAAGTTCTTAAGTTTACATTAAAAAAAGTTTTCATTTTTCAAATCATTTTCCATTCTTTGGCCTATTTAACAAGGCATACTAAAAGGAAAACTTTTATATTATCATTAATCGTTAAAATAAAAAGATTACTTTTAGCCTACCAAAAAAAAAAGAAAAAAACCGAATGAGACAACAATGATAACATTAATGGAAAAGAATGAAAAGCCAAAAAAAAAAAAAATGGAGGCTGACACGTAATTAACAGACAACGATTAATTGAACTCTAGAAAAATGAGTATTTAACCAAAAAGAACAAGAACAACAGCAACAACAAAAAATAAGAAAAGCAAAGTAAGCAAAGAAATCGTTTCTCTTTTGTATATGCATAGTTTTTTCTTCTTAGTGTAAATGTTCGTAATAATAACAAAACTAAACAAAAAAAAATAATTACAAGAACATTCAAGATTCAATGAATCTTTTGTCAGTTTTTGTTGTTGTTTTTTTTATTTATTACTTATTCTTTCTTTTTATTATTTTTGTTGTTGCATTCTGTTACTTAGATGTAAGAATCATATACAGTTTAACAGAATGATCACAAGGAAGGAGAAGGCGTAGAGCTGTTGTTTATTAAATTTAACTAATTATTAACTATTTATAACAATAACTATAATTTCAATTTTTGTTAATATTATATATTTCGTTAAATATGTGTATATGCTATTATATTTCTTTATAGATTATAGATATTATAAAATAATTTCAGAGAGTAGAATAATTGACCTAATGAAATACTAATTGCAACATGATAAATATACTACGTATTACTGACGCATGCATATGCATACATATGCATACGTATATACGTACAATTATACAATATATAAATAAACACAAGCATTCACGTGTATATTTAAAATGTGGTATAATAAAGAAAATAAAACTAAACAAATGAATGAATAAATGCATGAATGCATGCATGCACGCATCGTCAAATCATGATTAGAATTGAATGATTAGTTAGTTGAATGCTTGCTTGGTTAGTTGCTTGCTTGCTCGTTCGTTTTGCTCGTTCGCTCATTCATTCATTCATTTATTCATATATTGATTCACTCATACTCATTCGCTTGCTTGTCTGCTTAGATAATAATTGAGAATACAAAGAATTTTGTTATATTTTTTTATTTTTCTAGTTTTGTTCTTTTTTTTTGATTTTTCTTGTTTATCTATGCACTTTTTTTCTTTTTGTTTTCTTTTCATTTTTTCTTTTTTTTTGTAATCTTTTACCATTTTACTTTTTTTGTTGGTACTTTTATTATTTCATTTTTTTTTTTAAAGATAATGACATTGATGTTGGCAAACATGATAATGACGATGAGTTGTTGAATATTAAAATTTTGAACGCACACAATAAACTTCGTATATAAATACGTGTAAATTTTTGTATATATGTATATGTTTGCTTGTTTGTGCCGTTTAATGCTATAATAATATGAAATTGTACTTCATGTCATTCCATTTTACTACGATTATAAACAACAACAACAGCAGCAGGAACAAAAAAATTAGCAAATAGAAAAATAGTACTAACAAATAACGATTAGAACATTTAACATTGATGAAAATGATTAAATGGCAATAATTGACTTTTAGTGCATACATTTGTGTTTTTGCATCTTTTTCATCTTCTCTTCTTCTTCCTGTATTCTTTATTCTTTATTTAGTTGATAATTTTTCAAAGGAAAGCCCTTAAATAATGCTAATAATGATCATAAAAAATATTTTTACTAATTCTTCTTCACTTCTTATTCTAATTTAATTGCTACTGATGATGACGCGGAATGTAAAATGTGGTTTATGGAATAATGATTATGTTATGATTATGATTCCATTGTAATGCATTTTTTTTTTCAATACAAGTGTAAATTTTATGAACTTATTCAAAAGTCTTGCAAAAAAAAAGTTTTAATTATTCCATTAAAAACAGCTTTCTTACTTAATTTGTTATAACTTGTTAGAAATCCAGCTTTTTGGTTAAAGTAACGTACACTCTTTCTTAAGAAGTGAAAATTGGCATTTCAATTTACATTCATTGTGAGGTTATTTTTTTTTTTTTTGATATGTACATTTATTTGAATATAAGGCAAGATCAATCTAACGATGACTGAAATCTTGTATCCGTTGAAATTTTTAAACCAAATTTGTCCCATTATTGTTAACATGGAGCTTCCATTCCATATTCATCATGGCATTTGCATTGTTCATGCTGCTGCTGCCGCCGGCATTATGACAGCTATTGTTGTTGTTGTTGTTGTTGTTGTTGTTGTTGTTGTTGTTGTTATAATTATAATGATCGTTATTATATTTATTATTACAAATGATATTGTTGTTGTTGTATTAGCGGGTTTGTCTAGATATAAAATGGCAGAAAGAGACAACAGATGGCAAATAATTGAATTTAAAAATGATTATGTCGATTTCCTGTGCTTCATACTTCACAATCTAAGTAGAAGCAAGAACAGTATGAGATAGATAGATAGATAGAGAGAGAGATAGAGGTTCATGCTTTCTAAAATTTTACACTTTATTTACATACACAAAAATAATTTTTTTTTTTTTTTGCATAAAAGTTTTACACCGTCTTCTTTTTACTTCCTGCCCAATTTTTTTTTTTTTATAATTTTCTTATTTACAAAATGCAGAATAGCAATTGTCATTTCTCGGAGGAGCATAATAAAATTTTTATAAAATTAATCGTTTCAGTCGATTCAAGTTATTTACCATTTCAATTCTATTCATGTAAATTTACTGTCAAATTAAAAATTCCATTTAGTTTTTTGTGTTATTCCAATAAAATTTTAAGTAAATGAACGTGCTTCAATTCAAAAGCGATGAATGAAATTAAAAATTTTTACTACCCTTTAAGGAGAATGTGATATCATACGACAAGCATTTAGACGGATTGTCCGGCTTGGTGGTATTATATTTTCTTTTGCGCAACATTAATTTCCACAACACCAGAGCATTTTTTTTAAACGATTGTGGCGTATTCCTTAATAAGTCTCTATCAACCAAATAAAACGTGTTTTTTCATTGTTAATTAGTTTTTTATTTTGTGTATTTTTTTATTGTTATTCCACATTTATATATAAATTATAACTTAATATAAAACATAAAAAATAATCATACTGAGATCTTTAGGGCAACGACAGCAGCTACAGCTAAAGCTACAGCTGTAGCAGCAGTTGGCAGTTAGCATACAAAGTTTCTTGGCATTTTAAAGTTGGGTGTTTCCTTTTTTGTTTTTGTTTTACTTTGGTTATTGTGCAGATATTTTAGTTGCTGTCCGTCCATTTAGCATCTTAGATTTATTATTTAAAGTGTAGGCATCTTCTTGCTGCTTTGGCTTTTGATTTTGCTTTTGCTTTAGCTCCTCTTCTTTTTCATCTTCTATATTTGCCTTTTTTTGTCTGCTATTTCTACTTGTTCAACTTCTGTCTTTCTTGTGTTGTGTATCTTTGTCTTCCTTCTCTGCTCAATTTCCCTTTTTTTATGTATGTTGGTTAACTCCTGTTGTTGTTGGCCGCTTTAGATAATAATAATAATAATAAGAAATTTAAGAGACTTGAAAAAAAACTTGTCTCACCACAACGTGCTCAAATCTACAACCATACAAATAAACAAACTTACAAAAAATTAAAAAACAAAAAAAAAAACACTTTATAGTGTGTTTTCCTACAAATGGAAAGGGAAAAATTCATTGAACTTTCGCACAAAATGCTTTCAAGGTTATCAACTCAACTTTATTTTACTTTATCCGGCATACGCACCAAACATCGCCACAATAACTATCATTATGTATGTAAGTTTATTTGTGCATGTGTATGTGTACGAAAAGCAAATAAATAACGTAACAGAAAAAAATATAATAGCAATAACAATAATAATAATAAAAATGACAAATAACAACAACAATAACAGCATACTCAGAAAAACTAATAATAGTAAAGAGTGAGTAGAAGAGTGAGCTCTCTCTACTCGTAGCAGTCGTAATAATAATAATAATAATAATAATAAGATGAAGTTAAAGACGAATGAAAACCACAAAACTTTATTCTTTAATATGAACTAAAAAAACAACAATAATGAGCGGGCGTATGAAAATCCAATTGTAACGAAAATTTAAACGTTATGAACACAAGAGAGGGGGGAAATAAATGTACATACTAGATAGAGACAGAGAAATAAAAATAGAGTCTTTCTATGCTTTTCGGTCGCTCATTAAACACTCGACAAGAAATTAGCGTTAGTTTGTTGAGTCATATAAAATGGATAAATCGCATTTTATGATGATTTTATGATTTATCTAAATTATCTGCTGTCCTTGTGAAATCCGTCTACATAAAGTGAAAATAATAAAGCTCAGCTCACTTTTGAGAAACTAAAAAATTAGACAAAATTCATAATTTTGAAAATATCTTTTTTTCTTTCTTGTTAGACAAAAATTTCTTCAATAATTAAAATTGTGTAAGAAATGTAAAAGTCAGCTCAGCTCCCAAGATCTAATTTTTTTATGCAACATTTATTTTATGTTCGACTGTTTGATATTGTTTTTGTTTTTGTTTTTGTTTCTCTCTGTGGCTTTACCTAGCCCTATAAAAATGCCTCTCTCATCTAATACTCTTCTCTGAATGCTCTCTTTTTTGTATGTGGCGTGCAGATAATTGTTGTTGCTGCAATTGTATTGATATTAAAATTTGTACAATGCAAGAAATGGAAATAATTCTTATTTTTTCTGTTGTTGTGTTTGTTATTGCTGCTGCTGCTATTATCGCTGCCAAAGGCTGCGCCTTTTGATTTTAGTTTGCTATCAGATATTTTTTTGTCCGTTTTAGAGAGTGTTGCGTGTTACTTTATTGTTATCATTCTTTAAGTTATTTTATTGTACTGCATTGAGTGAATTGTTGTACTTGTTCCGGTTTTAATTTTAAATTATGGTTATATTTGTGTTCCTATAGCTGGTTGTGTGTGTGATGTTATGTAAGTGGCTTGTATAAGGAAATTGGTAGATGCGATGCTATGTGTCCGTCCATAATAATCATTTATATTGAAAAAGTTGTGATCGTTGTGGTTACTATTTGCCGTTCTTATATTTCTACTTCTTGTTCTTCCTATTTTCTTTTTCATTACTGTTGTTATTAAATTACAAAGAGCAAACTGAAATTGCTGACTCCAAGATATAGCTGAAATTTTTTCATTTTGAAAGTTGTATGTTGATTGTTGTTATTACACATGATACACATGGGCATAATAATTTTTGTTGGCTATTGTTGTGATTGCTGTTGTTGTAACATTGTTAAAAGTTACATATAGATAGACGTTAAATATTCTGTCTACTGGTCAACTCCTATTGCCCTATAATTACTATGATTATTATTATCATTATTATTGTTATTGTTCTTCTTGTTATTGTTATTGCTATTGTTGGTTAGTTGTTATTTGTTACAAGCATCAACCACTGCCACAAATTATCGGAAATTTTTTACTCACAGAACTTTTTAGAAAATTTTTCGAAAAAGATCTCAAAAGGAAAAGATTGTTGGATAATTTTGCATGACAAAATATCTACAAGAAATTGAGATAATTCAAACTGCGCCAATCATATCGAATTAAGTTCAAATATAAACAGACAGACAGATGGACATATTTATGTTTCTGTTACTTTTCCGTTTTAATGCTATTAATTAAATTCTAATCATAAAACGCATTTAAATTAAAACTCTTGAGAAACGTAATAAAAAAAAATAAATGAATTCTTTGAATGTCACCTGTTTGTTTATGTGTTGTTGTGTTGTCGTCTTTCTAAATAAATGAAAATTTCTATAGAAAAATCCAATAGCAACAAAAAAGAAAATAAAGAGAGGAAGAAAAATAAGAAACCAAATGTAAAAAACAAAAGCAAAACAAAAAAAAAAAGAGAGAGGCTTTTGGCTTTTGTTTTTTGTTTTTGTTTTATAGCTTTCATAGAATTCAAAGTTTAACATGACAAGCAAAGCACACTAATAAACAATTTTAACAATGGAGTGAAAAAGTCAGCAGCAGCAACAACAACAACAACAACAATAATAATAATAATAATAATAATAATAATAATAATAATAATAATAATAATAATAATAGTAATAATAAGAACAATAAATACAGAAGTATAATCAAAATAATGAAGTCAAATGTAAAGAAGAAGAAGATGAAGAAGAAATAATAAAATGGAGTGGTACAAAAAGAAAAAAAAACACAAAACCATAAAACTTATCACTGAAATTATCTATAAAAGTCTATGTCACAGCAATTATATCATACAAACACACACACACACACACATGCAAACACATACCCGAACGCATATTCGCATTGTAATTGTAGAAGAATTTTTTTTATTGATGCTTAAAATGCTCATAAAAGCAAACGAAAAAAAAAATTATTTATGACAAAATTTATTTTTGTTATTATTATTTGTTGTTCTTGTTATTTATGCTTAAGCGTATAATTGTAAAATAAATGACGCAGACGGGACTGGACCAAGCCAAGCTAGGCTATACAAATAGGCAGATCATCATTTCAGGCTATTTATGATTTTTAATTCATTTTGTTGAATTTAATTGTCTAACAATTTACTTGACCGCATGTTTGTCACATTGTACGTCTGTCTATACGTTCATTTATATCTTTTCCATTTAAACAATAACTCTTTAATCTCTATCTTTTTTGTGTTTTATTTTTAGTGTGTTTAGTTTACTTTTCCTTTTATTTTCAATTTTCTTAATTCATCTAACAAACAAAAAATCTCATTTATTATTATTGTAATTTTTTGTTTATTACGTTTCAACTAACGAAATTAAATTGTTATTATCATCATCATCATCATCGCGCGTGTGTTTGTGTGTGTGTGTGTTCGTATGCTTAGTTTATGACCTAACTTTGTTTACATATAATTTTTCAAAAAAAAAAAACTTCATGCAGATGTTTCATATGTTTTCTTTACTTAATTTTATTTGATTGACAGTTTGTCAGTCTTTTGTTATTGTTATTGTTTTTTGTTATTATGCATTTTTCTTAACTCGGAAAAGTGTTTTACAATTCTTTCATTGTTTGTTATTGTTGTTATTGTTTACCTAAGAAAGGAATAAGGAAATCAATTAAATATTTACAACTGACAAGAGTAATAATAATAATAACAATAATAACAACAACAACAACAGCAACGACAACGATAATGATTATTACTAAAACATAAATAGCAATTAACGAAAATTGATAAATGTCTGCTCTCTCTTTATGCTCTCTCTGTGTGCTCTTTTTTTAAGACTTTAGCTTTATCGTTGTTGCTGTAACATTCTACGTAAATTTCTACTTTTTTTAGCCCCTTAAAGTATGCTGCATAAACAAAGCTTACTTCAATTTAAACAGATGCAAAGCAGAAGCAAGCATGCAAGATTTATTTGTGGCATTCAACTTGAATTTTCTTTAAATTGCTCTATTTTTGCGTGCTGTTTTTTTTTTTTTTGCTTTTATTTTACTTAGATTAATTTTTTATATCCTACCGTTTATGAAAATATTCTCTATTGTTTGTTTTCTTTTTTTCTTTTTGTTTTTTTGTTTGTAATTACTTTAAAGTAATCTCTTCCTGAAAAATTGATAATGCTAATCATGCAATGTGACGCGACGCATTAATCTTAAAGGCCAATTAAAGCAAAATTCAAAAGAGTATGATTTAATAAATGAATTGACTCTTTCGTCGTTCTTAATTATTAGAATTTAAGATTGTTCGCCAAAGTCAACGTGTTGACATATTTTAATGAAATTTAAAGTTCAACTTACTATAAAATTTTTTTTATGTGTCATTTTTATGCCATTTAAATGAAAACTATTTAGAAGTTATTCTGAATGTTTATATTAAAGAAGTCTTTTCTGAAATTCATTAAATTTTTACATTTACAGGCAAATTTCCTTAAGCGAAATCATCTTACGACTTGCTTTAATTCGATTATAACACCATGAGTCTGAAAATTATTATGAACTTTTATCGTACTGGAATATGAACGCTTGCTCGCATAGACCAGTTATAATAACAAAAACAGCAACAAAAACAAAAAAACAATAAACATTTTACGTCAAGCAGTCAAGCAGCACAATTTTTATGTCAAATATTTTATTTAAAAATATCAAAAAAAAAAAAAAAAAAGCAAACGGCAAACGTGAAAAACGACAATTTATTGCAATTAACATGAACCCCACCTATAAAAATGCATGTGTATGTGTGCATGTGTGCATGTGTGCATGTGTGCATGTGCGTGTTAAAATATTTTATATTAACTGTTCAAATTGAAAATGTGAACTATTGAAATTTCGTTTCTCTTTCGTTTCCTTTTTCTTTCTTCTTTGTTTTCTACCCTTTTTTGTTCTTTCTTTTTGTATTTTTTTTTTTTTGTAATGAATTACTCTCCAATAAAAATTATTTGGCCAATTCATTTGAAATGAATTAATCATAAAATTATTTGTGTATTTGTGTGTGTGTGTGTGTATGCGTATGCTTGTATCTGTTTTGTATGTATGTTTACTATCAAAAAAAAAAAATATAAATTTGTTTTATTTTGGCATAACTTTCCTAAATTATTGTTGCTTGTTTGTTTGCTTGTTTGCTTGTTTGCTGGTTTCTTTTAGGCTAAATTCGTGTCCGCTCAATTATTTTTGACCAGTTGTTGTATGTAAACTTATTTTTTATTTACTTATTTATTTTTATTTTTAATTTTTTTTTTGTAAACAGAGCAGGAAATAATTACAATGGTTCTATCAACCGGTTACAACTTGGCGGCGGCGTTGTTGTTGTTGTCATAATTCTTTTATATTTTTACTTTTATATCATCCGTCTATTTTTATAAAAATTTTTTAAGTATTTTTTCAAAAGTCACAAATTCGAATCAACTGCTAATAAAATCTTTTCCAAAGGTGCGGGGGGGGGGGCGTGGAAGATAAAAGACATTTTATTGAAGACGCTTATAAATCATTCAAAAATCTCGATATTTTTTTTGTTTACTTTCCAGACTTTTTTAATTCATAATTTTAACCTTTTAATTACTTTAAGGACGTGGCGTGGAGGACTTTTTAAAGTCAGCCCCAAATGATTATAACATTTTATATTTTGTATTTGTTAGTATTGTTGTTTTTGTTTATATGTAATTTTTTCTTCTTGGTTATTTTTATATTTGTGAGGTTACAAATATTGAGTCATTGGATGACGGCGTTATGCGACATAACGATAACGATAATGATGATGATGCTGATGATGATGATGATGATGTAAATTTTGTTTCATTTGTACTGTACACACATACATACACGCACATACATACGCATATGTGGGCATGCAGGCAATGATTTATAATTTAGCTTAAATTTTCATATATTTTTTGCCATCGAATGAGTTTGCGCAAAAATAGTTATTGGTTAATGATTAACCCTCTTCAAAAAATGCTTTTATCACCATTTAAGAATCAGCATAATAATGCTTTTTACAGTCACACAGTCACACAATCACACAATCACACAATCTTATAAACACGGTTACACACACACAAACACTTAACTGATTAACTACTAAAAAGAACTAAGAAAAAATTTCATAAGGCATGATGATGATGATGATGACAGAAGTTTTACTTGCAGCATATAATAAAAGTTTGAATGAGTAAGAGAGAGAGAGAGAGAGAGAGAGAGAGAGAGAGAGAGAGAGTGGCTTAGGGGGAAGGTAGAGGCAAAAAGTATGACAATTTAATAAAGAAAAAGGTTGAGGGTGTTTATACTAAAAAAGTATATATAAAATGGAATTCTAAAAGAAATGCCCTTTGTTAATTCCTTTTTAATTGTTCCTCCTTCTTTTCTTTAATTTTTTGCAAATTTGTTTTTACGAAATAATTACTAAGACCTCTACTAGGCCGTTATTTATTTCAAGCCAACTTCTTTGTGTGCCTTGAGTTTCCTATGTTCCTGTTTCCATGAGTAAAGATTCCTAAATGATTATTCATCACTTTTATAGCTTGTATTGTTTTAAGCCTCTACTTCTTATTCAATTTATAAAGAATTTTTCAATGTTAAGTAACTTTAATGATATGAAAATTTGAAAGCATAAAATGAAGAAACAAAAAAAAAGAATTGTACGTTTGCTTTTTTAAATTTATATGCATTCTGTTTACAACACCAATTGACAAGCATTCATAAATTAATGTCATAACAAAAAGAATAGCAAAAAAGAAAACACAGAAAGATCACAAAGAATAATAAAAATGAGAAACGAAATTATTGCTTTACTTTAATCTCTCAACAAATCATGGAAACTTTCATGTAAAAAAAAAAGAAAGAAAAGAGAAAAAATAAAAAACGCAAACATGCACATGCACGCACAAAAAGTAACAAAACTGTGATAACGAGAGACAATAAACTTTCTATTAATAATAATGATTTAATAAAAAAAAACAAAAACAATGAACAAGAGCATGATGAAACGTGCACGAAAACATATGAGAAAATTATGCTAAACAGAAGCTAAATCTCAAATGCTTAAGCACTCAGTTACGACAGTTTTACAATTAATTGAAAAATTAACATTTGTAAAAATCTTGGTATGCTGATTACAACAACAATATTCTCATAAAATATTCTCTATTTCTATTTCTATTTCTATTTGAAGTGTTTGAAATGTTATGTTGGTTGCACTGTAGCGTTGTAGCTTTGTGCATAGTTTTTACTATAAAATTGTTATATAAAATTAAAGCTTAATATTCAAGTATTCTTCTTCTTCTTTTTTATTTTATATATATATATTTTTTTTTATTTTTCTTTTATTTTTTGCTTGGAAAGCATAAAAAATTTGTTTAAGGTTAAGTTTAAACGTAACGAATCAATTTCAAAAGGCAACATGTTAATATAAAAAAGCAAATAAAAACAAAACAAGACAAGAAGAAAAAAATCAACCAATAAATAAAATTGAAATGATAATAATCATCATCAATAATCATCATTGACTTATATGATAAGAGTTACTAACATTTGACTAAACCATTTCACATTTTCTATAATTTTTCAATCTTTCAATCTTTTTAGATAATGAGGCCGAAACAACAACAGCATGAGTATAATGTCATGTCATGTTTGCGTGTATGTTTTGTGGTTCCACTCGATTAAAGTATTATTTGCGGTATAAATTTAAGTCTCTTTAAATATATAAATAGAAAATGCACGGTGAATTTTAGAATTCAATGTCTTTCGTCTACACAAGATAAGAATTTTTTTTTCAAAATTTTTCTTTAAAAAAAAATCACAAAAACATTGAATTTATTAAAGCTCCACCGGCTTTCTTATTCCTTCTCACTTTAACTCGCTTTAACTGTCCGTTAAATTTTAATGGCAATTTTATTTCGTAATTTTATTATACAAGCAACAACAAAAATTATTACACCATCATCGTATAAATTGCATAAATTCTAAGATAATTTGTAGACTTGTCGTTGCTTTATTAGATTTCAAAAATTTAGCAGTTTATTTATTTATTTATTTTATTTTTTATAAAAACGAAAATCGTTTGACAAATTTTTATAATTTGTTTATTTTTGACATCCACAATGTCTCGCTAATTTAAGGCAATAGAAAATATTATTTTATTTATCTGGTTATGCCTGCAAAGTGATAAAATTTTGCTAGCACAATGCTCTCAAAGCGAGTCCAATCTATTGGCAAGTTCATTAATATAAAAATTTTGAAAATAGTTTTTCTTTCATATGTGCTCTATAAAAATGTTATTCCAAATGTTCGCAAAAAATATCTAAATACTTAAGATTTTTGGAATTTTTGGACACAGATATGTCGATGTGATCTCGATTTTTCACTTTTTTTTAATTTTGAAAAAATTCCGTTTTTTTACATTATTCACGGACATTACCATAAAAAGTACTTAGCATTAAATAAAAACAATGCAACAATGCAACAATGCAACAATAAATAAAGGCATACAAAGTACGTTTTTTAAGATATCGCGTTTTACTAATATTAAAAATGGACAGAAATTATATACAAAAAAAAAAAAAAAATAGAAGGAAACTTCAAAAGAAAACAATGAAACTCTATAGAAACTTCAAATACAAACGATTTTGTGTCATTCTAAAATTATGATGTTAATTCAATAAGTTTTTTTTTGTGTGCGTGCTTGCTGTTTCATTTCATATTTATTTGTTGTATAATTTTTAATTAAAAAAAACAAATACGCTGACACGTATAAACATGTAAAACAAATGTGCGCGCAAGCATACGATGCTTTGTGTATTTTTGAAAGGTAACCTTGAAAAGACAAAACCAAAGTAAATTTGATGAAACGGTCAACCAAACAATTCAAGTTATAACAAAATCGTATTTTAAAATCATAAAACAAATTTTTTTTTTGCTTTTTTTGTTTTCATTTCTTTGTTCAGATAGATATCGTATTGTTGTTGCTTTTTTGTGGTCTACAATACTTTTTTTATTGTACAAGTGTTAAGGGAAAAAAAAGCAAAAAAATATTAGAGAAAAATTTACATCCCGATACAGTAAAATATCAAAAACATGCAAACTTACAGAATGAGCGAACGATTCTGCAGAGTTTATAGTCGGCTGTCAGCTGTCGGCTGTCGGCTGTCGGCTGAACATTTTTGATATTTATTTTTTAAGCAGAAACAAAATTTGTAATTATACAGTTCAGTCTCTTCGGTTCTGTACCAGGCGTTAATTATTATAAGGAACAGTGTTACATACACACACAAACACATATAACTATATATGAAAATGTTAATGATGCATTTTTGTAACCTGATTCACATGATCTGCCCTGACCTGACTGCTATGGCGTTGCCGCAGCCTGACCTCCTTCGTGTATTACATACCTTCCTTGTTTATTTTCTTTCCTTCTTACACTTTCTGTGTCTTTTCTTTGCTCTTTTTTTTTTCTTGCTTTCTCTATTTCCATTGAAATGATGCCATTTGGTGTACACACATGCCTTACTACAATAACAATCATATGCGAAAGAAAGAAATAGAGAGAGAGAGAGAGAGAGAGAGAGAGAGAGAGAGAGAAAGAAAAAAAGAAAATTTTTGGTGTATATTAAAAGAAAGAAGGAAATAAACATGTGCATGATTTAATGACCTTGCACAATTTTTAAAGTTCTGGCTGGCCTGATGTCTGATGTCTGATGTTTATTTGTTTTTTTTTTTTTTTTTTTTCTTTTATTTTACTTATCCGTACTTTTTTTATTCAGCACATTTTATATATATACATATGTGTGTATGTGTGTGTATGTTTTTTTATGGCATTCATCAAACAAAATTCATGCATGCATGCATGAATGTAATGATTATGTTTGACAGAGCTAATTGATGTTTATGTGTCATACAAGGCTGATGCTGAAATTGAAAAAAAAAATCAAAGAATTGAAAAATAAAAAAGATTATTCAAATAGATTTTAATATATGCCAAACATATTTCATATCTTTATGGGCATTTAATAGACGACATTTAAATACCGTACATTAATTTTGTAGAAGTGTAGTTTATTTTCTTTCATTAGTCAAAAAAGTAAACTACACCTCAGTGTTAAAGTAACCAATTGACATTTTTCAAATGATTTGAAAAATTTATCATAATTTCTAACACAAAAAATAAAAGTAGTTGGCCCATGGGCATAAAGATTTATTTGAAGTTAATTTTTAAGTGTTTGGCGATCAAGAAAATATTGAAGGCAGACAAAAAAAAAATTAATTACGTAACTAAATTGGCTTTATGGTTTCAATATAATGAAATGAATGAAAATGAATGTTTCAGTTTTTGATAATAAATCGTTGCGAAATTGTTTGATGCAACTGATCAATAGACTTTCGTTGTTTTTGTTAATGCTTAACACGTAATAACATAAAACTTCTTATAATGTGTGACCTAAGGAAACGAGGGCGCGCGTGTTTGTGTGTGTGTGTGTACATAATATAAATTACGCCTACCGATAAGCACAACACAACTTCCGGTCTAAGTTTTTTTTTCTTGTTTCGCATTTGTTTGTTTTGTTTTATTAATTAATTTTGAACACTCCTTCTTTAAATAAGAAACCAAGCACCTGTTTGATCTTAACAAAATAAAAATAATAATGACAAACAGAAAATTATCATATTCAAGCATGCTCGCGTCATCCTCTAAAATCACAAGAAAGTTAATTTAACTTCATCAAATTTATTCTGATAATATTTGAAAGATTTAAAGTGATATGAAAAAGATTCTGAATCGATTTAATCGACATATTATGTAAATCGATTCAAATATAAAAGTTTACGGGTAACGTTCGCAAAAGAAAAATGTGTCGCTCTTCTAGTGACTTTTTTAACATGAGATTTTAAAATGAAAGTCAATCGCTCACTTTAATTTAAATCAAATCAAATTAAATTAAATTTCTACTAAAAAAAATATCTCACATATTAAAATCTATAAAATAAAAAATTTCGTACAAATATGAAAAAGGAATTGATTAATTGATTGCGCTACTACACAATCCTACTTTATATGAAAACTATTCTCTCTTTGTATAAAGCTTTATTAATCTTATATAAAAATATATAAACCGGTGGAGTTTAAGCTGAGCGTAGAGAGGGCATAAAATCGTGTGTTAAATGAACCATAATTTTATTATTAAGTAAGAATATTAATAACACTAATAATAATGATAAATTTCATAATTATCAAATAAATCGTTATAACAAATCAAATAAATCATTATAACTAATCAAACAAATCAAACAAATCGTTATCAAACAAATCGTTATAACTAATCAAACAAATCAAACAAATCAAACAAATCGTTATCAAACAAATCGTTATAACTAATCAAACAAATCAAACAAATCGTTATAACTAATCAAACAAGTCGTTATACCTAATCAAACAAATCGTTATAACTAATCAAACAAATCGTTATAACTAATCAAACAAGTCGTTATACCTAATCAAACAAATCGTTATACCTAATCAAACAAATCGTTATAACTAATCAAACAAATGAAACAAATCGTTATAACTAATCAAACAAATCGTTATACCTAATCAAACAAATCGTTATCAAACAAATCGTTATAACTAATCAAACAAATCATTATAACTAATCAAACAAATCAAACAAATCGTTATAACTAATCAAACAAATCATTATCAAACAAATCGTTATTACTAATCAAACAAATCGTTATCAAACAAATCGTTATAACTAATCAAACAAATCGTTATAACTAATCAAACAAATCAAACAAATCGTTATAACTAATCAAACAAATCGTTATCAAACAAATCGTTATAACTAATCAAACAAATCGTTATCAAACAAATCGTTATAACTAACAAATCAAACAAATCGTTATAACAAAACAAATCGTTATAACTAATCAAACAAATCGTTATCAAACAAATCAAACAAATCGTTATAACTAATCAAACAAATCGTTATCAAACAAATCGTTATAACTAATCAAACAAATCGTTATAACTAATCAAACAAATCAAACAAATCGTTATAACTAATCAAACAAATCGTTATCAAACAAATCGTTATAACTAATCAAACAAATCGTTATCAAACAAATCGTTATAACTAATCAAACAAATCGTTATAACAAATCAAACAAATCGTTAAAACTAATCAAACAAATCAAACAAATCGTTATCAAACAAATCGTTATAACTAATCAAACAAATCGTTATCAAACAAATCAAACAAATCGTTATAACTAATCAAACAAATCAAACAAGTCGTTATAACTAATCAAACAAATCGTTATCAAACAAATCAAACAAATCGTTATAACTAATCAAACAAATCGTTATCAAACAAATCGTTATAACTAATCAAACAAATGAAACAAATCGTTAAAACTAATCAAAAAAATCCTTATAATGTAGACACAGACACAAGCACATGTATTACTTTCAATCTGTATTATAGATATGTAACAATGATATTTATCCATTTATCTGTTGGTCAATCTCGCTTTGTGTGTGTATGTGTAGAAATGTGGACAATAGTTCTTCACTTAAGTGCACACACATACACAATTCAATTCAATTCAATTCCTTACGAATTGGATTTTTGGCGTGAAATGATTTTTCCAAAAAAAAAATATAAAACACAAATAAATAGACATTTAGAAAAAAAGTAAAAAAAAAAGAACAAAAATTAAAAACACAGCGAAAAAATATTCAATTATTTAAAAACGTAATATGATTCATACTCGAAACCACCATAAATCGAATATTAATATGTTTTGTATATTAAAAAATACTTTGCTGACATAAACGAATAAATGTTATATGAAAATAAAATCGTGTTGAACATTTAACATTTTTAACCACAACAAAATGAAACATAATTGAAATAAAATTGTAATAAAAAATGGAAAAAATTAACATTAAAAACAAAGAACCATAAGCAAACAAAAAAACAAAAAAAACAAAAACAAAAACAAAAACAAAATTGATAAGAAATCAAAAAGTGCTATACAACAGTTAGATATTAAATTTCAATAAAAAATAATTATAAACATAAAACAACAACAACAACAAACAAACAAACAAACAAACAACAACAACAACAAAATAAAATACATTAATCACTGTTATGACTCAAAGTAATAAGAAATGCGTGTTTGTATGTGTGTATTTTGTTGCTGGTATTACTGAATTTTTTTTTCTCTCTGCAAAAAGAACCCAAAAAGAATAACAAAAAAAAAATAAATAAATAAATAAAAAATAAAAGAAAAAGAGCGTACAAAGAACAAACTTTAATAAGAAAAATTTTTTGTGATTTTTTTTTTCATTTAACCAACAAAATTTTTTTTGCAACAAGAGCAAAGTAAAAGTACCAAAATAATTCTGTTTGTTTTTGTTTTTGCTTTTGTTTTTATTTTAAAAAATATTCAATAAACTAGAAAAAATTGAATAAAGCTGAAGTAAAGCATAAAAAAAGTTAAACTCGTTAGGCCTTAGGCCCTTAATTTCTATTACATGTACATTTATATTATTAGAACTCACTTATGGAGCTTTGTCATTTTATTCATAAACTTTTTTAGATTTTCTTTCAGGTTAAGGCTTTGAAATTATTCTGTTCTTAGCCTTATTTAGAAGGATACTTTCTGGACACAAAAAGCCTGCCAAATTGAACTGAACAGATATTAGATTAATAAATGGACGGATGGACAGACCAACAGATTTTTCAATGGACAGACATACTTAAAAATAAGTCATAACAGAAAATCCTAATCCTAAGTCCATGTCATGAGAAATTTCCAACACGATCATACGACACGAAAATGTAAATCAGCCAATTGGACAGACATAAAGAAGAGTTTATTCATTTAATGGTTAAATAAAAAAGCAGCAACATCATTTGAATTTAAACTCAACAATTCAATCCAAAAATTAAACGAAATCAAGAAAACATGCAGATTTTATAAAAATTTCAAATTTCATTACTTTGGCATCTTTTAGTGCACCGTTTCAATGCAGATTTGCTTCTTCTTTCCATAACCATTTTACATTTAATACATGCCCAACTGTTTACATGTTGTTGTTGTTGTTGTTGTTGTTATTATTATTATTATTATTGTTGTTGTTGTTGCTGTTTTACCTTTGTTATTACAATTTAGGCGATTCAGTTAAAATGAGTTAATGTGATGAGCAAGCTCTTTGCTTACGCAGCATCATTAACATCATAAACATTGTGACTAAGTGTGTCTGTTTCTATACGTGCGTGCGATACGTTGGCGAAATGTTTTTATAGGTTTTTATTTTTTTTTTTTTTTTTTTATTTTTTTATTTTTTTTGGTTTTAGTTTGCTGCTTCTTGTCGTTAATCATCTCAAAGTGCATTTTAATACTGAACAACTTTGGTGCGCCATTAATCAAGTGTTTTTTTTTTCTTAGTTAGTTGGCTGCTTTTTTCTTTTCTTTCCTTTCCTTCTATTTATTTTTTTTTTTTTTTGTTTTTTATTTCTTTGTCAGAATGAAACAAAGAGGAATATTTTTGTTAGGTCAACGTGAATATGAAGCAAAAAGAAGAAAAAGGAAAGGGAAACAAAAGAAGGAACAAAGAATAAAATTCAAAAATATCTTTCAAGGCAACAAATAAAAGAAATAGACAATTTCATAACAAAGAACAATAACAATAACAACAAAATATATTTAATAGTATCAAGAAATGTAACGCATAATGCGCACGTTAAAATAATCAAATAATCAAACCAAACGAAACGAAACCAAATCAAACTAAACCAAATCAAAGCAAACCAACGTTTCCGACCAATCAAATCCAACTAATACAAATTTTAAATCGCATACAACTAAAATGAAAACTGAAAAATTACCTCAAACTAATTGACTGATTATAGCATTGTTCGCATTTCGCTATTTCATGATAAGTGACTTATTATTTAGTATGAGTATGAGTGCGAATGAAGTGTGATTCAAACAATTTTTTTTTTTGATTGCTGCACTTACAGTTAATAGTTACTTTCGTGATCAAAATAAACATTTAAATAATGTTGCACTTTAGTACTAATAAAGTACATATAAAATAAAAATCACAACAATAGTAATAAATCTACAACCATTAAATTGCAAGTATAATAAATTTTTATAAATTTATTTAGACTTATTTTATATGTTTATACGCCTTTTTCTTTATCTATGCCATTATTTATGACCAAGAAAATTGAATAACTTCTTCTAACTTGTTTGGTCAAATGGAACATTTTAAGGCGTGTGAAGCGGCCACGTATTTATTATTGTGCATTTATGGGCAGGGCCCATATCCATTTATCTACGTTGAGGCAAACCGCCAAGCCAGGTCACAAAATCTAATACATTTTGTTAGAATTCTCTAAAGAGGAGAGGCTTCGATCCATGGAAAATGATTCAAAGCGGTTGGTTTTTACCAAAAAAAAAAGGCCTTATTTTGAAAAAATTGTATTTTATGGGAAGAAAAATTTTGTTATACCAAAGAATTTTAATGAAGAAACACCACGCAATTTTTTACCCCCCCCCCCCCCCCCCCACCCTTTCATTTTTTGCTGCCTTTCTCTAAGATTAAAGTTACTTTAATTTCATTGTATCGAATTTAACAATGGCAGCTCTAATCGATCTGAAAGCGCTGTTTAGTAAGTACTTTCATCATCATCTTACAGAATCTAATCATGTTGTCCTTATCGGCCCTTTGGTTTGTGCGCCCGTAATATAAAATGCTTTTAATGTTTTATATATTTACATTATAATTTATTTGATACTTACATGAATGACACGTAACACACACACACACACACACACACACACACACACACACACATACATATACATTTGTTTATGCAAGTAAGGAAAAATCCTCCAAACAGTTTGTTGTACGCACGTTGCGAATGGCATTGAATTGCCATAATTTATCCATTTATAAATAGTCGCCTTATTAAATAACAACAAGAAAATTTTAATATTAAAACATTTTTCACACATGTAGCAAACTTATAAGAGAAAAAAAAAAAAAGCAGGAGACAAGAACAAACTTGCTTGTTTTGCTATGCCTTCATTGAGCTATGGGTTTGTTGTTGATATGCAGGGCATTATGTTGCAATTGAATTTGCTTCCACATTCAAACTTTGTTTTCTATGCTTAAAGTATTTTATTCGATTTTCTGTCTTGTTATAAGTAAATAATAATATTTTCTAGTCACGTTTCATCATAAAATTTTCTATATGTTGGCAAGCAAATGGTAAATGTTAAAGCAAACGAGCGGGGGAGAGTAAATGTAAAAGAAAAAAAAATTTTTAGAGAAAAATAAACAAACTTTAAAAAATTTTATTATTATTGTTTTTGTTGTAGGTTAAAAACATCAAGTAAATAAAATATTCATCTACATAAATATTTTTCTTTTGTAATTTTATACTTTCTTCTCTTTCGTTAGAAATACCGTTAAAATGAGAATAGTCTGAGATGTAAAAGGAAAAATATTTTACTTAAAAAAATTTCTTACCTGTGTATGTGTGTAACTTTCTCCATCGTTCTCGTTCTTTCATTTCAAAATTTTCCATGGCAATTTTTATAATTTCATAAAATTTTTGTGACTTTGACGGTTGGTGTTGTTCAATCTTATACTTTTTTCTTATGTGTAGTTTACCCTAAAATAAAATTACGCCCTACTAGTGATACATTATTCTAAATCTGTAGATCATTACAGAAATATATTATAAAATTAGTTGTAGTTAAAAAATTTGTATAATTAATGAAATTTGTATAATTCAATTGAATAATTAATAAAGTTTAATCTATCGTTCATGAATTGAAATAAAAACTACACACAATAAAAATGAATTTTTTTTTTTTTGAAAAATAGTTCATTCATAATTTTTATGATAATGTGCAATCGATGTTGCCTTTGTTAAACTATTGGACTTGACAATATTTTATACTGCTATTTACATGGACTTTTGTAATAGTTGTGTTTTATTTTAGATTGAATGTATTACCCATATTTGTTTATATAATTAAAAATGCATTATCAAACATCATCATACATCAAACATTATCAAACATCATCATACATCAAACATATAATTTCATTTCATTTCATTACATTTCATTTCATTCATTTACTGTTATCACACCCATTTGCATTTTAAAATACGTTGTTGCTGCTGCTGCTGCTGCTGCTGCTGCTGCATTCATTAATTATTTCCCCCCTACCACAATAAAAATTTCTATAAAATTTTCATGAATATTTTATTGTTAACTTGTTTTCTTTTTGTTTTTATTTTTGTTTTTGTTTTTGTATATACACAAAACAATATAATTAATTCAATAAAAGTAAACGACAGTAAATAAGTAAAGGAAGGATATTAACAAATAAATGGCTTGATAGTTGGTTTAGACAAGCATAGTCATGCATACAAACAAATAGACAAATTGACAGCCAGTCAATATTTTTATACGGGTAATGTAAATAACAATGCGTTATACGGTTTGCGCGGTGCAAATTTAAGCCATAAAAATATTGATTTATATTTAATTTTTCTTTTCTTCATAGAAACACCTTCATACACACACAGCCACACACGCGTATACGCGTAAAATCTTACATACATAAGAGCTTAGAGTAATTCACAATATTGTGAATCGGATTATATGAAAAATGTCGGAAATATGCCGAAAATATTAGAAATCTTTTATAAAGGGCAAAATGGATGTAACGAATTTTGCTTAACAATCGTTTTTGACAAATGTTTGTACTTTGCGAAACATGTATTGCCCTTGCAACATTCAACATGCAACATTCTCATGTAAAAACATCCGTTTTATAAACAAAAAAAAAAAAAAAATCTAAAGGAAAGAAATAAGGCAAAAGAAAAAAATAATAAACAAATAAAAATAATCAGAAAATTATCTTGAACTAGAACCATTTCATAATTATGCACCAAACTGCTAAGTTTAATAATAAACTTTAACTTATCTATCAAATTTATTTAGGCAAAACTATTTTCATGTATAAAAAATGCAAATCAATTTTTAGCCTCTCTTAGTAGTAGTGTTCTCTTGTAATTTGATCATCTAAAATTGAACGAAATCTCTAAATTGAATGTACCGTTATTTTGAGAGTTTAATAAACTTTGAAAAAAACATTCAGTTATCTGGCTCGCAAAATATCATGTTGTTGATGCTTTGAGTAAGTAAATATAACTCAATATTTATGTGGTGGCTATAAAAAAATATATTAAAGCGCTCCGGTGACATAATCCCAAAAGAATGTATGAAGTAAAGTAAAAAAAAGGGGATGGTACTAAAAGTGATATGCCTTAAATTCTATAAAATGAAATGCGAAATGAGTGTAGCGGACTTTAAATTTTACTTTACCCTCCTCAGTACCATTATAAATTGTTTTTTTTTTTCAAATTCTCTCTTTACTTCTGCCTTTTATTTATTTTTCTCTAGTAAAAATTCTCTCTCTCATTTAAAATTGAACGTATTACTTAAGTTAAGTTTTATAAAGATAAATTACTAGAAAATTGTAGCCAATAAATAGTATAATCAAAAATAATAGTAAAAAAATAAATAAAATATAATAAAAATAAAAATAAAAAATTCTTTCTGTATGTTTGAAATTTTTTGGGGTTTAAAGAAGAAGGTGTCGAGAATGGGAATTTTATGTGAAATAGTATGATTTGCATTTGAAAAGGGTATAATTTAATGAAATTCATTTTATATTTATATTCATGTTTCATAAATGACTTCGTCATCATATGTAAGTAAAATGTATGATAAATGAATGAATGAAATAAAAAATTGTATGCCAACATAAACATTCATATTTTTTTTAAATGAATGAATGTATGCTAAAATTTTTTAAAAAGGTGCCTTTTAAATTTTATTAAAAAATTTTTATATGATAATTTACATTTGCTAAATTTAAGTTTGAAATGAATGTAATGAGTAAATGGGAAAATTCAATAAATGAATAACGTTGTAGAACGTTCTAGAACCTCAAACTCTTTAATTTATTTTTGTATCAAATAGAACAAACATTAATAAAATCGGCTTCATATAGAAAACGATAACATAAGAGAAAGTTAGCAATAGATGGAATGATTGTAATAAAATAAAATTAATTATTATGAGATAATGAAAAGAAGATACCAAAAAAAATGGAGAGGTAGAGTAAAAACTTAATGTACATAAACAATATAAAATATTTATGTTTATGTTTACGCCACAAATTTCTAAGACATTCTGTTCTATTCAACTCGCATGACATTTCCTTTCAATACCATTCCAGTTCAGTTCAGTTTCAATGCAGTTGTATATTATTTGAATTTTGCCACATCTCTACCATTTTCAATTATTTATTCATTTATTTAGTTCTATTGATTTAACTTATTTCTACTAAATAAAAAATATGAAGACTTGTTGGCTGGCACTTCCTTCAAAAACTTCTTCTTCTATGTTATCTATGTTATCTACTCCTACATTTTCTATAAAATTATAGGTTTTGTAAAAGTGTAGAATTTCAATTATATTCTGTTGCAATGCTCCTTTCTAAACTATTAAGTGTATTAGGTTAATTCTGTTGTATGTAACGTTCAAGCAAATTTAAGATGAGCTACCTATTGAAGAAAATCAAAATCATTTTATTTTATTAATGGACTCTAACTCTGTAGTCGTTTCTTAATTTTCTTAATTAATTAATTAAATTAATTAAATTAAGTAAAGCGTTGCAAGGTATTTATTTAAAGGTCGACTTCGTCAAACTAAAATATTTTTATCAGTTGTTATTCTATTATTTCTAGTTTTAAGCAGAAACATATGACAGCTCTCTCCTTACCATGCTTTCACTCTTTCTTTGTCTCTCGATCTCATACTTTCTAATTAAATATTTAAAAACTTTTTATGTTATGTCTCTCAAAACTATCTCATAAAGGTATCCTTAAATATATTTCTATGTTTTTATGTGAAATGTGACGAAGAGTGATGTTGTGGTGTGTCTATGTATTGGTATTATCCCTTTTAATGTTTTTCATATAAAATTTTAAAGTATGAAACGTGTGCTTGCCAGCTACAGCAAATAACAATGTAAATTATTTAATAAATTTTGAGAAAGTTTTTCTCTCGGCACAGACAAAATGGCTGCCAACTATATAAAATGGAAAAACGAATACCAAGTTTTTCAAGTAGATCGTTAAAATGACAATTATTGTTGCTGGGGCGAATGCTTTTTCTTTGCCACTTAAATTGTCGTAGGTTGAACTAAGTGAATGAATGAAATATGAAAATAAATAATAAAAGTAACGAAATATCTTTTTTTCCTCTCTCCTTTTTGCTATGCCGCTCTTTTTTTTTATTTTAAGTTGAATATAAAAAATGGTGGTAAATTTTAGTTACATTTATTTTTTAAGTGCTTGACACGAAGCATAATTTTATTAATACATGGCAAACATTTTATGTTTTTACATTCAATTTTTTGGATTTTAGTTTAAATTTAATAAAAGAAATATTTACTTAAAATACTAAAATAAAAATTATGAATGAATTGCAAATGATTATATTTTTTTTTAATAATAAATTGGTTTGTGAAAGTGCAATCATTCAAGAGATTTTCATTATATAACAAATGTAATTGCTTTATAAAAAAATCAAATGAATTGAATTTAAAACAAATAGATTAACAAAAATAATTTTAACAATAATAAAATTTCATAAAACGCTATAATTATTAGCGGTCGGACGGTCATTTCACTAATTGATTAAATTGTAAATTACAGTAATAACAATAACAATTTATAAAACAAAACAAAACAAAACCAAAAAAAAAAAAAAAAACAGCAGCAACACCATCACTAAAGTTAATCATTCATTACACGTATTTTGATACTGGACTTTTATGTGATTTCATGGGTATTGGATAGACAAGCAGACAGACAGAAGGACAGATAAACAGATAGATAGGCAGATAGATTGCATTTACATGATTAATGTAAATTATTGATTGCTTTACATAAAGCATTTACTCAAAGTTTATATTTGGCTGAAGCCAAATCATATGGACTCATCCTTTGTTCTTGTTCTATAAAAGAGTAACTGTTTATGCGTTAAAGCAAAAATTTTATGTAATTAGTAGTAGTAGTAGTAGAAGGGTAAAAAAAGGACAATTTCATAGGTCCTTATGGAAGAGTTTTAACATTTTTAGACAAGAATTTTAAATGACCATAAGTAAATTCCATAAAATAGTAACATAAATATAATTATAAAGCGTATAAGTTGCCACATTGCCAAACTTTTATTTTGAAATATTTAAAAGATTTAATTTTTTATAGCATATTTATTGGCTTTAATAATATTAAAGTGCAATGGAAAATATTAAAATTAAAATTAAGATTAAATTTGATTTATATTCTTTGTGTTATTATAATTTCAGGGCTGTTACAGATCCACGTGATGGACGACGTGTTGCATTAAAAAAGCTGCCAAATGTTTTTCAATCTCTGGTCTCATCGAAACGTGTATTCCGTGAATTAAAAATGCTCTGCTTCTTTAAACATGAAAATGTAAGTATGATATAAAAAAAAAAAAAAAAATATCAACAACAATAATTGTGTTATAGAAAACCTAATGCATAGAATACATTTTCGATAATTTTTCTTAAATTTATGTGAAATTTTTTTTTTAAGTCATAATAATTGAATTGAAATAAGCAAAGCGCCACTTTATAAAACGTATAAAAAGTTTACAATAAAAATAGTTTCAATTTTAAATAACTTTGAAACAACATAAAACAACATAAAAATATAATAATTAAATACAATGAAAAATGGCAACAAAATGAATTTAAGAAAAATTTTATTCAATTATTCTATAAAATGTTTTATATTCTGCCATTTTGGATGATAAGAGTATTAGGTAGGCTGGAAAGTGAGAGAGAGACATAGACAGAGAGAGAGAGAGAAACTTGTATGGCCATTTAATGTCAGCAATTCACATTAATGTAATTAATTTTCAAGTTAAAGAAAGAGAAGCACAATAAAAGCAACAACAATCATTTCATTAGAAAATTTTGTTTTGTTTTTGTTTTTCTAAACGAAATTTCTATGTAAATTACAAATTTTAAAAGGAAAATGTAATGTTCTTAACAAACACGCATAATCACACAACCATATGCCCAACCAAAAGGACATGGTAATAAAAGAGTCATTACAAATATGTAAATGTGTAAATACGCTAAAGAAGAGAGATATCAAAATAATCCCTAAATTTTTCAAATTCTTTAAATTCATTGATTTTATTTGTTGTTAATATTTCTTTAATTGTACAGTTAAATAAAATACGTGCCAAGACGAACAATTTTTATATTATTAAAGCCTCGCAGTTGCTTTATTGTTAGGCAAGATCAGAATTCAATTCAGAAGAGCAAAAATATTTATTTATTCTTTTTTGTGGATCGGTTTGTCTTATTAAAGTAGTTGTATATCGACTTTGCTTTGTTATTGTTTCCAAAAAAAAAAAAAAGACCCTAGATCGTTAAACTTTGGACAACACTGCTTTTAGTGTGTTTGTGTGTACACACTTAAAATAAGAGTACACAAAATCTCTGCGCTACTTTAATAATAATATTTTACAGAGTCTTTTGACATGAATTTCTCACTTTTGCTCTTTATTTCGTTTTTCTTTTTTATGCTTTCTGCTTTCTGCTTTCTTTATTTTCATATGATACTTATCTGCTTATTTTAGATTTGTTGTTTGTTTTTGTTTTTTACTCTTAAAGTAAATTTTAGTTAATTGAGAAAATGTCACATTTGTCTTTGCTTTATTGTCAAGTGTGATTATTAAGCAAACACAACACAACACGAGTATTGAAAAATTATATGAAATTTAGATAACTAGGTAGTACTAAAATCCTTTTCGAAATGTATATCATATACCCTTTTAGAATGTTTTACGTTTTGCTATCTCTTCCATATAATGGACTTTTCAAAAAATTTGAAAAGTTTGATTACACTTTTACTCTCTTGACTTGTACTTTATTTTATTTTTATTTTGCCTTTTTATTTTCATTAACTAAAGCGTGTGTAGGGTACATAAAAGTTGACCCTGATTTACTAAAATATTTTCATGTGTTTTTTAATTGAATTAAAAATTATCGCTTTCAGAATTTTGTCTTGTACATTTAATAACTTTGGTCCCGGCACGGCATGTAATCTGTCTACAACAATTATTAAACACGCAAGCACATACACACATATGTTTAATTAACTTTTAAATAGTTTCTTCTATTTCATCCATTTGTTTTTTTAAATTAATTATTTTCATATATTTCATACGTTTTATGATTTTATCCTTTCCTATTCTTTTATGGCTTTCTCTTTTCTTTTTTTTTTTTTTTTTATTTTTGTTGTCATTTTTGTCATTACTTCTCTTTAAATTATGCGGCTTGTATTTCATATTGTTGATGAGACAAAAATATTGACCATAAATTTGTTGCATGCATTTAACCGATATTTTATGGGAAAAAAATATTAACAACAAAAAAAAATTTTTTTTGTAATAACAACTACAACAAATGCATAAAGAATAAAAATAAGTAAGAAAAATGTAATTTTTATATCTTCACTTTACGTTCTTTCAATCTCCTTTCGAAACTCTCTCTCTCTCTCTCTCTGGCTTCTTTTTCTCTTCTTCCTGATAAATTATATGAAATTTAACATGTGGTTGTAATAAGGTAACAACAACGACAATAAAAAGTAAAAATATAAAAGAAAACGAACAAAAGAGACGAAGCATGATACAACGAGAAATTTAAAGAAACCACGAACGACTAATTATCTCGGACATAAGTTTTCAATTATACACACACAACATTGTTGGACACAACTGAAGGTTACACTTAAATGCTTATGTGCATGTTTGTACAGGCATATGTGTCAAATTAACAAAATAAAATTGCACACAAAGAATAAGAAAAACAAATCAAAGAAAAAAAAAAAACAATTAAATGAACTGGGAAAATGCATCTAAAGAATAAGAAAGATTAAACTAAAACAAAAAGAGGGTGATAAGAAATGAGAAAATGTACACAAGCACACACTTTATATATATAAATTATCCAACTGTTCATTGTCGCTATCTCTTTCATGACATGTAGGTTAATCGAGTTAAGCGGTTGTAAATTGTTTTGTACAAAATAGAAAAAAAAAAAGATAATAGCATTTGAAAAAGCCTGAAAATAGAGAATAGTAAATAGTTCTCCAAATGCAATCGCGTACATTTTTATTTTAATTCGTACAGCTAATTGATTTTGGCATTTCTTTTGATTTCTATAGATAATTGTTTGTTGTTTTTGCGTTGTCTTTCTTTCAATTAACGTTTAATATTTATTTTAATTCCTCCAGCCAACTGCACAATTTAATTTAATTTAATTTTTATTTTGATTAACAAAATTATTCAAAATGTTCATTAAACATTGTGACACTTTTAGTTTGAAGGTCATAAAATCAGTCAAATCTTTTGAAAGTTAGCAAGTATACAACAAACTTCCATAAATCTCTCAATGTTTGTCACAAAAATGTAAAGTGAGAAAAGTACATGCTTTATGAACAGAGTGATGCATGTTTACCACTGAGGCTTGCATCTACCTCCAAATATTTATATTTATGGCTGCAATTTTAATAAAGTTTACACATTGTCGGCACTTTGTTTACATTTTTTTCTTTTCCATACTGCTTTCATATCCACCAATATGCTTATTTTGTTAAAACGTTTGCAACGCGAGTTATACAAAGCACATAGTCCAAAAAAAAAATTTTTTTTATGCATTTTGTCTTTTAAATTTACAAAAATCTTTGTACATTGATCATGGATCACATATGATATTTTTATAATGAATATTTAAGATTTTTTTTTCCAGCTAAATATAATTATCTCATTTATTATTTTTCTTCTCCTTTCTGTTTTGTCAGAACTTTTCATTTTTCTTTATGGTGGACTTTTATTTGATGTCACAATTCCAACCACACAATGACATAGTCACAAAGTCAGAATCACATCATTGTTTAGCAGTTAGCATTTAAGCTGACATTAAAACAGAGAATAAATCAAAAAACTAGAAAAATATAGAATAAGCATAAAAAAAGCAAATTATATTACGATGTTGTAGAATAAGGAAACGAGGAGAGAAAGAAATTGTAAATGAGAAATAAATGGAAAACGGCTTATTTAAGATTTATTTGCAGAATAAACTTTTTTACATTAACATTTTATTAAGCATAACAAAATAAGCAACCACGATAGCAATAACGACAATGGCGCACGATTCTGCTTAGAGAAATCTATTTAATAACGACAAGGAAAACAAATACTTTTATGTGTATGAGAGTTTTTCCTTTCTTTCTACTCGCTACTTCACTTCTTGATATATATTTAGGCACGCACACACATGTTCACATTTATATTTAATTTATACATTTATACATGTAATTTCTTTTAATTTGTGAAATTCCAGTTTTTTTCACGAAGAATATTTTGCGTTTTTCCTTTAAATCTAAACATAGATTATAGAGTTCGGCCGTTCATTTAACCGAACGGGCGACATAACATATACAAACACATAAACGCAAAGTTATACACCAACATAAATAAATACTTACATCTATTTGTAGTTATCAAACATTCAGTCAGTCAGTTAGTTGTTTAGTTAGTTATGTAAACTTTCCATCAGTCTATCAAACTCTCAAGTTATTTACATTACATTTTAGCTTTAATAATGATTCACTTCAATGTCAAATGAAATTTTCTCTTTTTCATTTGCATTTTCCTGCTCTCTCAAATATCTCTTTCAAAATTTTTTCACTTTTCTTTTTTCTGTTCTTTTTTTTTTTTTTGTGTCAACAATTCCAGTAGATGTGTGGATGAAATATTTGTATATGTATATATGTATATTATTCATTTAATTTGTATATAAAATGTTTTGCATAAATTTTCTATGCACTTTGCACAAGCTGACTAAAATTACACAGGCGTCTATAATAAACTGAATGAATAAGACGAATATATAGAACGTTATGCAGAATTTAAAAAAGAGATATAAAAGAAAATATGAATGTACAATGTATGGCACAAAGTGGCACTTAAATAAAGAACCGATACCATTAGCATAACAATTGATAATAGAAATATTTTTCAGCACAAGTAATTGAGAGAATTCTTTTAAATACAACAAGTGAAGTCTTTCTTATATCTTATTTGTATGCTGGTGAAACTAATTTTGAAAAAATTTATAAGGCCTATGATAGATAATATTGTATTACTATTCTCTATATTTTACTTTACTCATTTTATGGAATTATATTTTAAAGTTTTTACTTTTATATCTGAGTAATCAAATTGTATGATTTATTTGAAAGAAAATCAATGAATTCTTAATAATTCAAATAACATTTTAAAATTTGATTGATATCATTTCATACTTTTACAATGATATTTGACACTTTTTTTTTTTTACAAGACCAATTTTTCTTTTTTACATTACACATTAGAGATTTTTGATTTTTCCTTTTTTCTTTTTTTTTGTCTTTTTCACTTTTTATATTTAATATTGATGAATTTAATTTATATCATTATAGGTCCTATCGGCATTGGATATATTACAACCACCTCATTTAGATTTTTTCCAAGAAATGTAAGTTTTTATTTTACAAAACAAACTCTAGCCCTATAAAAACTCTAATTATTGTCAACTTTGATATTTCAATTATTTAAACATATAATTCATATTTAATGGAGTTTATTTGGGATTTACTTGCTGATTGTTGTCAGCCCAACCAACGCGAATCTATCTATCATAACAAATTTCATAATATTTTATAATTATTTTTCATGAACACTTGTATGTTTGTGTATGTATAATTATATTATTGAAATATTCAATAGTTTAATTAAAATATGTTCATCAATTTTGATTTATAAAAAAAAAAGAAAGAAAAAAGAAAAAAAAAAGTAATTAAAAACTTGTTTGTCATATGAAATATTTACGGTTGATTTCAGTTATTTTTTTTTCAATGGAATAAATAATTGAAATACTTTGATCTTTGTTGTAATAACATAAATTCAATTAAATAATTATGTATAATTTTTTAATTATTATTTTTAAGCATGATTATCATTGTATTTCAGAGAGTAAAACTAGAGTAAATCTCTTGGACACAAAAATCCACACGAAAAATGAACTTTAGATAGTTAAAATATAAATTTTGTAAATTTTGTAAATTTCTTTTTTTTTTTTTTTTTTTTTTTTTTTTTTAAATAGATATGTGATAACAGAACTTTTACAATCAGATCTCCATAAAATAATTGTGTCACCGCAACATTTGAGTGCTGATCATATAAAAGTGTTCCTCTATCAAATATTACGCGGTCTCAAATATTTACATTCAGCAAGAATTTTACATCGTGATATTAAGCCTGGTAATTTGCTGGTCAATTCAAATTGCGTTTTAAAAATATGTGATTTCGGTTTGGCACGTGTTGAGGAGCCAGATCAAACGAAACATATGACCCAAGAAGTGGTAACACAATATTATCGAGCCCCCGAAATTTTAATGGGTGCACGCCATTATTCAACTGCCGTTGATGTTTGGTCCGTTGGTTGCATATTTGGTGAACTATTGGGGCGCCGTATACTATTTCAGGCTCAGAATCCAGTACAACAATTAGATCTCATCACAGAATTATTAGGTACACCATCCATGGAGGATATGCGTCATGCATGTGGTGGTGCCCGCACGCATATGATGCGACGACCACCAAAAATGCCATCAATATCTGCTTTATATACTTTAGGATCACATGCAACACATGAAGCTGTACATTTACTCTGCCAAATGTTAATGTTTGATCCGGATAAGCGACTTTCAGTTACTGATGCTTTGGCCCATCCATATTTAGATGAGGGACGTTTACGCTATCATTCGTGTATGTGTAAATGTTGCTTTACAACACCAGCCGGTTTAAGACAATACGCGAATGAATTTGAACCAAAAGCAAGTCAAGCATTTGATGATTTATGGGAACGTAAATTAACCTCGGTGCAACAAGTCAAAGGTAAGAATTTACCCTAAATATATAATTTATTTAAAATATTTTAAAACTGTTTTGAAAATCATGAGATGATTCATGCATTTGAACGTCAACTGTGCAATGAAATAATTTTCATATACTTTCAGAGGAAATGCATAAATTTATAGCAGAACAATTACAAACGGGCCGTGTGCCACTATGTATTAATCCTCAAAGTGCCGCATTCAAAAGTTTTGCAAGGTAAATTTCCTTCTTTTGTTTTTTTTTTTTCCTTTTTTTAGTTATTTGTTAATATAAATATTTTTCTTAAATTTAAAGGGCAGGCTCCTCCACGTAATTTTTCTTTAAATTTGTGTATGCTTTGGAAATCCATTTATCCATTTTTTTTTTTTTTTTTTTTGTCTGAACAATTTTCATCTTTGTATTCTTGTATGCTTTATTTTAAATTTGTATCGGCATATATTTTCAAAAAATTATATTTAGATTCTAAAGTGAAGCAAATCAGTTGATAGCTACATTGATTGGCTACATTGATCATGGATAGATGAAATTTTCTCTAATTCAGAATAATCATATAAAATATAAAATGATGTTGATGTTCCCAATGAGCCAAAATATTTAAATATTTTCCTTTTTTTACAAAAACGCCCAAATGGTTTTTTGGTATTTGCATAAGCTAATTTATATTTTGTAAAAAGCCAAAAAGTATGCATTCCTTCCATGCCTGTGGTTATATAGATAAAGTGTCATATACATACATAAAAGCATATTTATTTATCAGTATGCTGTAAAGGAAGCATGGGAAATAAAATCATACCCAGACTTTAATATAATAATAATCATGTTAAGAAATGCTAATGGGAATAATGATCATCATTATGTCACAGTCATACAATCCATTAAAATATTAGATTTTTATGTATGGTCTGGGGTAGTGTAGGAAGGCAGGGTGTGGCTTAAATATACGGTATAGCATATTGATAGATTGAGAGAACATTTCAAAAGAGAGAGAGAGAGAGAGAGATAGAGATAGAGAAAAAGAAAAAATTTTCTATAATAACGCCAATAAATATGGCAAACATCTTCATCCGCATGTTAACATTCAGCATCGAGTTACATTAAGAGTTTTATGTAAAGTGTATTTTAAATTTAAATCGATTAATGTGTCCATTTGTACAAAAACAAATTACAAAGTTTTTGTAATTTCTAATGTCTTTTATTGATCACGGACCAATCGGGAAAAGTTTTCTTTTAAAAAGATTGAAATGTTATAATTTTTATTATACATAGAAATGAAAAAATTCAATAGATATAATATTTTTTATTTCTTGTATTATTTCTTCTATTAGATTCATTTTATTATTTCAAGGTTCATTCATTTTATCTTAATGGCCTTTTTACGTTTTCAGTTCAACAGTAGCGCATCCTTCCGAATTACCGCCATCGCCACATCAATGGGAATGACGGCAAAATGAGGCCATAGCAGCCTAAAAATAGACCCAATATAATTACCTTTGTTTTTGTTTTACACGTTCTACTGCTGATGCTCATGATGCAATACTAACAATTACGGAATGATAATAAAAAGAGAAGAACAAAAATATATAAAATTTTCAATTTAATAGCAGAAAAATGTCAAAAAGTATAAATTGCACAAAACGTAACAAAAAAGAGAACAGAGGAGAACAAACATACTAGAGTTCGCTTACCTTTTCTTCCTTTTCTATCATCTGTATTACTATTAACCTGTGCCGAGTTGAGTCGTTGTCGTGTTCATTGTCGTTATCGTCATCGTCATCGTCATCGTCATCGTCATCGTCACCTTTAACTGCGACTTCTTCTAGAGTGAATATTTATCATTTTTATTATTAGAGAGAGTTCTAAAGACTATTTGCAGATACAATGCAACAAAAATAATAATAGCAACAACAACAATAAAAACCATAAACAAAGTATAATAAGTGGAAATATAATATATATATAAAAAAAAGAAGAAGTGACAACAACAAACAAATAAAACAAATAAAAAGTATTACAACAAAGCAAACAAAAAAAAAAACAAAATAAATGAACAGTTGCAGCGTACAAAGTGCGAAGTGAGAGCTTTTTAATGTTGTGTTTAAAATGAATAAAAAAAGACAAATGAATGTATAACGTATATAAGAGTGAGTGAATATAGAAAAAAAAAAAGACATTGAAAAAAGAATTCTGCCAAAGTGCTGCTTCAACAATATGAAAATGGAAAATGTGAATGAGAAATAAAAACAACAAGTTAGCAAGTTGTTTAAATTTACTTCCTTTTTTTTTTTGTGTTATTATTATTTTTCTTCAAGAAAATAACAAGTAAAATCATTCCAATAAATAAAAATGACATTCACTACCAATTTTACTACCGCAACGAACTAAACTAAATAAAAAGCATAACACGCCACCGATATTCAATGCAAATAAAATTAAAGCATTATTATAAATATTTTCATAAATAGAAACAGCAAAACAAATCGTCCACTAAAAAATTAAATATCAATTTCATCGTCTTCATCATTATCATAATAATTATTATTAATTTTAATTTTTATGTTTTAATGTAGACAAATAGAAAACTAGTCGGCTATTAATATAAAAAAAAAGCAACAAAAACAAATGTAGAACGGAAAAGTATAACAAAAAGAAGAGAGAGAAGAAGAAATTTTAAAAAAAGAGTAATGAAAATAAATAGAGAGAGAATAAGAGTAACTAACACAAAGAGAGCAACGTGCATAAAAATACTAATCTAGCAAAGAAGAAAGAAAAGATTGTGTGGGTAAAATGAACAAGCAACAATAACGGAAACATCATTAATAAATAAATAAATAAATAAATAAATAAATAAATAAGTAAACAGTTTATTCATTTAATGTTAAATAGAAATTAAACGAATTTTAGTTAACATAGATTTCTAAATGTACTCTCTACTTCGCTTAAATAGTTATGTTTGTAGATGTAAAACTATAGATGCATGTATATAAAATATTAAATAATACAAAAGGTAAATGAATTAATAATTCATTAAATTCACTTTTTCTCTACCACAAAATTATTATATAAAAATTTCTCAAATATATTTATTTGTTCACTTTTCGGCCATTTCAATACCTTTCTATTTTTGTTATTCAATGAATCATTAAGTCAAATGTCAAGAAAAATATAAAACAAATAAAATAGAAACAAAAAAGAAAACACAAGAGAGGATAAAGGAAAACTTTTTTCATACAGTTCACAAATAAATAGCAGAAGAAAAAAAAAAGCAGAAATAAATTTTTTTCATTTAAATAAGCAAAACACACAAATCAAAGTTTGATTAAGATTTTCAAAACCCAGAAATTAAGAAATTTTTTTAAGAGCTGCTTGCTTACTAAATTTTAAAAAAAGTGATACTTTAAAGATTGTAATTTTTGTACGGTAGAAACGTAAAATGGCTTCAAAAAAAATTATGTTGATTTCACGTTTTTTTCTTTTTGTTAAATTTCAATATTTTATTTTTTTGTATGTGTGTGGGGAATCTGTAGAACATTTAAATGATAAAAGTCAGTAGTAGTGGCACACGAACATTTATAAATTTACTAGAAAAATGGTTTCAATATTTTCCATAAATTTTTAAGGTGAATTTTATATTTTTTACATTTTAATATAAAATTAAAAATAAACATTTAAGACGAATGGAATATACATTTTTTCGAAATGTATTCCTTATTATAAATTATATATTATATAATTTTAATTAAACCATTCTTCTTCTTTGTCATCTTTTATTATATAAATTATATTTATATATATACACAAATATATACACACATATACATATACATACATATATGTATAAATGTATAGATTAAATAAATAAAATGAAAATTGTATTGCTTATCCTAAATATAAAAATTAAGTTAAATTGTTCGCCAAATTTACCTCAATAATAAATATAAAATAAATATTAAAAAAATTTACAAATTAAAAACTAAAAAATTTTAATTTATTAGAAGTTCGAAAAGAAAATTATAATGGACAAAAATATTTTATAATTATTAATATAAAGAGGAAAAAGCAGAGAGTAATTTCAAAAGAAAAATTCAACAAATTATTGTAAATTAATTATTATCATTAAAAACGAAATTATGTGTATAAAAATTTTTCTATTTATTATTATTTTATTAGTAAGAGCAAACAACAACAATAACAACAACAACAAAACAACAACAACAACAACAACAACAACAACAACAAAATTATAAGGCCAATAAATTAAAATAAAAATTATAGAGGCAAAATCGTAAAGAAAAAAAATAACAACAACAATAATAGCACACAATTCAGTACAATAATTAATTAAATAACTTTGTCAAACACAATCTTTGCTTTGCTTATTTTATTTTATTTTTTTTTCTTACGTTTACTCTCTCTCTCTGCCTCTATTTTTTTTTAAATGTAGTTTCTTTTAGTAAAAGAGCACGCAAACATAAAATTATTAATTAATTAATTAATGCTTTTTTATATGTAAAATGGTTCTATCACACAGCAAATCTAAATCTCAATTAATTTAGGTACATTAAAAAAAAATTTATTACATTAAAAAGTAAAACTCATATAAAAAGGAACAATTCAAATAATAATTGAAAATAAATAAAGAGGGAAACTGAAGCGGGAAGTAATTAAGAAAAATACAAGAAAAGAATTTTGTGTTGGCAGCCAATTTGTTTGCAATCAAATAGAATTTTAATTGTATGCATGGATTTGAATTAAAATGTCTCATATCAAATTGGCAAAGTAAACCATTATATACAAACAAATTAATTGGACAAAATTTATAGTTAATTGAACAATCGAGAGCACTATTACGATAAAATGTATGACTTTTAAAATACTTTAGATTATTCAAAATATCCGTATATCCGTATACCATGCAGAATGTAAAAAATGCAAACTATCAGAATGAATAAATTAATATGACAAATTATTTACAATAAAAAAATTTGCATTTTTACAAATGCCTTCTATTTTTGTAAAATTTTCATTTAAATGATTCTTACATTGTTTTGTTTTTTTTTGTTTTTGCTTTATTATAGATTTGTTTGAGTTTTATTTCTTTTTTTTTTTTTTGTTTAATTTGTTTTTGTATTTTTGTTATTGGCTCTTTATTTGTCTCTCTTACTCTCTCTCTTTATCTCTCTATTAATTGTAATTTTACTCTCTGAAATGAAATGAACTCTTATCACTCTTTATATAAATTTACCTGTAAACACTCATATACATCTATATACACATACATGCATATATACATATATACATACATACATATTAAATATATATATGCAAATGTATATATTTAAGTTATTTTTTCGATTCTTATAAGAACGACATATTTTTACCTACATCCTTTTTACTAAATGCTGATAGACTGATTTTTAAAACACACACACACGCGCACACACACACACACACACAAATACTAAATCATACATACATACAAACATATACACATATATGCATATATACATATATATGTATGTATGTATATATGTTTATATGTCCATAATCATCTTTTTATTATATTTTTAATATTTTCAAAATTGTACGTTTTTATATAAAAGAAAAAAATATTTTTTTTCAAAAGAATTATCTTTCTTGTATAAATAAAAAAAATTACAAAAAAAAATTTATTAGTTTAATAAAAGTTTTAATGAAAGCTTATACAAATTATTGGCTCGTTTCTTTTGGAATATTCGTTTACATAATATTTAGTACATTCTTAATTTTTTAAAGAAATTTTCTATTTAAATTAATCTGTTTTTTTGTACTGAAACTTTTATGTTCAAATGATTCAATTATTCTAAAATTTTATTTATTTATTTTTGTTTTTATTTTCGTTATTTAAAATTCATTTTCTTGATTTCTTTTAACAATGTAGAGGGAAAAGCTATTTAAAAAATCTGTCGCCGCCAAAGAAGTCAAACATTTCGAGAATGCAAAAAAGTGGCAATGCTGTAAATGCTGCTTAAAAACTTATTGCCAATTTAAATTAAATGCGCTGAAACAATAAATTCCAAATAGATTTTACAAATGTATCAAAAAAAAAATATATACGAATTTTTTTGAAAAAAGGTAAGAAGAAGTATAAAAATAATAATTAATTATATAAATGTATGAAATGAAACATAAAAACTACATATAGAAAAACCCTTTAAAGTCATAGCGTGTCTTATTAATTTTAGTATATAAAAAAAAAGAAGCAAAATAAATAACTAAAACAAAAGTAGATGAAAAAGTAGAAGGCAAAAAACAACAACCAACAACCAACAACAATCATGTCAGCAACAAGAACATTCATGTAAAAGTCAAAAGTGTAGGGAAATTGAAAAAAAAAAAAAATAAAAATAAAAGAAAACGTATAAATTTTCCTCCTTTAAAAATATAGATAGTTAGTTAGTTAGAAGAAGTGAAAGAAAATGAAGAAGAGGAAGCATTTATAATGTTATGTAAAAAAATATTAATTTGTGTAAGTTTTCACTAAGACATTATTTGAAAATACTCTCGAAATTTTTATTATATAATAAGTTTACATAGAAATTGATAGTAAAAATAATGCAACGTTAATTATGAAAATTTTTCAAAATAATTTGAAATTTATTTGTCTCACCAAATTTACAGTTAGCTCTAAAATAATACAAAAAATGATTTCGAATGTCTTACTTTTTAAAAAAAAAAATTCTCTATAATATTCTTATAAATATTTCATACATTTCCAAAAATTTATTATACAAAAAAAAAAAACAAATTTATTACTTTGTGTATACATGTAAATAAAAATGAATTGTTATTTTTATACATTTTATGAAACATCATAGAAATCATCCAGTCAATGCATTTATTATTATAATTAATTCATTCTAAAACATAAAGATAAAACGTAAACGAAGAAAGAAGTCAAATCATAAGAATTGCATAATAATCCTAAAAATTTAAATTAAATAAAATAGATTAGTTTTTGAATTACAGCTTTTTATAACCTCAACAATATATAACATATATATATATATATATATGTATGTATGTATGTATGTGTATATTTCAGAGTAATGTTTAGATTAAGCTTTATAGAATTTTTTTTTTTTGTGAATAAAACTTTTAGGAAAGAGAGAATTATTAAAATTTGATGTAAGCCCCAAATGAAATATTATTTAAATTTTTGTGTTGAGAAATTTTGAGCTATAGTTTGGCACTTTCTTAAAGCGCATTTTAAAATTGAAATTCTTAAACTGTGAAATAAAATTTCGTTAATTAGACGGATAATCACCAGACGGATAGACAGACTTAAATTAGTGAAATGTCTATCTCAACTTAACTATGCACAAACTTATTTATAATGCTCTAAACAAAATATAAGTCACATAAAATTATCACCATCACCAAATAAAAGAATTGCAATAGCAACATACAGCAACGTACAGAAAAAGGGGAAACAGATATAAAGAACAATAATAAAATTTCATAGCAGATTGTTTAGAGAAGAAAATTAAAAATCTGCAGAAATAAATTGAAAAAAAAAAGCAACTAAGAAAAAATTACATGATGAAATCCATGTTTGAATAAACTAGAATATATAAATATTTTATATATATCTACATATTATTAAATGTGTATTACGTATATAAAAAAAAAATTTTATTCCATATAGCATTATTGAATTATTATTTAAAAATTTTCTAGCATTTTGTCTAATGTAGATATAAATAAACTTTATATGTATATCTATAGATAAAATATTTTAAAAATTGTGCTCAGGATATTAAACTTACAGAAATAATTATTAATATAAAAATTAAATTGATACAATAAAAACCGATTTATATAAAAATGAAATCAAATAAAAAGAAATTACAGGATAAAGGTTAAAAATGTAATTGCATTTTTTCAAATATTTTTGGCCGTTGTTTTTTTTTTGTTTTGTTTTTTTTTTTTTAATTCATTAGACAATAGGAAAATTAGATGTAGTTACTTTGTCAAGTGAATGCAACAATTAATTATTCAATAAATTTTTAATAAACTTAATTGTAGAATATATTGATAGAAAATGTCCAAAAAGATAAAAGATGGACAAATCGTCAACTGTGCTTAGATATTTCTTTTTCATTTGCACATAAATAAAACTACAAAAATTCTCTAATAGTTAACAATTACACTAATTAAATACATAAAATAAATAAAATTATATAAATTTATATAAATAAGTAGAAATTATGCTTCAAAATTAAATGAAATGTATTATAGGCAAACGTAAAATTAAATAAAAAAAAAATTAACAGAAAAATAATCATAAAAATAATGAAAATAATGCAAAATTATATAAATCATATTGATAACTTTTAATGTAAAAACAGCATACAGAGTGACGCTAGATTTATAAATAAATCTTTTCTGAAAGCGATCAAACGATGTAGAATCATTTTTAATTTTTTTTCATTTTTTTTTCATTTTTTTTTCATTTTAAACAAAATTAGCCATTTGCCTACTTTTTTTTTAGTTTATCAAGCAAGCAGAACAAGTAATTTATTAAACTTTGAAAGAGCGCAGGAATGCACGAGAAAGATGACTTTTGGATAGAGCTAACCTTACAAACTTTATATTTCATATAAAGTTTGACTTTGAAAATACTTTTAGTTTGATCTAAAATTTTTATTTAATTTTATAATAAATTATGGGTAGACAAACCTCTGGATCCTTTTAAAAATTAATATTTTTGCCCCATTTTGTTAATTTGTTCGAAATGTATGAAAGAAAATAGTGTTGGGTGTTCAAATATTAACCTCAAACGATTATAGCTTTTTCTATGTATATTTAGAATTTTAACATAAAATTTTCATATATCATTTCTAAAATTGCATAAAATTTAGTTAATGCAAGACCAAAAAATTATTAAAAATATTTCAACTTTAATTATTATATAATTAATAATTGTGTAAAATGTATATATTGAAATATTCATATCCACACACTAATCATATATCGAGAATTTATATATACAAAGTAACTGATAATGAATCGTTTAAAATATGTAATAACAACAATAACAATAACACCACATAATAATAATATTATTATTAATATAAAAATGTATACATGTAAAAGTATTCTCAAGTTTTCTATTAGATATATATATATATATATATATATGCACACTTCACTTTATATATATAAAGTACATATATGTATATATATATATATATATATATATATCATTATGTATAACCTATAACATCTAGCGTATGCACACAGATTACATATACTTAGACATAACGCTTGCATCTAGTAGGTTCTTCAAACAATTAAAAGAAAGAAATAAATCCGATTTACAATTGTATAAATTATAATATAAATGGAAAAATTGTACTCTATTAACTTATTAAACAACCTACAATGCATACCTACATATATATTGATATATAACTGTATAGTTACATATGCGCATACGTATTATTTGTACTTTCCCCGTGTATATGTATATGCATACATGTATATAAACTTATTTAAAATTTAAAACAAAACACAAAAAATATAGAAAACAGCAAAGAATAATAGGAATGAATAAATTATGATGTTAAGACAGAAAAATTTAAGCACCATTGAGTTTTTTTTTATTGTTGTGTCACATCTTTCCATTAGCCATGTATTAAAATCAAGACCTAAACGCATCTGAACATGTGTAGCATTGAGATATACTTTAAATTATTTCAATAATTATTACAACGATGATTCGTTTTCGTTCTACACCCTTTTCACAAGTCAGCTGAGAGTCTTGCATAGTATAGAAGAAATTGTGAAAGCTTTCGTTGCATTAGAAGGGTTGCATACACATGTACAAAATTACACCAGAGAGCTCTCTCTTTTAAATTTAGATTATCTCTTAAAATTGTTAGATCTCTCTTAAAATTAGATTTTTGTAAAAAAAAATTTAATTTTATGTAAATAGTGCGGAAAAACAATTTTTGTAATAACAATGCGATACAAAAAACGGTTCGACATAAAAAAGTAAAATGTGCGGTATAAATTTGTTCTCGCAAAAAATATTGTAATATGTAATAAATTGTGAAATCTTTATATTATAAAATCTTTGAATTATGAAATCTTTGTGTTATTACGATCATCATGATCATTATTTTTATTGTGTGAGCGTTGTTTATACCGTTATATGCATTGCAAAAAGAAGCAAATAAATTACGGTGATACGGCATAATAAAACAGCGATATAAAAAAGTGTCGCATAAACGAAAAGCGCGGTAAATATTTTATCTCGGAAAGAATTTTGTAATATGTAAAAAATTGTGAAATGTTTATATTATAAAATCTTTGAATCATGAAATCTTTGTGTTATTACGATCATCATGATCATTATTTTTATTGTGTGAACGTTGTTTATACCGTTATATGCATTGCAAAAAGAAGCAAATAAATTACGGTGATACAGCATGAAAAAAGTGCGACATAAAAAAAGGGCGCTGTAAACATTTTTTCTCGGCAAGAATATTGTAGTATGGAAACTTTCCATTAGTTATATATTAAAAAAAAACTTTAACGGATCTGAACATGTGTGGCATTGAGATATATTTTAAGTTGCTCCAATAATTATTACAACGTAGTTTTTTTTGTTTCCCCCTTTTCTCTATTCACCACCCAAAAGTTATACCCGTGACGTGTAGCTCAAATTTGCCACATTGGTACTAAACATGATTGTATATTATTTTTTTTCAAATTAAAACAAATGGATTGTTTTGATTTATTTAAAGCCAAATATATTTCGCAAGGTTTGTGACTGAATACAAAGGTAAGATTTAGAATTGATAGAATTGAGTGATTTTTTTTTTGTGTTTTTTTTTCTGTTTTAATATTTTGTGTTAAGTCCAAGATTTAAACCCTAGATTCAGGTAAATTTGTCTCTCCATCCTTTTTTACACTGCATGAAGCACCGTCATCTCCATTATCATCATTAGCATGATGAACATCACTATCATTATTTACAGCTGTAGACATACCAACGCCCATGGCATTTAGTAAATGTGTAACCGGTCCAGGACCACCTAATTGATTTTTATAACTATCCATTAGATTTTTTAATGTATTCACATTAATGTCAATGGGTTTAAAATGTTCAATATCATCAAAATTGTCATCATCATCATGTTCATCAGTATTATGATCATCATGATGATTATTACTATTGGGTGAGTGCTGCTTATACCGTTGCTGATCTGAAAATGTTTGACCGATTGTTGTCTTAGCCAATTCTTTATCCATTTCATCCATATACGCTTTAATATCTTTATCAATGTCTTCTTCTCCTTCAATACGAAGTGCATTTATCATTGGCGAAAGATTCTCTTCAATATCATCATCTTCATAATTGTCATCATGGCCATAATCGTCCATATCAGAATCAGAATAAGAATCCCATAAATCTTCAGGTAAAGTAAAATTTAAAGAGCTGCGCATTTGTTCAGTTAAACTTTCTTCCTTACCTGAACAACCATCTGGTACATTATTGTCCAACGATGAATTATTATCTAAAAAGTTATTTTGCTTTTTGCATGCTCTACGCATAGATTGATTCTTTCTAATTTGTGCACGACGTTGCTCTTGTTGTTGTTTTAGTTTGAGTCTTTTACTAATCCTTTTCGAAATTGGCTTTCTATTATTCATAGCGCCGCCGCTATTATCGGCATCATCATCATCATCAATATCAGCATCATTTTCGGTATCATCATCCGTAGTTATATCTGAGTTTGAAGTTTTTGCAATGCACTCCAAATCGGATTCTTTGTCTAAAAATTCGTCAATATTATTGGTAAATTCAGCAGCATCTATATCGCCACTTATTTTATATAATTTTTTTACTCCATATCGTTTCATTAAAATTTCATCCAATTCTTCTGGTGTGATGTTTAACCAATTATCACTATCACTTACTTTCAAATTCCTTTCATCATTTTTCAAAGCCTCTAAATTGATATCTAAAGTTTTTAATAATTGTAATATTTCCAAACCGACGTCGGACATAGTACGGGAGGATAATTCGGTTTCAAGAAAATACTTTTTCGCTTGATTTAACAAACGTTGATGTTCTTGAGAGCCAGCTAATTCATTCCGAAAATAACCATTGGCCACTAAGCTATTTATGTAGGTTTTCCAAGCGGGCGAATTTTCAACACTATTTTCATAACTATTACCATTATCTTCCAATTGTTTTGCTTGAGACGCCAGTATCTCAAAACCGCAGGCCAATTTAATACCCAATAAATCCTCCTTAAATTCTTCCGTATCTGATTGATTATTATTCAATTGCCAACCAATTTTTCGGTCAGGCATGTAATTGCTATGCATTAACATTGCATAAAGGCATCGTGTAAAGCGTACATTTGTTCTAATCCTTTGTTCTGGTGGGAAATGTAACATAGAGCGGCATGCTTTCAAATCAATAGCGTCACGTTCGCAAAATGCTCGCACGGCTGGTGCAATTAAATCAGGTCTGGCTTTTAACAATGTGGCCACACCAACCGGGGCACGTACAATTTGATTATGAAATAGAATCATTTTTTCACCTTCTTGAAATGTAAAGTCTTTTAATCTTTCATCTATGCAATCCTCTATTTCTGCCGCGACACGATGAGCTCTGGAACAAGTACACAATAAGTCCAAAGCTTCTACAATCGTTAAAATGCCTCTGGAATACGAGGGATAATTTTTTATTAAATATGTATGACCTCTATGTAAATAAACACGTTGTTCACAAGTATAAGGATTTGCCCATTTGGGTAAGACATGTGCAGCTTCAATTAATAGAAATTCACCATCTGCATCAACAACACGTACCACCACATCCGGGAAGTATTTTGTAATCTCTTTCAACAAAAAAACAACAAACCATTCATCGGTTATATTATCACCATAATGTGTTACGCCATATAAATGGGGTGGCTTTTGCACCGGAACAACTATTAAAAAAATGACAAGGCTTTTAAATGTTTTACCACTTTTTTAGTCTGATCTTTACGTCTATGTTATAAGATTCTCCCCCTTTTCCTATAAAAGTAATTATTTACCTTTAGGTTTGGTACCAGTTGCTGCTCCTATTGCCTCAGCTTCTTCGGCGCTCAATGACTTATTCCTACCACCAAATAATAACAATTTTTCTTCCTCCTTGCTACCGGTGCGTACATGTAATTGAAATGCATCCTTATGCCAAATATATTGACGATCTTTAATCAATTCATCTACCAATTGCAAGCAATCACTTTTTAATTGCTCCAAGAGTTCCTTTATATGAGCCATATCTTCTGGCGTCTTATTAACAATTTCTTTTGAGAATTTCGGAAATATATAATATTCAACATAATCATTTTCTCGCACAAGTTCAAACGGTGATTTAATTTTTTGTGCCATTTTATTCCTTTGTACAATATTAAACCTTTTTTCTATTATATTTCCTTTTTAGCAAAAATAAATACCTATAAGTGTACTGTTGGTTAGTCTACAGCAGTTGATATTAATAAAAAAATAATTTGGCAGGAAAAAGGTATATTGATACACCTCTCAATGCCTACTTTTTAATTTTTCCTTAATTTTCTATGAACACTTTGCGTGCAGGTTTTTCGTTTTTATTTTTTTGTAGCCTGCTTTTCTTCTAACTGTTTTTGTATATTTTTGAAAAATAAAGAAAGAGAAATTATAAATAATAAAAACATAAAGTTAGCAATATACAGATTTATCGATAAATCTTCTTTTAATTTTCACTTATCGATATATGATTTTACAAGAAATAAAAAATGCGCATAAAAAAATTATGTAAAAATAAAAAAAAAAAATGCAAAAATACCTTCTCGAAAACAATATTATAGCAAAGTGTCTTTGATAGTATTAGAAGAAAATGTGAAAGCTCTCTATACATTAAAAGGGTTGAATACATAAGTACAAAATAATATCAGAGAATTATTTCTATTGAAAGGCTCTCAATTAGAATTCAAAGAATTTAAAGAGCATTCTTTTTTTAAATTTTATATACAAAGGAAAATTGCGGAAAAACAAGTTTGATATACAAATAATAATAAGTGGTATAAAAAAATGTTCGACAAAAAAACTAAAAAGTGCGTTATAAATTGTTTCTTGGAAAGAATATTGTAATATGGAACAAATTGTGAAAGCTTTAAACACATTGCATAAGGAAGCGGATGATTTACATATTGGTACAGATGTGGTGGAATTGTGGTCTTTACCAGAACCCATTGAATTTGCTCGTAAGTATTATGCAAAACAAGAACCATTAATTATTAGAAATGCCTTAAGTAAATGGCCAGCTTTAAAAAAATGGACGCCACAATATCTATTAGAAAAGCTTGCTTATAAATCATATGATGTAGCCATCACACCAAATGGATATGCCGATGGATTGGCTATAAATCCAATAGATGGAAAAGAATATTTTGTTTTACCATATGAGAAAAGAATGACGTTTAGTGAATTTCTTAAAAATTTAGATCAACCTGTTGATAATGCAGTTTATTATATACAAAAACAAAATTCCAATTTTACTAGTGATTTTAATGAATTGGCCCAAGACATTGATATTGGCACACTTGAATTTGCAACAAAAAGTTTTAATAAGACATCAGATGCAATAAATTTTTGGATGGGTGATAAACGCGCTATTACTTCAATGCATAAAGATCCCTATGATAATTTATATGGTGTTATATACGGTACAAAGGATTTCATTCTAGTGCCACCACATCAAGTTATTTGGTTACCTAAAAAAATATATCCCATGGGTATTTATAAGCCTCAGCATAACGATAATTTGAATGAATTTTACATTGAACCGATTATGATGAAATGTGCCAATACAAATACAAACATGACTATCGAATGGATTTCAATAGATCCATTGAAACCAAATATCATCGAATTCCCTCAATATAATAAAGTCCGTACATTAAAAGTTCGCCTTAATGCTGGTGATTTACTGTATCTACCAAATTATTGGTTTCATCATGTCCAGCAAACGCATAAATGTATTGCCATAAATTTCTGGTATGATATGGAATATGATAGTCGTTACTGTTATTTTCGAATGTTAGAACAATTGAAAGAATTAATGTGAGATATTTTAAAACCTCTGCCTCTCGCGTCCTTCCTTCCATCCAGTACTGTTTTTTTGTTTTTTTTTTTTTATTGTTTATTTGGAATGAAAAATCAGAATTTTGTTTTGCATTTAAGTTTAATTAATTAGAGTCTTTAATTGAATTAAAAAAAATTATCATTGTTTAGCAAGCACTTTGATAAAAAGACAAATTATAGAGATATATATGGATATAATTAATAATAAGAAGTGATCATAAATGTATAAAATTATTTAATTCAATTCGCCTTCATTCAAATTTGGGGCGGCGCCATTTAGATCTGTATTCGGGTTTTCATTAAATTCTTTTTTACTTTTAAAATCTTTAACAATGTCTTGTGCCTGAGATTGCTTTGTGTTTGGATTTTGGTGATTTTGGTTGTGCTGCTGATGCTGTTGTTGTTGTTGTTTTGTTGTTTTGTCATGAATAAAGGACAAGCTGCTGTTAGGCTAACATTTGTGGCATTTTCAAAATTATTATTATTAGTATGATGATGTGATTCCATATTGAGATTTTCTTTTTTTTGAAATTCTTTTTCTTCTACCAACCGTTTATCTTTGGAACATTTATTGTAGACATCTGTATTAGCATTAGATTGCTG